>CM038042.1:19464315-20064315 GCA_021397845.1 Areca catechu | reverse complement strand
ATGGTGCTACCCCGGAGAGAACGTTCACCCCTTTCCTCTCTCCCAGAATGAAGATCCTCATGGAGATTGAGGGTGAGCACTACCTCCACTAACCTCCTCCTCAGAACCCAAGGAACATTCGTGACAAGACAAAATATTGTCAATTTCACTGCGAGTATGGCCATGACATGGAGGAGTGTCGCAATCTGAAGCGGGAGATTGAGGAGCTGATCAAGAGGGGCTATCTCAGGAAGTTCATGAGGAACGAAGCCCCGGTGGATGGTCAGTCGCTCGCAACCCTTCCCCTGTCCCTGCAATTGACAACCGCCCAACAGAGAAGCCAGTGGGCATGATCTCTTAGGGGATTGGGCATGTGACGAAGAGAGCCCGGGAGGCGAGAGACCCAGAGAATTTATTCCCCTTTGAAAAGGGGAACAAAAATAAAAATTGATGCGGGAACTAATATGCACGAAATTCTTTTTGTATGTTTTATATGTGGGGTTAGGTGATTAATTCCCGAATTTCATATCAAAATTAGTTATAGGGAATTTTGTATGAATTTTTGAAGCCAAGCATGCAGATTAGAACCTAGAAAAGTACTAAAGAAGGATCGCCGGGACTGAGAAGCCTCGGTTAGGGCAAGTTCTCCTATAATAATAAGACTGGAGGTAGAGGGGGTGTACCTGACAACATCTGAAGTGCCCGGTGAAGATCGTAGCAAAGGGATCTCTTATTCCTCAATGGATGCGGCCTGGAAAACAGAGCCAAAGACCTGCGGATACCCGGCTTTCTGGTCGGTGGTCCGATTGAGGCGTGGCTGGAGTCGTTGGATTCGTAGGAACTCGGGGACCTGCAAACGACCTATCAGGGGTTAGAAAACTCAGAGAAAATCAAGAAAACAAAGGAAAACAGCTAAGAAAAGAAAGTTTTGGAGGGGCTGGAAGGATGGTTGGTGGCAGGAAGATGGTTGCAAACACCGGGAAGAAGAACTCTCAAACCCCTTTATGCACACAGCAGGGAAATCACTCAAAACAATATAAGAACTCAAGATTTATTTCATATCAAAATCTCCCTTCATACAAGAGGCTAGGGTCCTTTAAATAGACCCTTAACCTTGGGCTCCAAGTAAGGGCACATTAGTCTTTACATAAGAATCCTTTTCCCTCTCAAACCCTAGCTAGAAAATAAGAAAATATTAGGTAGAAAAATTCCTAAAAATTCTCTTGACTTGGCCAACACTCCAAGGACGCCTAAGGGGGTGTGTTGGGCTTCTAGGAGCAGCAAGAGGCCGGCCCAAAGGGGCTCGGGTGCATGGGTTTGAGCCTTTGGAAGCTGGGGTGGCCTGGTAGCCATGTAGCAGGAATATTCCCTGGTATCTTGCTTTTTTAGGGCTTGGGCTTGGCACCTGGGCTTGATTTCTTTGGGCTAGGATGCAGATGGACCTCTAGAATCATGGATGCCCTGGTCTATGAATATACTTTGGCATCTGGAAGGGAATCTGGGCATCTGGAGGGTATCTGCAAGGAATCAGGTTTTTCTGAATTTTCCTCCTGGGGTCTTCAAATCTTCAAGCTAGGTTGGACTTGGGCTATACTTCCATGTCTTCAATCTGGTTGGACTCGGTCTTCACTTGTATGATGTGGTCTTGAGTCTTCAATATGGTTGAATAGGACTCAAAAAAAAAATTAGCTCGACATGAGCTGACTAACACTGGACTGAACTAGCTCAACATGAGCTGACTAACACTGGACTGAACTAGCTCAACATGAGCCACTATCTTATTTTGGTACCTTTGGTGTCCCCACCAATTCTCCCGGGGTGGGAGGAACTTGACCCTGTCGAGTGAAGATCAAGCTGGCTCACATATCTCTTGAGGAGGTCTAGGTTGAGGTGCTGCAAGTCTTCTCGAGAAATCCATGAATCGTCCGACTCTGGCTGGCCTTGCCATCGGACCAGGAAGCGTTGATAACTGCGGCCCCGGGTCATAATGGCTTGATTGTCCAGGATACGCTCGATCTGTTCTCCTCTGTCAGGCCAAATTTATTAGTGGACACTCTGGGTTAGGGTCACTCATAATGAAAAGGAATAGGTTCAAAGGCCTCACTAGGTATCGCTGCCGGTTTCCTGTACTTAACCAGGTCTATAATATTGAAGGTAGAACTAATGCCCAAATCCGAAGGCGTGTCTAACACCTAGACATTTGATCCAACCTTCTCTATCACATTAAAAGGTCCGGCTCTGTGAGCATAAAGCTTCTTTTAGGCCTAAGCCTAACCAAAATAGAATCCACTACATCAAATTCTTTGATCCATCTTCGGGAATTAGCCAGTTTGTTTAAAATTAGTGTAGGTGGTGAACATGCTGGGCACATGCAGACTCCTAACAAATGATTCAAAGGACTCATACTAACACCTAATAGACTTGACTATGCATTCCTATAGAAGGAAATTTTATTGAACTCTTTAGATCTAAACCTAAGAGATTATAGGTTCCCTAGGTTTGATCCTATCTTGACATGTACATGAAAATTTATAGTGAACTCCTAGCAAATTCCAAAGAGTATGCCAGAAGTAAGATGCAAACCTAGCATGCGTGATGAATGCATGCAGTATGCTAATATCAGTTAAATGCAATCTAATAATCCTAGAAATGCTGGAGATGTCAGGAAAGGGCAGAAAATAGGAAGTGGGTTCAGAATTAGTTTGGTAGGGTAGGGAAAAAGGTTCAAGGTTAGTTGGATAAAGTTTGATATAAGAAGGCATGTCAGGGACTAATCCTAAACTAATGAGGCTAACCTTATGAGGTTGCGGTATATCTATGGGGTTTGCATAATGGAAGGATGGGTTACTAATCTCAGGAAAGAGGTCCTTAATGGGAACTATAGGAGGAGGCTCATCCTGAGGGTATTGATTCAAAGAGATCAAGTCCTTAACAAATTCTTCTGGTTCTTGTATTTTAGGACTAGACTCTATAATTTGGCTCTCCTTTATGGTTTCCTCAGGTAAGGCTCTAGTAGCAGTACCTAGGTTCTCTTCCTCTATTTATTCTTCCACTATAGCTTTAGGTTGGATGTGGTCAAGATCAACTACCTCTAGGTTGGCTTCTACCTGGGTATCTATTGGGTCAGCTAATTCTAGGTCATCTAAAGGTGTCTCTTCTTCTCCCTCATACTCATCCACTAAGTTTGCATCAGCTTCATACACTTCCGCGTTAATGTAAGCCTTGTCAATCTCAGGAATGGTTGGAGAAGGTCGGCTAGGGAAAAGTTGGCTAGGTCCTGGTTTCTGATTATGGACACTAATCCTAGTAGGTTCAGGTTGCCTAAGGGGTAGTGGCTCACTACTGGGTTCATATTTAGGGATACTAATCCTATGGGGTTCAAGTTGACAAGGGGAAGCATGACTAGTACTAGGCTGATACTTAGGGGTTATGGGTTCTCTAGGCTCATAGGACAAGGGTGCAGATCTATGGGTCATGGGATTATAGGATCTGGGATCATAGGATTTTGGGTCAGCTCTATGATCAGGTTCTAAGGATGGATCATGGTATGGGGTCCTCCTAAGGTTGGGCTCCCTATATGGGTCAGGATATTGGGTTCTCCTAGGGTTGGACTCCCTATATGGGTCAGAATATTGGGTTCTCCTAGGGTTGGATTCCCTATATGGGTCAGAATATTGGGTTCTCCTAGGGTTGGACTCCCTATATGGGTCAGAATATTGGGTGTTGGGTCTACTAGGCTCATAGGGTGTGGGTGCATAGGATCTATGATCATGGGATCTAGAGTCATAGGATCTAGGTTCATAGGTTATGGATTCATAAGTTCTAGGTTCATAGGATTTGGAGTCATAAGATCTATAGGTTGTGGGTATACTAGGCTTATAGGGATAGGGTAAATAGGATCTATCTTCCTGGTCTATAAAATCCTGATTGGGTCTTCTAGGACTAACCTTAGGGATTGGGTCATGACGATGGGCTCTCCTAGGTTCAGCCTCAAGGTATGGATCAGGGTTTGGGGTCCTCCTAGGCTAAGGATTGTAGTACGGGTCAGGATAAGGGGCTCTCCTAGGTTCGACCTCATGGTATAGATCAGGGTTTGCGGTCCTCCTAGGTTGAGGGGACTCAAGATCTGGCTCAGACTGTGACCCATGGGTTCTTTGTATGGTCCCTACACAGCCTTCTAACTGGTCAAACCTATTTGCAAGATGGTCAATTCTATTGTTGGATTGGGTACCAGACTGAGTTAACTGGGCCATGGATTGGGTTAGTTGCTCAGTGAGTGCTTTTATTTGGGCTTGCAAATTTCCCATGGGTTCGGACATTTGTGAAGGAGGTGGGTGATATTAAATCCCTGATCTAGTGCTCATGCAAGACTCGATTAGACTGACTACAGCTGACTAGACTTAGAGTCCAAACTAGATGTTCAATCAGGGTGGGAGACTAGCCTATAGTAACCCTGTACTCAGCCAGGAAGGTGTAAGGGGAGTGTTTGGTCCCTGATTGCCAATCCTAGACACCAATCAGAGATTGGCCAGGTAGGCGGACCAGCACACAAGCCCTTCGGGATTGAATCCCTAAATCACTATTCTAGACACTGAGCACAAGGCACACACAGGTTATCTTGACACAATGATCTGACACGTAGCCCGGACCCGACCAGTTGGTGTCCCTAGCCCACTAGGGAAAATTAAGTCTAGTTAATTTTAGGTTAAGGCTTGGGTCCGAATGCAAGGGATGTGGTTTTGGGCTAAGGAGAGGTGATCAAATCCTCCCCCCATCTGATATAGCAAGAGTGCCCTTAAAAGTAAATTATGCATTGATGGCAGGCAGATGAGGATGCAAATTAAGGTTTAGATGTTTTTTGATATTTTTGGAGAATATGTAGTTTTTTTTTGGTATTTTATTAAATAGAAAAAAACTTGCAAATCATGGCCTAATATGCTGGAAATATACTAAAATTAAAAGATATGCAAAAGATGCTAAACAAAACCCTAAAACTTCCAAACTTGTCTTGCTGAAAAAACAGAGCCAAAAATTTGCAGGCTGTATTTCGGCTTGCAGAAAACTCACAGGCCATAATTAAATCTGAAAAAATTCTTAAAATTACTGTGAAATATGATGAATCCACAAAAATGAATTTCACAATTGTTGGAGTTTTTATTAGGAAGAAATAATTAAAATAACAGAGCATATACAGACTAAAAAATTGCAGAAAATAAGCCCTAATCTAAGCTCTGATACCAAATGAAGCGGGAACTAATATGCATGCAATTCTTTTTGTATGTTTTATATGTGGGGTTAGGTGATTAATTCCCGAATTTCAGATCAAAATTAGTTGTAGGAAATTTTGTATGAGTTTTTGAAGCCAAGCTTGCAGATTAGATCTTAGAAAAGTACTAAAGAAGGATCGCCAGGACTGAGAAGCCTCGGTTAGGGCAAGTTCTCCTACAATAATAAGACTGGAGGTAGAAAGGGTGTACCTGACAATGTCTGAAGTGCCCGGTGAAGATCACAGCGAAGGGATCTCTCGTTCCTCGATGGATGCGGCCTGGAAAACCGAGCCAAAGACCCATGGATACCCGGCTTTCTGGTCGGTGGTCCGATTGAGGCGTGGCTAGAGTCGTTGGGTTCGTAGGAACTCGGGGACCTGCAAACGACCTATTAAGGGTTAGAAAACTCAGAGAAAATCAAGAAAACAAAGGAAAATAACTAAGGGAAGAAAGTTTTGGAGGGGCTGGAAGGATGGTTGGCGGCAGGAAGATGGTTGCAAACACCGGGAAGAAGAACTCTCAAACCCCTTTATGCACACAGTAGGGTAATCACTCAAAACAATATAAGAACTCCAGGTTTATTTCATATCAAAATCTTCCTTCATACAAGAGGCTAGGGTCCTTTAAATAGACCCTTAACCTTGGGCTCCAAGTAAGGGCACATTAGTCTTTACATAAGAATCCTTTTCCCTCTCAAACCCTAGCTAGAAAATAAGGAAATATTAGGTAGAAAAATCCCTAAAAATTCTCTTGACTTGGCCAACACTCCAAGGACACCTAAGGGGGTGTGTTGGGCTTCTAGGAGCAGCAAGAGGCCGGCCCAAAGGGGCTCGGGTGCATGGGTTTGGGCCTTTGGAAGCTGGGGTGGCTTGGTAGCCATGTAGCAGGACTATTCCCTGGTATCTTGTTTCTTTAGGGCTTGGGCTTGGCACCTGGGCTTGATTTCTTTGGGCTAGGATGTAGATGGACCTCTAGAATCATGGATGCCCTGTTCTATGAATATACTTTGGCATCTGGAAGGGAATCTGGGCATCTGGAGGGCATCTGCAAGGAATCAGGGTTTTCTGAATTTTCCTCCTGGGGTCTTCAAATCTTCAAGCTGGGTTGGACTTGGGCTATACTTCCATGTCTTCAATCTGGTTGGACTCGGTCTTCACTTGTATGATGTGGTCTTGAGTCTTCAATATGGTTGAATAGGACTCAAAAAAATAAAATTAGCTCGACATGAGCTGACTAACACTGGACTGAACTAGCTCAACATGAGCTGACTAGTACAGAACTGAAACTCAAAATACTCAAATAACAACTAAAATGGACTCAGATAGGCTAAGCCCTTATTACAGATGGACTCATAAATTATTGATCAATTCATAAAGGGTTGAAAAGTCTCTATCTTATTTTGGTGCCTTTGGTGTCCCCACCAAAAATGTAAACAATGATGCAGTGGTGGTCGAGATAACCATCGTGAAGCATCCTGTACATCGCATTATGGTGGATAGTGGGAGCTCTACTGACGTGCTTTTTTACGATGCTTTCTCCTGGATGAATTTGTCCCATGATCAATTAAAGCCGGTGCACACCCCTCTCGTGGGCTTCACCAGGGATTCGGTGGGGGTCGAAGGAGAGATCACTCTCCCTGTCAGTGCTGGATCCCCACCTCGGCAAAGTATGGTCATGATGATGTTTACTGTCGTCAAGCTCCCATCACCTTATAATGACATCCTCAGCTGTCCAGGGCTCAACCAGCTGGATGCCATCATTTTCACTAAAAGGTTGCTGGTGCAGTTCCCTACCGCTTCTAGGACGGGAGTAATGAGAGGGATGGCCCAGCTCATCCAGCATTGTCTGCAGACGGTCCCGGGGGCCTGGAGTGCTGAGCTCGGCTTCGATGTCGACAACCTCGACCTAAGAGAGAAAGACCCCAGGGGAGGACCCATGGAGTGCTTGCTGATGTACCCCCTCGGCTCGGACCCTCAGAAGACAGTGCAGATAGGAGCCTAGCTCTCGGAAGAAGAGCGAGCTCGCTTGCTAGACTTCCTCCGAGCGAACGCTGATGTGTTCGCCTGGTCCGCAGCTGACATGCCAGGTATCCCCTCGAAAGTCATCACCCATCGGTTGAACATTGATCCAAGGTGCTGCCCTGTCAGCAGAAGAAGAGGAGTTTTGCTATGGAGAGGCAGAAGGCCATCAATGAAGAAGTAGACAAGCTTCTCACCGCCGGCTTTGTACAAGAGGTACAGTATCCCAGTTGGCTGGCAAACGTGGTCATGGTGAAGAAGAGCAACAGCAAATGGAGGATCTGTGTGGACTACACCGACCTCAACTGAACTTGCCCGAAGGATAGTTTCCCTCTTCCAAAGATCGATCAACTCGTGGACACTACTTCAGGGCATCGCCTTCTCTCTTTCATGGATGCCTTCTCCGGGTACAACCAGATTCGAATGCACCCGGAGGACGAGGAGCACACTGCTTTCATCATCGATCACGGAACCTACTATTATAAGATGATGCCATTCGGCCTCAAGAATGCCAGAGCCACATACCAATGGCTGGTCAACAAGGTCTTCAAAGACCAGATTGGCCGCAACATGCAGGTGTACGTGGACGACATGCTAGTGATGAGCAAGCCCACTTCGGACCACGTCGGCGACCTGGTGGAGACCTTCGGTATCTCCGGCTTTACCAGATGAAATTGAACCCAGTGAAGTGCGCTTTCGACTTGTCCACCGGGAAGTTCCTGGGGTTCATGGTAACCCAAAGGGGGATAGAAGCCAACTCGGAGAAGGTCTAGGCTATCCTGGACATGGAGCAACCCACCTCCAAGAAGCAAGTACAGTGACTGACCGGCCGGATAGCCGTCCTGAGTCGATTTATCTCAAGGTCCGCTGACCGCTGCCAACCCTTTTTCAAGGCGCTAAGGAAGATGAACGACTTTACTTGGATGGAGGAGTGCTAGGAGGCGTTCAACGAGTTGAAGAGGACACTGGCATCTCCATCTCTGCATTCCAGGCCTGAAGAAGGAGAGGAGCTCCTCCTGTACCTGGCGGTCACCCCGGAGGCTGTCAGTACGGTCCTGGTTTGGATCGATGATAAGGTGATGCAAAGGCCGATGTATTACACAAGCAAACTCCTCCACGATGCGGAGCTTAGGTATTCCCGGTCTAAGAAACTAATTTTTGCGCTAATCGTGTCCACTCAGCGTCTCAGGCCTTATTTTCAAATGCACCCTATTGCTATCTAGACGGATCAGCCTCTGAAAGTGGTGCTCAGTCAACCTGACATGTCTGGATGCCTGGCAAAGTGGGCGCTCAAGGTTGGTGAGTTCGACATCACTTACAGGCCAAGGTCGTCCATGAAGGCACAAGTACTCGCTGATTTCTTAGTTGAGTGTGCAGGCCTGGGCGAGGGGCCAGAAGAAAGCCCCCAAGACCGGTAGCCAGAGCTAGGACCAGAGGAAGACATCTGGATCCTTCATGTAGATGGAGCCTCGAACTCCGGCGGGAGTGGAGCTGGACTCAGCCTCGCCAACGGCGAAGGAGTTGTCGTCGAATGTGCGCTCTGCTTCCAATTCGCCGCCACTAATAATCAGGCAGAGTATGAAGCGCTCCTCGCAAGGCTAAGAGTGTCCCACGAGCTAGGCATGGCTAACCTCAGGGTCTTCACCGACTTGCAGCTGGTAGCCGGGCAGATCTCGGGGGAGTACGAGGCGCGGGATCCCTAAATGGCGAAGTACCTGGAGCTCGTACAAATGAGCGCGGCAGGATTTTGGCGTTTCAGCATCTCCCATATGCCTCGCGGGGAAAATGCCCGTGCGGACGCCCTCTCCCACCTTTCAACCCTGCCGGACTCATCATTGGGCCATGCTTACATCGAGCACCTCAAGGCCCTGAGCTATGAGACGCCCATGGAGGTCCAGCAGGTCAACCAAGAGCCCAGCTGGATGGACAAGTGCATTGAGTACATCACCAATGGCACCTTGCCAGCAGACCGCATGACAGCTGGCCTCATTAAGAGGAAGGTCGCGCGGTTCATCTTAATGGATGGGCTACTATATCAGAGATCCTACTCCTACCCGCTCCTCAAGTGTCTGAGACCCGCAGAAGCCGTACTCGTGCTCCAAGAGATCCACGAAGGCATCTATGGGAACCATGTGGGGGGCAGGGCACTAGCATACAAGGCCCTCCGTCAAGGTTATTTCTGGGAGATAATGAAAAAAGACGGAGCTGACTTCGTGAAGAGGAGCGACCAGTGTCAACGGCATGCTGTGGTGCAATGTCAGCCCGTCGCTCCACTCTCCTAGCTCTCCGCCCCATGGCCGTTCGCTCAATGGGGCATGGATCTCCTAGGACCTTTTCTCCCGGCATCTGGGCAATGAAAATTCTTGATCATGGCCATCGACTAATTCATGAAGGGGGTCGAGGCCGAACCTTTGGCCCGGATCATAGAGGAAAACATCACCAAGTTCCTCTAGAAGTCAATTATTTGCCGCTTCGGCCTACCGCACACTATTATCACCGACAACGGACGTTAGTTCGATTGTCGGAAGTTTGAGAAGTTTTGTAGTGACCTTGGCATCCACCATCATTTCACTTCGGTGGCGCATCCTCAGATGAATGGAGAAGCTGAGGTAACAAATAGGACCAACTTGCAAGGCCTCCAGACAAGACTGGACCAGGCCAAGGGTAGGTGGGCAAAAGAGCTCCCGAGTGTCCTTTAGGCGTATCACACTATCCCAAGGATGGCTACGGATGAGACCCAGTTCAACCTAGTCTTCGGAGCAAAAGCGATTATTCCAGTTGAGCTTAGCCTACCGACCCTGCACGTGGAACCGTATGACAAGACGGAAAACCTTGCCAGGATGCTGCTAAACCTGGACCTCCTTGAAGAAACGAGGGACAGGGCCCGAGTTCGGATGGTGGCTTATCGGCAACGGGTGGCCAGATATTATAACTCCAGGGTACGACCGAAGTCCTTCTGCCAGGGAGACCTGGTGCTCCGCCGCACTGAGTATTCCCAGCCACGGGAGTGCGGAAAGCTCTCCCCTAATTGGGAAGGGCCTTATAGGGTGGCGGAGGTGCTTCCCCACGGGCGTACTACCTAGAGGAGCTAGGTGGATCCCGATTCCCTCAGACCTGGAATGCCTCAAACTTGAGGATGTACTACCAATAGTATAAGACCCCTCAAACTTTAATAATAAAATCTTTTTCACCAAATTCCTACTCTCGTCTCGTAGGGTAAGGGCCACCCAGCTCTAAGTTCGGCGAGCAAGGACGCGGCGGAAGGTCCGTGAAGGCGTGATGTCCCTCTCATAAAAATCCCGAAGTTCAGTCTGGAGTGTCGCACGGAACTAAATTCCAACATGCGGCCTCGGAGTTCAATCTGGAAGAGGTCCCAAAGACTTAGGTCCCGATCCTACAAAATCCTGGAGAACAGCTCGGTAAGCCGTGCAGGGCTCAATTTTAGCCCGCTGCCCCAGGGTTCAGTCTAGAAGTTCGCAAGGAACCCGGTTCCAAAGCGAAGTCCCGGACTTTTGGTGCGGGCACCAGACTCAGAAGAAGACTTCAGGGTTCCATTTGGATCTCTGATTGACCTTGCTCGAAGAATTAGGGTTTTCTGGACTTCTCCAGGGTGTCACATTTTCTCCCAAGGCCAAGCTAGTGGGCACCACACTCCCAGCCACACGCCTGAGTCCAGGGGGCGCCACATCTCCATCCAGTATGCTCTGGTCCCCACACCACAAGATAGCAGGTCCCTTCTCTCATGCGCCACTTAAGGAGAAAATAATATGGGATCCACAATTCAAGGGGGCGGCCAAAGTGTTTCTATAAGAGCCAAGCTATGAAAAGAAAGGAGCAAAGCTTGGGGAGCAAGACTAGGAGGTGCCCAGATAATTCCAAATAAAACCAGGTATGGAAGGAAGGAAATTTCTCTTGAAGAGCAAGGTTAGGAGGCGCCCAAATACTTCCAAATAAAACCAAGCATAGAAGGAAAAATATTTTTTCTTGAAGAGCAAGGCTAGGAGGCGCCACCTACTTACCTTTTGAAGCCACCAATCAGCATTTTTGGAAACTCTTGGTCGGCCATATGTGTGGGAATTGATCCTACAAACCTAATTTGAAGATCCATCCTTTTAGTCCCACATGGGAAGATGTAAAACCCTGCTCTCTTGTAAAGTCCTATAAATTAAACCCCTCTTGTAAATTTTAAAGTAATCTGATGAATGAATCCAATTTATGTGTGAGCAAACTCTGTGTTTCTCTCTTCCGCACTTGCATCCAGGTGTTGAGCTCCGTGAGATAGTAAATCCGGGTTCCCCAGGAACTTTGAGTAGGTGTGAGATCTCCAACCCAAACCCTAGGTTAGCCACTTCACTCCCAAACCCTAGCTTCCCATCATCCTCTTCTTTCCACCAAACCCTAGCCTATCCCACCTCTCACGGCCACTCTCTTCAAGTGAAGGCCGACCATCAGCATCTGGGTCCAGTCCGGATACTTCAGGTCCAGAGCAATTCCCAGAGGAAGTCAGATCAGCCTCCAGGAGAATCCGGATTTCAGCAACATCAGCTTTCAAGTTCTTCAATCTGGTAAATCCTTCCTTGAGTATCTGATTCCATCACTTGTTCTTCTTCTTTCCCAGATCTTGAGTTCAGGAGTAGCCGACTCAGCCACAGGACCAGTATTGGAGGATCCATTAGGAAGATATCCGAATCCGAGGATCCAACAATCTGCTCGAGAGAGTTCTTCCACCAAACTCTGTGAAGATCACTGTCTGGTCGGTAACCTATCTCTTCTCTTTATTTCTGTCCTGTTGAAAGTTCAGAGAGAAACCCTAGGTCTGGGAGTTTCTCAACCCCCAGTGATCCGTTACTTTTGAACCACTCTGATAACCTAGTTTCTCTTAAATTGTGCTTTCAATTATTACCTAGTTTCTTTCAATTTAGTTTAGCTTTCCTTTGAGTCAAAGCCAATTTCTAAAAATATATATATAAAAAAAAAAGAATTAATCTTAATTTATTTCCACATCGCATCATTCTCTTTTATTCTGCATCAACTTCGGTTTGGAAGGTGGAGCAGGACCTAGTTCGCCCATGCAATCTCGGAGTTCAGCTCGGAATGCACTACGGGACTTAGTCCCAGTAGCTAGCACCAGGGTTCAATCCAGAAGATGCACCCAAAAAAAAAGTGACAGAAGGAACGAGTTAATGAAAAATATTTTCATTGCAAACAAAAAGTTCCATACACAAAAGGGGCTCCGACAGGCCCGGAGACCCCAAAGAAAGAAAATACAAAAATAAAATACAAGTCGCGGAGCTACTTCAGCGCAGTCGCATCCTCCTCGAGCTAGGGGGCACCCTCTCCGCTAGCGCCATCGACTGGAGGCTACTCGGGAGCCGCCACCTCGTCACCAGCCACCGTCGAAGCTCCTCCGATGGGCTCCTACCTCCTGCCGCCCAGTACGACCCCGCTAAGGTCAAGCTTGGGGTAGAAGGAGCTCACCTTCTCCCAGCATACCTGGATTCCCTTCGAGAAGGAGTCCACGGCCACCTCGTGCACCTCAGTGATGTACTCCTCGGAGGCTTGGAACTTCAGCAAAGCCTCCTGTGCCTCCCTCTTGAACGCTTCCAACAGCCCATTGACATAGGAGTTCTTCTCCTTGGTTGCACTCAGCTCCTTGAGGGCCTCTTCTACCCGGCGCTCCAGTGTCCGGGACTGAGCCCTGAGGTGGTTATTCTCTGCCGCATCCTCCTCGTTGCAGCGCGGACCAGGTCGGCTCGGAGAGCCTGGTTATTCCCTCGTAGCTCGACCCCCTTCTCCATGAGGTCCTTGACATCGGCTGCGAGTTTGCCGAGCTTCTCCTCCTTCTCGGCATCCTTCTTGGCATAGCCGATAAGGAAGTTCCTCAGCAACAGCACGTCCATCCTGATCTGCATCGAAAGAGACACGATGTTAGTAAGATCCAACTGAAACTTTAAGGAGTCAGAGCTCAGAACTTACCGTAAAAAGCTGCGGGAAGATCCCGAGCAGCGCCTCGGTGTAGTCCCGGCCACCCCTTAGACGGCAGTCTCGGGAGGTGCTGGCGAACTCCATGACTCTCTCTGCAAGCCCCTAGTGGTAGATCACGGAGCAACGGTTGGTGAGACTTGGGGGTGGGATGGCCGCGTCGATAGCAGGCTGGGCGGCCGTCCCTTCGACAAGCGGTGCGGCCGTTGGTGGAGCTGCCACCACCCTGGTGGCCACCATGGAAGTGGCCGGTGCAGTAGCTGGAGTAGGCATTGCCTGAGGAGGTTCTGGTCCCCTCTCTTCCCCGGCCCTGTCGAGGTCGACGATAGGGGCATCGGATGCTCAGGCCCGAGGCGGCCTGGGAGCAGGAGTCGCCGCCCCAGGGCCAGTAACGGCGAAAGCGAGCGCAGGCACCCGGCTCGCCTTAGTGCGAGCCCTCTTCGCCAGGGGGCCTGTCCCTTCGGCAGCATCCCTTTCCATGATGCCCTCCATCAGGTTTTCCATGGAGAACTTCATACCTGAGAAAAAAAGGGGGGGTTCAGTTAGGCCAGTTTAAAGAAAAGAAGTGCCGAACTAAAAATAAAGACGAAGTAGCGAGATCCGGGCCTCACCCAACTCCCGGATGGGACTAATCTCCGCCTCGAATAAATTCTGCTCCAAGAGCAAAATGTCGAGAGTTGGGATCGCTTCACCTAGTAGCAATGTAAAGTCATCATGATTTGCCGACTCGACCTGGAAATTCCGGTTTGGGGACCGGTCCGACTCACTCCAAGCCCAGTCGACGTTCTCGACCAACACGAAAAAAAAACGATTCTTCCAACCTTTGATTAAGAAAGGGAGGTCGAACCTAAGGCACCTAGGCCGGGGCAAAATGTACCACCAGCCATCATCGGTGGAGTAGCGCTTCAGGGTGAAGAGAGCCCTGAAGAGGGAGAAACGGGCAATGAACCCGTGGAAGTGGCAGAAGACGACGAAGGCAAAGATGACCTGGATGGCATTAGAAGCCAACTGGGCTGAGACCAGACGATAATGGTTGAGGAACGAAAGAAAAAAGGGATGAAGGGAAAAATGAAGACCCCCACTGAGGAAGTCCTCGTAGAAGGCGACCCTCCCAGGGCCACTCGAGGTTACTCGATCCCTATGCCTTGGGAGGGAAAGGCAGATTGAATCCGGGACCCCATAGGTGTCCCGGATCCAGGAAAGATCATCTCTGGTCATCGTCGAAGCGTAACCGGAGGGACCGGAGGAAGAGGCCTCCAGAGGAGGAAGAAAAGAAATGGGACGTGCAGAAATTATGGGAGGAGACCTAGGACCCCTAGGGACACCTATGGTCACGGCCCCAGGTTGGAGCTGCCTCCGGACCTCATCCGAGATCTCTTCCCCCTCCGAGCAGGAAGATGATGGAGTCCTTGACCGGGAAGGACCGGCCTTGTCCGGGTTTGAGGAAACATAACGACGACGCGCTATGAAGGAAGAAGAAACAAGAAAACTGGCAAAAGGAATAGAAGATTGAAGAAGAGGAGAAGGGGGTCGCAGACAGTCACCGAGATATTTTGTACCAGAGGAATGGCAACCCCGGGAAGATGAAGGGAGACCACTGCAACCGCCGGCGAGGTGTGAGAAAGTGGAGAAACCTCGTTTCCGGAAAGTCCTCCTCCTTTTCAAACTCAATCGACAGCAGTCGTATGCCTCTTTCTATTTTGAACCATCAGATAACTGCAACATGGAGGCACGCCCAACATCAACGCTTCGGTTCGGTGGAAACTGCCTCGGTTTCAGAATGGTGCATTAATGGGCCATCAGACGTGTACACATGGCGGCCTCTCAAAGGGTCTCGGGTGTGACAGAAGTGGCGGCAGGGATCATGGCAATTATGGCACGAGATTTTCGCCTTCTCCATGTCATCTCCACATTAAATCCCCATGTCCCAAGCCACGACGCCTCGATGGAACCTGGAGATGGGGGGCAACTGATATGGCTACATCGCTGACGTGGAGCGCGTGTCAGGTCCAGCTGGACATGGTCAGTACCACGTGAATTTTTTCTTTCAAAAGATCCCCCATTCGGGAAGAAGTGCTCCTGCTCCTTCGCCAGGTGGCACCCCAAGCCGGGTCCACCTCGGCCGAAGTCGAGCCTCTCCGCCACTCCGCCAGGTGTCCACCCAAGAGGGGTCCACCTCGGCCAAAGCTGGCAGCCCCTCGCTCCCTCGCTAGGTGGCACCCCAAGATGGGTCCACCTTTGTAGAGGTCGAGCCGGGCCCTTCTGCTCCTTCGCCAAGTGGCACCCCAAGACGGGTCCACCTCGACCGAAGTCGAGCCTCCCTCTGACACTCCGCCAGGTGTCCACCTAGGAGGGGTCCACCTCGGTCGAAGCTAGCAGCCCCTCGCTCCCTCGCCAAGTGCCACCCCAAGACGGGTCCACCTCTGCCGAGGTCGAGCCGGACCCTCCTGCTCCTTCGCTAGGTGGCACCCCAAGACGGGTCCACCTCGGCCGAAGTCGAGCCTCTCTCTGCCACTCCGCAAGGTGTCCACCCAGGAGGGGTCCACCTCAGCCAAAGCTGGCGACCCCTCGCTCCCTCGCTAGGTGGCACCCCAAGATGGGTCCATCTCTGCCGAGGTCGAGCCGGGCCCTCCTGCTCCTTCGCCAGGTGGCACCCCAAGACGGGTCTACCTCGGTTGAAGTCGAGCCTCTCTCTGCCACTCCGCCAGGTGTCCACCCAGGAGGGGTCCACCTCGGTCGAAGCTGGCGGCCCCTCTCTCCCTCGCTAGGTGGCACCCCAAGACGGATCCACCTCTACCGAGGTCAAGCCGGCCTCTTGCTTCTTCGCCAGGTAGCACCCCAAGATGGGTCCACCTCGACTGAAGTCGAGCCTCTCTCTGCCACTCCGCCAGGTGTCCACCTAAGAAGGGTCTACCTCGATCGAAGCTGGCAGCCCCTCGCTCCCTCACCAGGTGGCATCCCAAGACGGGTCCACCTCTGCCGAGATCGAGCCGAGCCCTCTTGCTCCTTCGCCAGGTGGCACACCAAGATGGGTCCACCTCGGCCGAAGTCGAGCCTCTCTCTGCCACTCCACCAGGTGTCCACCCAGGAGGGGTCCACCTCGGCCGAAGCTGGCGGTCCCTTGGTCCCTCGCCAGGTGGCACCCCAAGATGGATCCATATCTGCCGAGGTCGAGCTGGGCCCTCCGCTCCTTTACCAGGTGGCACCCCAAGATGGGTCCACCTCGGTCGAAGTCGAGCCTCTCTCTGCCACTCCACTAGGTATCTACCCAGGAGGGGTCCACCTCGGCTGAAGCTGGTGGCCCCTGGCTCCCTCGCCAGGTGGCACCCCAAGACGGGTCCACCTCTGCCGAGGTCGAGCTAGGCCCTCCTGCTCTTTCCCTAGGTGGCACCCCAAGACGAGTCCACCTCGGCTGAAGTCGAGCCTCTCTCTGCCACTCCGCCAGGTGTCCACCAAGGAGGAGTCCACCTCGGTCGAAGCTGGCAGCCCCTCGCTCCCTCGTCAGGTGGCATCCCAAGATGGGTCCACCTCTACCAAGGTCGAGCCGGGCCATCCTACTCCTTCGTCAGGTGGCGTCCCAAGATGGGTCCATCTCGGTCGAAGTCGAGCCTCTCTCGCCACTCCGCCAAGTGTCCACCTAGGAGGGGTCCACCTTGACTGAAGCTGGCGGCCCCTCACTCCCTCGCCAGGTGGCACCCCAAGATGGGTCCACCTCTGCCGAGGTCGAGCCAGGCCCTCCTGCTCCTTCGCCAGGTGGCACCCCAAGATGAGTCCACCTCGATCGAAGTCGAGCCTCTCTCTGCCACTCCACAAGGTGTCCACCCAGGAGGGGTCCACCTCGGTCGAAGCTGGCAGCCCCTCGCTCCCTTGCTAGGTGGCACCCCAAGATGGGTCCACCTCTGCCGAGGTCGAGCTGGGCCCTCCTGCTCCTTCGCCAGGTGGCACCCCATGACAGGTCCACTTCAGCCGAAGTCAAGCCTCTCTCTACCACTCCGCCAGGTGTCAACCTAGGAGGGGTCCACCTCGACTGAAGCTGGTGGCCCCTCGCTCCACCGCCAGGTGGTGCCCCCTGACGGGTCCACCACGACCGTAGTCAGCCCTACTTTGCAAAGCCTCGGGGAGGCAGGGACACGGGTCACGAGGTCGCTACTAGAGCCAGCGCGCGTCGTGCTTCGTACAAGGCACTGGTATGGCCTGTGGTGATACGTGAAACTCGTTTACACCAGTTAGTCAGGGCCCCACAACCGAAAAATGAAATCCTAGTGGGCAGGAGCCTGAAACAGCTGGAAGCCCACCGTCAATGCCCTGAAAGGAGAGCTCCCGTGCTCGGCCTAAGGCCTCACCAATCTTCCCCATTTTATGACACACTGCGGACGAGGTGGGCCGGCCACTTAACTCCCGGACTCGAAGAAGAAGGGGAAGGAGAAGGTCCAGAGGTCTCAGGGAGCCCCCTGGAGGGGACATGAGCTGAAGGCAGTTCGGTGGTATAAAAGGGACGGTAAAAATGGACGGAAAGGTAGGTGAAAAAAATGAGAGAACACCAAAAGAATGATCTGGGAGGATCCCGGGAAGTCCTGAGGCGAGAGCTTGGTGGCCCTAGCACGGGAGGCCGGGTCTCAACTCCTCTCTTCCCCACACTTCTTTTATTTTACGTCTCCTCTAAGCACGGGGATCCTTCGGGAGCCCACCTTAGAGGTCCTATTCCATCTTGCCGCTCTCTGACTTGATCGTCGGAGTGCCCCCGCCGGAACTCCCGGCCCGGGTCTCTGACCTTATTTTGCAGGTCCGAAAGTTTGGAGATCTCGAGGTGAGAGAGTCCGAGAACCAGCGCCAGCTCACCAGCTATAGGCTACCGTAGCGAGATCGGCAACAGATAGTTTAAATTGTAATGTTTATCAAGAATAAAAAAAAGCTCATCTACATTGTATCAGAGCTATAAGAATAAATTCAATGTATCAGAGTTGTATATATATAAGAATGAATTCAATTCATATAAATTCAATGTATCAAAGCTGTAACTATGATGTATTAGAGCTATGATTGTAATATATCAAAGCTTATAATCGAAATATATCAGAGTTGTATACTTATATTAGATGCTTACAATGTATATCAGAGTTTAAAATTGTTTTGAAAGATAAGCATTAGAGCAAAATAGGTTGAGTTTTTAAAAGTATCAAAGAAAAATCTTTAAGAGCATGAGAAAAATGTTAGAACATATCAGAGCAAATAATATGCTAAAAAGGTAGATAGTATCAGAGCAAAATTAGTAGAGCATGAAGAGTATCAAAGTATGAAAACAAAGAGTATCAGAGCATATTAAAAATAAGAATAAGGAGTATCAAAGCATAAAAAAATAGAGCAAATAAGAATAATAAGTATCAGAGCATAGAATTGAAGGAGATAAATCAAGAGAAATAGAGCATAGAACAAAAACTTCCACTCAATATATGATCTGAAAAACTAATTTTCAAGAAAAAACTTTTGAAAAGTTTTCAAAAAAATTACTGCTTTAGTAATTTAATTTTCTCTCTCCCCCTTACATATTGCTTTCTTCTTTTCTCCCTTTTTTGCTTATTATTAATTCTCATTAATTTTCATTAATTCTTTATTACTCCCCATTTCTAATTTTCATTAATTCTCTCCCTTTTTGTCATCATTAAAAGGTAAGAAAAAGAACAAGGTAGATATTGAAATATTGCTGTAGTAAAAGTGTACACAGACAAAGTATGAAAAAAGATATATATATATATAATTTCAAGCATTTGATACAACTGATTCAGAATTTGATACATATAATAGATAATTAGTACAAAGACACACTAAAACATAGAAATATAGAAACACTGAAATACAGACTAACTGATATACTAAACAACTCTAAGGAGTGCCTTCCTCATCAAAGGAAGACCCAATCTCCATAATAATCGGTTCGATAATCCTAGAAGGTTGGGGTCATGGCCACATCGACCGGAGATCTGAAAGTCTGGTCCGAATAGGTCTGGGTGCATCGCCAAGCCCTCTGCATCTACTTCTGGCATGTGCTCTTCCTCTGGCTAGTGCTGAAGAGGAGGAAGCGACGTCAGTAGCAGGAATATGAAGAGTGATGGAATCAGCAACTGTATCAGTGATCGATGGTGTGACATCAAAAGTGGATCCTGAAGAAAGAATATGGAAACCAGGTGTATAAAACCCTAGTTCCTGAATCAAAGAGGATGTGGAAGGAACTGATGGAGTCCTAGTGGGGATACTAATAGTAGGAGTCAGTAAATGAATAGAAGTATCAAGTGGGTCAATGCAAAGAATAGGTGTGGAAACTAAAGTATTAGATGGATCAGAAATGATGGGTATGCTGGATAGGACTGGAGTCTGGGTAGATGAACTAGGAGGATTAGGAACAGGAATCCTCAACACATATGCAGCAACATCAGGCTCAGTTTCCGCTATATAATCTACAACATCGAAACCATGGAAGAGTCACCCTGGCCATCTTCGATCTCTGTATCTGGTGCTAGAGCTGGAGGTGTAGAAGGTGCTAGCAGAGAGTTTGATGATGGAGGTGAAGGTAGCCTGGTAGATGTCAATCTTTCTAGTATAGCCAGGATAGTAAAGAAGCCATCTCTCAACTCCTAGTGACCTGCCCTCATCTCTATATGCATCTAATTGACTCGCTGTCTGATGATCATCATCTCTGTCTCCAATTGAGTGATCATGTCCTCAATGTTGTCAGTAGGAGGTGGCACCTCAGGCTGTGCCCAAACTGATAGCACAGGCTAAGTATCAGGAATGTCTCTCGATGGCTCAGATGGCTCGGCCTTAGCTGTATATATCCGCTCCTCCTCAGCAGTGTTCTAATCATCATCAATATCCTACCCTGAGATCCTACTTCTCCACTATCCTCTAACTCTATGATATCACATCCTGTGCAGTGATCTCACATTGTAGATGTCAGTTTGAAGTAACTGCCTGAAGGGCTCTCCATCTATGATAACTCCATAAGCCTTGAAGAGGATGGTCAGACCCATGCCATATGGTAAACATAACCTCCTGCTAGTAGCTGCCTTCGTCATCTGATGTACCATGAGAATTGGGAGGCATACAGGAGTCTGTCAGATCAGAGACACCATGGCAAGTAACTCTCTCTCCATGATGAAGTCGAAGCATTCGATCTTCGGTAGAAGAATCCGGGCGACGATGTGATGCAATAATCTTATCTCCGGAGAAAGTCGGGATGCTACAACTATGGCTCCCTCTCTAAGATCCTCTGTGTCAAAAATGCATCGTAATCCACTCATCCTGTCAACTAGGGAGTTTGCCACAGTACCTCTCATCGGAATCTCCCAAGCTCTGCTCAAAACCTCTATAGTGAGTGGTATAGCTGTCCCTCTAATCTCAGTAACCCAGCTGTCTGCTCCTCTAGCCAATGTACCATAGAACTCTTGTATCAGGCCAGGGTAGAACCTCTCTGTCAGTGAGCAAAAGTGGGCCAGCCAGGCATCTCTCAACCAATCTCCTATGCAGAAGTGGTGCTAGTCCACAAAATTGAAATCTACTTGCCATCCTCCAATAATGGCCTTGGAGGCCATCCTATCTGCTCCATGGACGGGTGGTCTAACAGGAATGTCCTGCTGAACTGTGACTCTAGTGCTGGATCCTCATGCCGTGCCTTCGTGTGCCGCTCTATATCCTATATAGACAGACAAGGTCTCCTAATAACTTGTTTTCTAGGATCCATCTCTCAAGAAAATAGGGAAAGAAGCAATGTAGGGTGAAATGGACAGGGATTTCATGGTAAAGTTGTGAGAAATCAGAGAGGAACAATGAAAAAATTGGGAAGAAACAAGCTCAAACAAGGAATCGGACAGTTGGAACAGTGATTGGAGTTAAACGAAGGATGGGATATAGTTTAGGGATGAGTCGGCTCAAAGATTAGGAAGAACAATGAGAGAAAAATGATCGATTTTCTCTATTTGTTCTCGAGCTCCTGCCGTTCAAGTGTCGACTCACGACTTCAGTCCAAGTGTCGACAATTGGAGGTGTCGACACTTCGACAAAAATCCAAAAAAGAAAAGGAAAAAATCATAGAAAATTACAAAAACTGATTTCAATGGTCTATGAATGATTAATCATAATTTTTAAGGATATTTGATTAGAAGATTTTCAAGAAAAATTTGAAGGTCATGAAGAGATCAAAATTTAATCAAAAGGATTAATAACCCCTAATTCTCTTCTAATCATACTGAACTGATCTTCATTAAGTGGCTTGGTTAGTATATCAGCTAGTTGCATTTCAGTGCAAACAAATTCTATCATAACATCATTGTTTTGAACATGATCCCTAATAAAATGATGTCTAATTTCAATGTGCTTACTTTTAGAGTATTGAACAAGATTTTTAGTTAAGTTTATAGCACTAGTATTGTCACATCTTATTGGTATCTTAGTTAATTTAATGCCAAAATCCTTAAGTTATTGCTTAATCCATAAGATTGGAGCATCCAGTTGCAATATATTCAACCTCAACTATTGATAGTGCAACTAAATTTTGTTTCTTGCTAAATCATGAGATTAAGCTAACTCCAAGAAATTGACTAGTTCCAAAAATATTTTTTCTATATAACTCACAACCAGCAAAATCAGCATCAGAATATGCAATTAAATCAATAACTAAATTCTTAGAGTACCATAGACCAATATCAACAGTGCCAGATAAATATCTAAGTACGTGCTTAACAGTTAATAAATGTGATTCCTTAGGCTTGACTGATATCTAGCATACATGCATATACTAAACATAATATCTAGTCTAGTAGCAGTAAAGTACAGTAATGATCCAATGATGCCTCTATAAAATTTTTGATCAACTTTCTTACTAGATTCATCCGTGTCAAGCTTACATGAAGGGCTCATAGGTGTACTGATAGGTTTAGTCTTCTCCATCCCAAATCTTTTCAAGATCTTCTTTGTATATTTAGCTTGGTTGATGAAGATCCCTTCACTCGTTTGTTTAATCGGGAGTCCGAGGAAGCAGCTCAATTCATCCATCATACTCATCTCGAACTCACCCTGCATTAGCTTTGCAAATTCTTAACAAATAGATTCATTAGTCGTACCAAAGATAATATCATCAACATAGATCTGTACTACTAAAAGATCATCACCCTTTTTCTTTAAAAATAAAGTAGTATCATTATGACCTTTAGTAAAATCATTTTCAATCAAAAATTTATTAAGTCTCTCATACCATACACGAGGGACTTGTTTTAAACCATAAAGTACTTTATGTAATTTAAAAACATGATCGGGATGTGCATGATGTTCAAAACTAAGTGGTTGTTCAACAAAAACTTCTTCATTATATAACCATTTAAAAACATACTTTTAACATCCATATGAAATAGTTGATGGGACATCAACAAGAAAAAAATATTTTTCAACTAATTCTCTTGATATTTTTTTTCAACTAAAATAGTGTACTTGGGATTATGAGAACCTTGGAATGAAGCCCACCAAATCCTTGAAGACAAAGACCAATTCATGAAGCCGACTCATGAAAGAAGGCCGCCAGTCCCTTGAGTCGACTCAATCAAGATCAAGATCAACTTCAAGCATGCCTAAGTCAAAGACCAAGCAAGTCAAGATACCACCTTTTGAAGCTCATGATGCCACCTCTTAGAAGCCCATTTTATTCTTCACATGGGACATATTTTGGGAGACATGAGAAACAACACATCAAGCATTTTGAGGGGAAGCATGGGACCACTCCTCACTCACCCAACAACCCCCCAACCAAATTACCAAGTGGGATGCCACATCACATGACACCTAGGGCTCCATATCAGCAATTAGAAGCCATGTCAAAGCCACCTAGGTGCCACATAGCAAGTTGTTTCAACCTCTTACCTAGAAGTTGTTTATTGTTGCAACTATGTAACCAAAGGAGTTGGATTTAACTAGAAACGGTTAGCTAACCTAACTCCACCTCCCCTCCTCACTTTGGATGACCCCTAAGGCTATAAATAGGGCCCAAGGGTCCCCTTGTAAGGCATTCCATGTATGAAATATTTTTAGAATTAATGAAGGTTTTCTTCTTGTTGAGTTCTATCTTGAGTTCTTCTTGTATGGAGTGATTTAGTTCTTCTAGTTGGAGTGATTTAGTACTTTAAGTTGGAGTGTTTAAATTCATGTTTGAGAAGGGAGTGAGAGGTCCTTTGAGTTCTTGAAAGGTGGAGTGCTCCTTGCTTGATCCAAGATCCAAGCATCATTCCTTGAAGGCGCCGGTTTCTACTTCCTTGTTTTTCCTTTCTTCTTCTTCTTATTTTCATTCCAATTTTGAATTCTCCTTCCATGCCTAATCTCTAATTTGATGCAGGTTTTCTCTGATTTTCCAAGTCCAAGGTGAAGGTTTCCAAGCCAAGGATCATGGCCAAGGTGAGTCCTAAAGGTAGGGAGTGCTAGTCTTATGGTTTAGACCTCAATCCTTGAGTGAAGAGAGCTCCTTCTTTCACCAAATAATTAGCCATCATTGTTGGTAGGAAAACTCTTCCTAAGCTTCATTAGATATGATCATTTGAAGGTTAACTTGCCCTAATAGTGATGATTTCCTTGCCATGAAGATCCTAATCTCTATTTTGAACTAGATCTACATTTCGGGTATTGTAATTTAGATCAACTAGTCTCCTTATGAAGATTCTTTTCTTGGATTAATTTAGATCATTTATTTGATAATTAATTGCTCAATTTTGCTTGCTGGTTAGCTTGCTAACACTCTTCATTCATCATTTTATTTTCGTCCCCCATCAATTTTTTTAAAATTTTAAAATTTTAATTTCAAATTTGTTTAAAACTAGTTGACTAGAAATTGTTAGGGCTGAAACTATCATGCAACAACTCTAACTTCTAGAATGAATTTTTAATCCTAATTTGAGATTTAAATTTTAAAATTTGATTTCTAAAATCTAGACTTCAAAATATAAATTTTTAAATTTAATTTTTTGAATTTTAATTTTTTTAAAATTTGGGTTGAATCACATATTTGTGCTAATACTAGTCGTTGTGTTATCTAGTTGGTGAATTGTTTGTGCATCCATTCCTAAATCTAATTAAGGGCATTCAATCATAACATAAGGGAAGGAGGTCATTACCTTTTCTTGGCCCAAAACAATCACCCACATTTGCATTGACCTAAACTATAATTGAAATCGAGTAGGAACCTAAAACTAGGGACACCCACAAGTTGGGTTCAAGTGCAAGATGAGATCAAATATTAGTTGAGTTTGTACTTTCTTCTTGAAATTGGTGTCTAAGGCAAGAGGTCCAATGGCAAATGCCTTAAGTGGACTTGTGGTTTTTAATTAGGACCTCATGAAAGCGAGGGGAGCCTCCCGCAACCCCACCTCTTACCTGGCTAGTGGAAAAGGTAATTACAACTTTAACTAGTACTTAGTCAATTCCTGTATTTTGAACTTTTAGGTCTAGGAGCCCTAGAAGTTAGGTTTGTACTGCTTGTTTTGAAGCTCCATACCAATAGTCCCACACTCAGTCTATTTTTACCCATGGATCCTAATCTTGAATTCTTTTTGAGAACCCAGATAAAAAAGTTTGATACCATAAATGGGCAATTAGGGCAAATGAAAAAGGAATTAGGTCAAGTGAAGGACCATGTTGGGACATTTGAAGAGACCCCAATGACCCCCACCGAACCTGAGTCACTTAGGTCAATTCCTCAAGGTCCAAGAGTCCATCATCATGAATTCACTACTGAATACAATTCAAGACGACTTCACCATGACTTCATAGAAGAAGCCCATAGGATCCATGCTGAGCCTGAATCACCTAGTCCACCTCCCCTTGGTCCAAGAGCCCAATGTCATGATCTCACCCCTGAGTATAACCTTGGATATCCCTGCCAAGACTTTGTAGATCAGGAGGAGAGAGTCTTTAAGAGCAATCGACCCTATGCACCCACTTTCAATGGAAATTTAGATCCTGAAGTGTATGTCGATTGGGAAGAGAAAATGGATCAATACTTTGAAATTGATGAAATGTCAGAAGTAACGAAGTGTCAATTTGCTAAATCAAAGTTAGTTCGACATGCTAAAGCATATTGGGAAGAAATTGAGCGAAAAGGTTATTATAGTGGGGATAAAATAAATACTTGGAGAGAAATGAAGAGTAAACTGAGGGAAAAGTACCAAGGTAAATATTATGAGCAAAAAGTTTTAGACCAATGGTACAAATTGAGACAAGATGATACACTTGTATTTGATTATATTGCCAAATTCAATAAGTATAAGGGAGATGAAGAAGAGTCCAAATCCATAGAAAAAAATGAGGAAAATCTCCGGACCTATTGAAGAATGTAAGGATGAAATAGATCAAAGTCTTATCCAAAGAAAGGGCTAAATAGGAAAATCCTTAAACCCGTTTAAAGAACTTTAAGGAAGAAGTTTATGAGCTGGGGTACTAACTTTATGTGAATATGATCAAGAACATTTATTGAAGATAAAATAATCTACCAGCCTAAAGAAATCAAAACGGGGATGATCAAAAAATGAGACCAAGAACAAAGCCATGAAGAATTAATTTGAGCAGATAATAGAGGACCCGGAATTATTCACTGTGAGGATTTACATCTAGAGATTAATGAAGGATCACCTAATGGGTATTGACCATCAAAGAAAATCTAAAACCAAGTTCAAAGGATCAACCCCGAGAAATTGTGGAACCTGCAAAAGAATTTAACATGAAGATTAGAAGTAAAGAGATGGTAGGAATTGAAAGATGGAATGTGTAAGAGAAGAGATGAAATTGAATTCCTTGATAATTTCCCAAAGCTTGGTTCACCTTCTGGAACATCCCCAATCCTAATCCACCCAGCTGGGACATCCACCATATAATTGATCAATCCCAGTAATATTCAACAGTTACTTTAAAGACATTATGGCATTTATGGGGCACCAAACTAAGATTCACTGCCACCTACCTAAAGTTGTGTGCCAGAGTTTTCAAAGCATTTAGGAGAATAATGGAAATTAGGAACTTTTGTTTCCTAGCCCGACAATAAAGTTTAGTTCTATTAGAGAATGTTTTGTTTTGGTGTCATTTATGTTTGTCATTTGATGTTATTTGACCTTCCCATGCATAAGTGTCCATGACTGCGATAGTCATATGCATAGCATGATTAGTAAGAAGATTTGAGCAATGAAATTAACAATCTTATGATCAACTCACATAAAAGAGCCAAAGAATTTCAGGAAGGAGACTAGTCATGGTAAGGCCAAACTTGAACAATTATATGCCCGTGGTGTAGGTCATTTTCAAAATAATAAGGAAAACTTGGACCTAATATGTGCTAGATTTACAATCCTACTTTGGTATCAGTTCCACTTTCAACAATTCAGATCAAGGAGAGTAAAGGAACCAACAATGATACCTAGTGTGCCTTTCAAGCCTGATTCTATCTTTGAGAGTGAGCCAACCCATGAGTGTCCACCAGCCAAGTTACAAAGCAGTAAGATAGGATTGAGCGAATCTTAGATAATAAGACTATCACTACCCGAAACAAGGACTATCAATGCTACTTGGTTCATTGGCAAGGATGTCTTGATTCTGGGAACTCATGGATTACTTGAGAAGACTTACAAAGAATCGACCAGACCAACTAGAGATTACCAAAGTCAGACTAATTCCTACTCGACAGAGTCGAGCTCTTTTCCACCCCAGGAGAACTGATGGGACATTAACAAGAAAAAAGTATTTTAAACTAATTCGCTTGATATTTTTTTCAACTAAAATAGTGTACTTGGGATAATGAGAACCTTGGAATGAAGCCCACCAAACCCTTGAAGACAAAGACCAATTCATGAAGCCGACTCATGAAAGAAGGCCGCCAGTCCCTTGAGTCGACTCAATCCAGATCAAGATCAACTTCAAGCATGCCAAGTCAAAGACCAAGCAAGTCAAGATACTACCTTTTGAAGTCCATGATACCACCTCTTAGAAGTCCATTTTATTCTTCACATGGGAGATATTTTGGGAGACATGAGAAACAACACATCAAGCATTTTGAGGGAAAGCATGGGACCACTCCTCGCTCACCCAACAACCCCCCAACCAACTTGCCAAGTGGGATGCCACATCACATGACACCTAGGGCTCCACATCAGTAATTAAAAGCCATTTCAAAGCCACCTAGGTGCCACATAGAAAGTTGTTTCAACCTCTACCTAGAAGTTATTTCTTGTTGCAACTATGTAACAAAGGAGTTGGATTTACTAGAAATGGTTAGCTAACCTAACTCCACCTCCTCTCTTCACTTTGGATGACCCCTAAGGCTATAAATAGAGCCCAAGGGTTCCCTTGTAAGTCATTCCATGTATGAAATATTTTGAGAATTAATGAAGATTTTTTTCTTGTTGAGTTCTATCTTGCATTCTTCTTGTATGGAGTGATTAGTTATTCTAGTGGAGTCATTTAGTCCTTTAAGTTAGAGTGTTTAAATTCATGTTTGAGAAGGGAGTGAGAGGTCCTTTGAGTGCTTGAAAGGTGGAGTGCTCCTTGCTTGATCCAAGATCCAAGCATCATTCCTTGAAGGCATTGGTTTCTACTTCCTTGTTTCCCTTTCTTCTTCTTCTTGTTTCCATTCCAATTTTGAATTCTCCTTCCATGCCTAATCTTTGATTTGATGCCGGTTTTCTCTAATTTTCCAAGTCCAAGATGAAGGTCTCCAAGCCAAGGATCATGGCCAGGTGAGTCCTAAAGGTAGGGAGTGCTAGTCTTATAGTTTAGACCTCATCCTTGAGTAAAGAGAGCTCCTTCTTCCACCAAAATTAGCCATCATTGTTGGTAGGAAAACTCTTCCTAAGCTTCATTAGATCTGATTATTTGAAAGTTAACTTGTCCTAGTAGTGATGGTTTCCTTGCCATGAAGATCCTAATCGCTATTTTGAACTAGATCTACATTTCGGTATTATAATTTAGATCAACTAGTCTCCTTATGAAGATTCTTTTCTTGGATTAATTTAGATCATTTATTTGATAATTAATTGCTCAAGTTTGCTTGCTAGTTAGATTGCTAATACTCTCCATTTATCATTTTATTTTCGTCCCCCATCAATAGTTTGGAATCCATAAAAATATACAAATACTAAAAGTAATCTAACAGCTTCAAGTCTAGTTACTGGAGCAAAGGTTTCATCAAATCAATCTTTCTTCTTGATTATACCCTTAGCTACCAGTCTAGCCTTGTTCTAGTTACTATACCATGTTCATCTAATTTATTTCTATACACCCATTTAGTACCAATTATGGAAGCATTAGTTGGTCTTTCTATTAGTATCCAAATATTATTTCTTTTAAATTGATTTAGTTCCTGTTACATAGCAATCATCTAATTAGGATCTTTTTTATCTTTGATACATTTAGGTGCAATTTGAAAAACAAAAGTAATAAATCACATTCATTTCTAATAGAAGATCTAGTTCTTATCCCTCTCGATGGATCACCTAAGATTAATTCCTTAGGATATCCATGAGCATACCTCCATTTTAGGTAGATCCTTTGGCAAAAATCTTGTGGCTTCTTCTTCATTCTTCTTATTTTAATCTTCTTCACTTTCCTTGGTAGGGGAATCATCAAAGTCAGCTTCTTAAGTCTGTCCTTTAACATCTGCACATTCATCAAAAGTATCCTCTTTTCTAGAAGACTTGTTAGTAGACTTTTCAAATACTACATGCATGGACTCTTCTACTACAAGTATTTGATCGCTATCGTAGGCGGTCAAAAATAATTCACCAACTCAACTCTATAGCTAGGGTGAGTCAGGATCTTATCCTTAGAAACCTTAGGGCTAAGTTATGATTTAAAAAGAAAAAGAAAAGTACTTGTTGTTGTGGAAAATAACAGTGAGCAAGAATTAAACTACTCCTAGGGTTAAGCAAGTGAAAATAAATGTCTCAGGAAAAAAGAGTGATTGTGCAGTGCTGAATAGCATTTCTCTTGTGATTGGTTTTAGAGATGTACCTGTCTTCCCTTGGCATACCCCGTACCTATGGTAGATGATGGCGCATCTTCGATAGGCATTAGATATCCAACCCTTCTTCCCTCGGCACGCCCCATACCCGTAATGGATCACGGCGCGTCTCTGGAAAGCAAGAACTGTCCCTAACCTCAATCTAACATTAAAGCATAATAAACGGTGAATGAAAGAGTGAAAATCATCAAGATGTGATCTATATTAGTGAGAGCATGGCCCATACCTGTAGATCATGGCCCATCCCTTTTAGAAATAGATCAGTCAAGATTTTAGTCACCTAAAGTGACTTACCTCTAAAGCCTTGCACTACTCATAAACCTACTTCAGAAAAGAAAATGAAAGAACATGAGTTGACTGAAAGCTCCTTCATTGCATAGAATAAGGAGTCAAATGATTACTAAAGCTTAAACCCCCTTCTTCCCAATAGGCTTCCCGAGTGAGCTTCAGCATGTCTAAAGGTGGAGTAGTCCAGTGATGCATGGGGAGTGGAGATTGAGAACCAGTGCTAGTGTAGTGGAAGTAGGAACCAAGCCAGTGCAGTGGAAGTGGTCACTAGTCAGGGGTCAGATAGAGTAGAGAAAGGAGAGAAGAGGAATAGAAGGGGAAAAGCAGAGGAATTAAGGTGGAATAGGGAAATAGAAGTGGAATAAGGTGGAATAGAGGTGGAATAAGAAAGGAATAGTAGTGGATAGGAGTGGAATAGAGGAATAGAGAGGAATAAGTGGAATGGGAGAAGAGAAGAAATGGGGAGAAGAGGCTCTGGACTTATCTCTCCTTCCCGAACTCAATGCTCCCCTTTGGACTGATGGACTCTCTTTTATAGGCTTCAACAAAACTACTTTCAGTTCCATCCAACAATAATCCGTTCCACCGTTGAAACAATCAATCGAACTTTTCCACTGAACTCCAGTTTGTTCAAACAACTTTTAGTTCCCATTGTTCCAACTGAGCTCACCAGATTCTACTGAGCTCCAATGATTTCCAATCTTGTTCCAACTATCCCAACAGTTTACAACTCCCATCATCCAACTGAACGAAGCTCCTGTGGCTAAGATCTGGCAATTTGGGAGGTAAGGATGGTTTGCCTTGGAATAAAGAACAGGGCACAGTAGCAGGAAGGATGACGGTGGTGGTTCCGGCATTAGAAGCTTTCTTCATATGGTGATGGCAGTGAACGGAGAAGAGTGGTGGCTTGTGCATCGATATGGGTGGCAACTGAGAACCAGTGGATGATGGTGATTCCAACCGTGGGACCCTCCTTGGTGGTGGGGAGAAGGTGCCGGCTTGTTCTTTGACCGGTGATGGACTGGGCAGGAGCTCTAGTGGCTTGGGCAGTGTGGGATGGCAATGAGGAAGAAAAAAGAGGTTGATGGCTTTGGTCCAATTTTTTGACCAAGGATGGTATCTCCGGCTGGCAAGGGGGTTGCGGTGGCTTGGGCAGTGTCGGGGGAGTGTCTCCGACAAGTTTGGGCTCAAACAAGAGTTCGTGGTCCATGGTTCTGCTCCATGGATCACTGGCCATGGCAGTCGTGGACCATTGGGTGAGCAATGGACCGAGCGACCGGTCCATGGTGGACCGGCTACTTTAAACTTCATGCAATCCAAGCTAATTCTTTTGAAAATCAATTTTGAGCCCGTTTTAAGTCCGATTTGAGTGTCGTTTATGCTGTTGGACTTCTAAAATCAAGCTCTTTATGTTGGTGCTATCCTTTCTTGCAAATGATATATAAAATAATAATTTTAAATGAATAAAGATAATTTGATTATAAATTAATACTTTTATACATGTATATAACATAGTTATCACACCCCCCAACTTGAACTTTGCTCGTCCTCGAGTAAAGCAAATAGATTATCCATGTGTATCAACCCATCCTTGAATTGGATGTTAACCTAAGCAATCCTAAAGATGGATGATACCTGGTCAGACCACTACTAAGATACTTCATCGGATTATTAACTCAACTCATTTAGTGGTCGGGTAGAGCTCATAAAGATTTCTAGAGTTCTTTTACCAACTTTCCACCTCACTCTAAAAACTCTTAAAATCCTCTAACTTTCTGGGATTTAGTTCAATACCTTTCTACTAGCTGGTTTTTCCCTCTTATATATATATATATATATATTAAGTACAGTATCATGTCCAAGCCTCTTAAGTATTAGTATTCTCTCCTTTTGACACGAACCATAACGCTTACTTAGACGAAGGAGCCCGGTTACTCAGGGAGGTACCATTGCTTAACAGATTTCTTGACCTTCTCACCTTTTGACACGAACCATAATGCTTACCTAGGTGATGGGGCCCAGTTACTCAGTAAGAGTTCAAGCAAAGCTGTGAGACGGGACTAACTTTTTTTTTTCAAAAGAAAAACTTTAGCATACTTGACCTTTTGATTTATACCCCCATAAAGTAGATTCTTTATGAAGATCAATGGTCAGAAGATTCTAGAATTACTCCATGAAATTATTTATGATCTAAGCCTTGCCATTTATTGAGTTTCTTTAATAATTTATCCCTCAGCATCTCTAGTATTATCTAGACCATTAATCAATCATTGATTAAGGTGCCTATGTAACTCCAATTCGAAACAATAATTAGGTATACATAACATGATCATTTCTAACCTTACTCAAAGATCTAAACAAGAGTCAAGTTTTTCTCTCCTCCCCAACTTAATCGACATTGTCCTCAATGGAGTAGGAATAAAAATAAGAGGTATAATAGGAAAGAAAACACCTATGGTGAATGTGCTTTGGGAGTTGAAGAGGGCTTCATGAAGTAGCGGGTTCCTGTTCTGCCATCCTAGTTCTTGTAAATATACTAATAGAAAGAAAGATGAGATTGTTGGGTTGCCTCCCAACCAGTGCTAAATATAACATCTTCAGCCGGATGCTAGGAGGGAGTATTGCTGATATTGAGCTTGAGTACATCCCTCCAGATTTTCAGAAAACAGGGCCAATCAGGAGGCCTTATTATCATAGCAGAAAAATGTTCGTAGAGTTTTTGATGATGAATATCCCTGATCCATAGAGTACACTGGGCAATCATGCTAGACCAAAATTTAAAAATTTATAACAAGTTGGCTTAAGAGTAGAAAGGGATGTGTGTGTTGGACCAAGAGTGGGGGTGGTAGCTTAAAAATTTTTGTAACTTTAGAAAGATCTATCCTAATCCCTTCCTGATGGCACTTTATCCAAGTTAATTGTAGGCCTATCTCCATACATCGTTTCAAATAAAAGATAGATTTTGGAGGTGATCCTCGAAAGTAGTGCCAAATATAGTGAAATCAGTTATAAAATCTTGAAGATCATTATCCCTCATTTCATAAACATTCCATCCAATAGCTTGTCTATGCATCTTTAGAACACCAACTATTCGATCTTCCTAAGTAGAGATCACTGGTAAGGTATCATTAGGTATGACAGGAAGCGGCTTCAATTCGAAATCTGGTGGTGATTCTAATAGAGGAGCTATTAGGGGGCTAGGTGTTGGCTCAACTTGTTCCATCAAAAGTGAAATGGGTTTGAAATGACGTGTATCAAGTAGGTTATCCCTCCCTATGATATATTCATCTTCTTTAAAATTATCTACCTCACAATGAGCCATGTAGGGATCTAATGACTTCTGGGGACAACTTGGAGGTCTAGCTTCCCATGTTATGTTATTCTGTTGAGGTTCTTGGGGATCCTTAATTAATTCCATCATATCATCAATTTTTTCTTCCATCCCATAAAAAGGAATTGATGATTCTAAGGCACTTGGGAAGGGAGCTATTAGTGAGTGAGATGACTATGGAACTGGGTCATCCCACCATTCTGCCTCAGTCGAATTATTTATATTGATTTTTATGATAGTGCAAGGTTGTTCCATGACCAATTCATTCCCAAGAGTTATGGTTGATTATTTAGAAAAAGATAAAGGGTCCTTAGAATCTTCAACATGGTAGTGTCCCTCTAAATTACTCTCGGACTAACTAGGCAGTGTTCCAACCTCCTCCCTATTAATTTTAGCTAATAATCAATCAGTCTGATCAAAAAGTTCATCAAGATGTTGTTGCTGAAACATCATCATTTTCTCGATTCGGTCCATGGCTTGCAAGGCCTTGTCTTGAAATGGTAAACTATAATTTGGAGAAGGTTGATAACATGGATAGGGCTGATCATAATAAGGCTCATCTATGAACGGAGATCTCTATGGTATCGGGGTAACCACTGGGTGTGGTTGCCACGACAAATCTAGTTGAGTCCCCCAACCTTGGTTGTAAGCATTGAAGTGTGGGTTTTCTCCTGGTCTATAAGTTATATAAGTTTGATCTTGGTAAACCTGGTCATACCTAGATTCAAAAAATTGGTACATGGCTGGGCACTCACTTACAAAGTGAGTTAGACTCGGATATGTGAAGCATGCTTGTTGTGCAGGAAAAAAGGATTGAGTGGAAGAGTGTCTAATATTTTGTAGAAGATCAAGTTTATAGGATATGGCATCGAGAGCATGGGACAACCTATCCACTCCACTTTTGGGATACATGTTCCTAGCACTACTCCAATCCATAAAGAAAAAAAATTTGTTATTTTTTAAAATATTTATTTTTTTGACTTTTTTAAATCACAACCGAGCCTATGGTCCCCGGCAACAGTGCCAAAATTTGATCACTATCATAGGCAGTCAAAAATAATTTACCAAATCAACTTATAGCTATGGTGATTCGGGATCGTATCCTCGGAGACCTTAGGGCTAAGTTATGATTTAAAGGAAAAGGAAAAGTAATTATTGTTGTGGGAAAATAACAGTGAGCAAGAATTAAACTACTCCTAGGATTAAGCAAGTGAGAATAAATGTCTCGAGGAGGAAGAGTGATTGTGCAATGCTAAATGGCATTTCTCTTGTGATTGGTTTTAGAGATTTACCTGTCTTCCCTGGCACGCCCCTACCTATGATAGGTCATGGCGCATCTTTGGTAGGCACTAGGTATCCAACCCTTCTTCCCTCGACACGTCCCGTACCCATAATGGATCACGGCATGTCTCTGGAAAGCAAGAACTGTCCCTAACCTCAATCTAACATTAAATCATAATAAACAGCGAATGAAAGAGTGAAAATAATCAAGATATGATCTATCTTAGTGAGAGCATGGCTCGTACCCATAGATCACGGTCCGTCCCTTTTGGAAATAGATCAGTCAAGATTATAGTCACGTAGAGTGACTAACCTCTAAAGCCTTGCACTACTCATAAGCCTGCTTCAGAAAAGAAAAGGAAAGAACATGAGTTGACTGAAAGCTATTTTCATTGCATAGAAAAGGAGTACATCAAATGAATACTAAAGCTTAAACCCCCTTCTTCCCAATAGGCTTCTCGAGTGAGCTTCAGCATGTCTGATGGTGGAGCAGTCCAGTGACACTTGGGATGGAATGGGCTGGGTTTAGGCAGGTGCATAACTATCCAAACCCAAATCCGAATACTCAATAAACTACCCAAACCCGGTCCAAACACTATCGGGACTAGTTTTTTTACCCAAACCCATCTTAATCGGGTATCGAGTAATTCGAGTTTACCCAGCCCGAATCCAATTAAGTCATATTAAATATTTTTTTTCATTTTTATCAAATTTAAAATCATCTATCATTTTATAAATCATACATACATTAAATAAATAAAATCTAACTACATTTTTTAGTTCAACAACATTTAGTTTCATATTCAAAATAAAATTTAAATTATCTTAAACAAATAAAATTTAACAAGACTTAATTCAATACTTCTAAAATAAATAAAAACATAATATATATTAATTATATATATTTAAATATTAAAATAATTTGGGCCAAGTTTGGGTCGGATATATATCTATCCAGTCCCGGCTCAAATCCAAAGTTAAACATTCGGGTTTTATCCAAACCCAGTCAAAGCATTGACTACCCGCCCAATCGGGTCGGGCTGGGTCGGGTACCCATGGGTTTGGATTTTGTTGCCATCCCTAAGTGACGCGATGGGAAGTAGAGATTGGGAACCAGTGCCAGTGCAGTGGAAGTGGAAACCAAGCCAGTGTAGTGGAAGTGGTCACCAGTCAGGGGTCGGATAGAGCAGAGAAAGGAGAGAAGAAGAATAGAAATGGAATAACAGAGGAATTAAGGTGGAATAGGGGAATAGAAGTGGAATAGTAAAATAAAGGTGGAATAAGGGAGGAATAGTAGTGGAATAGGAGTGGAATAGAGGGAATAGAGAAGAATAAGTGGAATGGGAGAAGAGAAGAAATGGGGAGAAGAGGCACTGGACTGATCTCTCCTCCCCAAACTCGATGCTCCCCTTTGGACCAATGGACTCCCTTTTATAGGCTTCAACAAAACTACTTTCAGTTCTATCCAACGACAATCCATTCTACTATTGCAACAATCAACAAACTTTTCCACCGAACTTTAATTTGTTCAAACAACTTTCAGTTCCCATCATTCCAACTAAGCTCACCATATCTGTTGAGCTCCAACGATTACCAATCTTGTTCCAACAATCCCAACGATCTACAGCTCCCATCGTCCAACTGAATGAAGCTCCTGTGGCTAAGATCTGGCAATTTGGGAGGTGAGTAGAGATGGTTTGCCCTGGAACAGAGAGTAGGGCACGATAACAAGGAGGATGACGATGGTGGATCCGATGTTAGAAGCTTTCTTCGGATGGTGATGGCATTGAATGGAGAAGAGTGGTGGCTTGTCCATCAGTTTGGGTGGCAACTAAGAACTGGTGGATGATGTGATTTCGGCCATGGGACCCTCCTTGGTGGCGAGGAAAAGGTGCTGGCATGTTCTCCGGTTGACGGTGGACTAGGCAAGAGCTCCAGCAGCTTGGGCGGCGTGGGATGACAGTGAGGAAGAAAAGAAGAGGCCAACAGCTCTTCTGACCGATTTTTCGGTCAAGGATGGTCTCTCCAGCCAGCAAAGGGGTTACCGGCAACTTGGGCAGTGTCGAGGGAGTGTCTCCGGCAAGTTTGGGATCAAACGGGAGTTCGTGGTCCACGGTTCTGCTCCGTGGACCACTATCCATGGCAGTCATGGACCATTGGGTGAGCGGTGGACCTCCGTGGACCACTATCCATGGCAGCCATGGACCATTGGGTGAGCGGTGGACCGAGCGGCCGGTCCATGGTGGACTGGCTGATTTAAACTTCGTGCAATCCTAGCTAATTCCTTCAAAAATCAATTTTAATCTCGTTTTAAGTCCGATTTGAGTGTCGTTTATGCTGTTGGACTTCTAAAATTGAGCTCTTCATGTTGGTGCTATCCTTTCCTACAAATAGTATATAAAAGTATCAATTTTAAAAGAATAAATAAATTTAATTATTAAATTAATACTTTTATACATGTGTATAACGCAGTTATCAGTGTTCTGTTATTAAAAACTCTGTATGCCTTGCTAGATATAGAGTATCCTAATAAGATACCTTCATCTGACTTGGCATCAAATTTGTCTAAATTATCTTTTCCATTATTCAAAATAAAACATCGGTAACCAAAAATACTTCAAAGTTGTTTTTTTTTTTCTTCCAAAGTTTATATGGAGTTTTCTTTAAAATTGGTCTAATTAAATATGGTTTAAATATAACATATAGTATTAACAGCTTCTGTCCAAAAATACCTAGGTAAATTATTTTTACAAAGCATTATGCATGCCATTTCTTTTAAAGTACGAATTTTTCTTTCTATCACCCCATTTTGTTTAAGATGTTCTAGGTGTAAAAAAATTATGTTCAATCCCTTCTCATTACAAAAATCTTGATTTTCAAACTCAGTTCCATGATCACTTCAAAAACAAACAACTAAAGTAACTTTTTTATTTGAAACCTTTCGATAAAACCTCGTGAAAGCTGAAAAAGATTCATCTTTATGTGCTAAAAATAAAATCCAAGTAAATCGAGATAAATCATCCACTATGACTAGTCTATATCTCTTGGCTAGTGATCCTAGTTGGTCCAAAGAGATCCATATAGAGTAATTCTAGTGGCCTCGAAGTTGAAACCATTCCTTTAGTTTTAAAAGATGTTCTTATTTGTTTTCCAAATTACAAGCTTCACAAATTTTATCTTTTTCAAATCGAAGTTTTGGTAAATCTTTTACTAAATTCTTTTTGCATAACTTATAAAGTAAATGCATGCTTGCATAACCTAATCTACGATGCCAAAGCCAACTAGTCACATTAATTGTAAAATTCATTGCAACTAGGCATTCACCATCATGTAAAGGTAAATTGTCAAGATCAACAAGGTAGATGTTGCCATGCCTATTTCCAATGAATTTCACTCCATTATCATCAAGACTAGATACCATGCAAAGAGATGATTCAAAAATTACTTTATAGCCTTTATCACAAAACTAACTAATACTAAGCAAATTATTTTAATCCATCAACAAGTAAAACATTATCAGCATAAGTAGAAGGGGTGATATGGACTTTACCAATACTGATGATTTTTCCTTTACCATTATCACCAAATATCACATTTCTACCATTCAAGGCGTCTAAAGATGTGAATTGCTTTACATCTCTAGTCATGTGTCTTGAGCAACCACTGTCAAGATACCACATTCTTTTCTTCTCTTTGGTTACAAGATACACCTGCAAAATAGATCAAGTTTTCATTTTAGGTACCCAAGGCATCTTTGGACCTTTAAGGTTAGTACTAATGGTGGTTCCTTTTGGAACCCAAACATTTCTATAATTATTTAACTTTCTTAGGTCACACTGATATGCTTTATGCCCAAATTTTCTATAACTAAAACAAGTAACATTAAATGATGCAGGAACAAAGAAATTCTTGAAAATTTTTTGTTTCTTTTGCTACTTGTAACTAAGTCCTGCTTTATCAAATACAACTCTTTGATTGTTCAATAATAAACTTAACTTTTCATAACTGAATATAAATTTTTCAACAAAAGGTTTAACTTTGTTAAGATCTTCTTTGAATTTCTTATTTTTTACGTTAAGGTCTTTATTTTTCTTTAAAAGCTCATTATTTGTAACAATAGCCTTGGATGTTTTCAAAACTTCTATTTCCATGGATAAAGCATTCTTTTATTTTTCTAAAGCATCAATCTTAGTTTTTAAATCATTGTTTTCATTTACAAGATTGGTGTTTTTAAGAGAACATGAATTAGCATGCTTCTTCAACTTTTTATTCTTAATTTTCAGCAATTTATATTCATGCATGAGTTTATCAAAAGTATCTCTAAGTTCATCAAAAGTAAATTCTAGTTCAAGTTCAGATTATACCTCATCTTCTTGAGCCATGAGGCAAAGATTGACGACTTCTGGTTGTTCTTCCTCTAAACTGGAGTCTTCACTATTACTCCATGTTGCCATCATTGCCTTCTTTTAAACTTCTTCTTGAACTTCTTTAGGAGAGGACAATTAACCTTGAAGTGTCCAGGCTTCTTGCATTTGAAGCAAATTGGTTGATCCTTGTCCTTCTCTTTTTCTTTTTCTTTCCTTTTTCCTTGCTAGGCTTAGGCTTCTCTATGTAAGGAAATATCTTCTTTCTCATGAATCTTCTAAATTTTCTTGCAATAAGTGCCTCTTCATCCTCATTTTCTCCTTCTTCAGATTCTTCACTTGAAGGTTCATCTGGTGTAGTGGATTTGAATGCGATGGTCTTCTTCTTCCTATCTACATCCACTGCCTTTTGCTTCAAGTTCAACTCATAAGTCATGAGTAAACCAATAAGTTACTCCAAAGGAAGAGTCTCAATATCTTTAGCTTCTTGTATTGCCATCACTTTTGGATCCCAAGTTGTTGGCAATGACCTATGAATTTTATTTACAAGGTCAGCATTAGATATTATTTTCCCAAGACTTCTCATACCATTTTTAATATTAGTAAATCTAGTATACATATCAGTAATAGATTCATTTGGTTCCATTGTAAACATTTCATATGTATGTACAAGTATATTCACTTTAGTATTTTTTTCTTGATTGGTACCCTCATGAGTAACCTCAAGTATATCCCATATTTCTTTGCGGATGTACATGTGGATATCCTATTAAATTTACTATGATCCAATGCATAATAGAACAAGTTCATAGCCTTAGAATTAAGCTCAGATTGCTTAATAGCATTTTCATTCCAATCCTCTTCAAGTTTTGGAATGGAAATGCTATTAATCTCAACTGAAGGAATATAAGGATCTTTAACAACTTTCCATAAATTATAATCAATAGAATGCATATAAATTCGTATGCGAGTTTTCCAATACATGTAACTTGTGCCATTAAAATAAGGTGGTCTATTTGAGGCTTAACCCTCAATAACACTAGAACCTAAAGGGGCTACCATAGATCTTTAAATCAAGGTGGTTAAACCTAAAAGCTGAGTACATGGCTCCAACATCACTTGTTGCCCAGCAAAGCAACCCAAGAGGGGGATAAATTAGATTTTTAAAAGTTTTTGCAAGTATGTGCCAATTTAAAATAATGAAGGTGCTAGTGATTTCAAGTATTTGTGTGCTTGATAATTAAAACGCAGCGAAAATAATAAGCAAATGCAAGAAAAGAGAAGCAATCACAAACACACAAAGATTTATAGTGGTTCGGTGCACACCAAAGCACCTACATCCACTCCCCAAGGTTCACTTGGGAATTTCACTATAATCCCTACATGATTATAGTTGATTGGTTTTTCAGGCTCACTAATCACAACCCTTGATTTTCACAGGGCTAACCAAAAATCTCTTGGTTTTCACAAGGCTAACCAAAAATCTCTTGGTTTTCACAAGGCTCATCAAAAATCTCTTAGTTTTCATAAGGCTCACCAAAAATCTCTTGATTTTCTGGGATAACCAAAAATCTAGTTGGTTTTCATAAGGCTCATCAACAATCTAAGTTGATTTTTGAAACAAAGCCCACCAACAACCCAAATACTAGTTTCAAATCACTTAAAACTAATAACAACAACAAATTTGAGTTTAAAGTAAGAATATAATAAGCTTTCAAAAATAAAGCAAATATCTCTTGAAGCTCTTTGATTGCTGTTGAGAAACCTTGTCTTCAAGTTATTGAAGCCTTAATGGATACTTGAAGGATGGACTTGAATGCTCTTGAATACTTGAAGGCTCAACTTCACTCAAAAGTAATGAACTCTTAATGAATTCTCTTTAATTCCTCATTAGTCTCTTTCCTCTTAAGTTTGGTCCACTTTAAATACCTTTCCAAGCCTTAAATGATCATTTTTTACCATTGGAGAGGTGAAAATCGCCACTAGAGACAAAAAGGATAATTTTTGTGTTTCAAAAAACTAGCCATTACTGTTCATCCAGACCTACAGGTATCGACACTTCAGGTCATAAGTCAACACATGAGTCGATACTTGAGTTGATACTAGGTCAAAAATGCTTTCTAAAGCTCTCTGAATGTACTGGTGCTCGACACTTCTTCTGATGAGTCGACACTTGAGTGACACTTCTTCTTCATCAGTCGACACTTGAGGAAAGACTTGAATTCAGCATGTTCTGTATCATTTCTTGAGTCAACACTTGAGCTTCATGAGTCGATACTTCATACATGCCATCTAAAACTTTTTCTACGTATCAGCTCAAGCTTCTGTGAGTCGATACCTTGAGTTGACACTTCACTTCCATGAGTCATACTTGAATGAAACTTTCTTGAAACTTTGCTAAAAGATTTGAGTTCTTCAAGGTTATTCTTATGTATCAAGGTCCATTTAACATGAAATTCTATCAATTTAATTGACTTCTTCAACAAAATAATAAGCTTTGAACTTTTAACACAAAATAGCTTTGATGAGTACCTTGTTCTGGTAAATATACTTTTAACACACAGTTAGTACTCAAATATACTTAAGTATTTTGTTATTCATCAAAATCAAGACAGGAGTCAACACCATCCAATCTCTTCTTTATGTTCTTTGAGTATATCCACCAATTTATCTTCCTGATCCGAGGTTAGGGTAGATGCAATGATTACCGGAAGGGTATCATTAGGTTCAAGAATAGAATATTTCAGTTTTTTAGGAAGAGGCTTCAATTCTAGCTTAGGTGGTGCTTCTAAGGATGGTACTAAAGGGTTTAATTGAGTCGGTAATGGTTCATATTTTACAGTTTAAGGAGGAGTGGTGCTAGACTTGGGTGACCCTAACAATGTATTTATTTTATTTGTATATTTGTCAACATCAAAATTGTCTATTCCAAAATGTGTCAGACATGCTTGCAGAGGACCCGAATTGAGCAAAATAGGGAGTTTCTTATCTATAACTTCCTCCAGCATGTTCACTTCATTATGATCATACATAGGTGGTCCTTGGAATGCATTAAAAATGTTCAATCTCTTTTTATTTCCAAAAGATACATCCATAACCCCCATTCTGTAATTTATACAAGAATTAGCGATAGCTAGGAAAGGTCTTCCAAGAATGATGGGTATTTGACTAGGATAATCGCTAAATTCCATATCCAAAACAAGAAAATCAACAGGAAAGTAGAATTCATCTACTTTCACCAACACATCCTCTAACATTCCATGGGGCACCTTAACAGATCTATCTGCTAATTGTAAAGTTACCATCATGGGTTTCAGTTCTCCAAATCCAAATAAATCATACACTAAACTAGGAAGAAGGTTTACGCTTGCACCCAAATCAAGTAAGGCTTTCTTGATTGTGCGGTCCCCTATGACACATGATATGATCGGGGTACCATGATCTTTAAGTTTAGGTGGGGCTATTTGCTGAAAAACTGAGCTAGCTTACTCAGTCAACTGGATCTTCTTTGGTATATGTACCTTAGATTTTTGTTTCTGTGTATAGAGATCCTTAATAAATTTGGCATAAGCTGGAACTTATTTGATAGCATCGAGAAGAGGTAAGTTTATTTGGACCTGCTTGAATAGTTCAAGCATCTCATTCATTTTTAAATTCTTCTTATCCAATGGTAAAGGTGATTCTAAAGCACTAGGGAATGGAGCCTTAGGTATAGGTGCTTGGCCATTGGGTTCCTTTTCCTCTTCATTATTTTTCTTTACTGGCTTAGCCAATTCTTGCTTTTGAGTCAAGTTAGGTTGGTTCAATGTTTTACCACTTCTTAAAGTTATGATTGATTGGCATGTTCTTGGAAATTTTTAGGTCTAGTGGAGCTTTCAGCAATGTATTGTCCTTTTAAATTACTAATCGACTGGCTAGGTAACTTACCTTCCTCCCCTAGTTGAAAGCTGTAGCTAGCTGACCAATCTGGGTTTTAGCTTGGCAATGGATTGTGTGTGGGAGTAGAGGAGTTGGGTATTCATTTCCAGCCCCTTCAATGCTTGGAGCACCTTTTCTTCAAACGTAGGGTCATGATTATTTGGCAGACGTTGTGGGGTACTCGGGGATTGCGAAAATGACATGCTTCTAAAGTTGGTCTCCTGATGGTTCAACCTAACTGATGAATTAATGACAGGTTAGGGTTTTTAAGAGAAATTCGGGTGATTGCACCAGCCAGGATTGTAAGTGCTCAAAAAAGGATCATTTCCTGATGTAGGAGCCATTCAGGTTTGGACTTGATGGGCTTGCTCCTGAACAAGCTCAGAAATTGATAAGCGGCTGGATAATCACTTATCAGATGATTGGGACTTGAACAGATAACACAAACATCATGATTTTGATGAGGTAAGGATGAAGTATTTCCATTCTGTAAGATTCAGTCAAGCTTCTGGGATAGTTCATCTACCTTGCTATAGATGTCTATAGAATGACCAACTTTAACATCCCACCTCTCTTAGGTCCTATGGATCCTATGGGGAGATCTTTACGAGCAGCAGACATGCGATGCAAGAAATTTTCACTTAGGGTTTCGAACTGCTGCCATGCCTCATGTTCATTTTTGAGCATGAACGTTCCTCATATGAGGCATCCACCATTTGCCGGTGCCTTTCTGATAGACTATCATAAAAGCACTGGACTAATTGCCATTTAGGTATGGCATGGTGTGGACATTTTTTAATTAACTCTTTCAATCTCTCCCAGGTCTCATGAAACATTTCTCCGTCTAATTGCAAAAAACTGGTTATAGCTTTTCTAATTTGATTTGATTTTTCTATTGAAAAATTTTCGTAAGAAATTCTCTTTAAAGTTGATCCCAAGTTAAAATAGTTACAGTGTCTAGGGAATTTAACCAGTACTTGGCTTTATCTTTCAAGAAAAAGGGAATAACTTAAGTCTTAGGGCATCATCGAAGAAATTTTGTATCTTTATAGTTAAACATATTTCCAGGAATTCATCTAAGTGTTTATAAGGATTTCATTTGCAAGTCCATAGAAAAATGGTAACATCTGAATTATGCTAGACTTGATTTCATACTGGACAGCCTCTATAGGGGGTACTTGGATACATGGTGAATAGGTATATTTTGAAGGAGTGAAGTACTCCTTCAATTATCGTGGAGGGTTGATTTCTTGATTGGGATCCATAGTACCTGATCTGTTTGCTCTACAAGTTCTGTCTATTTCCAGATCTACGGGTATGAGTGTAGGTCTAATGACCGGCGACCTAGCATACACCCTACAATAGGACTCTAAAGCAAACAGCAATTTAATTTCTCTTTTTTTTAACTTTTCTTTTTTATAATTTAAATTAATTTTGAAAAATGGAAGAATGAAAAGAGGTCTAAATGAAAGACTCCTAAGAGAGTCCTAGACTAGAGAAAAGAAAGAATTATTTTAATTAACTTCTTTTTTTTTATTTTCAAACAAGTGACATAATCAACATCACTATCCTAGGGTTAACCTGGATCTAGATAGCTTCTAACTATTCCAAGGTTACCTTCGAGTACTCTAAGCCCAAGATCAATTAACTGACTCAACTAGGTAAGTGTAAGGTTGATGGGGGTCCCCTCGTTGCTTGCCTTAGACACTAATTAAAATTGGCCAGGTAAGCGAACGGAACCAATTAAAGAACCACCTTCCTTCGGGCTCTTATCCCTAAACTACTTGCCTTAGATACCAACCAACTAACTGACTTGAACCTGATCCAACTCTAGGGTTTCCTTGTCCTATTGAGCTTGAAATCCTTAAGGCTAGCATCTAATTAATTTTAATAGTTAAGGCCTAGGTCAATGAAAATGATGGGTGATGATTTATGGGCTAAAAAAGGGTATTGAACTCCCCATCTTATCTGATTAATTGGGTTATGCCCTTAAAGTCAATTATGGAAAAATGAAATGCAATAGGTAAGATGTCCAAAACTTATAGTTGTAGACAAACAAAATTAAACTAATTACTTTTTTTTTCTTTTAAGTTTGGTGGTTAAGTCTCCAATCTCCTAATAAGTTATGATGATGTCAAGAATTTTAAATTTTAAGTTTTTTTAGATTTTTTTTATTTTTTTAAGTCTATTCAATCTTCTTGTATACTAGGACAACCGTTCAACATAACATAAAGTTATGCCAGGGCAACCTTATGTCAGGATACATAGATTGAAAAATGTTGAATACTAATCTCTGAAATTTTTTTTTTGAATTTTTGACTTTTTTTCAAAATAATGCAAAAGTCCTCGGTAACGGTGCCAAAAATCTGGTGCATGTCGCTATGCACCGATTTAAATTCCTTAATTCCTCTATTCTTAGGTAGAATAACGGGAGCAAGGATCGAATCCTCAAGGATCTTTGCAGTTATTTCAAAAAGAAAATACCAACAAAAATATTAAAACTATTTAATAACAAATAATATGCTAGGAATAAGGGTTTGAATGAAAGAAAAAATAGCCTCGATATTTCATGGATTACTTAGCAGTTGATACCCTTTCCTTTGCGAATGCTTCTACCAGGATATAACACATCTGCGGAGATCATGACCCATACTATCAGATCACGGTCCGTACCCTTGAAGTATTGATTAGTCTAGAATAGAAGAATTCCTCTACATTATCCCACAAACATAAATTAAATCATAAGGAAATAATTTTATTTCATAAGGAAGGAGTACAAATGATAACAAATTAAATGAAACAACACTGCCTGTCGTAATATAGTGAAATCTCGAGGAATTGGAGATCTAGCCATCCATGGGTGAAGGCCTCATCATCATCTTGATGGAGCAGTAGAAATGAGGTAGAAGCATAGTGATGCGGTGGAAAATGGGAAATCAAGGAGTAGCGATAGAATGGGAGTCAAATGAGAACGAGAATGGAATTGGATGGGAGGAATGGATGTGGATAAGAGAGGGAATGGAGCGCAGAGTGGAGCGGAGAGATGAAAGTGGAATGGGAAGTCCGGAGAATTATGGAAGTGGATGAGAGCAGAGAGTGGAGTGCGGAGTGGAGCGGAGAGATGAAAGTGGAATGGAAAGTCGGGAGAATGGGAGGAGTGGAGAATGGTCGAAGGTTTTTTAGATAGGAAACACTGCATTGAGCCCGCATGCGAATCGCAGTGGTTTCTTATTAATCTATCCAACAGTCTTGGTACCACATTCCTATTTCGCATGATCCCTAGCAAAGGTTCCACCGATCGTGCACCCGCTCGATCACCGACCTCGCTCTTCTATTCCAACTGCACCGCGTATTTTCCCTTGTCAAAGGACCTCAACAAACTCCATGATCGATCAATTACTTTCCCATTCGGACATCCTGATCCCAGCTCCCGATAGCACCTTGGACCGACATCAGGAGGGAAGAGTGGTTGATGGTGCTGGGATCTTGGGAGAAGCTAAGTCCGGTGGATGGTAGTTCCAATAGAGAGGAGCAGGTCCAGTGAGGGAGCGATGGATGACATCTCAGATACAATGGAGAGCCTCAAGGAGAAAAAAAATCATGGGAAGGCGATGGGCAGCTCCAATCATGATAGGAAGAAGAGGACAGCTATGACGGGAATGAGGGAAGCGATGCTCAGCCAGGGAGAGATGCATGGTAGCTCAAGCAGCTCGACAGCGTGCAGTGGCATTTGGTGCTTCCGAGAGGGAGGAGATCGTGGGTGGAGTAGGCGGCGACGGGATTGTGGATGACATCTCCGACTGGAGAGACGGTGATCGACGGTAATGATAGAGAATGGCCGGATCAGTAGGGGCAAAAAACCATGGAAGAAGGAGACTGGCAGCTTGGTCAGTAGTGGAATGGTGGAAGGGGACTTTTGGAGGGGAGAACCGGTGATCGGCGGCTCCAGTAGCTTCTCCGGGCGGAGGAGATGCCTTCGGTGGCGACGGGGCACCAACTCAATTGATTTCGGCTCAAAACAGGCTTCACGATCCACGGTTCTGTTCTATGGACCGCTGGCCATGGCTTCTTGTGGACCTTCGACAGATTCATAGACCGAGCGATCAATCCATGGTGGACCGGTTACCCTAAAATCCATGCAATTTTTTTATAATTAAAATTAGATTCCGAGCTCGTTTGGAGTCTGATTCAAGTGTGTTTGCACCGTTGGACTCCTAAAATCAATATCTTTGCATTGGCAGGATTATTTTCTACAAAATATTACATGAAAGTATCAATTTTGATTAAATAAAGTTGAAATAATTAACATATTTTTAATAGCTATCAGTTGTCGCAGTCAATGGTGGAGAGTAAGGAAGGTGGAAACAAAAACCAAGGGACCCTGGCCGGAACATGGAGTAGGGAGGAGCGGCGATGTGAGGTGGTGGCCAACGACTTGCGGCGGTGGTGGTGGAAGGAGGAAGAAGATAACTAGTAGTGGCACAGGGAGGACAAGTGGAGCAGCAGCAAGCAGAGAGACAGCAACGGGCTAATGTGGGCAATGACGATCGCATCTCAGGAGTGTCTCAAGCCGATGGCAGAGGTGGTGGACAACGGCATGGGGAAGATGGCCGGAACGGGGAGTGGAGCAATGACATGGGTGGACTATGGTGGAGATGGTGACCAAGGTGGATTGGGTAGAGGAAATTGGCAGTAAAATGGCCAGCAAGATAGGAAATATGGCTAGAATGGTAGATCAATGAAGGTGGCGGTGGATTGGACTGAGAGAGGGTCGAGATGGTGGCTCGGGTAGCTTCATGATGATTTCCCATGACAAGGAGAAGGATTGTGGCAGCCCTGTGATGACTGAACAGAGGAAGAGGGGTGTTTGACCAGAAAAATGGGTCCGTCGATGGCATTGGTGGTGATCAGCGGTAGCAGGTGGTGACAAGTGGCGAGACTACGGCTCGGGATGGTAGCTCGAGCGATGGGGTGACGAAAATTCCTCCACGGTCCATGGCTCAGAGCCATGGACCACGATCCATGGCTGCTGGTGGACCGGACGAGCTTCCGTAGACCAAACGACCGGTCCATAATAGACCGGCTGCTTTAAAATCCATGCATAAATTGATGTTTTATTCTATTTCGATTCTGGATCAATTTAAACTCTGATTCACATGCCATTTATATCGTTGAACTCCAAAAATTGAGCTATTTCTGTTCATGCACTCCTTTTCTATAAAATACTAATAAAAAGTATCGATTCTTAAGAAATACTAATTAATTAATATTTATTTTAATGATTAAATTGAAATAATTGATCGACTTATCACACCCCCAACTTAGTCATTGCTAGTCCCTTAGCAATGCAATTAAGATATAAGTATTAATTTTATAACCATGTGTCATTAAGATTCTCCTTTGGATCTAAGCTTAAGGTTAAAAGAAGTTAGCTAACATTAGTAACTAGATATTGAATTTTCAAAGTAAATTTTGCAGTCAGAACTATTAAAGACTTTCTTAAAATTCATCCAAAGATCTACAGCACTTGTATTTATGATGGCTAACTAAGTATTTCAATGGTAGAGTATAAAGAACAATTATATCTTCACTTAACCTATTTTTGGTCAATTTTCTATACACTCCTCAAATTAAGCGTATGAATTGAGGTAGTTTTCACACCACCTATTTTTTTTCTTTCTTTTTTTTTGGTTGGTGATGTCTTGACACTGTCCACTTTTTGATACGAACAACAATGCTTACTTAGACGAAGGTGCCCGGTTACTTAATGGCAAAACAATGTTTAGAACTTGCCTCTCTTTTTTTCTTTTTTTTAGTTCTTTCTTTTCAAGCAGTAGCTCTTTCCTTAAATTCGAGTTAAATGGGTGGGTGAATATCAATTACCATTTTTTTCAATAATAATTGAATCTTAATTGGCCTTATAACTAATACCTACTTTATTTCATCAGTGTGCATGTGTAATGAAAGAGCTAATAGCCTTTAGATGACTTAAGTAGGTCGCTAAAAATCTGGCCAGTTAGTCTACTTCTTGACTCGCTATAGTCATTAGTGAATGCTTTCTAACTCTATTATTGATAAGGACATAATTATATATTGTATTTCTTCTTATATTTAGTTTATTTGATATATTTATTTTCTCATTGTGATGATTAATACATAAGTTTATGTTTGAGGATTAATTTTTAGAATTGTTTAATTTCGTTTTTTGACTTCTCGCAGATTTTTTAAAAATTATAGAGTCAGAATTGGAAGAAATAGTCTCAGTGAAGTTGTAGAGTACGATTTTTTGGATCCAACAGCATAAACGCTGTACAATTTGGACTTCAATTGAGCCGAAAAATGATTTTTAAAGGAATTAATAAATTATCATGAATTAGCACGCTTTTTAAAGCATGGGATTTAAGGCAAGTTGGTTCGCGAAGCAGCAGGTTGTCCATTTTCCTCCATTACCGCTGGTCCACGGAACAGATCGTGGACCACAGGCCAACCCAAGCCGTGTTCTCGCTGGAAAAGTTGCCAACCTTCTTCTCTCATCGCCGGGACCCTTCTCTCTTGCCGGAGAAGCCGTGAATGGCCGGAAAAATCTCAAAAACCGTCATCTTCTTTGCTGCATCTTTTGGATTTCTTCCCACCTCCACCGTCGTCCAATCCTTCTCCCCCGTGAGTCGCCGCCCCTCATCCTCCCAGAGTTTAATGTTCGGTCTCCGCCATGTTCGTGCCAAGCTGCCGCCCTTTCCGCCTCTATTCCGGTTCACTGTGGCCATCCTCTTCCCAAACAACCACACCGCCACCGTCTTCCACATTATCGAACTAAGCCGTCCTCTGTTCTCCGTCCCAGTTCTTCCCATCACCACTTGTCGCTGCAACACGCTGTCGGGAGATTCAATGTCTAAGGGAGACTGGATGTCTGAATGGAAGAGTCGGACTTTGCATGGACAACACCGAAGGATCGACGGATAACATCGAAGAGTTTACGTTTTGAGAGAACCGGAAGAAATCAATGCTGCTTTTCCATCTGCGACGGATCTAATTCCTCTTTTATAAATTAATGCCGTCGTCCAGCACGGAAAAAAAAGGAACAGAACAGAGGGGGATATATCTTTTTGCTGCATCAATGGAGGAGAACAGAATTAAGAAATATTTATTTTGTTGCTGCAGGGATTGGAGTTCGGAGCTATTATACCCTGTCGGCTCATCCTCCAACTGGTTGGCTTTTCCTGGCGGTCTAGTCGGACCGTCACCTTCCAACTCTTGCTGGGATCCAGCTACTCTCATCGAAGGCTGACTCACTGGAGGAGAGGTCCGACGGCCCACTCCTGCTAGGATCTGGCTCACTGCTCTCCACCGAAGGCCGACTTACTGGAGGAGAGATCCGACGGCCCACTCCTACTGGGATCCGGCCCACTACTCTCTGCCGAAAGCCGACTCACCGGAGGAGAGGTCTGATGGCCCATTCCTACTTGGATCCGGCTCACTGCGCCCCGACGAAGCCGACTCACTGGAGGCCGCCCAGAGGATTCCAGAAATCTCTTCTGTTGTAACGGCCTCCTACCATGTCAGCAGTACTGCTCCACTACTCCCGCGATGCTGTCCCGGTTAGGCGCCACGTGATCACTCCCCAGATCTCCCTAGGGGCAAATCGGTCTTCTTCGGCCCATTTTCTAACGACTTTTGGATGTTCCGTGCCTATATAAGGCATCCGGGGGACCCCGTTCCAGGGGGAAGTCCACTCTCCCATTCTCCTTACGCCTTTTTCAGAGTTTCCTCCATTCTGTTGCCTTTGAGCTTCCATTGACTTAAGCATCGGAGAGTCCCCCGTCGGAGCACCACCGACGCCCTGGGACTTTGTTGCAGGTCTTTGGCGAGAGAGATACTCCAGCACAGGCGACCGGACCCGGTTCGAGTGAAGCGACGGCAACAGGTGCAGAGTAGTGAAATTCTTTTTTTTAGCAGAGAAGTCTTTGCAGCATGAAAAGGAAAGGAAATCAAATTAAATTCATGTTATTTTCCTTCCTCATGATTGAGTAATTTTTTTAGTTTTGATTCAAGGGACAATTAGCTATGTTAGCATGGTTATGAGATTATGATATTAATTTAATATTATTCTTTTGTTAGATATCTATGTTTTCTAGTTTTTATTATTGATTTATTGTGTAGTTTAATTGATTAAGAGGCCTTTTAATTGATTGACTACATGATTGAATGCTAAACTAAGTTCGTAATCCGTAATTGTTATGTAACTTAGTTAAAGTAGTACTTAAGCAAAATGATTATGATCCCATTTTTCATCTTTGTCTAAAAAAGAAACATAGAGTGAATTAAACAATTTATGATTATCAAATTGTTGTTCATCCTTAGCTTCATCCTAGTATGTAATACTATCAATGAATGCATGAGGATTGCTTAATACCAATTGGTTCATTGGTAAGAATTTAATTTAGGCGCTTGACTTGAATTAATGAATGTAGGGATGATTAGATTTATCTAGCTCCTAGGTAAGTTTTCGGCTAAGTATTTAGAAAAAGACATTATGTTTATAAACCGATGATCAATCTGCTAACTAGCGCAAAATCCCTTGAATCGAACTTAAGTTGAAATTAAAACAAATCTAAATTTAATTAGAGTTTTTCTTATTTGCATAATTAGTTAGTTATTTTAATAATTATTCAAAATCCCTCATTTAGTTACATAATTTGATTATCATATTCAGTCTCTAGGGTTCGACCTGGACTCACTAATATTACAAGAAATATTATAAGAATTAGTGAACAATAATTAATTTTGGTGAATTCGACAAGCATCAATTATCATTTTCTTAGTCTATTTAACTTAAGAATATCTTTCATGGCACATGAATTATAAAAGATAAAATTTTTCTATTTTCAAGTTTTTCAAAAGATTTTTCAAAATTTTCAATAATTTTAATTTTTTAAAAAAAATAAAATTTGAGTTTAAGAGTTTGTCCTTACCCCCCAACTTAAATATCATTGTCCCTAATGGTATAAACAAGTTCAAGAAGTAAATTTAAACCATAAGGACAAAAAATATATAATATATAGGGATAGAGGTTACCTGAGAAGAGGAGCTTATCAACAAGATAAAAGCTACAATAGTCAACTTGGATTGAAGATTTATTATATTATTATTATTATTATTATTATTATTATTATTATTATTATTATATTATTATTATTATTATTATTATTGTTATTATTATTTTATTTCTAAGGATATAAAAATAAATATTGCATTGCCTCTCAACATATGCTAAGTTTAACATTTTCAGTTGGACATTATGAGGGAGTCCATTGGATGATTGACTTTAATATATCCCTTATGCCAATAAAAGGATAAGGCCAATCAGGAGGCCTTGTCATCATGGCAGAAAACCATTCATAGAGTACTCTATGATAATTAGCTCGAATTAATAAAGTAAACCAGGCAAGCATGTTATTCAGGATTTAAAAATATTATTATGGTTTATATGATAATTAGGAAGGGATTATGTTTGTTGGGCCAAGATTGGATGTGGTAGTTAAAAAAAAAATTAATTATGGGTTGGCCTACCCTACTCTCCTTCTTGGGTATGATGTCTTTAGTCCATATCCCTTCCCATTTTAAGTTTAGATACCTTTTCTAAATTAATATTAACCCTGTCTCCATATATTTTTTAATATTATGGAAAGATTTTAGAGACAGTCTCAAAATTGGTACCGAATACGGAGACATCAATTATAAAATTTCTAAGATCATTATCTCTCATTTAAGTAATATTCCACCTGATAGTTTCTTTATATACTTTTAGAATACCACTGAGTCGGCTTCCTGAGTAAGGTTCATTGAGAAAGTTTTGATAGGTGCATCAAGAAGTTTTTTCAGTTCTAGATCAGATGGTGATTCTAATAAAAAGGCTATTGGCAGGCTAGGTGATGGCTCTTGTTATTCATCAATCAAAAATGGGATGATTTCAAAGTAGGATGTTTATATTGGATTATTTACTTATGTGGTATACCCATTTACATTAAAAGTGTCACCTCAAACTGAACCAAATAGGGATCTATTAAATCCTAGGAGAGAACCTTGGTAGCTTCCTTTATTAAGTTATGTGCTTATGATTCTTGGGAAGTCTCTACTACTTCTATCATTATATCTATTTGTTCTCCCATCCCATTTAAAGGCATGGGCAATTCTAGGATACTAGAGACTGGGGCCATAGGTGAGTGAGGTAATGATGAAATTGGTTCATCCCACAAGTTTAATTTCTCCATGTATGTTTCCGCCTTAGCCAAATTGTCTATATTAATCTTTATGGTTGTGGAAGTTGTTCTAAGATCATTTATTTCTGGGAGTCGAAGTTGATTGTTCAGGAAAAGATAGAGGGTCATTAAAATCTTGAGCTAGATATGGTCCCTCTAGGTTACTCTCGGGTTGACTATGCAGTTTACCTCCCTCCTCTTTATTAAGCTCGATTAATTGTTGATTAGTTTGCTCTATTAGTTTATCAATAGATTGCTGTTGGGCTATAATTATTTATTGAAATTGAGCAAACCTATCGATATCTAGGTTGGTTTGTAGGGGATGTAGGTATGATGCTTGCTGAACTTTCTCTTCAAATAATGGACTATAATTAATTGGAGAAGGTTGATAATGGGAATAAAGCTGATCATAATAGAGTGTATTCAAGAACATGGATCCTTGGGTTGCCTGGGTAAATACTAGGTATGGTTGCCATGAAAAAATCAGGTTGAGCCCCCCAACCTGAATTATAAGCATTAAAGTATAGATTATTTCATAAGTTGTAGGCCATTTGGATTTGATCTTGATAAACTTATTCATACATAAGCTCAAGAGGTTGGTACACAGTTGAGCACTCACTCGTAAAGTAAGTGGAGCTCAAATAAACTTGGTGTACCTAGAGAAAAAGTTTTCTACTATAAGGATTCATGCTCCTCGCATTGATGTAGTTTATGAATTGTTCTGATTATTGGGTATACAATCAAGATTTTAGATCAAAGCAATCCTTATGTATTTATGTATTTATGTATTTATTATTATATACTATTTTTTTAAGAGGAGTGGTAAGATGAAGAAGGAGAAGAGTTCTAAATAAAGGGCTTAAGGAGCCTTAGAGCTAAGAGAGAGAAGAAGAATTAGTTAGGATTTGGTATTATTTACAAATAAATTAGCATAACATAGACTCTATCTTAGGTTATCCTAAATTTAGATAGCTCCTAACTGCCGAGGCAAACTTGGAGCCCTCCAAGTTAGAAACTAACTAATCAACTTGCCAAGTAAGGATAAGATCGGTGCGGGTCCCCTGTTGCTTTTCTTAGACACCAATTAAATTGACCAGGTCAGTCAACGGATCAATTAAAAATCACCTTTCTTTGGGGCTACATCATCCTTGAACCATTCCTAGACACCAGTCAATCAGTCAATCTTGACCCGGTCCAACTCTTTCGGGTGCATTGTCATATTGAGCTCGAGTTCCTTCGGGGATGATGTCTAATTGATTTTAATTAATAGGCTTGGATCAATGCAAGATGCAGGGTGGTAGTTTGTGGGCCAAGGAAGCGTTATCAACTCCCCACCTTATGTTATTTATAGGTTAATGTCCTTAAGATATTTTATGAAAGTATGCAATGCAAAAATAGGAAGATGTCCCAAATAAATAATAAGCTTTTAAATTTTAATTAGTTACTCTATTTTAGTTAAGTATTATATGCTATTTTTATTTTTATTTTATATTATATTATTTCAAGCAAGAGAGGTAAAAGACAGCTTTTAAACTTGGTTAATTAGATGTATAAAAAATAAAACTAAAATTAGGTTGAGTAAATAAAGAAACTATAGATCTTATAATTAAGGCAAGAAATCAAAGCAGTATTTAGGGTAGTTAATAAAAAGTTAAGTAATATTTTTTTTAGGTTAATTTTTTAAAAAGAAAGAAACTAAAAAAGGATTTTTTTTCTTTTTAAGTTAGTTTGAAAGAAAAGAAACTAATTTAAGAAAGAAACCAAAAAAAGAATTTTTTTAATATTAATTTGAAAAGGAGGATAGCAGTAAAAAAAATAAATCTAAAAGAAATTAGGTAGATTTTAAAAAAGAGACTAATCAAAGAAACAAAAAAAAGAAAGTTTTTTTGGTTAATATGAAAGGCAAAAATTAATTAGAAGAAGCTAAAAAAAGAAATTTAATCTAGGGTTAGGATTGATCTGACCAAAATTATAGAAATTTACTTCTTCTCTTTTTCTTTTTATTTTTTTTGGTTTTTTATTTATAAAAAAAATTAGTAAACTGAATTTACAAGAATCGAAGAGATTAAAAATATTAGCATTGTACCCTCCTCGGTAACGGTGCTAAAAACTTGATAATTTGCGATATTGTCATTAAGACACCATGGTTATCAGTTTAATTAACTAACTTTTAAATAAAATTAAAAATACATAGAAAGGATGAGTCGGGTGATTCCACAGAGAAAGTAGTAACTTAGGATAGTTTAAATTCTTTTGATTTTTATAAATAAAATAATAATTCAAAGTCAGTAAAATGGAGAATAAAGTATAATAGATAATAAAAACTTGATACGTTCGATCTGCTAGTCAGATCTTAGCATCTACTTGCAATAAAATAAATATCAAAAATTTAAATGACGTAAAATAAACTTTGTATTAATTAAGATCTAATTACAAGGAATTAAAAATAATAACTAAATAAACTACAAAAAGTAATATCAAAGAATCTGAAGTTGATTGGCACGGCCTCATCGGGAAGTCAGTTGATGTCACGTTTTCTTCTTCCATCGTACTCCATGGAGCGAACTGGGCTTTCTCTTCTTCTTCCTCTTTAGATCTTAATCTTGGAGTTGGAATAGGCTTGAAGATGTGTAAGGGTAGAATTCTTCTCTAAAAATCTTCACTCTTAGAGACCAACCCACAATCCAAAGCTAAGCTCCCTATCATGTACCATACTCTCTCTCTATGATAATTTCTTTATAGCCCAAGGGTCTTTTAAATAGAGTTTGGAGAAGGCTCTAGGTTAAGTCAAATTAATATGAGCCATGGGATGGTTGATTTTTGTATCTCTAGACCATTTGATCACCTAAATCACATGGATCATGCTTCAACACTTCATTCTCTATCAGCCTTAGATCAAGCTCTTTAGATGGCCAAGATCAATTGAACTCCATGGATTGCAATGACCGTTGGATTGCTGGTTTTGATGGCTTGGAATAGTCGGAGCAATGGATCAGGGAGAAGGCCATGGAAGGGAGGAGCAGCCACGGGATCTCGGCACTTAGGCTAAGCACCTGGATGGTCGATGGCTTGGGATGAGTTAGGCAAAACACGGGAAGTGGTGAGGAGGATGGTGTTGTCGTTATTGCGCATAGTAAATGGTGGAAAGCAGGGAAGGTGGAAACAAAACTAGGGGACCCTGGCCAGAACTTGGAGTAGGGAGTGGCAATGAGAGGCAGTGGCCGGTGACTTGCGGCGATGGTGGTGGAAGGAGGAAGAAGATGACCGATGGTGGCATGGGGAGGACGAGTGGAGCAGCAACAGGTAGAGAGACAGCAATGGCTAATATGGGCGATGACGGCGGCATCTTGAGAGCGTCTCAGGCTAGTGGTAGTGGTGGTGGACAACGACGTGGAAAAGATGGCCAGAACGGGGAGTGGGGTGACACATGAGTGGACTGTGGTGGAGACGGCGACCAAGGTGGATTGGGTAGAGGAAATGGGCAGCAAAATGGCCAGCGACATGGAAATATGGCCGGATTGGTAGATCAATGAAGGTGGCGATGGATTGGGCTAAGAGAGGGCCGGGACGGTGGCTCAGGCAGCCTCACGGTGATTTCCCATTGCAGGAGAAGGATGACGATGGCCTTGTGATGATCGAATGGAGGAAGAGGGGTGTCCAGCCAAAAAAATGGGTCCCCCAATGGCTTTGGCGGTGATCAACGATAGCAGGTGGTGACGGGTGGCAAGACAGTGGCTAGGGACAGCGGCTCGGGCAGCAAGGTGGCAAAATCCCTCCACGATCCATGGCTTAGAGACATGGACCGTGAGCCATGGTTGCTGGTGGATCGGGTGAGCTTCCATAGACCAAGCAACCGGTCCATGGTGGACCGTTGCTTTAAAATCAATGCATAAATTGATGTTTTGTTCTTTTCCTGATCTGAATCTATTTGAACTCTGATTCGCATATCGTTTACACCGTTAGACTCTAAAAATTGAGCACTTTCCGTTCATGATCTTATTTTCTATAAATACCAATAAAGTATCAATTCTTAAAAAATATTGATTAATTAATATTTATTTTAATGGTTAAATTGGGATAATTGATAGACTTATCAAAATACCATATTACTCTATCAAAGCAATAATAGTATCATAGCTCTAGCTAAAGAGCCAAGGTCTCACTAGAAGTTCAAATACATAGAACGATGATTTAATTTGCAACTATCTTATAAAGGTATAAAGAGTAAACTCCATATGAGATGTAGTAAAATTACTAGTTTAGTAAGCTTTGGCTAGCTGAAACTGAAGCACATGAGATGAGACAGAAGTGTATGGCTAATTAGCTTTAGTGCAAGTGGAAGATTGTTAAATATGTATCCTAAAATCAGTTTGATTGATACATATTTTAATTCTAGGATATAAAATTATATTTAATATTCTAATTTAGATAAGTTTATCCATATGTTCTATATATCCATATATCATCCAAGGAATTAATGGACAGTGACATGTATTTTCAAGACTTGAGAATTTAAGGCATGTGTCATCTTAGATTAATTCCTAAATGCTTTCGATCATAGAATATCATGGAGATGGTGATTGATCTAATTTGATCGGTACACAGATAGCTTTCCTTTTAGGGTAGATGAGTCTCGAGTTTATAGTAGGGGATACTGAAGCAAGAGTGCGGGTGGTCGTTAGAGAATAATGGTATTGAACATAATCAATATAAAAAGTTACATGGATATCTACTTACTCGTTCATGACTTCCTCAATACTATAGTTATATGAGTGGTTCTTTGACCTGTAATATCTTGGCCACTCATAATGGGATTACTATAGTTTGACAACAAAAATATTGGCTCTAGCTATTCAGGCTCTTGTGGTGTCGTTGGCTATAGTAGGTTCACTATAAGAATGGAAGTGTACTTATAGGGGATCTATCACCTTAATAGTCAAGATGCAGTCCTATGCAATTCAAAAAGCTAAGTCTAGAAAATCCATGACCATGGTAGGTGTTACAGTATGAATAAAATCCATTCGGCCCTGTCACAGCATCTTTTGCGACTGTCATGGCCACATGCTCCATAGAGCCCCGTGGCTCCCACCAAAAGAAGACAATGGATCCACTTGTCCTGAGAGGAGTTGACCTCTACGCCTCGGCCAGGTCGGCACCTTGGCCAGCCCACTTCAGCTATGCCTAGGCCAAGCCAGGCCAGATCGATGCCTTGGCCAAGTCAGCACCTCGACCAGCCCACATCAGCTATGCCCGGGGCCCAGCCATCCGGCATCTCAACCAGTTCCAACCGACCGACCGCGTGGCACACCCACGTGGCACACCCACGTCCAGCTACGACAGGCCACGGCACGCCCGCGTGGCATGCCCGTGCTCGGCGATGCCATGCCCCAGTCCGACCCTGTGCTTTCACCCCTCTCCGACTCAGCCTGGCAGGAACCCAGCTCGACGATGCTGTGCCCTAGGTCCGGCTCCTCCGGCTCCGCCCAGCATGCCTCCACCCAACATGGGGGTAGCAGGGCTCCGCTCCGGCTCAGGTTCGGCGGGACTCCACTTGGTCCGGCGCTCTCGCACCCCAGGCTCACGACTATGACACGACCCCATGCTTCCGCCGCCCGCCTCCGGCTCAGCCTGACGGGATCCCAGCTCGGCGATGCCATGCCCCAGGTCGCTCATCTGGCTCTACCCGATGTGGGGGCAGCAAGGCCCCGCTTCGGCTCCAGTTCGACGAGACTCCACTTGGTCCGGCGCTCTTACACCCCAGGCTCATGACCATGGCATGACCCCGTGCTTCCGCCCGCTCCGACTCAGCCCGCGGGACCCCAGCTCGGCGATGCCTGCTCCAGCTCATCGACGTCATGCCTCAGGTCCAGCACCGGCTCCGGCCCAACTCGGCACACCAGCGGCTTGCCTACGACAGCCCCAGCTAGGTCCACACCTGCTTCATGCCCCGACACGCCGGCGTGGAGCCCCTCTGCTCGCGGAACGCCCGTGACAGCCCCAGCTCCATCTGCACTTGCTCCACACCCCAGCATGCCCACGATCTAGCTCCGCTCTCCTGCGGTCCAGCTCTGACCGGGAGCAGCGCGTGGGTATGCAACGCATGGGTTCGCACCCACGTGCTTGGAGCCTCGCACCTCACCTCGACCAGCATGCATGGGAAGCCTCTACGGGCCTTCTCTTGGTTAGCACGTCTGCATGGCAACTAGCATGTAAAGTCCAGTGCATCATCCACTTCGGCACTTTGGCATCTTAGCTCAGTTCGACCATCGGAAGCATCGCACATTTCGACCCTGACCACGTGGGCCCGGCATGCTTTCCAAGGATCCCATCCATGTGGGTCCTGTGGCATGCCACTTGTAAAGAAGGTCCGCATTCAAGCTTCCCAAGCCACTGTTTGCACTATTCAGGAAATGGTGCTCTGCCCAAGGCACTGTACCCCTTCACCAACTCTCTAAACCTTCCAGAAGAGGAAGCCTCACAGGCTATCCTAGCCTCACAGGTCTACAACAAGAAGAGCACGCCTCCCCAAATGACAGAGACCACTCATCTACATAAGACCAGCTTGAAGAGGTAAGGGAGAGGTAAGAGACAACACACTCTTCATTATTACATTATCGTCCATTTTTATCACCCTCTGGAAGTAGAGAGTCCCCCAAGCTCTCCACCCTAGAGGTCTTCTGTTCCTTCGATCGTCCCACTGACTTGATCGTCGTAGTGACTTTGTCGGAATCCCCGGCCCAGGTCTTCCCTGTCTTGCAGGTCTTCACTCACAAGAAACGACGAGGACAGGATTACTCCCCACCGGAGAGGCCCACAGGAGGACCAGCACAGCTATAAGCCCCTTTCATCCCTACAACGACCCCTCCGAGCATGGCGACTCCACCGAGCCCCGTGGCGGAGGGTATGTTCTCCTTGATCATCTCCGATCGACGAGCCCAGTGATGCTGCGGGGAGTCCACTCACCTGGCCACGTAAGAGCTGCAGGCCATGGCAATCTAGGTGGCAACATTTGGCACACTAGGTAGGGGGCAGATCAATGCTCCTCAACGGGTGGGACAGCAGTTTCCACCTTTGTCCTTAGCCCCCGGGGGGCAAACCGGGGGCACAGGGATGGGGGCAAGCCAAAGATGGAGCCACTTGCCCCCCGGGGCACAGGGATGGGGGCAAGCCAAAGATGGAGCCACCTCCAGGCGGTGCCGCATTCTAGAAGCCCTATTCAATAAAAAAAAAGAGAGAGAGAGAAAAAAAAAGAAAAAGAAGAGAGGGAGAAAGGATTGACCACCATGGAGAGGGAAGAAATTCATGCTCGTGGTCCTTCCAAATGCCCGTCACTTCACAGGGTCTCTTCTCCTCCCATGCAGTGGGGATGAACCTTCCCATGCATGCAATAGGAACCTTATCTCCTCCCAAGCAACAGGGTCTCTTCTCCTTCCATGCAGTGGGGATGGACCTTCCCATGCAGGCAACAGGAACCTTATGCTCCCATGCAATGGATCTTGCTTCCATGCAACGGAGCTTCCTCCCATGCAACGGAGCTTGCCCCCATGCAACGGAGCTCCCTCCCATGCAGCAGGGTCTCTTTCCTCCCATGCAGTGGAGCTCTCCTTCATGCAACAGGAGCCTTATGCTCCCATGCAACGGAGCTTCCTCCCATGCAACGGAGTTTCCCCATGCAACGGAGCTCCCTCCCATGCAGCAAGGTCTCTTTCCTCCCATGTAGTGGAGCTCTCCTCCAAGCAATAGGAGCCTTATGCTCCCATGCAATGGAGCTTTCTTCCATGCAATGGAGTTTCCTCCCATGCAACGAGGTCACATCCTCCCATGTGATGGAGTATGCTCCCATGCAACGGAGCTTCCCCCCATCCAACGAAGTCATTCCCCTCATGCAACGGAGCTCCAACTCTCCCATGCAGTGGAGCTCTCCTCCATGCAACAGAAGCCTTATGCTCCCATGCAATGGAGCTTCCTCCCATGTAACGGAGTCGTTTCCTTCATGCAACAGAGGTCTCACTTCCTCCCATGCAACGGAGGTCCATCCTCCCATGTGATGGAGCCTTGCTCCCCCATGCAACCGAGTTTTATTCTTCCATGCAAAGGAGTCCCATTCTCTCCTGAGAGGGCAGTCAGTGAATTTGATCCCGGCCCGCTCAAGGAAGAAACAGATTTTTATCTATTCATATGACCGGAGCTCAATAGGTAACTCCTTCTCCGTCACATTTACACAATGAAAAACTATGTTTCAGTTCTACGGGAAAAGCTCCCGCAAGCTCGGGATGCCTAGGCCGATCCTTGCCCTCCTCCTCCAGGTCGAGCCCCTCGAAGGCGAGAGCCCCCGGGGCCGGAGTTGGGTCGCTGACACCCTCCGCCAGGTTAAGCCTCTTCGAGGTCAAGCTCCCTCAGAGTCGAGCCCAGCTCCAAGACATCAAAGCCCAGAGCCAAGCTCTCCAGCCACCAAGTCTTCGAGCCCAGCTCCAAGACATCAAAGCTCGGAGCCAAGCTCTCCGGCCACCAAGTCTTCGAGCCCAGCTCCAAGGCATCAAAGCCCGGAGCCCAGCTCTCCGGCCACCAAGTCTTCAAGCCCATCTCCAAGACATCAAAGCCCGAAGCCCGGCTTCCAGCCATCAAGTCTTCGAGCCCAGCTCCAAGACATCAAAGCCCGGAGCCCAGCTCTCTGGCTGCCAAGTCTTCGAGCACAGCTCCAAGATATCAAAGCCCAGAGCCCAGCTCTCCGGCCACCAAGTCCAGGAGCCCAGCTCTCCAACATCAAAGATCGGAAACCCCAGCACCTCAAGATGGAAATACCAAAGGTCCCGCACCAAAGACAAGCTTCCAAAGCTCTATGTTCAAGCCAAGAGTCAATCAAGCCTCTCAGTGAAGCAAAATTGAGGCCAAGTCCCTCACTGAAATCAGGCTTCTCGATAAAACAGAGCTAAAGCCAAGCTCCCTAATGAAGGTGAGCTCCTCATCAAAGTCAAGCTCTTTGATGAGACCGAGCTCGCTACTGAGGTCAAACTCCCGTTGAAGATGAAGAAGACTAACCCCCACTATGGTTGGGGATGGCAACGAATGAAGCATGATCCCCAAAAAGGAGGAAGCAGTGAAGGCCCAGTCACTTCATGCACATCGTGTGAGACTGTGGAGTGAGATTTTGTCCTCCACACCATGCAAACATAATGCAAAGGATGGTCCTGTTCCTCCATACAACATGGGCATTGGATGGTACAAAACTAATAAATGCATGCATTGACCTGCTCCCCTCCTAAGGGCTTCTGCAACACCATCGTTACCAACATCATTAAACATTCTCGCCGCTGGGATATGCAAGGCCAACCACCATGAAAAGCTCCAAAGGCCCAACCATTTACGGCTCGCCTCCTAGCATGGCGAACCAGCAGCTCTGCCATCTTATGAAGGAGGTAAGGATCCCTCCCTAATTAAAGTTCCTCTCTGGTGCGACTTTGTTCTTCACCAATACAGGAACATGCCCATCCGACTCCAAGTTCGACAAAGTTAAGAGCTGAAGTCAAGCTCCTCAGTTCAATCGAGCTAAACTCAAATAAAGCTGAGCTGAAGTCAAACTCCTCAACTCAACTGAGCTGAAGTCAAGCTCCTCAGTTCAGCCGAGCTGAACTCAAATGAAGATGAGCTGAAGTCAAACTCCTCAACTCAACCGAGCTGAAGTCAAGCTCCTCAGTTCAGCCGAGCTAAAGTCATGCTCCTTGATTTAGCCAAAGCTGAAGTCAAGCTCTTCACGAGCCCCACATCTACCACTTGACTCTCATCCGAGATGTCCATGGTAGCTCTGGAGGTCCAACCATTTGTGGCTCACCTCCCAGCATGCCAAACGAGCAGCTCTGCCACCTCATGAAGGATGTAAGAATCCCTCCTCAATAATTAAAGTTCCTCTTTCGTGCGACTTTGCTCTTCATCATTACGGAAGCTCGTCCGTCCGACTCTGAGTTTGGCAAAGTAAGCCCGGAACCCAGTTCCAGCACAACATCCTGGAGTCCGGTATGGATGAAAGATTGAAAACCCCAGCACTTAAAGCATGAAATCCCCGGCACCTAAAGACCGGAAACCCCAGCGCCCAAAGCCCAGAGTCCCCGCACCCAAGCCCGGAATCTCCAGCACCCAAAGCCCGGAATCCCCGACACCTAAAGCCCGGAATTCCCGGTACCTAAAGACCAGAATCCCCAGCACCTAAAGCCCGGAGTCCCCGGCACCTAAAGCTCGGAGTCCCGGCACCTAAAGATCGAAATCTTTGGCACCTAAAGACCGGAACCCCGGCACTTAAAGCCCAGAGTCCCCGGCACTGAAAGCGAAAGACCGGATCTCCGGCACCCAAAGCCCAGAATCCCCAGCACCTAAAGACTGGAATCCCTGACACCTAAAGCCCGAAGTCCCCAGCACCTAAAGATCGAAATTCCTAGCACCTAAAGCCTGGAATCCCCGGCACCTAAAGACCGAAAATCTGGCACCTAAAGCTTGGAATCCCCGTACCTGAAGCTCGAAATCCCCAGCACCTAAAGACCGAATCCCCGGCACCTAAAGACCGGAAACCCCGGCACCTAAAGCCCGGTCCCCCGCACCCGAAGACCAGAATCCCCGGCACCTAAAGCCCGGAGTCCCCAGCACCTAAAGCCCGGAATCCTCGACACCTAAAGATCAAAACACATGTACCTAAAGCCCGGAGTCCCCAGCACCTAAAGCCCGGAATCCCCGACACCTAAAGCCTGGAATCCCCAGCACCTAAAGACCGGAAACCCTGGCACCTAAAACCCGGAGTCCCCGGCACCTAAAGATATAAATCCCTTGCACCTAAAGCCCGGAGTCCCCGGCACCTAAAGCCCGGAATCCCTGGCACCTAAGACCGGAACCCCGGCACTCTAGGACCGAAAACCCCAGTGCCTCAAGACAGGAACCGAATGGATAATGGTACTCCCTTTATCTAAAACATTGATGTTTTAGACTCAGGGAGTTGGGCATGTTACAGTATGAATAAAATCCATTCAGCCCTGACATAGCATCTTTTGCGGCTGTCATGGCCACGTGCTCCACGGAGCCCTATGGCTCCTACCAAAAGAAGACAACGGATCTGCTTGTCCTGAGAGGAGTTGACCTCTGCGCCTCAGCCAGGTCGGCACCTTGGCTAGCCCACTTCAGCTATGCCTGGGCCAAGCTAGGCCAGATCGCGCCTTGGCCAGGTCGGCACCTCGACCAGCCCACATCAGCTATGCCCGGGGCCCTGCCAGCCATATCTCAACCAGTTCCAACCGATTAACTGCATGGCATACCGCGGCACGCCCGCATCCAGCTCCAACCGCCGCTGCACGCCCGTGCTTGGCGATGCGTGCCCTAGGTCCGACCCCATGCTTCCGCCCTCCGGCTCAGCCCGGTGGGACCCCAACTCGACGATGCCATGCCCTAGGTCTGACTCCTCTGGCTCCACTCTGCATGGCTCCGCCCGACATGGGGGGTAGCAGGCTCCGCTTCGGCTCCGATTCGATGGGACTCCACTTGGTCCAGCGCTCCCGCACCCCAGGCTTACGATCGGGCACGACCCCGCGCTTCCATCCACTCCGACTCAGCCCAGCGGGACCCTAGCTCGGCGATGCCATGCCCCAGGTCCAACTCATCTGACTCCACCCTGCACGGCTCCACCTGACATGGGGGGCAGCAGGGCCCCGCTCTGGCTCCGATTCGTGGGACTCCACTTGGTCCGGCGGTCCTGCACCCCAGGCTCACGATCGCGGCACAACCCCACACTTTCACCTGCTCCGGCTCAGCCCGGCGGGACCCCAGCTCGGTGATGCCTGCTCCAGCTCATCGACGTCATGCCCAGGTCCAACTCTGGCTCCGGCCCAGCTCAACACACCCACAGCTTGCCTACGGTAGCCCCAGCTAGGTCCGCACCTTTTCCATGCCCCGGCACACCCCGCATGGAGCCCCTCCACTCACGGCATGCCCGTGACAGCCCCAACTCCGTCTGCACCTACTCCACACCACAGCATGCTCGTGGTCTAGCTCCACTCTCCCGTGGTTCGGCTCTGACTGGGAGCACGCTTGGGTCCGCAACGCATGGGTTCACACCCACATGCATGGAGCCTTGCACCTTGCCTCGACCAACATGCATGGAAAGCCTCTGCGGGCCTTCTCTCGATTCGTGCATCTGCATGGCAACTGGCACGTAAAGTCCAGTGCATCATCCACTTCAGTACTTCGGCATCTTAGCTTAATTCGACCACTGAAGCATCGCATGTTTCGGCCCTGACCACATGGGCCCGGCATGCTTTCCAAGGATCCCATCCACGTGGGTCCTATGGCATGTCACCTACAAAGAAGGTCCGCATTCAAGCTTCCCAAGCCACTATTTGCACTAATCAGGAAATGATGCCCTGCCCAAGGCACTGTACCCTTCACCAACCCTCTAAACCTCCCAGGAGAGGAAGCCTTATAGGCTATCCTAGCCTCACAGGCCTATAACAAGAAGAGCATGCCTTCTCAAATGATAGAGACCACTCATCTACATAAGACCAGCTTGAAGAGGTAAGGGGGAGGTAAAAGACAATACACTCTCTTCATTATTACATTATCATCCATTTTTATCACCCTTTGGAAGAAGAAAGTCCCCCAAGCTCTCCACCCCAGAGGTCTTCTGTTCCCTTTGATCGTCCCACTGACATAATCATCGGAGTGTCTTTGCCAGAATTCTCGTCCAGGTCTCCCCTATCTTGCAGGTCTTCACTCACAAGGAACCACGAGGAATAGGATTACTCCACACCGGAGAGGCCCATAGGAGGACCAGCACAGCTCCAAGCCCCTTTCATCCCTACAACGACCTCTCCGAGCACAATGACTCCACCGAGCCCCATGGTGGAGGGTATGTTCCCCTTGATCATCTCCGACCGAAGAGCCCGGTGATGCTAGCAAGGAGTCCACTCATCTAGGCCATGTAAGAGCTGCAGCCACGGCGATCTAGGCAGCAACAGTAGGTAAAGGATAGAAAAGAGTTTTCATGAGTTTCACATTGGACTTAAGCTAATTAATTTGATATATGACAGATGCTTAGGATTTGGCAAGTTTCTATGACTTGTATCTTATCGAGATTTATAATAGAAAACCTTATTACATGGTAATTACCCTAGGAATCTTTTTTTTTATTCAACTGGATTATCATTACATTCTACTAGGCATTACTGATAGATTGTGAGAACCCATTAGGATCATTTTAGATCAACGATCCTTGATGGGGTGAGCTGAAACTATTCTTATCCATTGAAAAAGTTCAATGATACTATCATGGAGATCATGGTATGTCTCACTATCAGACAGAATGGAACTAGAGGATTCACACACAATAAAAGCTTAACCTGATTACATAGTTGAATCAAAATATATAAGAATTACATATTTAGAAACTCTAAATTCTAAGGATTACAAATTTAGAACTGCTATTTTTGGCACTTGCTAATTTTGGTACCTACTAATTTTAACAAGGAGGACTTTATTATGAGAGTTATAATTTAATTAGATATTTGATCACTTAATTATGATTAGGCTCAATACAAATTGAATTGGATTCGATTTAGTTGAGCTTGGATAATGACTTAGTCCAATTAGGTTTTGGACTAACTTAATTGCAATTGTTGCAAGCTAATTTGGTTTAACTTAATTGGTTGCCTAATCCTAGGTGAATTAAATTTGATTTAATTTAGTTAGATTTAATCTATTTATTTAGGATTTAAAAGTCCTAACTAGATTAGGATCTAATTTCTAATTAGTTATAGATTTAAATTTAAACTTAAATTAGTTAGGAATTAGGTTAGTTAATTTTCTAGTTGGTTAGAATTAGTTAGTTGGTTGAACTATTTTCTAAATAATCCTAACCAATTTCTCTCCCTCCTTATACCTCTCTCTCTCTTATGCATGTAAGAAAAAAGTCATGCCTCCTTCATGTTATTTGCATTTAGCATGGAAAAAGTAGAGCACACAAAGGTATTTGGCACCCCTGGGATTCTCTCTCATTCCTATCCTTATCTAGATTAGTTTTTGAATTTGATTAAAATGCTTGTCCTAATTCTAGATAGAATAGGACTTTAAGGAGAGAGGGATTGTGATATGGCAGGCACAAAATACTTTTGAGCATGATCATTCTTAGGTTTACGTGAGATTAGTTCTCACATTGTTCCGCCCCATATGCCTTCTTGATTTTCTCTACTGAACAAAATATAAAAAAGAGATCTTCATCACCCTCTATTCTCTTCCTCTTCTTGATCTTGAATGAAAGATCCCATTCAAGAAAGAAAAAATATATTCTCCCTTAATTTCTTGAGATAGATCAATCTTCTTTCTTGGATTCTAACAAAAAGAAAAAAAATTAAGAAGAAAGGGAGATTCAATTCAATGGTCAAAACGAGGCCTGTAAGGTGCTAACACTTCGGTGACCTCAGGACTTCGATCAAGCCATCTCTATGTGGATACTAGCCGAGGCTGAGCATGTGCACGACTCTAGTGGAACTCGAGCTTTATGCAGATCTAATCTGGTGAAGATGGAGTACATAATACATAAGTAGATTTGATCTACTTAATAATTTTATCTTTATTTGCAAATCTACATGTTCATGAATCAATCCTATTATACATGCTTAGAATAGGATTTTATTTTTACTACAAATTAATTTCAATTAATTAAATTTTTGGAAAACATGCATGCAAACTGGGGATCATCAGATGATTCCTTCAACCTACCATGCAATGAGCAGCCTCACATTGCACCTGCTAGATCTGCTTGGCCATGGGCTACCTCGCTCAGCACCTGCCAAATCTTCCTTGCCACAAGCTGCCTCACCTTGTGCCTGCTAGATATACCTTACCGTGACCTACCTCACCTTGTGCCTATTAGATCTGCCTTACAATGATCAGTCTCACCTTATGCTAGCTTTGCCTCACACGATAGACTTCCACTCCCTGCCAGACTATTTGGATCTCTACTTCCTTCACCCAAGGTCCTAGGAAGTGTGGCCACTTGGGCTTGGAAGTAGAGTGCATCTGATATGTTAGGTTTGGTTAGTCCAGCATGGTACTAAACTCTAATCCATATCAAACACGTGTCAACCAGCCTAGACGACCGGGCCACCTCTCAACACCTCACCACATGGATTATTGGTACAAGTGTGGTACTCTTAAGCCTTGGAAGGCTAGGAGAGGAGCTATGGAAATATCTCCAAGAGTCTAGAATCAGTTTAGATCCTAGGATTAGGATCGGGTTGGTCCTAGGTGGAGGTTCGGCCCTCCACATGCTCAAAATCCAAGATTTTGGATCTTGAGGGGACTAATTTAATAAAGGATCAGGTTTGGATTCAAGTGGGTGTAAGAGTGGGTTAACTCATAGGTATATATGGGCTTGGATGAGTGCTCTCCTAATTGAATTAGCCTTCGATGAATTAGAGTTAGGTTAGGTTCATGTGAACTTGTCCTAATTGAATTAGGAGGGCCTTTTGGTCTACAAAAGGGCATACCATGTAACCTAATCTTTTGGAGTGGATTCAATATAACTCTATATTTTTCCTAAGTCTCTCTCTCCTTCCTTTCTCTTCATGCCACAAAGAAAGACTCATGCCAAGAGAATGCAAGACATCCAAAACAAATTTCAGCATTATATTTTTAGCAAGATAGGTCCCTATTCTTGGGACTATTTCTCTCTCCACGAAACTTTATTTTGGGTGAAATTAAAACAGCAAGGAGGGCATGTCCTGGTAATGTTACAATTTTAATTTCATATTCAAAGGACCTCCAAAGAAGTACCAACATCATTGACAAATTACTGGTCACAAATAGAGTTTTGCAAAATTCTATGCAACAAGTTCAGCATTTTTTGTTATTTGCCCAATGCTATTCTATAACCAGATATCCAGCAATTGAGGGGTGCTTCAAGATCTTTCTTTGAAAAGAATTTCTCATTCCAAAAGGCTTTGGACTGCTGACTTAATGGATCACAAATATGATTGGTGGGTAGAAGTCCAAGTGGTTTGGAAATCCTAGTCCAAGAATAATTCAAACCATTAATGCTATCCTAATCTACTTTGGGCTACCTCCATGACATGGAAGAAGAGTTTTATGTCTGAAACACATGGAGACCCATTTTAGGATGTTAGGGGATCAAATGGAGTGTGATTTGGAGGCTAGTGCACGAAGAACTAGGCTACAGAAAAATCTGCATGTAAGGAGGATGCGAAAGGCTACTAGGGCTTGATGTTTGGCTATCTAAAAAAACTCCGATCGACACGAAACTTGGTGGAGGTATCCTTTATTGAGTTTCGAATGTCCCTGCAAAGGTTGGCAATCCTAACATAGATAGCAAACCATGCACTCACCAATCCTTTGCTGGACGTTGACTGTTGCCAGATTCGCCTTTATCTATCCCAGTCATGCATGCTCTAAGTGGCTGTCATTAATGCTCCTCGCCTGAGGGATGCCCCATTGTAGGAATGTGCTAACCTTCACTTTCTACTTCATCAATCATGGTATGGCTCTTGCCTCGGGCATGCTTATAATAATCAAGATGTGTCAGATGCCACTTTCCTACTTTTTTCAGGTGTTAGGTACATACCTATAAACTTCTTTTTCGGGACCCTCCAAGTAAGTCCAAAAGTAGAGAAAGAAGAAGAACGAGTCAAGCTAAAGACAAAATCAAGAGCCCTCACTTCCTAAGAGCCCTTCCTTCCTGACAAAAGAACCCTCTTCTCACTCTCAAGCACATCCTGAGCTCCTTGATAATTGTTTAGTCGGTCAAAGTTCACGGGGTCCCTGAACTCCAGGCCTCATCCTAAGTAATCATCAAGACATTTGCAAGCCATATCATATACTTTTCACTTCTCATGAAGTGTCCCTAGCTTCCGCAACTCCACTCACTCGTGTGCCTTTTCTTTAAAGCAAATCTCATATGCACTGAAAACCCTTCTTCTTCCATAGATCTTTTTTGTCTCACTCTCTCTCTCCTTTGCTCTTTCTCCACTTCTTTTTCCTACTCAAAATTTAAAGGGAACTCTAAACTTCTCTATTTGCCTTTTTGGAAGACTGACTTAGATATCAGAGGGTCTATCATCGAGAAACCTCCTATCATATGTGAACTTTCTCATCTTCTTTGTCTTGCAGCACTCGACTCTTACTAATAAGATTCTATAAGATCCGACTCTACATCAGCAATCATCTCAGCTCCAGCCTTGTTTGAGTCTAGCCCAAGTCAGGCCATCTTCCGATCTGGCAACAATATGCATGTCTATGTTTATATGTATATATATATATATATATATGATGGTTCAATCAAATATACAATATAATTATAAAAATTTCTAATTCTTAGCATCAAAGAATAATAAGTTAAATAAATAATATAAATCATCAAAATAATAGAAGGATGATGGCAAGTAATCATGAGCACATGAACAGGGGACTTGTGGAAAAAAATTATGAATTAATAATAGATCATAAGGTCAAAAAAGAAAAAATTTATATATAAGGGAGAGAAGAAGGAAGGGGGCTCTGCCAAATGAAGGGAACAAGGAGGCACTGCAAATGAAGAGGGCCTAGGTGAAATGGATTTTATTCAAAAAAATTTAAAAAAAATAGCCAAGAGGGGAACCAAGAGAAGAAGGGACCAGGGGCAATGGAGGTAGGAGGTCCAGGGAAGAAGGGAATGAGGGGGGGCCATGGGATCAAAAAAGCGGGGGGGTCAACCGAATTACCGGGGAAGGGAAAAATAAAAATTGTGGGCAAGGAAAGAAGATGGGGAGGGGACCACTTGAGAACAGTAAAAGGGACAAATGACTGAGAGAGGACCACTTGATGCTGGAAAGAACAAGAAACCAGGGTGAGGGGCTTGGGAGGAAGCAATGGCCAATCTGGGAGGCTTGGGAGAGACATTGAACAATTATAAATTATGGATTGAATTCACAATTTCAAAAATCCAGATGTGGCATTCAATAGTGGGTTCAACACATGATTTCAACTCTTGGCATCCCACTCACCCATCCAACGGTATTTTAGAAATTAAGTTGAAAAGTAAAGTTTTTTAGGAATAATTTTTAAAAAATAATATTTAAAAAATTCAAATTATCAACATTCTACATGCACAATACCAAAATTTTGAATCCCCATCTGCCACCCCAAAATGTAAAACATTGCAGAATGCTCCTAAAAAAAAAAAAAAAAAACTGCACTATTTTTAACATAAAAACTATTAAAAATTAGAAAATAAAAATAATGTACCATCCATATAGAATCCCCTTATCATCTTCATATCTAATGCATACTTAACCAATTCTCATTGTGATGAACTACTAGTGCACTCGATTTTACCGCACCAAACCCTATCATGGAGTACTAGTGCTCTTAGTCACGGGGCTAGTCTTTTGCTAGGCCAAACCTATGCATCGCTCTAATATTCATTGCACAAAGGAACTAATCGATATGTTCCAGCAACAGAAAACTAATATCGCAAATAAGCCAAACACACAAAAGGCATAAGAAAATGGCAAGACAACATACTCAAATGTGCCATGGCAAAACTAGTACTTTCATTAATGAAAATGGAGAGATTACAGGCAAATGCAACTAACGCTAAACCTATCCTAAGGGCTCAGGAGGTAGAAGAGGAAATAATGAACCGCAAGAATCAACAAGGAAACTAGCTCATGATTGTTCTCGCTTACCCTCCCAATACTATACCTGCAAGGCATCCTACCAAATCCCACCCTAAGGGTTTCAAGGTATCAAGGAGACTTGCATTTTTTTGACTCATCATAGGAAGTCCTGGCATAAGGAAAAATCCCAAAAACTAGCCAAAATAAGGGGAAATGCCCTAACAGTAGTTATTTATGAAATCTATTTACAACGTATGTACAAGATAGTGTCAGAGGCCATGGCCAAGCAAAATGCTAGCAAAATGACCCTGACAAACTCCCCCATTGGATCAGGTCGACATCCTCATCGACATGCTCTACTTGTATGCTTCAACCCGATTCTCCTCGTACTGTAATGAGTCCTCTACTCCTACCTTTTTTTTTGACTTGGGAAGTCCTTTCCACTGCACCAAGTTCTTGATCATCTGTGCACCATTAGGTAGAACGTGGACTCTATCTACCAAAATGTTATCAACCTGTCTCTCTAAGGAGCAGTAGTAGGGTTTGGACGGTTTGATGTGTTCCTTGTGGGATCCTCCTGGTCAGCATAGTATGGTTTGATGCAGCTTCCATGGAACACTGGATGTATCTTGAGCCATGCATGAAATTGCACCCGGTAGGATACATTTCCTACCCTTCAAGGATGGGAAAAGGACCCTCATACTTATGAACCAATCCTTTATGCACCTTTCAAAAGGACTGAGTTAGGCTGGTTAGAGCTTGACTAGCACCATGTCACCTTTCTTGAAGTCTAGAGGTCTCCTCCCCTTATCGATCCACTTTTTCATCTTCTTGGAAACCTTCTCCAGGTTGCTCGTGCAATCTCAATATTATAGTGCCACTCATTGGCCAGATGATAAGCCAACGAGCTATTTCCAGTGTACCCCACCACCATTGTATGCATAGTGGAGGGTTGTTGTCTAGTGATGATTTCAAAGGGTTTTTGCCTAATGCAGAGCTCCACTATAGGTTATAAAGAATTGGGCTATGTCAGGTAGTTTCATCCAATCCCTTTGGTTAGCACTTACAAAGTATCACAAGTATTGCTCAAGAGAGCATTTATTCTTTCTATCTGGCCATCAGTTTGAGGATGGAGACTAGTGGACAAGGATAACTTAGACCCTAATAGCTTGAAAAATCTAGTCCAAAATCATCCTAAGAATCTGGAGTCTCTGTCATTGATAATGTTTGAGGGATATCCCAGTACATAACCATATGCTTCAAGAAGAATCGAGCCACCTCCTCCGTGGAATAATGAAGGGGTGCTGGGATGAAGATGCCATATTTTGAAAACCAATCCACCACCACTAGGATCACCCACACTCCCCCACTTTTGGTAAACTCGAGATGAAGTCCATAGAGACACTCTTCCATGGCTGCTCTGGCACAGGCAAGGGTTCAAGAAGGCCACCAGGTTTACTCCATTCTATTCCTTGTCCTTGGCAAATGAGACATGTCCATACATACTCTTCCACATCCTCTCCCATCTTCGGCTAGTAGTTGCCCTCTCCAAGAGGGCAAGGGTTCGATGCATTCCTGGGTGACTAGCCCAAAGAGTGTCATGACATTCCTATAATAGTTCTCTTCTAAGATTGTCCACCCAAGGCACATATAGTCAATGCCCTTTTGTCAAAATGAGCCCATCAAAATCACCATGCCTTCCCTTCATCAATGAGATGCTTCAAGGTAATAGCTATGAGATCCTTCAGTAGTCCATCTCGAATCTTTGTTAGATGAGTCGCTTGAACTTGGCTGACTCACCCTTGCTCCTCCACCTTTAGAGTGACGAGCTTTGCCTTGCAACTCAAGGCATTGCCTATATTATTCATATGCCCTGGCTCATATTCCAAGACCATGTCAAACTCTGCTAGGAAGTCCTGCCATCTAGCTTGTTTTAGAGACAACCTCTTCTGTGTTTGGAAGTAGCTGAGGGCCACATTATTATTCCATACCATAAATCATGATTCAAGGAGATAGTGCCTTCACACCCTTAGACAGTAAATGATAAATCACATATTTATATATTTATTTTAAGTATTTTAGTAATTAGGGTGCTAACATCTTCTAAAAATCATAATTTCATATATAAACTGGACCTTCTCGCAAAATTAACTATTTTTAAAATACTTTTGAAAAAGATGAAATTAGAGCATAATTATAAAAAGTAGATATCGAGATGAAGCATGACACACCCAATAAAATATTTAATAAAAAATTTTATTCAAATTTCTTCCTCTTTGGCAGGTACATTAAGATTGATGGAAATTTTGAAACTCTAAAACCTAAGCAAATTAGTTGGATTATTGATTAAAAACTCTGCCAACATGAAGAGCTTGATTTGTAGAATCCAATGGATCAAATGGCACATGAATCAGAGTTTAAATGAGTTTCAATGGAGAAAGGAGTCTGGGAGTCCTAAGTATGATCCGTGGCCACTAACACCAATAATTCCTAGCCATCCAAAGCAGCCAATCAGATTATTAAAGAAGACTCCAATCTATTATGGCTTGCTGAAACACGATCCACCATGATTTCAAACCATCCGATGGCCACAAGAGTAGGAGTCTATCTAATTTCCTTTATTTAAAGGATCTCGGGCTATAGAAGAAATCATTTTGGAGAGAGGAGTATTGTACAAGGTAGAAGGCTTAGCTTTGGATGTGGTTGGTCTCTAAGAGTGATGTTTCTTAGAGGAGAAGCTCTGTTTTCTATGCCATCTTTTCATCTACACCAATCTTCAGATCAAGACCCAAAGAGAAAGAAAAAAAGGCAGCCCGTTCGCTCTATAGAGTATGATGGAAGAAGGCGATATGACATCAACCAACTTCCAGACAAGACTACACCAATCAACTTCGGACACTTTGTTACTACTATCTTAGATTATTTAATTATCATTTATAAAGTTTTGTAATTAGATTCTTGTTTCAATTTATGGAAAGTTTATTTTCATGTAATTTAAATTTATGTCCTTTACTTTTCTCACAACTAGATGCTAAAATCTGATTAGCAGATCGAACATAGCCAAGTTTTAATTTTCTTTCATACTTTTAATTTTTGTTTTCCTGACTTCAAACTATTTTTCTTTTTTTAAAATCAAAGATTTCATATTATCATAAGCACTGCCTTCTCCATGGACTCGACCCGACTCACTATATTCTATGCAATTTTAATTAATTAAAAGTCGGATTTAAAATTGATAATCACCATGACTTAATAACAACATCACTATCTATCAGTGAACCACTGTTGTTATCAATTTCTTGTGAACAGTGTATTACCTCTCCATGTCATTTAGCTTTCGACTTTCAAATGTCACTGGATGGCCCTCCTGAACTAGGATCCGTTCAATAGCAAAATCTGAGACATTAGTATGGACTCCAAAAGGTAAATTATGGTCTGGAAGCCATAGCACGGGCTCCTCCATCACTACAGCTTTCAAGTCCTCAAAAGCTTCTTGGCACCTCAGAGACCAATCCCACGATTAATCCTTCTTCATAGTTCAGTTAGTGGCACAGCTCGATGAGAGTAACCTACAATGAACCGCCTATAATAGTTAATAAGCCCCAAGAAAGATCGTAGTTCTGTCACTTTAGTAAGGGCCTGCGACTCTTGTATAGCTTAGACCTTCTCCTGGTCCATTCGGATCATGCCCCACCAACATGATATCCCAAGAATAGAATCTCTTCCTGGACAAAGTAACACTTCTCCTTCTTCGCATAGAGGGAATTCTCCCGTAGAACTTGAAGGATGATCTGCAAGTGCTTTGCATGTTCCTCCAGTGTCTGACTATAGATGACAATATCGTCAAGGTTCACCACCACGAATTTATCAAGATAGTCATGAAACAACTAGTTCATCAGTATACAAAACATGGCTGGGGTATTAGTCAATCCAAAGGCATCACCAAAAATTTGAATGCGCCATACCTTATCACACAAGTAGTCTTGCCTTTATCCCCCTTTGTAATCTAGACTTGCCAATACCCGAATCTTAGATCTAGCTTGGAGAAATATCATGCCCCACCTAGCTGATCAAACAAGTCCATAATTAGAGGAATTAGGTACTTATTCTTCATAATCACCTTGTTCAGGACCCGATAATCAACACATAAGTGAAGACTCCCATCATGTTTCTTCTAAAAGAGTATAGGGGCTCCAAAGGGGGCCTTTAAGCTGCAAATGATCCCTCCCTTTAGTAGCTCATCAAGTTGTTTCCAGAATTTTGCAAGTTCCAGTGGAGCCATGCAATAAGGTGGACGAGCAGGAGGCTTTGCACCTACCTCTAGCTTGATTTTGTGATCCACCACCTGCTGAGGTGGTAAAGCTTTGGCAACTTAGGGGGCATCACATTTTCAAACTCTTGCAGGACTTTAACCACCCTAGGAGGCAAGGGACCCATGTCCTTGGCTTTTGATTCTATCTTCATAGCAGCCATATAAATTAATTCTCCCTTCTTCATTCCTCTCTTTAATTGAAGAGAAGAGATGTGTTGCATCCCTTATTGAGTTCATTGAGTAGCAAGAACAACATAAGGGAACTCATCCCCCATCATGCACAATGCATCTAGTGATGCGGGATGACTTTAAGAATGCTAAATATGTAGGAAAGATATTAAACTAATTTTTTTGTGATTTTTAGATTTAGGATTTGTAGACTAATTTCTCGAGTAAAGTAAAGACTAGCATAAGGAGAAGCAATACACAGAATCATCATGATTGCAAAGAACTCATACAGGATAATAAGTAGCCAAAACTCGAGAGTTAAGAAACTCCCGGTTTAGGATAGCCTATCTTCATCAAATCAGATAATAAGAGAAGGAAAGTTTTCTTACTAGTTAGAGAATGAAAACTTTGCAGTGGAAAGGTTCACTCACACTCTGATTGGAGCCTGAAAGAAAAAGCTTCAGTTCCTTGAATCAGATGGCTGATTTGGGGTGGTCCTGGAGGCAAAGAAGGCCTCCTTCGGGGAGGTGAAATATCTCGGGGATCCTGCAAGTATCAGGGTCAATCAAACAGCAAGTAAAAAAAGAAAGGAACTACGATTTTGAAGGAATCGAGATTAGGGTCAAAAGCTGGCAATCGGGAGGAAGAAGCTCCTTGTCTTGGATGGTGGCTAGGACTTCCTTTCCTTGGGCATGGCTGATCTTTAAGGATGCAAAGGATGCTAGGGCAGAATGGATTTGATCCAGGAAACAAGGAGAGCACTCAAAGTAAAGAACCAAAATCGAAAAAAACCAATAAAAGATAATAACTCAAAATTTCAGAAAGTTGTATCCATAAGAAAGAGATAATACAAGAGGAGGAGCAGGTTGGGTATTATAAAGTTTCCATGCCCTCTCCTAAAGGGATTACAAGTCTTCTCCTACTTAGAATAGGTTTACATAATTTAAGTGGAAGAAAGACTATAAAATAAACCTAGAACTAGGAGTATACAAGTTGAATGAAATAAAAACTCAAACTCCTTGTATTTGAACTATTCCACCATGTTGGACTTGGTCAACTCATAGAGGATGCCTATACTAGGTGTGTTGGGCTTCAAGGGGCAGCAAGGGGTCGTCCTCCTTTGGATTGGTGCATCGGCTTTGGGCCCTGGAAGCTGGGGTGTCCTGGTATCAGCATATTCCTTGGAATCTTGGTTCTTCATGCTTGGGCTTGCTTCCTGGGCTTGGAATTTTAAGGCCTGGAGTGCCGGAATAACCTGGGAAACATGGGCTCCTATCATATAGAATATTCTGGAAGCATATGGAGGGAATCTGGCATCTGAAATTGCATTTGGAGGGAATCAGGGCACCTGGAGGGCATTTAGGGCTCCTGGGTGTCAATAAGCTGATGTAATTGCCTATGGCTCTTGAATAAGGTATGGTGGAACTTCAAAATAGCTTAGCCTCCTCTCTTGTACAAGAAGTGAACTCATACTAGACTCATACTGATGTACAGGACTCAATGTACTGTACTAAGTTGAGACAAATCAACTAGTCTCACTTTATTACAACTCAATCTTACTTTCTTACAAAATGTGACACATGACTAAGTAAACCAAATAGGGCCCAGTATTTGTGTCTGATCCTGATGCCCCCACCAATTCTTCCGGGGCGGGAGGAACTCGACCCCGTCAAGTGTGGGATAACTTGGCTCTCATAATGCTCGAGTAGGTCTGGGTTGAGGCACTGCAGATCCTCACGGGTAACTATCCACGAGTCCTCAGATTATGTCGACCTTGCCACCAGACCAAATAACCTGCTAGGCCTCTATTCCAGGTACATATGGCTGGATCGTCCAAGATTCTCTCAATCTTTTCCTCACTATTTGGCCAATTGGTTGGTGGACACTCTGGGGCAGGCTCACTCTCAAGGGAAAGGATAGGTCCAAAAGGCTCGCTGGGAATCACTGCTAGTTCCGTATACTCTATAAGATCTGAGATGTTGAAGGTGGAACTAATGCCTAAGTCGGGTGGTAACTCAAGCACATAGGCATTGGGTCCAACTCTCTTTATTATCTTAAAGGGCCAGCTTCACAAGCATGAAGTTTCTTTACGGTCCCTGGAGAAAATCGTTCAGGCCTAAGCCTGATCATCACAAAATCCCTTGCAGAAAATTCTTTATCTTTCCTTTGGAAATTAGCCAAGTTGTTATTTATTTCATTAATTAGGTTCAGCTTTTAACTAATTTCCATATGCATATGCTGTGCAGAGGATAGTGCAGATGCAGACATGTAATTCAGGTTGTGCATTTATTGGACTCAACTAATACCTAATAGACTCAACTAAACATCCCTATCAAAGGATGTTTTATTGGACTCTAAGGGACAAAACCTACTAGATTATGGACTCTTTAGGTTTGACCCTAGCATGGCACGCACAGGAGAATTTACTATGTATACTTACTAAATGCCAGAGGGTATGCAAGAAGTAAGATGCAAACTTAATATGCACAATGCATATATGCAGTATGCTGACTTCTATGAAATGCAATCTAATAATGAGAAAATTAGGACAAGTTTTAAAAAAAGATAGGAAATAAGAGGGTTCAGGATTAGTCTAATTGGGTGGAAAGTAGAAAAAGGGTTCGAGGTTATTCAGCTAAACTAAGAGACAAGAAAGTGTTTCAGGGATGAGTCCTATACTAATGAGATTTACCTTATGGTTTTGAGGCATATCTAAAGGGTCTACATAATGGAAGAAAGGGTTGTTGATTTCAGGAAAGAGATCAAGTGGAGTCAAAGAGGTGACTTCATCCTGAGGGTACTGATTCAAAGAGGTCAAGTCCTTAATAAACTCTTCTAGCTCATAAATCAAAGGATTGGGCTCTCTAATTAGGCTTTCTTCTAGTGACTCCTCAGGTAAAGCTCTAATAGTGGGATTGGGTTCCTTATGGTCTCCTACCTTTAAGGATTCTTCCACTATAGGTGGGTGTGTTAAGGTCAGCTAACTCTATGGTGGCTTCAACCTGGGTATCTACTGGATCAACTAACACTGGATTGGTTTCTATCGGGGTTTGGTCATAATCAACTAATCCTGGGTCTTCTATAGGGTACTCTTCTAGATCTTCAATAGACTCATTATCTTCATACTCCTCTACCAGACTTGGGTTAGCCTCAATATTTCTTCTTCTAAGTCATCTTGGTGAACCAATGGGGTGGTAAGAGGGGTTTGGCTAATGAAAATTGACTAAGGTCTAGGGTAACAGAGGTGGGTAAACTAAGGGTTATGGGTTCATAGGTTATGGGTTTAAAGGTTATGGATTTAAATCTAGGGGGATCAATCCTATAGGGTTTAACTCTGTGGGTCTTGCCTAGGGTTCCTAATTGGTCACCTACTTGGTCAAAACTTGAGTTGCTTGATTACTTGATTGGATCAGTTAGTCAAGCTTAGTATCGGATTGGTCAAACCTATGGTCTATTTAGGAAAGCTAGGCTTGGGTTGGGTTGGGTATGGGTTTTCATCTGGTGTGGGTTGATTGATTTTGTTGGTTGGTTTTGGTTGATTTTGAGTTATTAGGCAAACTGGTTGAGTTGATGGCTTGTTCATTGGGTAGTTAACTAGGCAAGCTGGTTCATGATGGCTTCAAATTGGTATCCATGGTTGGGCTAGGCTGAGGTTTGGACTTTTGATATTGGGTTCCTAATCTAGTGATCATGCAACAAATCAAACAATCAAAGTGGAATGATGTAGCCAAGCATGCAAAAGAAAAAAACTAGTACAATCTAGGGTTTCCTAGACCTAAAGCCAAAACTAGATGGGTCAGCTCAACTTACACCTAACCCAGTAGCTAATCCTTCCACTAGCCAGGTAGGGGGTGGGAGTGTGGGAGGCCCTCCCTACTTTCACAGGGATCCAATTAAAAAACATAACACCACTTAGGTCATTTGACTCTGGACCCCCTGCCTTAGACACTAGCTTTCAGTAATAGCTAAAGGATTAAATGCACTAGTTGGCCCATACAATTCTGACCCGACCTGTTGATGTCTTTTAGCCCTCTAGAAAAATTAGGTCTAATTGATTTTAATTAAGCTTGGGTTAGTATGATAATGGTTGTTTTAGGCCCAGGACAGGTGATGAAATCCTGTCCTGATCTGAGATATTGAGTTGCCCTTAAGATTAGGTTAAAAATGATGGTAATTGATGGCCCTAATGCAATCTAAAATAATCAAAAATAAAAATAATTTATGTATATTTTATGCAATGACAAATTAGGTTTAAGTTGATTAGGTTAGCAATCAAATTAGGCTTGGGATTGGGGTGTGTGGAAGTTGATTAGGTTTGAGTTAGTCAAGTGCAAAATCAGCAGAAATCAGAGAATTAAGGTTTCAGTTGATGCAGAATTTGACATAGATACTAATGCAAAAAAAAAAATCAAAGAAAATCTGGAACAGAGGACGGACAGTGATGATGAAACTTACCAAGTTTCATGCAAAAAAAAATCATATGATGATGTAATTTTAGGGTTTTTGGACTGCTATAGAAATTATCAGGATTCTGTTAGGGTTTCTAATATGCTAGATTTAAAGAATTAGAGTTTATGTAAAATTAATTAAAGATTTTTATAATTATTAGGACAGAACAAAGGACATGCAGTGCAAATTTAATAGAGAAATAAAATGTTTAAGATACCGAAATAAGATAAAACCTAAACACCTAATGTAGCGGACAGGATGCTGAAATTAGGGTTTGTGAATGCAAAGAAGATAAAAACTATCCTAAACCCACTCTAATACCAAACTGATGCAGGACAACTCTAAGAATGCTAAATATGCAGGAAAATAGTAAACTAATTTTTGTTGTAATTTTAGATTTAGGGTTTGTAGGCTAATTTCTCAAAAGTAAAGTAAAGACTAGCATAAAAAGTAGCAATGCATAGAATCATCATGATCATGAAGAACTCATACATGATAATAAGTAGCCAGGACCTGAGAGTTAAGAAACTCCTGGTTTAGGATAGCCTATCTTCATCAAATCAGATAATAAAGAACGGAAGGTTTTTTACTAGTCAGAGATTGAAAACTTTGTAGTGGAAAGGATCACTCACACTCTGATTGGAGCCTGAAAGAAAAAGCTTTAGTTCCTTAAATCAGATGGCTGATTTGGGGTGGTCCTGGAGGCAAAGAAGGCCTCCTTCAGGGAGGTGAAATATCTTAGGGATCCTGCAAGTGTCAGGGTCAATCAAAACAGTAAGTAAAAAAAAGAAAGGAACTACGATTTTGAAGGAATCGGGATTAGGGTCAAAAGCTGGCAATCGGGAGGAAGAAGCTCCTTGCCTTGGATGGCAACTAGGGCTTCCTTTCCTTGGGCATGGCTGATCTCCAAGGATGCAAAAGGATGCTAGAGCAGTAGGGTTTGATCTGGGAACACAAGGAGAGCACTCAAAGTAAAGAACCAAAACCGAAAAACACCAATAAAAGGCAATAACACAAAATTTCAGAAAGTTGTATCCATAAGAAAGAGATCATACAAGAGGGGGAGGGGGTGAGGCATTTATAAAGTTCCCATGCCCTCTCCTAAAGGGATTACAAGTCTTCTCCTAGTTAGAATATGTTTACATAATTTAAGTTGGAGAAAGACTATAAAATAAACCTAGAACTATGAGTATACAAGTTGAATGAAATAAAAACTCAAACTCCTTGTATTTGAACTCTTCCACCATGTTGGACTTGGTCAACTCATGGAGGACGCCTATCCTAGGTGTGTTGGGCTTCAAGGAGCAGCAAGGGGTCATCCTCCTTTGGATTGGTGCATGGGCTTTGGGCCCTGGAAGCTGGGGTGCCCTGGTATCAGCATATTCCTTGGAATCTTGGTCCTTCATGCTTGGGCTTGCTTTCTAGGCTTGGGATTTTAAGGCCTGGAGTGCTGGAATAACCTGGGAAACATGGGCTCCTGACATATGGAATATTTCGGAAGCATATGAAGGGAATCTAGCATCTGAAATTGCATTTAGAGGGAATCAGGGCACCTGGAGGGCATTTAGGGCTCCTGGGTGTCAATTGAGCTCCCATAAGCTGATGTAATTGCCTCTGGTTCCTAAATGAGGTCTGGTGAAACTCCAAAATAGCCTAGCCTCCTCTCTTGTACAAGAAGTGGACTCATACTAAACTCATACTGATATACAGGACTCAATGTACTGGACTAGGTTGAGACAAATCAACTAGTCTCACCTTATTACAACTCAATCTTACTTTCTTACAAAATTATGACACATGACTAAGTAAACCAAATAGGGCCTAGTAATCTGTGTCTGATCCTAGTACCCCCACCATCTAGGAATGGCATTGGAACTACCCTTGCTGCTTGAAAAAACTCCATACCCAAAATTACCTAAAAATCATCCAATGGTACAGCCATGAAATTGATTTTTCTGTACCAAGTTTTGACTAGCATTGGCACTTCCCTTACATGTCTAGCAATGGATCGAGCTTCCAAATTCACTACCTTCATTCTACTGAAATCCCCTTCTAGCTTCAATCTAAGGTGGGTAGCTTCATGATCAGCAACAAAGTTATGGGTTGCCCCTGTGTCCACCATTGCCTGAGTTGCATGACCATTGAGCTCATTGCACATACATGAGTTCATTGGTTTGCCAACCGGAAGGTTGGTGAGTTTGGTATGGTTTCAACCGCTACTACTGCTTGGATGGCTTGGGCTGCTCTCCCACTTGACCCCTGATGGCATTGAGCAACCTGAGGGCACCCATCGAGGACCCTTAACCTGCTCTTCCTCACCATCACTGCTGTAGTCTTCTTGGTTAGCTAGGCTCTGCTACACACTAGCTTGCAAGGCATTGAGAGCCTATTTCTAGGGGCAATTCTTCACTATGTGTGCCTTCCACGCAAAAAGTGCCTAGAATTTGGGCTCCTTAATAACTCTGGCCCCTAGTCTAGAGTCTTCTTCTTTACCACATCTTTCATTCTCTTTTCACCACACCCTTTTCTTTTTACAGCTTCTGATTATGGAGGTATTTTGAATGGGATTCCTCTTCTGATGGTCAGAGGGGAGATAATCTATCAAGCACTCAACTGCAGCTTGAGTAATGCCAAGTCTGTGACACCCCTCCATTGCAACTCCTATTGGGCCCATGGTTTCAAGTCCTTTAAAAAGTAGATAGCTTGTCTTTTTTGAACATATCCCTAATGTCCAACATTAGTGCTGAGAACTGCTTCACATATTCTTGAACGGTCCCCATGTGTTGGAGATGCCTCAAGTTTTGTCAAGCAATGAAGTTCGCATTCTCTAGCAAAAACTAGGCCTTAATCTCCCTCTTCAAGTCTTCCTAGCTGGCTATGATGCAACGACTTGCCTGAATGTCTTCATACCGAATTTGCTACTATAGTTTGGCATCTCCAGTCAAGTACATGGTAGCCAAGATGACCTTTGTCTCCTCTGAGTCAGGCCGCACCACCCGAAAGTACTGCTCAATATCGAATAAGAAGTTATCCAACTCCTTTACATCATGAGCTCTATTGTAGCTTCGAGGCTCTGGTGCTCACATCCGGCCTGCCCCACTTCCCCAACACCTAGAGTCGACATGGTACCCACTGCCCGAGTTAGTGCTGCAACCCTAATGGTCAAATCTTTTAATTATTCCTGTAAAGCTTAACAGACTCTTGAGTATTATCACCGAGATTGTCCATCATCTCCACGAGCTGCTCCTAACTCAACTCCAAGTTTGCAACGCAATCCACCATCGAGAATAAATGTGCCATGCGATCATCCATTTGGAATAATTACATCTCCATTGCAAACATCTACTCCTTATGGCTTCGCAGTTTTATATTATCAGCTTGTACATCTAGTGGGATCGATGAGGTAACCATAATCTCCTCGTGCACCATCCCACTTGTCTCTCCATTATTCTTGTGATCCATGTGAGTTGTACCAATGTTCACAGTCGTGCCTACTCTGATACCACTTGTCACGGGGCTAGTGTTAATTGTTATGTATAGAATATATATATATATATATATATATTATATTATATATATATATATATATATTATATGTGTGTGTGTGTGTATTTATATGAATTTAAAAATATTTAAAATAATTTTGTGGTGTGTGTAGTAGATAAAATTGGTGTGCTAAAATAATTTAAAAATATAACAGTACAAGGTTTGGAAGTCTGGCCTAGGAGGCAGATAGAACCACTGCCCTAAAAAAAATTTGGCCCCCTTCTCAAGCAAAGAATAATTGGACTACACGCTCTCCTCCAAAGTACAATACAAAAGCCAAAACTCTAACGCCTGTCGATGGCACAATCTCGAACGAACGTCAATCAGCTTATCTTCAGCCCAGAAATTTTAAAGTAAAAAAAGGATAGGAGAGAAAAGGAATTTTAAAAATTTTGGAATAGAAGAATATTGGAGAGGGAGAGCTTGGAGTTTTTGGATGCTCTGTAAGGCTAGGGTAGAGGCCTATTTATAGGCTCAAAATTCTAGAAAAAATTTTTAAAAGACCCTCAACTAGCCATTATAGCAGTCACAAAATTAAATTCAGAATTAATTTAAAAAATAAAAATAGTAAAAGAAAGTAAAAATGCATGGGCATGCGATCCACGCGTGCCCATTGCATGCAATGGGGGGGTTACTTTTTACATTTTATTTTATGTAATGTCAACAATCCCCATAAAAATAAAATAAAATAATAAAAAATTAATATTATTAAACTTGGTAAATAATTTAAATTTTTTGAACTTTACTTTGCTTAGTGCAAGTTCCTATAGATTTGAACTTGCATTTAGTATAAAATACATATAATATGAAGATGAACTGATCATAATGTGGGAAAGTGCTATCTAGGCCATGTACTTGCCTTGATTTTCATTAAGTTATTAGGGATTCATCCTGATCTCATAGTCACGGCCTCATGACTACTCTCACTAATATAGACCCTCCAAGGATACGTTCAATAAAATCGTACCTTGCTAAACTCAGTCTTAGATCTATAAAGAGCTATGCTAAATCTAACCATCATAATAATATACCACACCATAGAAATGGGATGGAGACAGACTCCAAGTCGATGCTCCAAAACATCACTTCAGAAATTATTTCTTTTAAACCTTAACAATGGGGTTACCATGACCATAAGGGTCCACTCTAGTAACTAATATATGGGCTTAAGTCCTATCCCCCTCGATATCTCGATATCATATCTTTCGAAAGGCTTTTGATCAAAAGATTGCTAGATTATTTTTGATCTTATAAATTGTAGTAATATCACTTCTTTCATTTTATTTCTTACAATTTTATACCTAATCAAGATATGATTACTCATCTTTTTATTAGTTGTCTATTGATTTAATAGATTAATTAGAGTTCTACAATCATAATTAAAAAAAAAATTGAGATTTTTGGTGAAAGAATATCTATATCATTTGTCAAGTTTTTTAGCCATTATGCTTCAGTATATGCAATGTTAAAAGATGTTAATTCATATTTCAATATACTCCTGTGATTATTATTTATTTACAAGTGCCCCAAGATACTACAGCTTCTTCTAAAAATAATAGATATACAGTGGTGGACTTAATATCTAAGTTATCTATTACCCAATTAGCATCACTATAACTCTTAAGTACTTTTGGATAACCAAAGTACACTAGAGAGTAATATAAGGTTCCCTTAAGATACTTAAAGATTCTTTCTAAAATTTTTTAATATTCTTTATTAGGATTGCTAGAATACCTACTTAGTCTACCTACTGCATAAGCTATATCTGGACAGGTTCTATTTGAAATATATAATATAAATCTTATCATTTGAGAGTATCCTAATTGATTAATAGGTTCTCCTAAATTTTAATTAAGTACAGCTATATTCATAGGGGGTAGAGATACTATTTAAATTAAATTATTCAAATCTTTTAAGTATTTTCTCTATTGAGTGTGCTAGGCTTATTGCTATTCTACTATCTACTTTTTAAAGCTTTATCCCTAAGATTACATCAACTTATCCTAAGTCTTTCATATCAAAATTATTTGATAAACTTTTAGTTTCTTGAATTATTTTAATTGATATTCCAAATAATAATATATCATCTACATATAAACATTGTATTATAAAATCAGTATCATGTTTTTTATAACATATGTATTTATCATATTTATTTATTTTAAAGTTATTTTTTAAGATAATTTCATCAAACTTAATATTCCATTATTTAGGATCTTATTTTAAATCATAAGAAATTTGATTAGACTACATACTTTATGTTCTTGTCCTTTTACTTCATATCCTTGATATTGGTTTATGTAAATTTCTTTTTCTAATTATCCATGTAAGAATGTAGTTTTACATTCATTTAATAGATTATTAATTTATGAATTGAGACTAAAGCTACTAAAGTTCTTAGGATAGTTATTCTCACTACAGGAGCATAGGTGTCAAAGTAATATATGTCTTTTTATTGATTAAATTCTTTTACTACTAACCTAGTTTTATATCTTTCTATTATTCCATCTAGCCTTAATTTTTTTAAAAAAAAAATTATTTTATTCCTATAGATTTATTTCCTGGAGGTAAATCAGTTAAAATCCAAGTTTTATTTTCTAAAATTGATTGAATTTCACTACTATGGCTTCCTTCCAATATGATGATTTTGATAATGACATCGCCTCATCATACGTAGAAGGTTTACCCTCTACTAAGAATGTAAAGAAGTCTTCTCCAAAATCTTTTTTAATTCTTTTTCTTTGCTTCTTCTTAATTCAAGTTTAATTTCTTGTTTGGTTCTATAGCTCTAGAGGAAGATGGTTTATATTCTAGAGATCTAGAAATTCTAGCCTTAAAAAGAAAAATATCCTCGAAGAAAGAGGCATCTCTGGCTTCTAAGATTGAGTTGTCAACTATATCACTAATCTCTGATTTTATTACTAAGAATCTATAGGCATTGCTATTTTGGGCATAGCTTATAAATATAACATCTATGGTCTTAGATCCTAGTTTTCTCTTTTAGGGTTCAATGATATAATCTTAGCTAAGCACCCCCACACTTTGAGAAAGTTTAAGTTAGGAGTCCTTCCTTTTAAAGTTCATAAGGAGTCTTGCCACTATTCTTAATAGATATTCTATTTAGGATAAAGCAAGAAGATAGAAGAGCTTCCTCCCACAAGTTCTTAGGTAAGCCAAAACTAATAAGCATAGCATTTACCATATCCATGAGAATACGATTTTTATACTCAGCTACATCGTTAGACTGTGGAGAGTAAGGAGCAGTCACTTGATGAATTATACCATGTTCTTGATAGAAATGGGAGAATTCATTTGAGGTATACTTCCCTTCTCTATCAAACCTAAGAAATTTAATCTTTCTTTATTATTGATTTTATACTTCACTCTTATAAATTTTAAACTTGTTGAAGGTTTTATTTTTAGATTTGATTAAGTAACAATAATAATATCTAGAAAAATCATCTATTACTATGTACCTAATGTCACCATGGGTTGCAATCTTGGTGGAGTTACATACATCATTATGTATTAATTCCAAGATCAAGGAATTCTTTTAAATGATTTGAATGATTTTTTTTTGTTATTTAGATTCAGCACATATTTCGTATTTAGATTAATCTAAGTTTGATTTAGAAATTAGTTTTAATTCCATCATATTTTTGACATGTACATGACCCAACCTGTCATGCCATAGATTTTGTTTAGACTTATTTACAAAATAAATTTGATTCTTAGCTTTATTAATAAAAAGATTTATTACATTCAATTTGAATAACCTTCACTTACCTATCCTTTTTCTATAAAGGCATTAATCTTAGTTATTATGACTTTATTTCAATCAAGGATAATTTTGTATCTTTTCTAAACCAGCTAAGACCTGTTAACAAGGTTCTTCTTAAGATCTGTAATATATAGCAAATCTGTCAAGGTAAGAACTTTTTTTGAGTCATCTTCAGGTTGACTTGACCTTGTCCTACGATCCTAGCAGCTGTGTTATTCCCTAGGGTCACACCTCTTCCACTTGAGTCCTAAAAAGTAGTGAACCAGGAGCGATCAAAATAAATATGAACATTAGCTCCTAAATCTAACCATCAATCAAGGTTGGAAGAAGTAACGTTAATTTTAGGGTTCAAGCTCACTGACCTAAAGGTGGAGTCTTTTGGATCTTTAACTACATGAGCTTGGGATCCGGAGAAAGCAGAAGGTTTACGAAAAAGCTCCTTCTTCCAATAAAAGCAGTTTCTTATAAGATGATTTATTCTCCGTAAACATAATAGAACCTTTTGCTTGGACCTTAGGTAGGCTTATTGGATCTAGTGTTATTGGCTTTAAGGTTTTACCTTTGGGTTTGAACTTGTTTGGGTTAGGCCGGCTAGGTTAGTTTGACTAATATTGGTGGTTTGGTTGAAATCTAGGCTTTGATTTTGGTCTAGTATTATTGTTAATCTGGTATGTTGGGTAAGATTAGCTTAGATACTTGAAATTCTAGTTTGATGGGTTTTAGAAGCTATGTTGGTATTGTATCTTGATTGAGTTTAAAAGTTGGGCTAGGGTTAGTATTGACACTAGTCTTGATTTTGATGATTGACAGAATATTTAAGTATATATGAGTACTAATTGTGTGTTTAGTATGTATCAAATTAAGTACTCATATCAGTTGAAAGAATAAATGCTTATATTTCAGTTGAAGAAGTCCTTCAAATTCATAGAATTTTAAGTTATAAGGACTTTGGAATATAAGAAAAACTTGGAAAGACTTAAAATTTGATTTTGGAGAAGTTTCAGCAAGTTTCAGCACTCGCACACTCAAAATCGACTCATGAAGATGTCAAAGTATCGACTCAAGGCCTGAGAATAATAAAAAAATATAAAACTGTGTAATCCAAAATTGTTGCCATGAGCTGACTCAAGTGTCGACCTAAGTGTCGACTTACAGAAGTATTGACCCAAGTATCGAATCACAGGTCAACTCATGAATAAAATCAAGTGTCGACACTTGGAGCAACGGCTAGTTTTTTAAAAGCTGCAGAACTTCCCCAACTTGCTTCAAACAGCTAGTTTTTCATCTTCAATGGTCATAAATAGTCATCTATGGTTTGGAGAGCTATATAAACATCAAAAATCAAATGAAAAAGTAATCCTTTGGTGAGATCATTGAATATCGTTCAAGGATTCAAGAGTTGAGTGGTTCAAGCTTTCAAGCTTCCAAAGATAAGAGAGTTAATCCAGGTCCACAACATCAAGCTTCATTCAAAGGCTTTAACAAATTGAAGACAAGCTTCTTCAAATCATCCAAGAGCTTCAAAGAGATACTTGCTTTATTTTAGAAAGCTTTATTGTATTCTTTATTTTCATTCTTATATTGTTGTATCAAGATTTTTGGTGAGCTTTGAAAAACCAAAGAGGTTATTGGTTAGCCTTTATATAAAACCAATATAGGTTGTTGGTGATCCCGTAAAATCAACATAGGTTGTTAGTGAGCCCATAAAACCATCGAAGGTTGTTGGTTAGCCTAAGTTATAAAATCAATAAGGAATTTTGACTTATGAGCTCGAGAAAATAAGTTAGATTTTGATTAGTGAGCTCGAAAAACTAATCGACTATAATCTTGGTGATTATAGTGAAATACCTAAGGAGAACTTGAAAAGTGGATGTAGGTGCCTTGGAGTGCACCGAACCACTATATATTCTTATATTTATGATTGCTCTTATTTATTGCTTATTTACTCTGGCATTTACTTTATTAATTCCGTTGCATATTTTATTAAGCACACAACACTTTGGCAAAATATAAGTACTTGATTTCAATTGGTACATACTTATTTTATATCCATTGAAATAGTTCAAATAATTTTAAAACCCAATTCACCCCCTCTTGGGTTGCATCATCACTGGGCAATAATTGGTATCAGAGCCTAGAACCTAAAATCATTGGTATCTGAACTTGGTGCTTTGCAAAGAATCCAACAATTTTGAGTTAAAAGATCATGGCAGTCCTAGAAGGTGCTTATTTTGCTATAGGACGTGCAATTAATAGACCACCATTTTTCAATGGCACTAATTATACTTTTTGTAAAATTTGCATGTGTATCTATATTCAATCTATTAGTTATTATCTTTGAAAAGTTATAGTTAATGGTCCTCATATTTTTTCATTTGGTTAATAGTATTTCCATTCCAAAGATCAAAGAGGATTGGAATGAATATGACATTAAGCAATCTGAAATTAATGCTAAAGCAATGAACTTGCTTTATTGTATATTGGACTCTAATGAATTCAATAGGATCTCCACATGCACATCAACGATGGAGATATGGGACACACTTGAAATTACTCATGAGAATACTCTTCAAGTAAAATATATTAAAATTAATATGCTTGTTCATTCTTTTAAAATATTTGAAATGCTACATTATAAATCTATATCTGATATGTATACTATATTTATGACTATTTTTAATGAATTGAAAAGTCTTTGCAAAGTCTATACTAATGTTGATTTGGTTAATAAAATTCTTAAATCTTTGCCAATATCATGGGATCCAAAGATAACGGTGATCTAAGAAGCCAAAGATATTGATACCCTACCTTTGGAGGAGCTTATTGGTTCACTCATGACCCATGAATTAAATTTATGGTACAAAGAAGTGGTTGCTGATCAAGAAAAGAAAAAGATAATAGCTCTCAAGGTCAAAAAGAAATTCAAGGCAATGATGGAAACTTGGAGCGATTGTAAAGATTCTAGTTCGGAAGAAGAACAAGAAGTTGCCAATCTTTGCTTCATGGCAAATAAGGAAGAGGTATGTTCTAAAAATAAATATGATCTTCCTTTGATAAATTACATGAGGCTTTAATGATCTTGTGTATGAATACAAAGTATTAAAAATTAAGCACAAGAAATTAAAAAGACATGTAGATTCTTTTCTCTTGAGAACACTAATCTTGTCAATAAAAATCTTGATTTAAATATAAAGATTGATATTTTAGAAAATAATAATAATCTTTCTAAAGAAAAAGAAATTTTTAAAAAAAAATTGATTTGAAGAATTTATGCAATAATTTTCAAATGAGAAAAATGTTTTATTGAATGAAATAAAAATTCTAACAAGGCCTAAGACTTTTGTATCAAATGATGAGCGTTTAAAGAAAAACAAAAATCTTGAGTGGAAAAACAAGAATTTCTTTATTGATGCATCTTCCAATCTGACTTATTTAGATGTTATAAAATTGGACAAAATGCATATAATAAATAAAAAAAAATTTAGGTTTCAAAGGAACCATATTTACTAACCCTAAAAGACCCAAGAAGTTTGGGTACCAAATTATCGACCAAGTTTATTTTACAGGAATGTCTGCAGCCTAATATGAAGAAAAGAAGTTGTTAAAAAGTGGCTATACAAGATAATACAAAGAATGGACAATCTACATTTTTAGACTAAATGATAAAGGAAGATTTATACATATTGGTAAATTCTAAAAATTTCTTCCGTAATTAAAAATGGTTGATTATATTGTTATAAATGTTGCATCAATTACTTTGAAAATATTTATTTTTAATGTTTAATTAGAATCAAGTTTAAACTTATAGTCATTTATGATCTAGAACTTTTTGATGTTGATGAATTTCATGCTATCATGGTTAAACTTGTGATTATAAGACCTTACTTGATTTGGAAATGTATCTTAAATTACTTTCATGAAAATACTTTTAAAGTCATATATTGCTTTGAAAATTATTTTAATTGATTAATTAGAATCAAGTTTAGACTAATAGTCATTGGTTACGATCATGAACTTTTTGATATTGATGAATTTTATGCTATCATGATTAAACTTATAATTATTAGACTTTTACTTGATTTTGATTAATATAGTTTTAAATACTATTCAAGTGAAATATTGTGATGAAATGTATACATTTTGGCATTTATACTTAAGTTAGAAATAATTTGGATCAAGACTAGAACTGGTAGTTAAGGATTACATTTAAGATGAAGGTATGCATATTGATAAATCCTTGCTCCAATAGCTAAACTTGGTACTAGATTACTTCTAACATTTATATGGGTAATCAAAATTGATGTGACCAGATCGCTGAACGTGACCATCCTGACGTGCCCCCTCATCGGACGCCATGCTGGATTCCCCTATAGCCGCTTCGTCGGCAGGGCACCCCGATGTCAACGAAGCCGCCCGTCACAAGTCGGGCTCCGCCCTTCGCCAGGTCGGTACCCGCCAGGTCAAGATGCCTAGGTCAGAGCCGAGCTCTACCCAAGCACCACCAGAGAGCAGACCTTCTGAGGCCCGAGTCGGGCCTCATGGCCTGGAGTTGAGCTCAAGCCTCCTCCACGCGCAGAGCCCCCTCGAGGCTGGGTCCCCTGTGCTGGGTGCACCTCGTCCACCTCTACCGGTCCGAGCTCGGTCAACGCTAGGGCCCACTGCTCCGGCACCGAGCTCGGCCCTCCTCCGCACAGCCGAGCCACCACGAGACACATCCACGAGCAAGCAGGCCCCATCTTCCCAGCTCGACCCCCAGTACGAAACGAAGAGTACCAACCACCAAGGGAGCAGCACTTTCCCCACGAGGATAGTGGCATGCCCCCTGAGGACCGTACGACAGCATCCGCCATGTTGGCCATTAATGCCCACGGCCGCCATTCATACCCAAGAAGAACAAGCACATCAAGGCACCATGCCCTCCACTGACCTGTCGTACGATCTGGAGAAGGAAGGAAAAGGACCAAGGAGCGCAAGGCGCGTTCCGAGAGCGTGGCACACAGGCGAGGTCCTGCCAAGCTTCCAGGAAGGGCAAATAAAAGGAATGTCAGAGGCATGTGGAAGCTTCCCTAGCTACCCAATAAAGAAGGTGTCCCGTATACACGCACGATACCTCGTCGTACCTGCCTGACAGTATGGGAGAACCCCAGGCAAGCAAGGTAGAAGACTCAACCAGAGTAAGCAAAAAGGAGGTAACGGCACTCGTATTACCAGAGAATAACATTCTCTCAACAAGAGAAACACCACAAAAAGAAAGAGAGGAGAGAGGGGAGAGGCCAGAGAGGAGGGCAAGACACACCGGCCACCACATCCCCCAGCTCACATCTACACTCTCATACACTCCACTCACTCCTAGTATGGAGCTCATCTAGAGGGGCTCGATCAGGAGGGATCTGGAGTTCCCGTGGATCGTCACTGACTTGCGTTGAAGCGCCCCCACCGGAATCCCCAGCCAGGTCATTGACGTTGGCTTTCTTGCAGGTCCCAAGCCGGAGGCACCTCCCACAGGTGGACGCGGAACACCCGATGCCCATACAACATGAGCCACAGCAATCTGGGCGGAACAGATTGGCACGCCAGGCAGGTGGGGGGGGGCAAGCAGAACGACACTTGATCCAGTTCAGGCCCCGCTTAACCAGTCCATTGGGAGGATGTGACCACACCGGGCTAGGGGAGCTTCTCCTAGTCGTACGGAGGCATCCCCTTCTTGCGGGAACCTGCATGGACGGAGACGGAGTTACCTGCCCTGGTTCAACCACCCCCACTAGAATCCAGCTGACCGCACTCACCCAGCAGATGCGCACTCTCACTATAGCGGTGCGCCAGCTCTAGCATCAGCACCAGCATCAGTCCCTGGCTACCCACCAACAGCCAGAGACCACTGCGGCCAATGCAAAGCACACCCCACGATAGCCTGCGTTCCTTCCACGGGAGGCCTTCACAGCCACGGGCAGTTACAGACCCTCGGGGTACCTATCAAGTCCCAACGAAGCAATGGCAAGCCAGCTCCATTGATGAGGAAAACTGCTCACCGCACCTTGGTCGGGGCACCCACAACCCCGCAAAGGCAGGGAAGGGCAAAGCTCCTCACCATGGGCGTCGCACGTGCGCGTCACCTTCCCCGCCCCTCTCAGGGAGGGTGCCACAGATGAAGCCATCAGGCACATGATGGAGAGGCGCCTGAAGGAGCATGACCGCAAGCTGGCAAAGTTTGCCTGTTGCCAACTTGCTCTGGATCGCTAGTGAGCCAGCGGGCTACGACGCCACCCCCCATTCCCCAGGAGATCCGGGCAGAGCCGATTTTCCGTCGGTTCCGCATGCCACAGGTGGATCCTTACGATGGGACCACCGACCCCCTGGCAACACTGGAAAGTTATCGGGCCCTCATGTGGGGTCAGGGGGCCAATGACACCCTTCTGTGCATCGCCTTCCCTGCTACCCTTCAGAAGGCGGCTCGGGTGTGGTTCACCACCCTCGAGCCAGAAAGCATCAGCACCTTTGCCAGCTGGGGCAGAAGTTCGTGGCTCATTTTGATGCTTGTCAGAAGATGCCATGCGAGGTGGACAGCCTCTTCCTCCATCAGGCAACAGGACCGCGAGCCGCTACGGGACTACATGGCTCGCTTCAAAGCCACTGCCTTGGAGTCTACGGCTTGGAGGACGATCAATGATTTGGATGTTGCACTTGACATTGCAATGGGCCCAGAAGCGCGTCAGGCCTTCAGATTCACTTGACAAGAAGCCCCCAAAGACTTACGCCGAGCTACTCGTTCGACAGACCATCACGGATCAGAACAGACACGGCAACACGAGAAGGCGGATCGGTACGCAGGCGGGAGCTCGACAAAAACGCCGCTGAAGGCTGCTACTCTTCAGGATCAGAAGTACATTCGGCCCGAGAAGGCGGATCGTACGAGACGGGGGGGGAGCTCGACAAAAAGCAGCTTGAAGGGCCGGCACCCGCTGAGGTTCCTGCGGTGCGGAGCCGGGACCGCCAGTTCAGAGCTCCCGACCAGCATCGAGGACGAATAACGCCCCCGTCCCTCAAGGGGACTTCACTCCCCTTCTCGTCCGAGAACGAAGATCCTCATGGAGATCGAGGGCGAGACTTATCTGAGACGTCCTCCGCCGTTGAAGCCATCCTTCACTTGGACAAGATGAAGTATTGCCGCTTCCATCGTGACCACGGCCACGACACCGAGAAATGTCGTAATCTTAAGTGGGAGATCGAAGAGCTCATCAAGAGAGGCTACCTCGGAAAATATGTACGGGGCAAACCTCAAGCAGAGTCCCAGGCACTCGTTGCTCTCCCGCCAGCTCCAGCCATTGACAACCGCCCCACTGAGAAGCGGTGGGCATGATCTCCTGGGGAGCTAAGCGCGCCTCCAAGAGGACCCGGGGGGCAGAAAACTCTGAATGTACTCCCCTTTATGAGGGAAGGAGAAAATGGGGAAGAAAATGTAAATAATGATGCTGTGTTCGTTGAGATGACGATCGCAAAGCATCATGTAAGCGCATAATGGTAGATAGTGGAAGCTCCATAGATGTACTTTTCTACGATGCTTGCTCCAGGATGAATCTCTCCCTACTCAACTAAAGCCTGTATATACCCGACTTGTTGGTTTCACGGGAGACTCCGCAAGGGTAGAGGGAGAAATCACTCTCCCAGTCACTGCGGGTCCCCACCTCGGCAGAGCACCGTCATGATGACATTCATAGTTGTCAGGCTTCCTTCACCTTACAACATGATTCTGGGCTGACCTGGGCTCAACCTCCTCGACGCCGTTGTCTCCACCAAGAGGTTGCTTATCCAATCCCAACCCCTTGCAGTGTGGGGGAGATGAGGAGCACGCCACATCCAGTACAGCACTGCTTCCAAACCCTTCCCGGGGCCTGGGTCCCCGAGGAGGGCTCCAGAGCAGACAAGCTCGACCAGAGGCCCAGGACCCCTGGGGAGGCCCGGTCGAATGCTTGCTTCCTTACCAGCTCAGGGCCGACCAGACAAAGACTGTGCAGATCGGAGCCCAGCTGCCCGAGGAGGAGAAAGCCCCCGTTGGAGTTCTTGAGGGCGAATGCGGACGTGTTCGCCTGGACGGCAGCCGACATGCCAGTATTCTCCTTGAAGTCATCACCCACAAACTCAACGTCGATCCGAAGCACAGACCGATTCAACAGAAGAAGAGAAGCTTCACCCCAGAAAGGCAGGCAGCCATCAACGAGGAAGTTGAGAAACTCCTCGCCGCCAGCTTCATCTGAGAAGTACAGTATCCGAGCTGGCTGGCGAATGTGGTGATGGTGACGAAGAATAATGGCAAGTGGAGGATCTGTGTGGACTACACCGACCTCAATAAAGCATGCCCGAAGGATAGCTTCCCTCTATCGAGGATAGACCAGTTGGTAGATGCCACTTCAGGGCACAGGCTACTCTCCTTCATGGATGCATTCTTCGGGTACAATCAGATCCGGATACACCTAGAAGATGAGGAGCACACTGCTTTCATCATTGACCGGGGGACATACTGCTACAGGATGATGCCCTTCGGCCTGAAGAATGCTGGGGCCACGTCCAACGTTTGGTCAACAAGGTCTTCAAGGACCAGATTGGCAGGAATGTGCAAGTGTACATGGATGACATGCTCGTCATAAGCAAACCGAGCTGGATCACATTGCCGATCTCGCTAAAGCTTTTTACAGTCTCTAAAAGCACCAGATGAAGCTCAACCCAGCGAAGTGCACCTTTGGGGGTGGCGGCCAGGAAATTCCTTGGATTCATGGTCACCCAGAGAGGCATCGAAGCAAATCTAGAGAAGGTCCAAGTGATCCTTGACATGGAGCACCCAACATCCAAGAAGCAGGTTCAACGCCTAACGGGGAGGGTCGCAACCCTAAGCAGGTTCATCTCGAGGTCGGCTGACTGCTGCCTCCCTTCTTCAAAGCATTGCACAAGATGCATGACTTCACCTGGACAGAGGAGTGCAAGATGGCCTTTGAAGAGCTGAAGGAGTTCCTGACCTCCCCACCTCTGCTGTCCAGACCAAAAGAAGGTGAAGAGCTCCTACTCTACCTGGCGGTCACCCCAGGGGCTGTCAGCTCGGTCCTTGTTCGTACAAACCAGGACGGAACACAGAAGCCGGTGTACTACACCAGCAAAATACTCCGTAATGCGGAGATTAGGTATACCCGCTCCGAAAAACTCATTTTTGCACTAATAATGTCTACTAAGCGCCTTAGGCCCTATTTCCAAGCGCATCCCATCGTGGTTGTGACTGATCAGCCACTGAGGACCATGCTAAGCCACCCCGAGACTTCCGGAAGGCTGGCAAAATGGTCCCTAATGCTGAGCAAGTACGACATCGCATATCGACCGAGGTCATCGCAGAAGGCCCAAGTCCTAGCCGACTTTGTGGTCGAATGTGCAGGGCTTCCCGAGGAACCAAAGCGGATGGTCCTGGAGAGCCAAGCTGAGCCCGGCCCGCCTAGGAACCCTTGGGTCCTTCATGTGGACGGAGCCTCCAATTCTTGCGGGAGCGGAGCAGGCCTCATCCTCGCCAATTTCGATGAAGTGGTGACGGAGGGTGCACTTCGCTTCAAGTTCCCAGCCACGAACAACCAAGCAGAGTACGAGGCGCTCCTTGCGAGCCTGAAAGTGTCCCGTGAACTGGGCATACAGAACCTCAAGGTCTTCACCAACTCCCAACTGGTTGCCGGACAAGTCTCCAGAGAGTACGAGGCCCGAGACCCCCAGATGATGAAGTACCTAGAGAAGGTCCGTTCGAGCGCAACAGGCTTTCGTTTCTTCCATGTTTCCCACATCCCCCATGGAGAAAATGCTAGTGCAGACGCACTGTCGAGGCTAGCAACCCTACCAGACTCATCCCTGGGGCGCGCCTATGTTGAATATCTCGAGAATCCAAGCTACGAAAGCCCGAGGAGGTGCAACAAGTAGCCCCCGAGCCGAGCTAGATGGACAAGTACGTCTAGTACATCCAGGATGGCCTGCTGTCGGAAGACCACAAAGAAGCCAGCCTCATCAGAAGGAAGGCCACCTGCTTCGTCTTGATGGATGGCCAGCTCTCCCACCAATCTTATTCCTTCCCCCTCCTAAAGTGCCTCAGACCCGCGAAGGCAGCCTTTGTGCTCCAAGAGATACACGAAGGCCTTTGTGGAAATCATGTAGGAGGAAGAACCCTGGCGTACAAGGCTCTTCGCCAGGGATACTTCTAAGAAACAATGAGGGAGGACGCCGCCGACTTCGTCAAGAGGTTGACAAGTGCCAGCACCACTCCCACATTCAGCACCTACCGGCTGCACCGATCTCCCAACTATCATCTCCCTAGCCTTTCGCACAATGGGAGATGGACATCCTAGAACCGTTCCCCACCGCACCAGGGTAGCAGAAGTTCCTGCTACTAGCGATCGACTACTTCACCAATGGGTCGAAGCAGAGCCGCTAGCTCGGATCACGGAAGCCAACGTTCGCCAATTCTTTTGGAAGTCCGTCATCTGCCACTTCGGACTCCCCAATTACGTCATCACCGATAATAGGCGACAGTTCGACAACCGGGAGTTCGAGGGATTCTATGCTGAGCACAGGATCCAGCACCATTTCACCTCGATCGCTCACTCCCAGACCAATGGCGAAGCCGAGGTGATAAACCGAACCATCCTACAAGGACTCCATACCAGGTTGGACCAGGCGAAAGGCAGATGGGAAGAAGAACTTCAAGCATCCTGTGGGCCTACCACACAATGCCCAAAATGGCAACGGGTGAAACACCCTTCAACCTCGTCTTTGGATATGAGGCGGTAATCCTAGTCGAGCTCGACGTACCCACACTTCGAGTGCAGCGGTACGACGAGACCCAAAACTCGGCACATCTCCTGCTCAACCTGGACCTCCTCGAAGAGATAAGAGAAAAGGCCCAACTTCAGATGGTGGCCTATCGGCAACGAGTCGCCCGATATTACAATGCATGGGTGAAATAGAAGACCTTCCGACCTGGCAACCTGTGTGCTGCACCGGGCAGAAGGTCCCAGCCCCGGGAGGGCGGCAAACTCTCACAAACTGAGAAGGCCCTTACAAAGTGGCCGAGGCCCTCTCGCAGGGCCTACTACCTTGAGGACCTGAACGGCGCCAGGTTCCCCCGGACCTGGAACGCTTGTAATTTGAGGAGATACTATCAATAATATAAGTATTCCCTCTATGAGAAATGAAGATTCCTTTCTGCACAACAACTTGTTTGCCTTGCAGGAAACTCCAGCCTCGAGCCTAGCTCCTCGGCGATAAAGCCCGAAGAAAAGTCTCCGGCACGAAGACCTGGGAAGCCCCAAGGTGCTCTAGCCTCGAGCCTAGCTCCTCGACAAAGCCCAGAGAAAAGTTCTCCGGCACGAAGACCTGGGAAGCCCCCAGGCACTCCAGCCTCGAGCCTAGCTCCTCGGCAACAAAGCCAGGAGAAAAGTCCTCCAGCGCGAAGACCTGGGAAGCCCCCAGGCACTCCAGCCGTAAGCCTATCTCCTCGGCACCAAAGCCCAAAGAAAAGTCCTCCAGCACAAAGGCCTAGGAAGCCCCCAGGTACTCAGGCCTCAAGCCCAGCTCCTCGACCACCAACTAACACGTCTTCGACCCAGGTCCAAGGCGCCATCTCAAGTCATCAACACCCCGAGCGCAGCTCCAGGATGCCAACCCAAGATCAGAGCTCAGATCTCCGGCCAAGGGAATCCTCTCAACCAACACATCTTCGAGCCCAGCTCCAAGGCGCCATCACAAGTCATCGATGTCCCCGAGCCCAGCTCCAGGATGCCAACCCAAGATCGGAGCTCAGATCTCCGGCCAAGGGAATCCTCTCAACCAACACGTCTTCGAGCCCAGCTCCAAGGCACCATCTCAAGTCATCAACGTCCCCGAGCCCAGCTCCAGGATGCCAACCCAAGACCGGAGCTCAGATCTCCAGCCAAGGGAATCCTCTCAGCTATCATTATCTTCGAGCCCAGTTCCAAGACACCACCTCCTGAGTGACGTCCTCAGGCAATCAAGTACTGAAGCCCAGCTCTCCGACGAGCAAGCCACGAGCCCAGCTCCTCGGCACCAAAGCCCAAAGAAGAGTCCTAGCACAAAGACCTGGGAAGCCCCCATGCACCTAAGCCGCGAGCCCAGCTCCTCGGCACCAAAGCCCAGAGAAGAGTCCTCTGGCACAAAGACCTGGGAAGCCCCCAGGCACCCAAGCCGCGAGCCCAGCTCCTCAGCACCAAAGCCCAGAGAAGAGTCCTCTAGCACAAAGACCTGGGAAGCCCCCAGGCACCCAAGCCACGAGCCCAGCTCCTCGGCACCAAAGCCCAAAGAATAGTCCTCTGGCATAAAGACCTGGGAAGCCCCCAGGCACTCAGGCCTCGAGCCCAGCTCCTCGGCCACCAAATTAGCATGTCTTTGAGCCCAGCTCCAAGGTGCCATCTCAAGCCATCGACGTCCCTGAGCCCAGCTCCAGGACCAGCCCAAGACCGGAACTCAGACCTCCGGCCAAGGGAACCTGCGAGCCGAGCAACTCTCAAGCTGTTGACATCCCTGAGCCTAGCTCCAGGACACCAGCCCAAGACCAGAGCTCAGACCTCCGACCAAGGCAACCTACGAGCTGAGCAGCTCTCAAGCCGTTGACATCCCCGAGCCCAGCTCTAGGACACCAGCCCAAGACCAGAGCTCAAACCTCCAGCCAAGGGAACCTGCGAGCCGAGTAGCTCTCAAGCCGTTGACATCTCTGAGCCCAGCTCCAGGATGCCAGCCCAAGACCGGAGCTCAATCCTCCGGCCAAGGGAACCTTCGAGCCACACAGCTCTCCAACCAGTACAGCCCCGAGCCCAGCTTCGAGGCACTCAAGATGTGAATCATCCTTAGGCGCCGAGGTCCGAAATTCCTCTTTGCGACCTCCTCGCACTGACAGAAAAAGGAGGGAGGGAGGAAGAGGGAAAGAGACATTCACATCACAGAAGGAAGAAAAGAAGTCAAATCTATGGAATCAGTTTTCATTACTTGAAAGAAAGTTTTTACATCATGTTGCGAGCTTTGACAGGCCAGGTAGCCCAGTTCAAAGAAAAAACAAGTAGCAAAAAATACAAAAGGAAAATAAAAAGGGGGTACAAGGGAAGTTCTATCCTATGATGCCGGCTCCTTCCCTGGGCAGCACACGGCCGGGACCTCCCCTTCTTCTACCTCTAGAACGAGGTCGCGCACCTGAGCGGGCTCTACTGGAGGGGCAGGCTCAGCTGTGGCCGTTGAGGAGGTCAGCTCGACCACCTTCTCCTATGGCGCTGCCTAGCTATTGCCACAATCGAAGCCAGCTCGGCGGCCTCCAGAGTGGCTTGTGGGAGCGACTCGATCGGAGCAGCCCCTTGCCCTCCTGCGATCGCCTTCGAAGCAGGAGCCTTCTTCCCCGGGGTTTGGAGCATGGCCAATCGCTCCTCAGACAGGATACCCCGCAGCTGTTGGCGGCAGTACGCGAACCCCTTGGTGAAGGAGTCCATCGCCGCCTCCTTGAAGTCTTTAATGTACTCTGGGGTCTCCTTGAAGGCGGCCACGGCATCAGCAGCCAACTTCCTCACAGCCTCCTCCTACTGCCTAGACTCCACCAATTGCTTCTTGATGCACTCCTGCTGCCGAATTGCAATTGTCGTCATCTTCTCGGCGGTCACGGTGGCGCGACTGGCAGCGGCGGCCCTCTCCTCCACGGCCTCTTCCCTCTTCTCAGCAGAGGCAGCCCTGTCCTTTGCTGCCTCTACCTCGGCACGGAGCTCCTTCAACCGAGTCCTCTTCAACTCGAGCTCCTTCTTTGCCCGGATGGCATCGGCAAGCTCAGCCTGGAGGCCCTTGGCCTTTGAATTGGCCTCCCGGATCTTGGCATCCTTCCGGCCCACTTCAGCCTTCAGGGATGCAAGCTTCGCCTGCTGCTCCTTATCCCTCCTCGCCCAATTAAAGCAGTAGTCCCGGATGAGGATCAACGCCCTGCCATGCTACACCAAAGGAAGCGTGTTAGCTGCAGTACTAAAAGGAAGTCAGAGAAAGTATTAAGGCAAAAGAAGAAGACTAACGGCATAAAGATTGGCAAACGTCAAGCTGACGACGTCACTCAGGAACCTCCCGCTCCCCTCCCACCGATCACAGGACTGGACCAAGAAGCCCATCATCCGCTTGACAAGCTTTGGGTCCTTCACCAGGGAGACGTTGGGACCTAGTCGGAAGGGGACTCAGCAATATTCCCTATCCTGCCTCTCCGCCAGCTCAGATCCCTCAGTTGTGGGAGGCCCATTTGGCACCGGTTGTGAGCTCAGTGCCACCTCGATCCGTGCTGGAGGCACCGACCTCGTTTCTCTCGATCTTCCCTCCTCCTCGACGTCGATGATCTTCGGAGAAGGGGCCTCTGTCCTAGCTATGGCAACAGTGGATCTGGCATGGATGACCACCTTGGGCTCGGGCGCCGGCACCAACTCTTGCTGCTGAAGGCTCGTGAGCGACCTCGGCTGCTGGTGGGGACACCGAAGGCACCAGAATAAGACAGAGGCTTTTCAACCCTCTATGAATTGATCAATAATTTATGAGTCCATCTGTAATAAGGGCTTAGCCCATCTGAGTCCATTTTAGTTGTTATTTGAGTCTTTTGAGTTTCAATTCTGTACTAGTCAGCTCATGTTGAGCTAGTTCAGTTCACTATTAGTTAGCTCATGTTGAGCTAATTTTATTTTTTTGAGTCCTGTCCAAGCATACTGAAGACTCAAGACTATATCATACAAGTGAAGACCAAGTCCAACTAGATTGAAGATATGGAAGTATAGCCCAAGTCCAACCCAGCTTGAAGATTTGAAACCCCAGGAGGAAAATTCAGAAAACCCTGATTCCTTGCAGATGCCCTCCAGATGCTCAGATTCCCTTCCAGATGCCAAAGTATATTCATAGACCAGGGCATTCATGATTCTAGAGGTCCATCTGCATCCTAGCCCAAAGAAATCAAGCCCAAGTGCCAAGCCCAAGCCCTAAAGAAGCAAGATACCAAGGAATATTCCTGCTACATGGCTACCAGGCCACCCCAGTATCCAAAGGCCCAAACCATGCACCCGAGCCCCTTTGGGCCAGCCTCTTGCTACTCCTAGAAGCCCAGCACGCCCCTAGGCATCCTTGGAGTGTTGGCCAAATCAAGAAAATTTTTAGGAATTTTTTCTACCTAATGTTTCCTTATTTTCTAGCTAGGATTTGAGAGGGAAAAGGATTCTTATGTAAAGACTTATGTGTCCTTACTTGGAGCCCAAGGTTAAGGGTCTATTTAAAGGACCCTAGCCTCTTGTATGAAGGGAGATTTTGATATATGAAATAAACCTTGAGTTCCTCTTTGCTTTGTGTGATTACCCTACTGTGTGCATAAAGGGGTTTGAGAGTTCTTCTTTCCAGTGTTTGCAATCATCTTCCTGCCACCAACCATCCTTCCAGCCCCCTCCAAAACTTTCTTCCCTTTGCTATTTTCCTTTGTTTTCTTGATTTTCTTTGAGTTTTCTAACCCCTGACAGGTCGTTTGCAGGTCCCCGAGTTTCTACGAATCGAACGACTCCAGCCAAGCCTCAATCGGACCACCGAGCAGAAAGCCGGGTATCCACGGGTCTTTGGCTCAATTTTTCAGGCCGCATCCATCGAGGAACGAGAGATCCCTTCATTGCAATCTTCATCAGGCACTTCAGACATTGTCAGGTACACCCCCTCTACGTCCAGTCTTTATATTGTAGGAGAACTTGCCCTAACCGAGGCTTCTCAGCCCCGGCGATCCTTCTTTAGTACTTTTCTAGGTTCTAATCTGCAATGCTTGGCTTCAAAATTTTATATAAAATTCTCTACAATTAATTTTGATCTGAGATTTGGGAATAATCACCTAAACCCACACATAAAATATACAAAAATAATTGCATGCATATTAGTCCCGCATCAGCCGCCCTCTTCTGCCTCCGCACTGCCACCAGTGCATCCGACCCGGCCTGCACCGGCCTTGCACCATCTTCAGTCCGAGCCCTCTTCGGAGGAGGCTCGCCTACCTCAGTCGCTTGCTCTCGTTCCTCAATAAACGAGAGCAGCTCATCCATCAAAAACTTCATTTCTGCACCAGAGAGGACAAGGTCAGCCCCAAGCAAAAAAAAAAAAAAAAAAAAAGAAAAAGAAAAAAAATGGAAGAAAGAAAAATAAATAAGAAATAAAAAGGGGGTGGCCAAGTCGAACTCACCCGACTCCCGCACCGAGCTGACCCCGGCCTCGCAGAGATTCTGCTCCGACAGCAAGACCTCAAGAGATGGGATCTCAGCCGATCTAAGCAGCTCATACAGATCGAGGTCAGCAGCTTCGACGGAGGAGTTCCTATTTGGAGACCGATCTGGGTCGCTCCAAACCCAGTTGATCCCCTCAACCGAGGCAAAGAAATACATGCTCTTCCATCCTTTGATGGAAGAGGGAGCTCAAAATGAATGCCCCGAGGGCGAGAAGAAAGGGACCACCACCCCTCCTCGGTGGGATGGCGTTTCAGGGTGAAAAAGGCCCTGAATAAGGAAAAATGGGCGACAATCTCGTGGAAGTGGCACAGAACGATGAAACAAAATATGTTCTGACGGTGTTAGGGACCAACTGGGCAAGAACAAGTCAGTAGTTGGCCAAGAAAGAAAAGAAGAAGGGATGGACAGAAAACTGAAGGCCCCCAATGAAGGTCTCCTCATAAAAGGCGATCTGCGAGGGCCACTGGACGTGACCTGCTCCCCGAGATGAGGAACGGAGAGCCGGACAGACTCAGGGTGTCATATACACCCTGGATGGCCACCAGGTCCTCGACGGAGATCACCGAAGCAATCCCTCGGGACCTGTTGACCGAGAAGGCTCAGACTCAGGAAGAGAAGCAAAAACAGGAGCAGGAGGGAGAGCCAAGCAGGGAGGAGGAGAAGACCTGGGTTCCCTAATGGCTAAAGGACCTTGAGAGGGCCTCCTACAAAATTCATACCGTGCTACCTCCATTTCCTCTTCGGAGGAAGGAGTCCTCGGCTTGGAAGGTCCAACCTCAGCCTGGCATGAAGGATGGAAGTTTGGACCAAAGCGATCCATGGAAGGAGAAGAAGAAGAGAAGGAAAAGACGATGAAGGAGGACCTACGGTGACCCCTAGTTGGCAAGAAAGGAGAAGAAAGAGGGAGCTAACCTGCTAAGACCCTTAGCGGATGATGATGAAGACCAGAGTGGAGGAAGAAGGAGAAGTCTGCAACACTACGCTGGGCACGAAGGATTCGAAAGAGGTAAACTTCGAAAAGACTTACCCCTCCATTCGAGACAACCTGCACCCGACTGTACCGTTACGGCTTCCCCAAAAGACTCGCCACGTGTCGCTGATCAACGGGACCAGTGCCCCCAATCTGACCGCGGTCGCTCTAACTTCCGTGCCTGCCATAACCGCCCCCTGGACGTGGCTACGTGGTGTCCCCGCACAGGCTCAAGGGCCTGCCAGACGAGACGCCACCGATATCGGTCATTATTGCACCAGATCTTTTCACCTTTCCATGTCAGCACCGCAATTACTCCCCTCGCTTCGAGAGCCGTGCGACAACGGCCTCGAGAGTAGGGGCAAATGATGTAACCAGATCGCTGATGTCCAAGATCCTGACATGGAGCCCTCATCGGACGCCATGCTGGATTTCCCTCATAGGCCCCTTCACCAGGCAGGGCTCCTCGATGTCAACAGAGTCGCCCGTCGTAGTCGAGCTCCGCCCTCCCCAGGTCGGTACCCACCAGGTCAGGATGCCTAGGTCAGAGCCGAGCTCAAGCCCCACCAGAGGCAGACCTTCCGAGCCCGAGGTCAGGCCTCGTGGCCTGGAGTTGAGCTCAATCCTCCTCCACCATGCGAAGCTCCCTCGAGGTCGGGTCCCCTAGGCTGGGCGCACCTCGTCCACCTCTGCCGGTCTGAGCTCGGTCAAAGCTGGGCCCCACTAGTCTGGCACCGAGCTCGATCCTCCTCCGAACAGCCGAGCCGCCACGAGACAGGTCCGCTGCAAGCAAGCCCCATCTTCCCAGCTCAGCCTCCAGCACGAAACGAAGTACCAACCACTAAGGGAGTAGCATATTCATCCCCCGAGGATAGTGGCGTGCCCCCTGAGGACCGTACGACAGCACCCGCCATGTTGCCATTAATGCCCACGGCCGCCATTCACACCAGAAAGAAAGGAAGCTCATATCAAGGCACCATGCCCTCCACCGACCTGCTGTACGATCGGAAAAAAGATCCCATCAAGGAGCGCGATTCCCGAGAGCGGCGGCACAACAGTCGAGGTCCTGCCATGCTTCCAGGAAGGGCAAATAAAAGGAATGTCAGAGGCATGTGAAAGCTTCCCAACTGCCCAATAAAGAAGGCATCCCGTCTACGGCACGATATCTCGTCATACCTGCCTGACAGCATGGGAGAACCCCAAGGCAAGCCAAGGTAGAAGACTCAGCCAGAGTAAGTAAAAAGAAGGTAACGGCACTCGTATTACCAGAGAACAACATTCTCTTAACAAGAGAATCACCACAAAGAGAAAGAGGAGAGGGGGAGAGGCCAGAGAGGAGGGCAAGACCACCCCGGCCACCACATCCCCCAGCTCACACTCACACTCTCATACACTCCACTCACTCCTCCTAGTGTGGAGTTTATCCAGAGGGGCTCGACCAGGAGGATCTATTCCCCTGGATCATCACTGACTTGACTATCGGAGCACCCCCGCCGGAATTCCCGGCCCGGGTCACTGATGTTGGCTTTCTTGCAAGTCCCGAGGCACCTCCCGCGAGCGGACGCGGAATACCCGACGCCATCAGCAGCTACGGGTCACGGCGATCTGAGCGGCAACAAAAATCATTTAAAATCATATGGTTTTCATGAAATGTATCCTATTTTGTATCCATGCTCAGACTAGAAATGATTTGGAACAAGTATAGAACTGGTAGTTAAGGGTTACGTATAAGAAGAATGTATGAACATTAATAAACTCTTAATTCAGTAGCTAGACTTTGTATCATATTACTTCTAGCATTTGTATAGATATCAAATCACTTCAAATAAATTTGAAATCATATTAAATTAAATCTTTAAATGTCAACTTCTTGAATTTGAAAATCTTGTATATCTTGAAAATTTAAATCTTTGATTTCAGATTTAGTATTTATGTTCATATCTTAAATTATCTAAAATTACGTTGCTCGTGCATTCCTGTTTTCCATAAATTAATGCATATTTTTAAAGGGAAAAAATATTTAGGGGGTGTTGCCTAGTAAGCAACCCAAGAGGAGGGGTGAATTGGGTTTCTAAAAATTATTTGCAAGTAAATGTGCCAATTCAATAAACAAAACAAGTGCTAGAGAGATGCAAGTGTAATGTGCTCTTAAAGAGTATGCAGCAAAATTTAAATACAATGAAAGTAAGAGCAAGTAGAGAGGAAACAATCAACCACAAACACAAAGCAAGTATAGTGGTTCGGTGCTCTTCAAGGCACCTACATCCACTTCCAAGGTCTACTTGGAAATTCACTATAATCACACACGATTACAGCCGATTAGTTTTTCGGGCTCACTAATTAGAATCCCTTTTGGTTTTCACAAGGCTTACCAAAAGCAACCTCTTGGTTTTCAAAGACTAACCAAAAACCTCCTTGATTTTGTTCTTAGGCTCACTAAAGACCTTTACAACAAAGTATGAAATGAGATAAAGAATACAAGAAAAGCTTTCTAATAAAGTTGTTATCTCTTTGAAGTTCAATGAAGATGCTTGTCTTCAATTCGATGAAGCCTCAATTAATGCTCAAAGTTGTTGGACTTGAAGGCTCTTGATTGCTTTGAATACTTGAAAGCTTCTTTTCTTGGAAGTAACAGCTCTCAATGAATGTAGGAGTGAATGCACTTGCTTTCTTTCTTTTTCTTTTTTTCTATTCATTCTCTCTTGATTCCACTTTAATTTGAATCACTTAAATACCATTCCAAGGCCCAAAAGTCAATTTTTGATCATTAGACACGAGAAACTAGCCATTGAATGCTAAAAGGATGAGTTCTATATTTGAAAAAACTAGCCATTACTATTTCCATAATTCCAAGTATCGACATTTCAAGCTATGAGTCGATACTTAGGGTCGACACTTAAGTCCATGAGTCGACACCTAGTTTAAAATTCTACATTGAAGCTCTCTGAGAATCTCAAGTGAGTCGATATTTCATCTAGTGAGTCGACACATGAGTCGATACTTGATATCCATGAGTCGACACTTAAGGCAAATCTTGGATTTCAGCATGTTCTGGAAAAAATCTGTCTCAAGCTTTGAGTCAATCTTGTGTCGACACCTTGAGTCAACACTTGAATGGCATGAGTCGACACTTCAAGCATGCCACTGAAACTTCTTTCTGCATGCCGGCTTGAGTCGATACTTGCACTGTTATAAGTCAACACTTGAACTATGAGTAGACACTTGAGTCGACACTTGCTGAAACTTCTTCAGAATTGACTAAAACTCTACTGAATCCTTTTCAACTAAACTCATTAATTCCTTTCAAGCAAGTCTTAAATACTTAAGTCCATAATCACTGATGTTTCATCCATAGAAAGGGCTTCTTCGATCTTTGACAAGCAATTCAATTTAGCTGATTTGATGAGTACCTTTTTCTATTAAAAACATACTTCAAAGAACTATTAGTACTCAAACATATTTAAGTATTTTGTTAATCATCAAAATCAATAACGGAGTCAACAATCTTCTCCTTTTTGATGATGATAAAACCTTTAAGTATATTTCATATGATAAGCTCTTAGAATTTTCAATAGTATAAAGCTTAATGCAATTTATATCAGAGTAAAGAAAAAGGTAGAAGTTTAAGTCAAGAAACTCATTTGAATTGAATTTGAACTATAAGAAATATCCGAGCTAAAATTACATGAACCATGATACTCTAAATGTGTATCAAAGTTAAAACAATCTTTAAAAATAAGAATTTCAGCATTGAAACATAATGAATGTAATCAACAGAAAAAATCTTTGAATAAGAGATTTGTAGATACTCCCCCTTAAAAGGTGATTCAAAAAACTAATTTCAAGGAGTTTTTATTAACTGAAAACTGATTTCAAAGATTTTGCAAGAAATTTTAGCAAATTGATTACTCCCCCAGACTCATTGCTTCTAATTTTACTTTTTTTACTCTCACTCTTATTTTTCTCTTTCACATCAAACTACTTTTCATTTAATTCTCCCACTCTTATGTTTTACCAATAATAATTCATTCTTTTCTCTTTTATCTCTGACTTATCTTTCTCTTATCTCTCACTTATCTTTATCTCTCTCTTATCTTTCACTTATCTCTACCCCTTTTTGTCATCATTAAAAAAAGGATAGAGAGAAGAAGATGATAATAACCATTTACAGAAATTGAGTAATAATCATAAGAGGGAATAACCAAAGACAAACTATTAATATAAAAACTTTCATTCATTGAATTCAAAAGTCCATACATTGATACAAACGTTCAACATAGATACAAGATGGTAAACAAACACAGATACATACAAGTAATGCTGAAATGTAAACTAACTAACATAGAGACTACTCTAAGAAGAGTGCTCCTCATCAGAGGATCCAATCTCAATCTATCCTGTATCAGTAGAAGTACAAGATCGTGGCCACATCGATCGAAGATCAGAGAATCAGGTCTGGGTAGGTCTCGGTGGAACACGACGGCCTCATCCTCTGCGTCTGACATATGTCCTATCTCTAGCTGGTGTAAAAGAGGTAGAGGCAACATCAGTAGCAAGAACAGAATTGACCAGAGGAACTATATCAAGAGGAAGAGAAGATGGATCAAAATGGGTACGGAATCAGGATGGTAGAGATCAAGAGTATAAAATCCAAGTTCCTTGATAAGGGAAGATGTATGAAAAGCTGAAGAGTGTAAGGCTAGAGTGCCAATGATGGAATTATACAAGTAGGTGCAGGAATGGAAGAAGAATATGGATCAGATTTGGAAGGAGAGGATAAAATCAGAGTATCATGATATAAATGGAAAGAATCATGAATGGAGCTCCAAGGAACATCTGTTGTCTACAGCTCTGGCTCCATCATGAGATTTATCGCATCAAACTCTGCAGAGTCAGATTGATCATCTACCATGTCAGGTCCTGGAGCAGGTGGTGCTGGAGGTGAATCAAATGGAACTGAAGGTACAGGAGCTCTGCCTGATGAAGGTCTAGCTAATACAGCTAAAATAGCAGAGATTCCATCACTCAATCCTCGATGGCTCTCCCTCATCTACATATGAATCCTGTCGACTCGCTGATGAATAATCATAAACTCAGTCTCAATGCGAGCGATCATGTCCTCTAAACATCAGTAGCATCAAAGATATTTATCTATGCAAGAGTGGTTGGCTCAGGCTAAGGAGTGGGCTTTGGCTATGCCGAAGGCTTGGGCTATGCCTCAGGGATATCACTATGTGGCTCTGAGGGCCCTGCCTCACCTGAAAAGATACGCTCCTCCTCCACCATATCATCATCTCTGTCAGTGGCCTGACAAGATATATGTCATCTCCACTGGCCTCTGATAAGCTGGTAACCCATCTGGTGAAGTGATTTGATGTCATAGTTATCTATGTGAAGTAGCTTTCTGTACGGCTCATCATCTATGACTACTCTATAAGCTCTAAATAGAAATGTCAACCCTATCCTGTAGGCAGACATAGTCTTTGACTAATCGATGCCTCAGTCAACTGATGTACCATGAGCACTAGGAGGCATACTGGAGTGTGTTGTACTAGAGAAATCATGACCAAGAGCTCACGCTATGTAATGAAGTCGAATCGTCCGATCTTCGGCAGAAAAATCCGGGCTACGATATGGTGCAATAACCTCATCTCAGGCGTCAGCCTTGAAGCAACTACAGTGGCTCTCTCAGGAAGATCATCTGTCTCAAAAATGCATCGAAGTCCACTAATCCTATCTACCGGAGCATCCACGACTGATCCTGTCATAGGAATGTCACATACTCTGCTCAGAATCTCTATGGATACTGGAACATCTCTCCCACAAACATGTGCAATCCAGCCATCACTACCTCGGGCAAGTGAATCGTAGAACTCTATAATCAGTCCCGAGTAGAATCTCTCTGATAGTGAGCAAAATGGTGCAAGACCTGCATCCCTCAGCCACTGGCCAATCCAAAGGTGCTGCTGGTCTAGGAAATCAAAGTCCACACATCATCCTCCGATGATGGTCTTCGATCCCATTTGATTTGCTATAGGACCAAGGGGTCTGGCAAGAACATTAGGCACATCAGCTACTCTATCCTCATGCCTAGCCTTGGTTCTTCTCTCTTCCTCCTGAATGGAAGGTCTAGGATGCTGAACAATTTGTTTTCTAGGCCTCATTGCAAGGAAACAAGCAAAGGATGCAAGGAAGGAAAGAAACTAGGGTTTCTATGGTGAAAACCTAAGAAACGGAATGAAGAACAGTGAGAAAATCGAAGAGAACCTATCCCAAATGAAGAATTGGGCAGTTGAGTCCAAGATTGGAGGGAAGTGGATGATGGAGCTCAGTTTGGGATGAGTCGGTCGAATTGGAGAGAAAAAATCGAAGAAAATACTTTGTTTTTCTGTTTTTATCTCGGTCTATCACCGTTCAAGTGTCGACTCACGACATAGAGTCAAGTGTCGACACTTCCAGGTGTCGACACTTCCAGTGTCAACATGTCAACTTAAAACTAGGAAAAAATAAGAAACTGAGCATTGATCAATGTATAATAGGATTTCAATGAATTTAGAGAGATTAAACATGATTTATAAGCAATTTTGATCTATCAAAAGTTAAAAATTGTGAAGAGATGAAAATTTCAATCAAAAGGGTTGATTATCCCTAATTTTCTTCTAATCATACTGAACCGATCCTCTTGGAGAGGTTTAGTCAATATGTCAGCTAGTTGCATTTTAGAACACACAAATTCAAGCATAATATCATCATTTTCAACATGATTTCTAATAAAATGATGCCTAATTTCAATGTGCTTACTTCTAGAGTGCTGAACAGGATTTTTAGTTAAATTTATAGTACTAGTATTATCACATTTTATGGGTGTCTTAGTTAATTTGATTCCAAAATCTTCAAGTTGTTGCTTAATCCACAAGATTTGAGCACAACTTCCTGCTATAATATACTCAGCCTCAGCTATGGATAGTGCAACTGAAGTTTGTTTCTTGCTAAACCAAGAGATTAAGTTAACTCCAAGAAATTGGCAAGTTCTACTTATGCTTTTTCTAGCTAATTTACATCCAGCAAATTAGCATCTAAATAACCAATCAAATCAATAGATGAATCTCTAGAATACCACAAGCCAATATTAATTGTACCAGATAAATATTTAAATATGTACTTAATAACCAACATATAGATTCTTTTGGATCAGACTGATATCTAGCACACATACAAATAATAACATGATATCTGGTCTACTAACAGTCAAATATAATAAAGAGCCAATCATTCCTCTATATAATTTCTGATCAATAGATTTACCATGCTCATCTTTATCAAGTTTACAAGAGGGGCTCATAGGTGTACCTATTATCTTGGTAGTCTCCGTCCTAAACTTCTTTAAGATTTCTCTTGTAAACTTAGCTTGGTTGATGAAGATCTCATCTTTGGTTTGCTTGATTTGAAGTCTAAGAAAGAAATTGAGTTCTCCCATCATGCTCATCTCAAACTCACCCTGCATAAGCTTGGCAAACTCTTGACAAAGAATTTCATTAGTAGCACCAATATAATATCATCAACATAAATTTATACTACTAATAAATCATCATTTTTTTTTTTAGAAATAATATAGTGTCAACATGGCCTCTAGAGAAATCATTTTCAATCAAAATTTACTCAGCCTATCATACAATGCTTGGGTGCTTGCTTTAAACCATAAAGTACTTTATATAGTTTAAAAATATGATCAGGATATGCATGATTTTCAAACCAAGTGGTTGTTAAACAAACACTTCTTCAGAAATAAAACCATTTAGAAAAGCACTTTTAATATCCATTTAAAATAATTGGAATTCATGAAACATACAAATGCTAACAATAATCAATTACCTTAAGTCTAGCAACAGGAGCAAAGATTTCATCAAAATCAATCCCTTCCTCTTGATTATAGCCTTTAGCAACTAGCCTAGCTTTATTTCTAGTAACAATATCATTTTCATCAAGTTTGTTTCTAAAAATCCATTTTGTGCCAATAATTGAAATATTAGATGGTCTTTCAACTAAAGTCCAAACATTATTTCTTTTGAATTGATTTAGTTCATCTTGCATTGCATTAATCCAATTAGAGTCTTTTTTAGCTTCTTCAATACATTTTGGTTCAATTTGAGAAACAAAAGCAATATATTCACATTCATTTCTAATTGAAGATCTTGTTCTTATCCCTTTTGATGGATCACCTAGGATTAATTCCTTAGGATGTCCATAAGCATACCTGTTGCCCAGGTGGCTTGCCAAGAGGGGGGTGAATTGGGATTATAAAAACTTTTGGCAAGTATGTGCAATTTAAAATCTTTTTGGTGTTGTGGTGCAATATGCAATGCATAAGCAATTAAGTAAATGCGCTAAGGTAAAATAAGCACAAATACAAATACAAAGAAATTTAGAGTGGTTTGGAGCAACCGGCTCCTACGTCCACTACCCAAGGATCACTTGGGATTTCCACTATATCCCCCAACCAGAATACAGTCAAATTATTTTACATGATCACAATCCAAACCATACACTTTGGTTTTACCGGGATCACCAAAGAAAACCCAACTCCCTTTGATTTTAAACGGGATCACCAAAGAAACCCTACACTTGGTTTTATACGGGGATCACCAAGAACCCAACTTAGATTTTTACAAGGTTCACCTAAAAACCTTTAACCCTCTCTTTATAGATAGTCCCTTGCTGTTCTTAGAGAGAAAACAAAGATATGAGAAAAATATAAAGCAACTACACAACAAACCGAGTTTGTTTAAATGTTGCCGATGAAGATCAAGGTGAAGCCTAGCCTTGAATGCTCTTTTAATGCTCTTCAAGCTGCTTCCTTACTTCTCCAAAGAGTGCATTCAATGATGAAGAGAAGCTGGTGGAGCTTTGAAACCTATCTTGAATGCTCTTAAAGTGGGTTGGTGAAAGACTTGAAGACTTTTCAAATTCCCAATAAGTCAATGAATAATCTCTCAAAAATTGTTTAATCCATCAAAAATACTCCCTTTTATAGTTTTCCGTGAGATATAGCCATTGTAGAGACTAGGAAATCGGGAAAAGGCTATTGGAGACCATTTGGAATTCAAAATCAACTTTCAGCAACTAGCCATTAGAGTACAGAAAATGGTCACTCGAGTCGGCTCGAGGTCCACGAGTCGGCTCGAAGTCTCAGACAGCCCAAACAAATTTCTGTGCAGACTCTTCAAGCTGGAGTCGGCTCGAACCTTCAATCAGTACAAATCAACATTTTTCTTGAGTCGGCTCGAAGTCTCAGTCACCAACAAACATAACTCTGGACGAGTCGGCTCTTCTGGGCTTGAGTCGGCTCGAGGTCTCAGACTTCAAAAACACTGAAACTCTGAAACTTTTTTGTGCCATACCAGAAGGAGTCGGCTCTTGATCCATGAGTCAGCTCTTGCAAAAACTTCTTTTAAAGCTTCAAACTTCTCCAAAATTCTTCAACATATGAATCCAACAAGAGCTAATCTACTCACTCTTATTTTTACAATTTTATAGCCCATTTACAAGATTACATAGTTTAAAAAAATTAGGGCTTTTACAAACTGAAGTGCATAAAGGTCTATACAATGTTGGATTACCTTTCAACCAATTTGAAAACCAAGTAAGGATAAAGATTTTCCTGCAAAAACTTCTCAAGTAATTGAAAGAATAGTAACTCATACATGCTCCAATGTTTTGTGATCATCAAAATCATTCCAGGGATCCTTTTTGATGATGACAGAACAATGGGCATGAACAAGATTTAAAAATACTTTACATTTACTATGTATCATATTCACATGTATCAAATAATATTTTGACATAGTGTGTATCAAACCAAGTTGAGTATCAAATTGTTAAACTGAAGAGTATCAAATTGTTAAACTGAAAAGTATCAACACAATGTATCATATGTATCACAAAATTGACTTATATTTGAAGTTAGTTTAATGAAAACTTAACATAAGCTCCCGCTTACTAATGTAATAATATTTTCTTCATATTTACTTTCATATTCACACTTTCATGCATATTCACACTTTCATGCACACCCTTTTCTCCTTTCTCCCTTCTCCACCTTTTTGTCATCAACAAAAATATATAATAAGGAGAATATTCATTCATAAATGAAGTGATTCACAACATGTATCGGATGTATCATGAAAAAGTATATATATATATATATATGAAAGTGTCAGTACAAGAGTGATACAATACAAAAGTACCTCGGCATGACAAAAGTAGTATCACACACAAAATAAAAAGCTAAAAATATCAAGTCCTAAAATATCAAAATGAAGGACTAGGGTCATCATCACTAGGCTCTTCCTCACTAGAGGAGGAACTGACCTCTAAAATACCTGGAGCAGGCTTGAATTTAGGGAACCTAGGCCTAAGGTCCCTAAGTTTGGTCCTAATAGAGTAGTAGTCTTAGAGGTTTTAGGTTTAGCTTTAACTTTAGGCTCAGAAGAAATCATAATAGGGGTAGGTCGAGCAGTAGGAGGATCAACAGAAAAGGCAAGAGTGCTGGTAGAAGAAAGAATCTCTATCGCCGGAGTGTCTCCAACATCAAAACTCGGAACCTCAATACCAGTGCTAGCCTCAGCAGGAGATAGCAACTGTAGGAATGTCTGTAAAGTATCTGCTCTCCCTGCCCACAATCTGTGCCAATGTCCGGTGCTGTTGCAGAAGGAGTAGGTGCAGAGTGACTGGCTGCTGTAATCTGCTAAAGAATAGTCAATATCCTGAAAACCCTGATGCATCTCTGACTGAAGTGTAGATATCCTGGCATCGGTCTCTGATCTCTCCCTCTCTGAAGACTAAAGATCTCATCCAGTATGCGCTGTAGTCTGTCATCCACCTGATCCAACAGCAGTCAATCCTCTGATAGGTGATCGAGGTGTAGAAGGAGCTGGCTCTGAAGGTCCAGCCTCGTCAACATGTAGCTCTGTCTCGGCATCCTGTCCCTGTGCTGCCTGATCATCCTCTCCGAATCATCATCAGAATGAGTCACTGGAAGTCTTGAACTCTTTCTAATCTAGTGACCCTCAACCTTTAAGAATCCTATCCTGGTCAAAGACTTCAAGTTGTATTTGTCTGTATGCAATATGGTCTGCTATCCTCCCAGACAAATCAACATGGGCATCCTAAAACAGTAAAGTAAACACCATACCATATGGAAGACATGCTCGTGCCCTATGAGCAGCTTCCCTCATCTGCGACAACATAATGAAAGGTAAATTAAGGGCCTCCCCCTCAACTAAACATCTCATGAAGACTAGTCTCTCTTGCTCACCCAGTCGAATCTCCTAGTCTGGGATAGAAAGATGCGGCTAATGATATTATGTAGCAACCTCATCTCCAATGAGAGTTGGTTGGCTCTAACATGTATCACACCAGTCACATTTGTCCTTTCTAGTACAATTCTTAGTATTTTCTATTTGTCCTTCAATACTAAATAACCTTCTCCCTCTTTAGGTATTTAAGAACATTGGACAATTTTTACTCACTGATTTCAATGTGTTTTCCTTTCACAGTAGATTCAATATGAAAAGCACCCAAAGATATATTCTGAAAAACTGTCTAACAAGGTTAGGATATGTAGGAAGATTAAGCATGCAAAAATTCTTCCAACCTTGTCCAACTATCCAATCACCATTTTTAAACTCCCTTGTTCTAGAAATGAGAAATCAATACATCGGCCTGGGTTACTTGCCTATTTCCCATTGAAATTACCTACCTTGGAGCTTCTTGTTCTTCTTCATGCTCTTCTTGATGTTCCTCTGACGGATTTGAAGTATCCAACCTTCGTTTGGTCCTCCTTCCCTCTGCCACTTACCGAACAACCCTCCTAGCCTTCTTTACCATAGCTTTCCTAGAAGCCATCTAGGTTAGATTAGGATTTTGGAAGGGTGTAGAGGTGTTCCAAGGGTTTTTCTTAGGTTAGGGAAAGGAAATGGCTAAAGGAAAAAAAAAAAAAAAAAAAGAAGGGAAGAAAGAAATGACAAATTCAAACCTATGATGCCCTATTTAAAAAGCCTTGGCCCGACTCTCGAGTCGGCTCGCCAAAATAGCAAGTGGCTCGAGTCGGCTCGAGCCCAAATTTAGGTCAAAACTCAAAAAATGATAAAATATTTTTATGAGTTTCTTAATACTAAAGGAGGTTGTCATAAGCTCTAGAAAGAATTTTGAAATGTCTAGATAAATTTTCCTTATTTTGAAAAATTAGGTCAGAACTTTTAGAATGGGTCATACAAGCCTAATTCGCCTATAATCTTGTCAAATCTATCTTGACTAAGGGGTTTAGTAAAAATGTCAGCAAGTTGATCTTCAGTAGGTACAAATTCTAATTCAACAACATTATTTAAAATATGATCTCGAATGAAATGATGTCTAATTTCTATATGCTTAGTTCGAGAATATTGAATTGGATTTCTAGATAAATTAATAGTACTAGTGTTATCACATTTATAGAAATTTTAGATTGGACAAACTATAATCTTCTAGTTGTTGCTTGATCCACAACACTTGAGCACAACAGCTCCTCGCAGCCACATATTATGCCTCAGCAATAGATAGTGCTACAGAGGTCTGTTTACGATAGTGCCATGAAATCAAGTTGACACCTAGAAATTGATAAGTGCCACTTGTGCTTTTTCTATTAATTTATAGCCTCCATAATCAGCATCAGAATAACTAATTAATTTTAAAGATAAATGCTTAGAATACCATAATCCTAGATTGCATGTGCCTTTAAGATACTTAATGATTCTTTTAACAGCTATGATATGTGACTCTTTTGGATTAGATTGAAAATGTGCACACATACACACTAAATAAAATATCAGGTCTACTGGTAGTTAAATAAAGTAAAGAACCGATCATACCTCTATACAGTTTTTGATCAATATTTATGCCATTTTCATCTTTATCAAGTCTACATGCAGGATTCATGGGTGTTCCAATTTATTTGCTCGATTCTATACCAAACTTTTTGATAATCTCTTTGATATATTTGGCCTGTTTGATCAAGATACCTTCCTTTGATTGTTTGATCTGAAGCCCGAGGAAGTAACTCAGCTCACCCATCAAACTCATTTCGAATTCACCCTGCATTAACTTAGCAAAGTCTTGACATAAAGATTCATCAGTAGATCTAAATATTATATCATCAACATAAATTTGAATAATTAAAATATCATTATCTTTTCTTTGAATAAATAGTATGGTGTCAACACTACCTCTTACAAAATCATTTCTAATTAAAAACTTACTTAATCTGTCATACCAGGCTCTAAGTGCTTGTTTAAGATCATATAAAGCTTTATTCATTTGAAAACATGATTTGAAAATGTGTGATCGATAAAATCCGGTGGTTGTTCGATAAAAATTTCTTTGGATAGAAAATCATTTAAAAATGCACTCTTTACGTCCATTTGAAATAATTTGAAATTCATAAAACATGCATATGCTAGTAGTAATCTAATAGCCTCTAGCCTCTATACTGATGCATAGGTCTCATCAAAATCTATTCTCTCTTCTTGATTATAATCTTGAGCTACCAATCTAGCCTTATTCCTAATTACATTACCTTGTTCATCAAGTTTATTTCTATAAACCCATCTAGTACCTATAACAGGATAGTCATTAGAGCTTCCTACTAGAGTCCAAACATTATTTCTCCTAAATTGGTTTAACTTATCATGCATAGCTAACATCCAATTAGGATCAATTTCAGCTTCTTCTATAGTGTGTGGTTCTACATGAGAAACAAAAGTAATCAAGTCATGTGCATCTCTATGTGAAGCTCTAGTTTTAACACCTTGAGATGGATCTCCTATAATTAGTCTTTGGGATGAGTATACATACCTCCATTCTTTAGGTATATCATCATGATTTTTGCTTACCTATTATTCACGTTGTTCACTTGTTGTTTTTATCTTTGAGAGTCAAACCCTTAGTCCATTTTCTAGTATACCTGCATCATCATCAGCACGATCTTCTTTTCTAGAAGATGTAATGTCAGATTCATTGAAATAATATATATTGATTCTTCCACAGTCAAAGTTCTTTTATTGAAAACTCGATAAGCTTTACTATTTAAAGAATATCCAAGAAAAATAGCCTTATCGAATTTTGCATCAAATTTACCAAGGTTATCTTACCATTATTAAGAACAAATATTTACAGCCAAAAATATGAAAATAATTGATATTAGACTTTCTATTGTTCCACAGTTCATAAGGGGTTTTTCTAATGATAGGTCTAATTAAAACTCTGTTCAAAATATAGCAAGCCATATTTACAGCTTCTGTCCAAAAGTATTTTGGAAGGTTTCCTTCACAAAGCATGTTTTGGACATCTTTTCCAAAGTTTGATTCTTTCTTTCTAGAACACTATTTTGCTGTGGTGTTCTAGGAGCTGAGAAGTTGTGATCAATACCGTGCTTTGAGCAAGAATGATCAAAATGTTGATTTTCAAATTCACTGCCATGATCACTACAAATAAAATAATAAAAGATTTCTCATATTTGAAACTCTTTATAAGTTTTTTTGAATACTTTAAAAGTCTCATTTTTATGTGCAATGAACAAAACCCATATATCTTAAAAAATTATCTACAATCACAAGGCCATATTTCATACCACCCAAGCTTGTTGTCCTAGTAGGTCCAAATAGGTCCATGTGAAGTAGCTCTAAGGGTCTAGTAGTAGAAACAATATTTTTGGATTTAAAACTCTCCTTCACTTGCTTTCCTAATTGGCATGCATCGCAAACATAATCAAAATTTACTTTAAACTTTGGCAAACCTTTAACTAAATATTTTGAAATATGTTTTGTTATAGTATCCATACTAGCATGTCTAAGTCACCTATGCCATAGTAAACTTGATTCCTTGCTCTTATCATTCATTGCTACAAGACTTGTATTGCTTGACATAGCCAGATCATTAATATCTACTACATAAATATTACCAAGTCTATGTCTAATAAACTTTGTACTAGAGTCAAGTGGATCAACTACTATACATATTGAAGATTTGAAGAAAACATTAAAACCAATATCACAAAGCTGACTGATGCTTAAAAGATTATACTTTAACTTTTCTACAAGACACAGTCTCAATAAATGTAGGAGTAATTTTGATTTTACCAATACCGATTATCCTTCCTTTATGATTATCACCAAAGGTTACCATTCCATCATCTTTTTGTCTAGGGTGAAGAATTAATCAATGTCACCCGTCATGTACTTTGAATAGCCGCTATCAAGGTACCATCTTTCTTTGTATTTATGGCTGCAAGACATCCCTGCAAATGATCAAGTAATAGATTTAGGTACCTAAGCTTTCTTGGATCCTTGCAAGCTAGTAGAAATGGTTCCTTTTGGAATCCAAATTTTCTTGATTTTCTTCTTGTCATTATATTTTAAATGACACTCAAATGCTTTATGACCAATATTATTGCAAGCATAGCATACAATTCTTGGCTTTGAATAAAAAGTATATGATGATGCAACTCTAGATCTAAATTATTTTGAAGTAATAAACTTAGGAGCATATGATATAGATGCAGAAAATTTATTTGAAATTAAACTTTTGTAAATAATTCCAAACTTGTTATTTGTCTCTTTTTGATCTTTCAAAATCAGTTCAAGTTTATTGAAACTTAAGGTCAGTTTTTCAACCAAAGTTTAAGCTTTTAAACTTCCTTTTTCAAACCATCATTTTCATTTTGCAAACTTTTATTTTTCTCAAGAAGCTCTTCTTTTTCAAATTGAGTGGTTTTAAGTCTTTCACAAATTAAACTCAATTTCCTTGTAAAATCTTATTTCTTTCACCAATTTTATTTTTATCCTTTTCAATCATATCACAATGGTTTTTCAATTTTTTCATTTTCAAACCAGCTTTTTTATATTCTACTAATAGTTCACAAAAAGCATTATGAAGCTCATCATAAGTTAATTCTAAATTAGGTTCAGAAGTAGTTACCTCATCCTCCAAACCTATAAGGCAGATTTGAGCAATCTTTCTTGTTTCTTCATCCTCTTCAGTGGATGTAGATCTGTCGCTGTCACTTCATACTGCAAGTATTGCCTTTTTCTTTTTTCTCTTGATCATCTTTTTTTTGGCTTCTAAATAGTCAGGATGTATATGTCCCGGTTTCTTATACTCATAGTAGACTAGAATCTGATCTTTGTCTTTGTCCTTCTCCTTTTATTTTCCAAACTCTTCTTTTCTAAATTGCTTCCTCCATCTATTTGTTCTTCTTCTGCCCATAAACCTTTTAAATTTTCTCATTACAAGGGCTATCTCATCATTTTCAAGATCATCATCATCGGATGAATCTGAATCTTCATTCTTGTCTTCTTCAGTAGCTTTAAATGCTATAGCTTTCTTTCTCTTCGAATCTTCATCAATTCTTTGTTGCATTGCTAATTCATAAGTAATTAATGATCCAAGCAACTCATCCAATGGTAGGGTGTTTAGGTCCTTTGCCTCTTGAATAGATGTCACTTTAGCTTCCCATTTATCTAGCAAGGATTTCAAAACTTTTTGAACAAGATCAGCATTAGTGTAAGTCCGACCAAGACTTTTAAAACCATTGATAATATCAATATAACATGTATACATAGCAGATATAGTTTCACTAAGATTCATTTTAAATAATTCATAGTTATGCACAAGAAGATTGATCTTTGAAGTTTTAACTTGTGATATGCCTTCATGTGTAATCTCAAGCTTATCCAAAATTTCTTTAGCAGAATTACAAGTTGAAATTCTGTTAAACTCATTTGGGTACAAAGCACAATAAAGCAAATTCATAGCTTTGGTATTTAACTCTGCTAATTTCATATCATTTTCATCCCATTCCTCTTCCGGTTTGGGAACCTCAATATCATTGATTCTAACAGTGAGTGTGTGAGGTCCTTTCAAATAATTTTCCATAAATAAAAATATACGGCTTGAATGTATATATTCATCCTTGCCTTCCAATATATAATTGGTTCCAGTAAAAAGTGGAGGTCGATTTGTGGATTGGCCTTCGGTCAAAGAAGTGCTCATGGGATATGCTATCTATCTTTACTCTAAGTAATTTTCAGAAACTCCACTCTGATACCACTTATTGCCCAGGTGGCTTTCCAAGAGGGGAAGTGAATTGGGATTATAAAAACTTTTGGCAAGTATGTGCAAATTAAAATCCTTTTGGTGTTGTGGTGCAATATGTAATGTGGAAGCAATTAAGTAAATGCAATAAGGTAAAATAGCACAAATACAAACACAAAAAAATTTAGAGTGGTTCGAAGCAACCGGCTCCTACGTCCACTACCCAAGACCACTTGGGATTTCCACTATATCTCCCAACCGGAATACAGTCGGATTGTTTTACCAGGCTCACAATCCAAACCACACACTTTGGTTTTACCAGGATCACCAAAGAAAACCCAACTCCCTTTGGTTTTAAACGGGATCACCAAAGAAACCCTACACTTGGTTTTATACCGGGATCACCAAGAACCCAACTTAGGTTTTCACAAGGTTTACCTAAAACCTTTAACCCTCTCTTTAGACACAGCTCCTTGCAGTTCTTAGAGAGAAAACAAAAATATGAGAAAAATATAAAGCAACTACACAACAAACCGAGTTTGTTTAAATGTTGCCGATGAAGATCAAGGTAAAGCCTAGCCTTGAATGCTCTTTTAATGCTCTTCAAGCTACTTCTTTACTTCTTCAAAGAGTGGATTCAATGATAAAGAGAAGTTGGTAGAGCTTTGAATCCTATCTTGAATGCTCTTGAAGTGGGTTGGTGAAAGACTTGAAGACTTTTCAAATTCCTAAGATAAGTCAATGAATAATTCCTCAAAAATTGTTTAATCCATCAAAAATACTCCCTTTTATATTTTTCCATGAGATATAGCCATTGTAGGGTCTAGAAAATTGGGAAAGAGCTGTTGGAGACTATTTGGAGTTCAAAATCAACTTTCAGCCACTAGCTGTTAGAGTGCAGAAAACGGTCACTCGAGTCGGCTCAAGGTCCATGAGTCGGCTCGAAGTCTCAGATAGCCCAAACAAATTTTTGTGCGAGTCGACTCTTCAAGCTGGAGTCGGCTCGAACCTTCAATCAGTACAAATCAACATTTTTCTTGGTCTGCTCTTCAAGGCAGAGTCAACTCAAAGTCTCAATCACCAACAAACATAACTCTGGACGAGTCAGCTCTTCTGGGCTTGAGTCGGCTTGAGGTCTTAGACTTCAAAAATATGTGTTCTTCAATGAGTCGGCTCTTGGGACTCGAGTCGGCTCGAGGTACTGAAACTCTGAAACTTTTTTGTGCCATACCAGAAAGAGTCGGCTCTTGATCCATGAGTGGACTCTTGTAAAAACTTCTTTTAAAGCTTCAAACTTCTCCAAAATTTTTCAACATATGAATCCGACAATAACTAATCTACTCACTCTTATTTTTAACAATTTTATAGCCCATTTACAATATTACATAGTTTAAAAAATTAGGACTTTTACAAACTAAAGTGCATAAAGGTCTATACAACGTTGGATTACCTTTCAACCAATTTGAAAACCAAGTAAGGATAAAGATTTTCCTGTAAAAACTTCTCAAGTAATTAAAGAATTAGTAACTCATACATGCTCCAATGTTTTGTGATCATCAAAATCATTCCAAGGGTCAACAATACCTTCACTCTTTGGGTAGATCCGAATGCTTTGGTGTGAGTTGTATGATTTCTTCTCTTCCATTCTTGTCTTGATCTTCTTCAATTTCTTGAGAGGGTTGATCATCTAGAGTCAACTTCTTTAGTTCTTCAGCACCTGCGCATGCATCAAAAGTATCCTCTTTTCTAGAGGATTTGTTAGCAAATTCTTCAAATACTACATGAACAGATTCCTCTACAACTAAAGTTCTCTTATTATAGACTCTATATGCCCTGCTTGATATAGAGTATCCTAAAAAGATACCTTCATCAGACTTGGCATCAATTTTTTTTAAATTATCTTTACCATTATTCATAATAAAGCAACAACAACCAAAAACTCGAAAATATTTCAAAGTTGATTTTCTTTGTTTCCAAAGTTTATAAGGAGTTTTCTTTAAAATCGGTTGAATCAAAACACGGTTTAAAATATAGCATGTGGTATTTATTACTTGAGTCCAAAAATATCTTGAAAAATCATTTTCATAAAGCATTGTACATATCATTTCTTCTAAAGTACGATTTTTTTTTTTCTACTACCCCATTCTATTAAGGAATCCTAGGTACAAAAAAATTATGTTCTATTCCTTTTTTATTACAAAAGTTTTCAAAATCTTGATTTTCAAATTCAGAACCATGGTCACTACAAATACAAACAATGAAATACCTTGTTCATTTGAAGCTTTTTTATAAAACTTTATAAAAGCTAAAAATGATTCATCTTTGTGAGCTAAAAATGAAACCCATATAAATGAGAAAAGTCATCCACTATAACTAATCCATATCTCTTGCCTCCTAAGCTGGATGTCCTAATTGGTCCAAAGATATCCATATGGAGTAGTTCTAATGGCCTAGTAGTTGAAACAAAATATTTAGATTTGAAAGATATTTTTACTTGTTTTCCAAATTGACATGCTTCATAAATTTTATCTTTTTCAAAACTAAGTTTTGGCAAATCTCTTACTAAATCTTTTTTGTATAGTTTAGAGAGTAAATACATGCTTGCATGACCTAATCTACGATGCCATAGCCAACCAGTCTCATTAATAGTGGAATTCATTACAACTGGGCATTCACCATTAGGCAAAGATAGATTATCCAAATCTACTAGATAGATATTACCATGCCTTTTTTCAATGAATTTCACTCCATTAATTTCAGGACTAACAATTATGCAAAGAGATGATATAAAGACAACTTGAAAACCTTTATCACAAATTGGCTAATGCTAAGCAGATTATGAGTCAAACCTTTAACTAAAAGAACATTATCAATCCAAGTAGAAGGAAAGATGTGAACCTTATCGATACCAATAATCTTTCCTTTACCGTTATCATCAAAGGTTACACTCCCTCCATTAAGTGCCTCAAGAGAGGTAAATTGCTTCACATCTCCTATCATATGTCTTGAGCAACCACATCGAGATACACAGTCTTTTCTTTTTCTTGGTTGCAAAATACACCTACAAAACAAATTAAGTTTTGATTTTATATACCCAAGCCAACTTGGGTCCTTTAGGGATAGTACTAAAAATGGATCCTTTTGGAACCCAAATCATTCTAGAATTATTAATTTTTTAAATCACAATGATATGCTTTATGACCTATTTTTCTACAAGAGTAACAAATGATGCTTGATGATGCAAGAATAAAGAAGTTTTTAAAAAACTTTTGCTATTTTTGGGGCTTAAAACCTAATCTAGCTTTATTGAAAGCTTTTTGGTTGTTCAAAAGAAGATTTAACTTTTTAGAACTATAGGTAAATTTTTTAACAAAAGGTTTTATTATATCAAGCTCATCTTTATATTTCTTGTTTTCTACTTCAAGATCTTTACTTTTCTTCAAAAGCTCATTGTTTGAAATATTTACTTTAGGTCTTTTTAAAACTTCATTTTTCAATGATAAATTTTGTTTTTCTAAAATATCAATTTTGTTTTTCAAATCATTAACTTCATCCAAAATTTGAGTTTTCATGTGAAAAAGAGTTTGCATGCTTTTTCAACTTTCTATTTTCAGATAATATCAAATTATAATCATGCATTAATTCATCAAATGTAGTTTTTAATTCATCAGAAGTATAATCAACTTCAAGATCAGAATTTACCTCTTCTTCATGTTGTGCCATGAAGCAAAGATTTGCGACTTCGGTTTGTTCTTTACATGAGTTGGAGTCCTCACTGTCACTTCAAGTCACCATCATTTCCTTCTTTCTAAGCTTTTTCCTTGATTTCTTTAGGAGAGGGTAGTCATACTTATAATGTCCAGGCTTCTTAGATTCGAAGCAAATAGGTACCTCCTTCTCCTTGTCCTTTTCTTTCTCTTTTTCTTTTTCCTTTTCCTTGGTTCGAACTTTTCTTGTAAAAGAATTTCTTTCTAATAATTAAATTTTTTGAATTTTCTTGCTAACAGTACTTCTTCACCCTCATCTTCTTCTTCTTCTGATTCTTCATTTGAAGATTCTTCTTGAGTTGTGGACTTGAAAGTTATACCCTTCTTCTTTCTTGTCCATATCCATTGATTTTTGTTTCAAGTTCAACTCATAAGTCATGAGCGAACCTACCAATTATTCCAATAAAAGTTTATCAACATCTTTGATTTCTTGGATGGCGGTCACCTTTGGATCCCAAGATGTTGGAAGAAACATGAGAATTTTGTTCACAAGATTGGCATTAGACATAATTTTACCTAAGCTTCTCATGCCATTAACAATATTTGTGAACCTTGTGTATATATCAGTGATTGATTCATTAGGTTCCATCCGGAACATCTCATAAGTGTGCACAAGCATATTAACTTTTATGTTCTTCACTTGATCGGTATCCACATGAGTAACCTCATGAGTAACCTCAAGTATGTCCAATATTTCCTTAGCTGAGATGCAAGTGGAGATCCTATTGAACTCACTAGGATCCAATGCATAGTAAAGGAGATTCATTGCTTTTGCATTGATCTCGGATTGTTTAATATCATTTTCATCCTAATCTTCTTCAAGCTTTAGGATGGAAATACCATTAACCACAACCGAAGAAATATGAGGACCTTTATCTACCACTTTCCACAAGTTATAATCTATAGAATGCATGTAAATCCTCATTCTAGTTTTCCAATATATAATTTGAGCAATTAAAATAAGGTGGTCTATTTGAGGCTTGTCCCTCAACTACACTAGTACCAAGGGGGTGCCATAGATCTTTACTCTAGATGGTTAGCCCTATATACTAAGAACGTGGCTCTGATACCACTTGTTACCCAGTAAGCAACCTAAGAGGGGGGTGAATTGGGTTTCTAAAAATTTTTTGCAAGTAAATGTACCAATTTAATAAACAAAACAAGTGCTAGAGAGAAGCAAGTGTAGTGTGCTCTTAAAGAGTGTGCAACAAAAATTTAAATATAATGAAAGTAAGAGCAAGTAGAGAGGAAACAATCAACCACAAATACAAAGCAAGTATAGTGACTCGGTGTTCTCCAAGGCACCTACATCCACTCTCCAAGGTCCACTTAGGAATTCATTATAATCACACACGATTACAGTCGATTAATTTTTCGGGCTCACTAATCAAAATTCCTTTTGGTTTTCACAAGGCTTACTAAAAGCAACCTCTTAGTTTTCAAAGGCTAACCAAAATCTCCTTGGTTTTTAACTAGGCTAACCAAAAATTTTCTTGATTTTCAACTAGGCAAACTAAAAATCTTCTTGGTTTTATTTTTAGGCTCACCAAAAATCTTTACAACAAAGTATGAAATGAGATAAAGAATACAAGAAAAGCTTTCTAATAAAAGCTGTTATCTCTTTGAAGTTTGATGAAGATGCTTATCTTCAATTTGATGAAGCCTCAATCAATACTCAAAAGTTGTTGGACTTGAAGGCTCTTGATTGCTTTGAATGCTTGAAGACTTCTTTTCTTGTAAGTAATAGCTCTCAATGAATATAGGAGTGAATGCACTTGCTTTCTTTCTTTTTCTTATTCTCTATTCATTCTCTCTTGATTCCACTTCAATTTGAATCACTTAAATACCATCCTAATGCCCAAAAGTCAGTTTATGACCGTTAAACATAAGAAACTAGCTGTTGGGAGCTAAAAGGATGAGTTTTGTATTTGAAAAAACTAGCCGTTACTATTCTCAGAACTCTAAGTGTCGACACTTCAAGCTGTGAGTCGATACTTAGGATCAACACTTAAGTTCCATGAGTCGATACCTAGTTCAAAATCTTGTATTGAAGCTCTCTGGAAATCTCAAGTGAGTCGACACTTCATCACTTGATATCCATGAGTCGACACTTAAGGCAAATCTTGGATTTCAGCATATTCTGAAAAAAATCTATCTCAGGCTTTGAGTCGACACCTTGAGTCGATACTTGAATGGCATGAGTTGACACTTCAAGCATGCCACCGAAACTTCTTTCTACGTGCCGAGTCGACACCTTGAGTCGATACTTGAATGGCATGAGTTGACACTTCAAGCATGCCACCGAAACTTCTTTCTACGTGCCGACTTGAGTCGACACTTGCACTGTCATAAGTCGACACTTGAACTGAGTCGACACTTGCTAAACTTTTTCAGAAATAACTAAAACTCTGCTGAATCCTTTTTCAACTGAACTCATTAATTTCTTTCATGCAAGTCTTAAATACTTAAGTCCATTAATCACTGATGTTTCATCCATAGAAAGGGCTTCTTCAATCTTTAACAATTAGCTCAATTTAGCTGATTTAAGGAGTACCTTTTTTTTAAAAATATATTTTAAAGAACTGTTAGTACTCAAACATACTTAAATATTTTGTTAATCATCGAAATCAATAATGAAATCAATAGGGAGAGCATCTAAAGATTTGTTGTCATTATATACATATATGATACTTTCAATGTTTTCTTAATATCATACTTATATTGCTATGATACTCCTTGTTTTTCAAATCTAATCCTTTGAGGAGAGTTACATTCAATTGGTATTAAAATTTATTATAAGCTTCAAAAAGGGGAGAAATTATTTCTTGTAAGTGCTTATCATTTTGTGGTATCATGTTCAATTAGTCTCATATTTAATTGGTGTCATGATTAATTGATTTCATGTATTGATTTTGATAATCTACTTAATATTCTTTCCACCTTCATTCCTATTTTGTATTACCTTTCACCCTTTTTTATGATGACAAAAAGGAAAATAAATGTTAAGTATGAAAAGAGAAAAGATTTGATAAACATGAAAAATTATATGAGAAATGAAAGAAATGCAAAGGGAAAGAAGAAAGCAAAATATTTTAATCTTAAGGGAAGAATTAGCAAGGAAAAGAATGTTTAAAAATTTTTGAATGATTTTTGAAAATATTTTTAAAATCATATTTTGAGGGAGAGCTTGATACTCATTGATTTTGAGCTTACATGTTTATCTTATTGTTAATCTTTTTAAGCTTACTATGTTTATATACTTAAGGATTTTGTCATTATCAAAAAGGGGAAGATTATTGATTCTGGTCTTGATTTTGATGATTGACAAAATACTTAAGTATATATGAGTACTAATTGTATGTTTTAGTATGTTGATCAGATCAAGTACTCATATTAGTTGAAAGAATAAAATGCTTGTATTTTAGTTGAAGAAGTCCTTCAAATTCATGGAATTTCATGTTATAAGGACTTTGGAACATAATGAAAACTTAGAAGGACTTAAAGTTTGATTTTGGAGAAGTTTCAATAAGTTTCAGTACTGGCACACTCAAGTGTCAACTCATGAAAATGTCAAAGTATCAACTCAAGGTCTAAGAATAAGAAAAATACAGAACTGTGTCAATCCAGAATTTTTGCCTTGAGCTGACTTAAGTGTCGACTCACAGAAGTGTCAACCAAGTGTCGACTCACAGGTTAACTCATGAACAAAATCAAGTATCGACACTTGGAGCAACGGCTAGTTTTTTAAAAGCTGCAGAACTTTTCCAACTTACTTCAAATGGCTAGTTTTTTATCTCCAACGGTCATAAACAATCATCTATGGTTTGGAGAGCAATATAAACACCAAAAATTAAATAGAAAAGTAATCCTTTGGTGAGATCATTGAATATCCTTCAAGGATTCAAGAGTTGAGTGGTTCAAGCCTTCAAGCTTCCAAAGATAAGATAGTTGATCCAAGTCCACACATCAAGCTTCATTCAAAGGCTTTAACAAATTGAAGACAAGCTTCTTCCACATCATCCAAGGGCTTCAAGAGATACTTACTTTATTTTAAAAAGTTTATTGTATTCTTTACTTTCATTCTTACATTGTTGTATCAAAATTTTTGGTGAGCCTTGGAAAATCAAAGAGTTGTCGATTAGCCTTTGTGTAAAACCAACATAGGTTATTGGTGATCCCGTAAATCAACATAGGTTATTGGTGATCCCGTAAAACCAACATAGGTTGTTGGTGAGCCCGTAAAACCATCGGAGGTTGTTGGTTAGCCTAAGTTATAAAACCAACATAGAGTTTTGACTTGTAAGCCCAGAAAAATAAATTGGGTTTTGATTAGTGAGCCCGAAAAACTAATCGACTGTAATATCGGTGATTACAGTAAAATATCCAAGAAGAACTTAGGGAATGGATGTAGGTGCCTTGGAGTGCACCAAATCACTATACATTCTTGTATTTGTGATTGCTCTTATTTATTGCTTATTTACTCTTGCATTTACTTTGTTAATTCTATTATATATTTTTATTAAGCACATAAATATTTTAGCAAAATATAAGCACTTGATTTGAATTGGCACATACTTGTTTTATATCTATTGAAATAGTTCAAATAATTTTTAAAATCCAATTTATCCCCTTCTTGGATTGCGTCATCACTTGGCAACAGTTAGCTCTCCTTATTTTTGGAGCTAACTTTTTACAAAGTCATTCCAAGAAAGGGGTATTTTATCTAAAAAGCTGGAGATCTTAAATTCTTCAAAGAATTTGTCTCTATTGGCTTAAAGTTTTCTAAGGTACTCTTTGAATTGGTGAAGCTGGTCATTGATAGGTTTGTCTTCTATCATATTAAATCTAAAGAAAGATGTAGTGTTAAATTGTTCAACCTCGGCATCATCAAGGCCATACTCGATCTCAAGGATATCCCATAATTCCTTCGCACTCTTAGCCGACAAGTAAATGTCGTAGAGTGAGCAGATAAAGCACTATGGATTCTACCTTTATATAGGTAATCTTTTTTGGGATAGTTGGTATGGTTGAACTAGAGAAACAGGCAAACTGGTCAATCACTATTCAAAGCCTAAGGTAGTTAGCCAAAACTTCATTTGACTTTGTCACCTCCTAAAATAGGATCCATCAAATTTTTCAAGTTTAAGACTAATGATATCATCCCTAAAGGTTGCCATTGGATCCAAGTCAGGTTCAGAGAGGAAGATCTGAAAAATAAAAATAATTTGTTTAATAATTTGTTTAAATAATTCAAACTTTTTTGTATTCTTAAAAATGTCTCTTATATTTTTTTTTGAAATTAAAATTTTATTAAAATGATCACCAATGTGATCGGACCTATGGTTTGTTAAGATTTTTAATTGAGTTATTTGTCTCTAAATCCTAAAAGCTTTAATTAATTTATTTGTTTAGTCTTTTTAAAATTAATTTGCATAATGTAGTACAGGTTCAGTAAAGATCTTCAATTAATTTTACACAATATAAAAATAGATATTATACTATAAATAACCAAAAAATATAATTTTTTATTTTTTTATTTTTTTTATAAAATATGTAAGGTAAGCAGTAAACTATAATTTAGATAAATAATTATATTCATATGCATGCACTACAAACTATATCGAATATATTTGGATGTAATTGTTATGCATAGAAAGAAGGTATACATATAAAGATACATATATAAATATATGATATAATATATTATATTAGAATACATATATGTTGCCGGCCAAGATTGCATTTCTTTTTTGCCTTGGTTCGTAGCTGTGTAGGTGCGGAGTGCGCTCCCTTCCCTGCATGGTGGTCCTCTGGTCCTGGACCTGCGAAACAGGGGTTAGTGACCCGGGCTAGGGTTTCCGGTGGGGGCACTCCGATGGTCAAATCAGTGACGATCCTGGAGAACAGATCCTCCTGGTCGGGTCCCTCTGATGGACTCCGCACAAGGAGGAGTAAAGGATATGAGAATGAAGATGAAAACATAACAGGGGAGAATATGGCAGGGACAGAGGGTTCCCTGTTCTACCGCCTCTCCTTGTTTTCCTCATTTTTTTTCAGTAGTGGTGGTGATGGTGGTGGTGCTTTGCCCTCTTGATCATGCTTGCACTTGTGTTGGTATTGAGTTGTTGTTACCTTCCCCTTCTGGGGGCGTCGATCTTCTTGTAGTTGAAAAAATGGCTGTTGGACGCTTGCCTCGGGATTCTTGCTGGGCTGGCAGGCACGTGCGGCAGGATTCTGTGCCGTGGACGGGACATCTTTCCTGAAATATGGTAGGGGAAGCTTCCATTCGCTCTGACTCTTCTTCGATCGCCCCATTCCGGGAAGCCTGGCAGAGCCTCGATTTGGGGGTCTCTATCCCAGGGGTTCGTACTCTGACTGGCCCATCTTCCTGGAAGTACGGGTGGACAGGCAGTTATTGCAGTAGGGGGGCACGCTCCATAGTCCTTGAGCAGCTCGCCGGCATCCTGGGATGGCAGGGCTCGCTCCGACCCAGATGCTCCAAGCTTGCGAGGCCACCTCGGCTCCGGAGGGCAGGGTACGGGCCCGGTCCAGAGGGCTCGCGCTCGGAGAGGCTCCACGTGGCAGAGGAGTGCTGAGCTCGACTCCGACCACAGGGCTCAACCTCTGAGGGTCTCGCTCTGGAGGACAGAGTGCAGGCCCAGTCCAGAGGGCTCGCGCTCGGAGAGGCTCCATGTGGCGGAGGAGTGCTGAGCTCGACTCCGACCACAGGGCTCAACCTCCGAGGGTCTCGCTCTGGAGGGCAGAGTGCGGGCCCGGTCCAGAGGGCTTGCACTCGGAGAGGCTCCACGTGGCATAGGAGTGCTGAGCTCGACTCCGACCACGGGGCTCAACCTCCAAAGGTCTCGCTCTGGAGGGTAGAGTGCGGGCCCGGTCCAGAGGACTCACGCTCGGAGAGGCTCCACGTGGCGGAGTGCTGAGCTCGACTCCGACCATAGGGCTCAACCTCCAAGGGTCTTGCTTTGGAGGGTAGAGTGCGAGCCGGTCCAGAGGGCTCGCACTCGGAGAGGCTCCATGTGACGGAGGTATACTGAGCTCGACTCCGACCACAAGGCTCAACCTTCGAGGGTCTCGCTCTGGAGGGCAGAGTGCGGGCTCCAATCTAGAGGGCTCGTGCTCGGAGAGGCTCCATGTGGCGGAGGAGTGCTGAGCTCGACTCCGACCACAGGGCTCAACCTCTGAGGGTCTCGCTCTTAAGGGCAGAGTGCGGGCTCCGGCCTAGGCGTCCCTATATATGTGTGTCTGTGTGTGTATTTATATGATTTTAAGAATATTTAAAAATAATTTTTATGGTATGCATGTCAGAATAAATTTGGTGTGACAAAATAATTTAGAAATATAACAGTACAAGTTAGGAAGTCTGGCCTGGAAGACAGATAAAACTACTATCCTAAAAGAGTTTTGGCCCCCTTCTCGTGTGAAGAACAGTTTAGCCACATGCTCTCCTTCAAGATATAATCTGGAAGCCAAAACTCCAACGCCTATCGGTGGCACGATCTTGAATGAACGCCGACCAGCTCGCCTTCAATCCAAAAATTTTAAAGTAGAAAAAGGATGGGAGAGAAAAAGAATTTTAGAAATTATAAAACAGAAGAATATAGGAGAGGGAGAATTTGGGATTTTGGATGCTCTATAGAGCTAGGGTAGAGGCCTATTTATTGGTTCAAAACTTCAAAGAAAATCTCCAAAAGGCTATCAACTAGCGTTATGGCAGTTGCAAAATTAAATTCAAAATTAATTAAAAAAATAAATAAAAAAATGGTAAAAGAAAAAAGCAAAAATGCACGAGCATGTGATCCATGCATGCCCATTACGTGCAATGGGGGGTTACTTTTTTTTATTTTGTTTTATGTAACGTCAACCGTTAGTCTTTTGCTAGGTCAAATCAATGCAGTGCTCCAATATTTCTTGCAAAAGAAGCCAGCTGATACGTGCAAGTAACAAAAAACTAATATTGCAAACAAGCGAACATACAAAAGGCATAAGAAAATGGCAAGACAATATACTCAATGTAAAATAATAAAACCAGTACTTTCATTAATGAAAATGGGAGAGATTACAAGCAAATGCAACTACCGCTAAACCTATCCTAAAGGCTCATGAAGTAGAGGGATAACAATGAACCGCAAGAATTCGCGAGGAAAACGGCTCATGATTATTCTCGCTCACCCTTCCAATACTATACCTACATCATCACACAAGGCTCCTGTCAAATCTAATCCAGGGGGATTTCAAAAATTTGAGGAGGACTTTGTATTTTTCTGCTCATCGCAAAGAAGCTCCGATACAAGACAAAAAAACTCCAAAAACTAGCATAACAAGGAAAATAATACTGTTAGCTATAATTATTCATGATATCTCTTTATAAGATATGTCTATAATCGTGTCAGAGATCATGGCAAGCAAAACACTGATTAAAATGATCCTAACATCCTGGCGAGGCATGGGAGCGTACGAGGAGCAGTCCTTCCTGGAGAATCTACACGTCTACCAACATTAATTCATGCATCAAGCTTTCTATTAAATTTTCTGTTAACAACAACATTATGCTTAGCGGATGGAACCGCCTCATACAATCCAAATAGATCTCTCGCAATATCAAAGTCCATCAAAAATAAATTAATAATTAATCTTTTTATTTCGATCTATCTACATCGTGAGCCATGCCAATAATTATCATCAGTAATCCAAATTATGGACCAGGCCTCATACATAAATTATATATATTTTTAATCAGATTTTAGATTAAATTTATTAAAAATTTAATATTTTTCGTGCCCAATTCCAAACTGACCAGTCCATCAGCTCCAGTACAAATGACCAGAATTTAGAATAAATGTTAAAAAATAAAAACAAACTATCCGAGACCATATATTTGCTTTCAATCAATCAACAGCCCCACCAGCAAACAAAGAGCTAATGCAATTACTGCAAAATAATGCAGCAAATATGTTTTATAAAAAATGGTAGCAAATAAGCTCCAACAACGTGGCAATAGATGGTGGAGCGCTGCAACTGGTGAAGTCCAATGTGATTTTATGACGGACAGCACTTATCGCAGTTGTGACTTTTCTCTCGGACACGAACCCTTTTCTACAAATAAATACGGGCGTGAAACTATGAAAATGCCCGTTTTGAAGGGCTGCCGGCTTACACAACGCAATCACATGTCGCCTTCTTGCTCCGTTTGCATGTCTCCGGAAATAGGCAAATGCTGGTTGGTGTTGCACTTCAGGGATAATAATTGATACCCATCCCCTTGCCTCCAGCTCCTCTCCCGCCTAACTCCGTCGCCTTCAAACCCTCCTTACCCGATCCTCTTCGCCGGTCTCAGCCCACCACCGCTACTCGCCGTCGCCGCTTCCAGTCCACAGCTGCCCTCTCGCCACCGCCACCACTCTTCCTCCTCCCCCTCCCCCATCTCTTCCTCCTCGCCTTCGCCTCCTTTCGCTGGCGCCACCGCCGACGGTTGCTCTCCTATCCACTGCGTCCACCCCCAAATCCACCATCGCCCTCCTCGCTTCCGCCGCACTCCCCCGACCTCCTTTCCCCTCGCCTCCCTCGCCTTCGACACCTCTCGCCCCGCCTCCGCCCACTGATGGCCGCTCCCCCGTCCACCGCCTCACAGCCTCCAGTCCACGGCCGCCTCATAGCCCTTGCTACCCTCCCCCTCTCCAATTCCTAGCTGGCTCCGCCACCTAGTGCAACCTCAAGGACTCCCACCTCTGCCGCTCTGCACCACCGCCCTCCTGAACCTCGCCTTCGTTCTCCACGCCGCCATTGCAACCAGAGAGGCCTCGACAGGGTGTCGAGAGGGTAATCGTAGCTAACGGTTACGTAAATTTTCCAATATAATTATCGACAATGACTATAATGAATCCCTACTTTTTAAAGAAAACATTAAAAAAAAAAAAAAAAAAAAGGAGTGCGGCAAGAAGTCCTCCAAGAAAATACTTGTAGAATAAAATTTCGGACGCAGATCAAGATAAATTTTATTCGTAAATTTTATATTTAAATTATTTAAATATTATTATTAAAATTCTATGCTTATTTCTTTTGAAAATATTTAGCTATAAATGCAACTCCGACGTTCTAGCCAACCACTGTCACAATCAACTAACGCATCACGACCGTCACCATAACCGCCACCATCAGCAAGGAGTCGGGCACCACCCACCACCACCGGTGCTGGAAAGGACGAAGGGAGAAGGAATAAGAAGAACGCCGCCACCGGTGCTGGAAAGGACGAAGGAAAAAGAAGAAGTGCTACAGGAAGAAACGCTATAAAGCTGCCATTCTAAAATACTCCATACAATAAAATTCAAAAATAGTCTACATGAACTCTGTAAACATTTTAAACTCCATAACTAATATCCAAACAGTTTTTCGGATTATTTTCTCGAAGAAAAAGAAAAAAAAATAAGAGAAAATAAATGGTGTCTTCCGCAGTGCCAACCCGCGCACCTGCATGAAAAATTATTACATGGACCAGGTCCAGGTGCGATTTGCGAGGGCTGCGAGATAAATAGCAAGGTGGGACCAGCGCGCGAGAGAAACCATTTTCAGATTCTCAAGGACGGGAAAAATAATAGGATAAGAGGGGGAAAGGAGACCGCATAAATGAGTGGTGTGCAAATATTTGTCCTCTTAAAAAACCCACAAAAGATAATTCAAACGCCATAAATACCCCTACTACATCATCAAATTACAAGTGCACCTCGGAATTTTTCAAAAAAAAAAAAAAAACACTTTTGGCCTTCCTCGCGGGGCCCTTCTTCGCTGGAAGCTTCGCGGGGCCTTCCCAACCTTAGCCTTCTTCGGCGACGCCTTGGCTGCAGCGGCCCTCTTCGGGGTGGCAGCAGGCTTCGCCGGCGGAGCGGCCTTCTTCCCCGGCGTGTCCTTGGCAGAGGTCTTAGCTGCCTTCGCCGGCCGAGCCTTCGCCTTCGGCTTTGCTACATTCGCCGCAGGCTTAGGCTTCGCCTTCGGCTTCGCCGCCGCGGGTTTGGGCTTTGCAGCGGCCGGCGCCTTTGGCTTCGGCTTGGGCTTCGGCTTCGACGACGCAGCAGGCTTTGGCTTGGCTTCGGCTTGGGCTTCGGCTTCGGCGACACAACAGGCTTGGGCTTGGACTTCGGCTTGGGCTTGGGCTGGGGCGGGCTTGGTGGCCACAGTGGACTTGGGCTTAGGCTTGGGTTTCGGTTTGGTCTTCGCCGGAGCGGGCTTTGCCGGACGAGAGGGCGGCAGCTTGTAAGAGTTTTTGACCTTAGTGAGCTTGCCGCCGGCGGTGAGCTTCTTCAGCTGGACAAGAAGCAGCTTGCGAAAGTTGGGGGGAAGATGGGCCTTGTGCTTGTCTTCAATAAACTTGGTGATCGCGTACTGGCTCGATCCAGTCCTCTCCTCAGCGAAGTGATTGCCTGTCCGATCATCTAGGGTTTCAAAAGAAAGAGATACGATCAGATCCATGAATTCGATAGAAAGAAGGGAATCAGCGGTCGAAATGGGGGAAGATCTTACCTCGATGTAAGGTGGGTGGGCAGGAGGAGATCGGGGCTTCTTTGGAGCGGAGGGCTTTTTGGCCTTGGTTTCCTTGGCTTTCTTCGGCTTGGCCGCGTCCTTAGCCTCGGTATCCTCCGCTGCGGGCTCCGCCGGCGCCGGATCCTGAACCTGCTCTTCCACCACCGCCGGTGCGGTCTCTTCCGCAGACATGGCTTTGCGATCGAGAACCAACGGGACGAGTCTTAGGGCTACGGTTTGTACGGGGGAGATCAGAAGGGAAGGGGTGATGTGGGAGTCGACGGTGGAAGACGTGGATTTAAATAGGGACAGACGGGGAAACGGTAGACAGGAGGTGAGCTCTGATTGGTCCGCGCCCTCTCCACTCGGATCCTCAGCCTCCTAATTTTAAATTTGGACCGCTGGATCATGTGGTCATCGACGACTGAGGGGAGTTGAGTGGGTGGAAATGATATGAGAGCGGAGTGGAGTCAGGGGAATCAGGTAGAAGAATTGGGGTGCTTTCCCTCTCTCATTTCTGGAAATAACTTGTGCTGCGATCCATGGATTTAAGTGAAATTTAAACCATTTGGAAGCACCGGAGCTTGACTTTTCAAGTGAATGCGATATTATTCAATTTGGTGGCAGTGGTTGGAGAGAATTTAAACCTCAAAGCTACATTGGGTCGTGTATATGGTTTTGTGTGACTTTTGCAAGGTTTTTAGGCTCTCAAGGAGAAGATCGAGCATTTTGATTGAATTTTTCATTTGGAGATGATAGTAGTCAAGCAAAGAGATGAAAAAACTTGGAATCATGCAAAATATAATAAGAAATGAATGAGATATGATTGCTCAAATACCATACAACTGAAACACTTGATAAAATAGTTGGGCAGGGTCCAAGATCCAAATATCATCTCCAGCACATAATTATATGTGAGCGATTTCTATGATGTTAGCAAATCATGGACAAATTGGAGAAGGTATGGATTGTAGAACATGGAAGTGAGGATGAAATTATTCAACTATTATAAAGTCTATAAAATGTTTTCCACCATTATATGCAATATATAAGTAGAAACACAACCAGGCAATGCTAGCAACTCTCATGTCCTTTCTATATGAATGGAAAACTCTAATTATTATGATTCACAACTAGTCATCTTTTTCTTTTTTTTTTCTAATGCAAGAATGATGGAGTCTTATTTTCAATATATAAAAGGATATCATGATAAAAAATGTGGATACGATTGTTGGTGGTTCATCATCAAGAGTGCTGACTCAAACCTATTGATGCACCATGAGGAGAATGCTCCCAACTTCAACAAAGAACCATGAGATCTATGATGCATATTAGGTTACTTCTAAAGATCTGAGAATATCTATTGTAATCTAAATGATATATATCAACTAAAGAATTACATCTAAAAAACATAACACTAATATGCCGAAGATTGTATGATGTTCACTTTTATATGATGTGGGGCTTAACTACATGGTTTTGATCTCAAGGTTCTGAACCTATAAAGCAGGTAAAACACACATGTTACTATATTTCCATTTCAGCTAGGGTTCTTTACGTTTGATCATTTGATTTTAGGTATAATCATTTTATTTAGTTAATACACAAAGTGGACTGTTCTATGTTTCTTTGTTCTCTCTCTTTCTCTCTCTTTTATGTGGGAAGAAGATTCTCTCAGCAATCAGATGAGGCTATAACGGCTATTAAAGGTTCTCATTCAAGAATCCTGAAGTCGATATAAGGGGAATCAATGCACAAAATTATTCTAATATAGGTCTCTCTCCTCATCTACCTATTATATGATCAAGAAGTTTTGATTCAAATTCTAATTTTTTTGACAAGGATCAAATTTGATGTCCCCTCATTGTTGCAAGATTTGGCCATGTATCATAGGTCCATGGAGAAGGGAGGGAAATCAGGATTCTCAATTGAATCAAAACGCCTGCCACACATAAATCTCAACAACAATAACAGCAACAAAAAAATTATATAATTTTCAGACTGGGAGATGGAGTCAACAGGGATCCTTTACTATTAACAACATAAGCTTCTATATATGGACGTACTCTCTCCTATTGGTAAAGTTGATTGGAAAACGCCTTCAAGAGACAAGATAAAAATTTCCACTTGTTTCTAGAGAACTGTTGTAGGGTATTAAGAGCAGATAATTTAAGAAAACATAATTGGCCTGCTTCACACTTGTGTCTGTTACTCAGAAGATCCTTGAGGAGGCTTATATCTCATATTTATCAGGGGACATATCTTCCTATTGGACTTGTAGATCTTGTAGATTTTTATTTGGAGGAATGAACTAAAGGCTTGTATTCTCCTGCCACAACTTGCTCTTGGGTCATTAGTCAAGACAGAAGAAACAAGTTTTTTTTAGTTGGACGAGCAGTTTTTTGGAGGGAATTTTGGAGTAATTCTGCTTCCTTGATATGAGTTTACTTCTGTTTTAGCTAAGCTAAACTCGTACTCTTGGCTGCTGCAATTTGAGCTTTAGAGTGATTGCGGTTTCGTTTATTTCTTGGTGTTTTCCTTGTTCTTTCTCTTTTGTTGCATTTCCTTTCTCCTCCTCCTCCTCCTCCTCCTCCTCTCTCTCTCTCTCTCTCTTCTTCTTCTCTCTCTCTCTCTCTCTCTCTTCTCTCTCTCTCTCTCTCTCTCTCTCTCTCGCACACTTGTACTTCTTTCATTTTCTGAATAAAAATGATCAGGCTTCACTAATCTCTTTCTTAATAAACAAAACCATTAATCCAGAAAAAGGATGCTGATCAAATTTGGAGACTGATTTATCCAATTCTTGTGAGACAAACTCATTACTTTGAATCAATCCCATGGTTTAACCACCAAGCTCTTCTTGTGAACATCTCCTCAATATCAATAAGCCTATTGCCAAACTAGTAGCCTTCAATGCACAAACCCTGTTAGGTTTGTTTTAGAGCATGTAAAGTAATCAGCCGTACACTTGTAAAATCTGATCAATTTCAAATATTGAGACTACCCTTCTCCAACGCAAGGTTGCTCTAGAAGATTTGTAGAGTTTTGGAATGAGATCTCAAGGGCTAAAAGGTGACTCGGTTCAATGTTCACTCGCAGTTTATAATATCTTGAACGTCTTCCAGTGTTGTGTCAAGTTAAATATGAAAGAAGAATTAATTTCATTGAGAAATTTGTTTAACCTAAGGATCAAAATAAAATGGGTGGTCCTTGGGGAGGATATAAGCAGTCTTAGGGGCTTAATCATTGACTAAGGACTTATTAGTGGGTATATTAATAATATGATTGCTTAAAGGCCATGATGTTAGCCATTTTGCTATAGCCAGAATGGTAGATACCTTTGATCCTTGCCTCCAAAGTCATGTTAAATATATTTAATGAAACTCAACTTGTGTACCAATAGAAAAGTTTCTCGGTACATCTAGAGTACTTCTATGTTGTTGTTCATTAACTAATCTTCTTTAATCATTCCCTGGTGACCAGTTACATGGCATGCCATATTTTGACTTACAAAGAGAGAAAGACATGGTAGAACTTAGCCGATCCATTGAAAATTTAGACAAAAAGTGAATGAAAACAGATGAGAAGAGACTCAAGGGGAACCAAAGAACAATGATAACAGGTAGTATTAGTGGCTTTTAGGATGATCAAGCTGGAGTAGCATATATGCAAAGCTGGCCTCATTTAACTTCAGATTCTTCACCAAGTGAAAGTAGGTTATCATTTCTTACTAGCAGAGCTGATTCATTACTCAAATCCCTTCAATCTAGGGATCAAGATTTCTATCTTTGTGTATATACTCCACATACAATCAATGAAATTAACCTTCCAAACCTGCACCCAAATTTGCCATGGTATTGATTAAGGAGGATCGATACCATGAGGACTGGATAAGGTCTAAGAGCAGTCCAAGAGTGAGATCCGTCACATCGAAAAACTGAATCACTTGATAGAGGAGAGAGAGAGAGGGAGAGAGAGAGAGAGAGAGAGGCGAGAGAGAGAGAGAGAGTTAGCTTGGCTTGGATCAGCTTTGCACAGCATAATAATATCAGCTTACTGCAGATTATGTAACCTGACATAAATAAGTTATCATTAAGACCAAAAATGAGCCCCGCATATCAAGCCTTACATAGATTTTTTGCTGAGATGCACAAAGCAAGCATGATCATAATATTAAAGTAAGTTTCAACAACTTGCCTAAGTTCTCTCTCACAGGGGTTTTTGTACTGGGAAAAGCCATTGAGATGGGAAGTGAGCTGTCATGAAGAAATACAAACCTTGGTCCAACCTAAAACAAAAGCCGAGCATGAACAATATGAGTTTCAGGATATTATTAAAAGACCTGGAAGGAACTGTTTTATCTTGGTCAAGTATTTATTAGCTGGTTGAAGCAAGCTGAAAGGAGTTCAAAATTTTGGCATACATGGTGGTAGAAAATTGTTTCAAGAAACTCATCAAGCTGGAGACTTTTATTGAGAAGATGGTTGCATTTGATCACAATAATTGAATCTTATAGGCAAAAACTTAATTTGATAAATACACGCTCGATCATTTTTTTTCTTGGAGGACTATAGGTGCAAAAAAACCTCAACCATGATGGAAAAAGAAGAAGAAATTAGGAGTACGATGCTTTATCACACTTCGTTCAAGGTCCAATGATAAAAGACCCAGTCACCAATTAATTATAGATGAGTGGCAATTGGTTGTGCAACAAGAATATGCTGAGCAACATGTATCCTTTAATTTGATTTGTTGTGTGCCAGATGGAAATTTCTCTACTTGAATCACTTCTATTGTGATTTCAACTGATGATGACACAATGTTCATTTCTATACCCATGAAAGCGCAAGTCAAAGACTTGGTTCCAACTTTGTATCACTTTTTGCTGGTTGGTATTAGCAGCAATATTTGTGATGCTATTGTCACTGATCATTCTTCTCATGGTTTGCTCTCCAGTAGCTCTTATTCTTAAAGAGGATTAATCAGCCACTTCTACTAAATTTTATCCAGTCATGTCATGGAATATTACTAAGATTTTGTCTCTTAAAATCATTGATCTGAATTTCTAGGAGCATCCTTTAAAGGCCAAAATATGACTAATGATCTCAAATTGACTAGCTCAGAATACATTATAGTTTAATCTGAAAATTAGATAAAAGAATGCTAGTGATAGACTAGAATGGCATTTTACACTAAATGTGAATTAAATCGTGGCTTCCATGACAGCTTAAATTATTTAATAATGGCTGCCAAAATTAGCTCCTATTTTTAGATTTTCGTAATGGAAATCAAGCTAGTTTCTCCAATTATTTCATACTTGAAGATGATCTGCTATACTTCTTTACTAAAGTAATTGAAGTTCAAATCACAAATCATGCATTTTATGTGAAGAGAATAGTTCAATACGGTTCTCCACTCTAAAGGTTTCTTCCTTTATTGTCATAAGTGTCGGAACAGTGCTTTAAAAAATCATGGATATGATTAAAAAAATTAATTAAAGATTTAATTATAGAAAAATGGTAAAATACTTATAGAAAATTGAAGAACATAATTCATATTCGGAAAGTGTAAGATACTATCCTAAGGCATATTTCCATCGTTCGTGCGGGAATTATCGAAAACACTATCCCAAGATACGACCGGGATTTTTTCACCTACGAGCACGATCGTGGAAGATGTTGATAGAAACTCTTTCAGCACCCAGTAAAATAAATTTGAAAGAAAAAAGAAATTTGGAGAAGAAAATATTGAAGGAAAAAAGAGTATGAAAACATGAAACAAGATTTATATCTTTAGTCCTCCAAGATTGTCTTTTTATAGCCATTCAAAATCTAACCATTTGGATTTTTATTGATCAATTAAAGCTTAATTAAGAGTCCAACGGTCAGAAATTAAAAGCTCAATAATCAAAGTATAACGGTCAAATAATTAAAACTCCAACGTTCATTATTAAAAACTATAATGGTCAAATTATTAAAAAAAAATGGTCAAATATTAAAACTAAAACGGTCAAATAATTAAATAGTTGTAAAGAAAATTTTGGATTTTCTCAACAATAAATATTTTGTAATAATATTCACATATTTCCCAATAACAAGATGAGCTCTATACATTAAATATCTCCATGGAATGGAGTATAAATTGGCATATCCGTGAAAACAAAATTACTTATGTATAACAAGGCTTCTTCACCTCATGTATGGAATATCTCAAAGGTATTGGTGTCATTCAAACTAACTTTTCCTTACTTATTTGGACAATCCATTACTGAAGGAATATATTAAGAAAGCATTTGATGAAGGATACTACCTATACCTTAGCTACATTCAATGCATGTGATTACTAAGGAAGAGCTTAATCACAAATGGATAGCCATGATTTTGTTAATCTTGAGATATTGTGATTTACAATAAAAAGGTGGAGGAGTTTGAGGGAAAATGAATGTAAGTCATATGCCCCAAAATAGAGTCAGTTAGGGATTTCTCTCCTCTCTAATCCAATTCCCCTAAATAATAAAAGGAGATAGGGATTTCTCAGGATCCCACTTCACAGCTAATTATAGATCCCAACCACAAACCAAAAATAGAAAAATGAGTCTTGATTTCTTTTAAGCTTTTTGATATCCTGTTGCTGGAGGTGAGTGAAACTTTCAGCAATATGATTGAGAATAATATAGAATGAACTTAATGTAAGTTATAATGTATGAAAAAATATATATTATATATGTATTTATATATTTTAAAATATTTAAAAAATAATTTTTTTTCGTGGTATGTGTTGCAGAATAAATTTGATATAACAAATGATTTAGAAATACAATAGAATAATGCTAAGAAGTCTAGCTTGGAAAGTGAATAGAACTACTGCCCTAAAGGAGATTTTGTCCTCTTCTCATGCGAAGAATAATTGGACCATGCACTCTCCTCCAAGGTAACATCTGGAAGCCAACACTCCAATATCTATTGGTGGCATGATCTCGAATAGATACTAATCAGCTTATCTTCAACCCAATAAAAAAAATGTAGCAGAGAGAAAAAATTTAAAAATTTTAAAGAGAGGAATGTATGAGAGGGAGAGCTTTAAAATTCTTGGATGTCTTGTATGACTAGGATAGAGGCCTATTTATAGGTTCAAAATTCTAGAAAAAATTTTTAAAAAAGCCCTCAAATAGCCATTATGGTATTAAATAAAAAGACCATTAAATAATTAAATTTCAAAATTAATTAAAAAAAAAAAAATAGTAAGGGGGTAGGTTATTTATTTTGTTTTTCGTAATGATAGTAATCTCTCATAAAATAAAATAAAAATTAAAAATTTAATATTATTAACTTGATAAATAATTTAAAAATAAGAGATTTTTGGACTTTTCTATGCTTAGTGTAAGTACCTTCTAGGTTTGAACTTTTATTTAGTATAAAATATACATAGTATGAATATGAACTGATCAAATATAGGGTAGTGATATCTAAGTTATGCGCTTGCCTTGATTTTAAGAGGTTATTAGAGTTCATCTTGATTCCATAGTCATGGTCTTACGACTACTCTTACTAAGATATATCTTCCAAGGGTACATGCAATGAAATCGTACCTCGCTAAACTCATAGTCTTAGATCTATTAAGAGCTATGCTCAACCTACCGTCACAATAGAGCACCATACTATAAGGATTGGATAAAGATATACTTTAAATCGTGCTCTCAAATGTCACCTCAGAGGTCGTTTCCCTTTAAACCTTAAACCGTGGACTTGTTATGATGGTAAGGATCCACTCTGGTGACTAATATATGGGCTTAAGCTCCATCCCCCTCGATGTCTCAAATACCATAACCTTCAAAAGGACTTTGATCAAAAGATCTGCCAATAATTTTTTTGATCTTATAAATTATAGTTATATTATTTTTTTAATTTTATTTTTTATAGCTTATATCTAATCAGAAAATGATTATTCATCTTTTTTTAGTTATCTATTAGTTTAACAGATCAATTAGAGCTCTACAATCATAATTTTAAAAAAAATAAAATTTTTGGTAAAATAATTACTATATTATTTATTAAGTTTTTTAGCTTTGTACTTTAGTACATGCAGTGTCAAAAGCAATCAATTTGGGTTCTAATATACTTATAGTAATTATTATTCATTTACAAGAGCTCCAAGATATTGCAGTCCTCCTAACAAGAAAAGATACTAAGTGGTGGACTTAACATCTAAGTTATCTATTATCCATTAGCATCGCTATAATCCTTTAATATTTATGGATAACTAGAGTATACTAGAGAGGAATTTAAGATTTTCTTAAAAACCTAAAGATTCTTCTAGAGCTTTTCATTATTCTTTCCTAAAATTACTAGTTGTTGTCGCTTGGATCGTCGTGACCTGTAGCTCTGGCATGTCACCGCTGCGTTGGGTGCCTCCTCCCACCGGGTGCACTCCCTCCTCTTTAGGGTCGGCTCTTCGGTCCGATCTGTTGTCCAAGTGGCTACCCAAGAGGGGGGTGAATTGAAAATTTAAAATTTTAAAGCAAATAATGTACAATTAAAAATCTCTTTAAAATGTTAGGTGCTATGGCAGAATAATAAATTGCAAGAAGCTAAATAGAGTCAAATAAGCACAACACAAACACACAAAATTATAGTGGTTCGGAGCAACCAGCTCCTACGTCCACTACCCAAGATACCACTTGGGATTTCCACTATATTTACACCCAAATACAGTCGGATTGTTTTACAGGATCACAATCCAAATCTCTACATTTGGTTTTAACAGGATCAGCAAAGAAACCCAACACCCTTTGATTTTGAACAAGATCACCAAAGAAACCCAACTTGGTTTTCACAAGATCACCAAGAACCTAACTTGGTTTTACCAGGATCACCAAGAACCCAACACTTAGTTTTTATCAAAGGCTCACCAAGAACCTATTTGGTTTTTCAACCGGGCTCACCAATAACCCAACAATTCAAGAATGAATTGAAATAAATGCAACAATAATGACAAACTCTATTTGTTGGATAGTTGCCGGTGCAGTTTAAGAGAGTCCACCTGGATGCACTTGAATGAACTTTAATTGCTTTAGTAGCTTCTTTCCAAAGTGTTTCAAGCTTCAGATTTGAGTTGGTGAAGACTTGAAGTCTGACTTGAATGCTCTTTGTGCTCTCTTGCTTGTTGGTATGTAGGATATTCATTAAAGCTTCAAAACTTTCAAAAACTTCTCAACTCTTACTTGAAAGAAGTTCAAATCCCTCAAATATAAGGTCTTCCATCACTCCAAGATAGTTTGAGACATTGCAGATCGTTGGGATGTAACATATGACCGTTGGAGCACTTTTTAGCATTCAAAAAGAAATTCTGAAACTAGCCGTTAGATACCTGGAAATGATATTCAAGTCAGCACGGATTCCTTCGAGTCGGCTCGGATCCTTTGAGTCGTCATTTCTTCAATGCAATCGGTTCTTGTCTCAGGATGCAAAACTTCACTCTAGACGAGTCGGCTCTTGATAGCTCGGGTCAACTCGAACTTACATCTTTGAAAATCTTGAACTCGAGGAGTCGCTCTCTTCAACTTGGGTCGGCTCTTCTTCTCGGGTTTGGAAATCCTTACTCTGGAAGAGTCGGCTTGTTGCAGTTCGGGTCGGCTCGCTTTCTCAGGTTTTCAAATTTGTTCTAACAGAGTCAGCTCTTTCTGGTTCGGGTCGCTCGCCTGGCTGTTCTCAGAAGATTTCAAACTAGACTCTGGAAGAGTCGGCTTGGACTTATTCCAGTCGACTCGGATTTACTAGAGTTGGCTCGGTTACTTTCGAGTCGACTCGGATTACTGTGTACTAGAATCCTTGATGCATGCCATGAGATGGAGTCGACTCTTCATCATGCTGGATCGACTCGAGTAACTTCTTCAAGATTTTTATAATTTAACTTCAAGAGAAACTCTCACCAACACTTTTACAATTTTCATGCAAACCAACTCAAGATAAATTTAAGGCGCACACACACAAGTAACCCTTTTTCATAATTTTCTTAACTTTTTCATTGGATTCTTCTTTACAAAAACATATTACAACACAACTCAAAACAAGAAGTAAAGATGTAGGAGTTGAAGTTTGAATAATAAATCATCCTACAAAAACTTGTAAACCACTTGAAGAGTTGTTAGAAATAAAATGCATAATCCAATGTTTGGTTATCATCAAAATCACTTATAGGGTCAACAATCTCTCCCTTTTTGATGATGACAAAACACTAGGTATGAAAAAATTCTTTACACTTACATGTATAAAAGTATTTGAAAGTAATATTCACATGTATTAGAGCTAACTATATTTGTAAATAAGTATCAGAGCTCTAGTGACGAAATTGTATAGTATTGATGTTAGTGCTTTTGTATATATCAATGTAAACCTTTGCATGCTTCATAAAATCAGAATTAACACAAACATGGAATATCAGAGTTTAAAAAAAATTGACAAAATTAAGACTAATTTTTTGAGCAATCAAAGCAATGCCATTCTCAAAAGAATCTCTCCTTTCTCTAGTTTTAAAATAATATAGTAGATAGGTCCATTTGAATACTATCACTTTTGTGCTCCCCCTTCTTCATTCTTTTTATGCACTTTAAGAATAATTGGTAGGAAGCTCAACATAGATATCATAAATTTTCATGACAGCTCAATCATTAGTAATGATATTGATACCATTGACCATTCTCCCCCTTTTATCAACCAATCAAAAAGGGGATTTCAAATAAAGCTTAGATTTTGAATAGATTGAGAAAGTCTTTAATATTTATTTGAGATAATTTCATTTTCTCATATTGAAAATTCTAATTAAAATTTATCATATTTATATCAAAAGCATTGTATGATTAGAAGGCTAACTCATCATAACAAAAGAACTTTCATTTCATTGAGAAATATTCCATACAAAGTGTGAAAGAAAGTACATTCATATTGTAAAAGATAAAAAGTAGAGCATTCATATTAAGAAGTACAAAATAACCAAAAGAATAACTAATCAACCTATTCTTCTTCTTTACTAGAAGAAGAGGAGCCAACCTCTATACCTTATCAGAGGTCTTAGTTTTCAGGGGTTTAAACCTTAAATCCCTGAATCTAGTTCTAACTGGGGCTCTAAGTGTCTTAGTCTTCTTGGTCTTTATCTTCTTCTTGTCTCAACAGGTTTAGGTTTGATTGAAGGTGGATCAAATGAAGGAATAGGAGAAGGTTGAACAGGAGTCTCGAGTGACTCTTTGTTGATATGTACAGGAGTGTCCTCAGTAGTGAATGTTTACTTTGAAGATTGCAGTAGGATACTTTTGATTTCATCTTTAAAGTTCTCCATCTCCTTTTCCATTTTCTCCCTATGAAGAGCATCTATTCTGATCTCATTTTCTGCAAGCTGGCATTAACTGAACTTCTCAAATCATCCAGAGCATAATTCATATGACCTGTCAGTGAATCAAAAATAGTTTCCATCCTTTGAAATATCAACTCCTTAAGTTCAGATGGAGTTATCATTTCTTCATCCCTGTTTCCAGACTTGTTGGCTTCAACAGTAGTAGGTTCATCATTATCAGAGGAAGTAGCAGCAAACTGACCAGACATTTTCTTTATCCATACTCCTTCTTACGGTTTGTATCCCATTCTTTTAAGTGAATTGAAGGAATAAGTGGTTGAGTGATGTAGAGGCTTGCCTATCTTATCAGTTAGATCAATTCTAGCTTCTTCAAATAGTAAGGTAAAAACCATATCGTAGGGTATGCATGCTTTAATTTTTCTAGATGCTTCTCTCATTTGAATCATCATGATGAGGGAAGGTTGAGAGGTTCTTCTTCAATCAGATGTCCCATAAAGGTCATATCCTTTTCACTCACCCAGTCAAAGCGACCGGTTCTGGGAAGAAATATTCTACTGACCGTGTTGTGAAGAAGTCTCATTTCCTTTGACAACAAGTTGGCTTGAACATGTTGAACGGAGCTTACATCTTTTCGTCTGTTGGCATTTGAAGCAAGTTCCCCAACTTTTCCTCATCCACAATGATTCTAACTCCCTTAATAGTTGATTCCAAATAGTACTCTCAAGAATTAGGTTTTTATAAAAATTTTGTACCAGAGAAGGGTAGGTCAGAATATCCAGTGAGCAGAAAGATTTCCAGCCTTGGTTGTCTATCCATCTCCCTATCTTCATTTCCAGTTCTTCTAGGAAGGAGAAATCAATCCTTCTTCCACAAGTAATAGGCCTGTTGGTCATTGAAGTGGATTTCATAGTCAGAGAGGATGTTTCTTCTCTTGTTGTTCAGGAGTGGATCTTTTTCTCTTTTCTCCCTTTCCTTTTAGATTTTCACTGTGTTTGCTTGATTTTGCTGCTTGAGAAATCTTCCGTGCAGATCTCCTTGGAGCCATAGCAGTGGGATTTAGGAAATCAAGGTTCTGGGGAATGGTTTTTGAGAGATTGGTAAATGTTCCAAGTGGAGTAGAGTGAGTTTGAAATGAAATAAAGAGTGAAGTGCAAGATAAGATAGTTCATATCTACTTAAAATAGCGATTTCTCGACATTCGAGTCGACTTGCTCAGCCCTAAAAACATTTGAGTCGGCTCGACCAGAGCGAACTCAGAACAATCAGAATAATGAGTCAGCTAGGCAAAACTTCAGGTTGACCTAGTCTGCTCAACCAGAGCAAGAACAGAAAACTCAAACATTCGAGCCGGCTCGACCAGAGCAAAATTGCTCGAGTCGACTCGAATAGAAACTTTTCCATAGAAAATGAAATGATTCAGAATTGATTTCAATCAAGTGAAATTTCAAGAAAAGTTATTCAAAATCATGAATAATTGTAGAAGGTTTTCTAGATTTTTTTTCTTAATTTAAAGGAAATTAGGTTAGGGTAATCTAAAAAGGATCACAAAGCCCTAATTCTCCTCTAAGCAATTCAAATCTATCCTGGTTCAGTGGCTTAGTAAAAATGTCAGCTAATTATTTTTCAGTTGGGATAAATTCTAGTTCAATATCACCATTCAAAACATGATCTCTAATAAAATGGTGTCTAATCTCTATATGCTTAGTCCTAAAATGTTGAATAGGATTTTTGGTCAAATTTATAGTACTTGTATTATCACACTTGATTGGAATTTTGCATTGTGTAAAACCAAAGTCTTCTAGTTATTATTTAATCCATAACACTTGTTCACAATAACTCCCTGTAGCAACATACTCCGCTTCAACAGTAGAAAGTGCTATCGTTTTTGTTCTTACAGTGCCATAAGATTAATTCAACCATAGAAATGGCATGTGCCGCTAGTGCTTTTTCTATTAATTCTATAACTAACATAATCAATATCAGAGAATCCAATTAAATTAAAGATGATTATTTCAAAATCAAATAGACCTAGATTACATGTACCTTTCAAATATCTCAATATTCTTTTAACAGCAAGCATATGTTTTCTTTAGGATTATATTGAAATCTAGCACATACACATACACTATACAAGATATCCGGTCTACTTGCAATTAAGTATAATAAGGATCCGATCATACCTTTATAGAGCTTTTGGTCAACATTGGATCAATTTTCATCTTTGTCCAATTTGCAAGATGGGCTCATGGGTGTGCTCATTTGTTGCTCGTCTCCATACCAAACTTCTTAATTATTTCCTTGATATATTTGGCTTGGTTGATGAAGATCTCTTAGTTTGCTTTACTTGAAGTCCGAGGAAGAAGTTAAGTTCACCTATTAGGCTCATTTCAAATTCTCCCTGCATTAGCTTAGCAAATTCTTCACAAAAACTTTCATTAGTTGCACCAAATATAATATCATCGACATAATTTGTATAACTAATATATCATTATTTTTTTTATAAAAAGGATTTTATCAATATTTTCTCTTGAAAAATCATTTTCAATCAAGAAAGTGCTAAGTCTGTCATACCAGGCTCTGGGTGCTTTTTCGAATCATATAACTTTATTGAGTTTAAACACATGGTTTGGAAAACATGATTTTCAAAACTCGGTGGTTGTTCTACAAAAACTTGTTCAGAGATAAAACCATTTAAAAATGCACTTTTTGTGTCCATTTGAAAAAGTTTAAAATTCATGTAGCAAGTAAATGCAAGAAGTAATCTAATGGCTTTAGTCTTGCTACGGGTGCATATGTTTCATCAAAATCAATGCCTTCTTCTTGACTATATCCTTTAGTCACTAATCTAGCTTTGTTTCTAATGATATTTCCTTGTTTATCTAATTTGTTCCTATAGACCCATTTGGTTCCTATGATTGGGTGGCCTTTAGGTCTATCAACTAATGTCCAAACCTTATTTTTTTCAAACGGGTTCAATTCTTCATGAATAGACATCATCCAGTTTGGATCATTTTCAGCTTTTTCTAAGGTGTGAGGCTCTATTTATGATCAAAGGCTAGGTAGTCATGTGCAATTCTATATGCAGACCTAGTCCTAATACCTTATGAAGGATCACTAATAATTAATTCTTTAGGATGGAAAATAGCGTACCTCCATTCTGTTGGTAATCTGTATGATCCTTACTTACCATTTCTTCTCCTTCTTCAATTGGTCTTTCTTGTATGCTCATGTCTTCTAGCTCTTTTTGAATTATACCTGCATCATTATCTATACACTTTTCTTTCTTAGAAGGTGAAGAGTTAGTTTCATCAAAAATAATATACATTAACTCTTCAACAATAAAAGTTCTTTTATTAAAAACTCTATATGCTTTGCTATGTATGAATAACCAAGGAAAATTGCTTCATCAGATTTAGCATCAAATTTTCCTAAATTATCTTTACCATTATTAAGCACAAAGCATTTATAACCAAATACATGAATAATTGATATTGGATTTCTTTCATTCCAAAGCTCGTAGGGGTTTTCTTCAGAATAGGATAGATCAAACCACGGTTTAAAATATAACAAGCAGTATTCACCGCTTCTATCCAAAAGTACCTTAGAAGATTACATTCACACAACATCGTTTGGGCCATTTCTTCCAAAGTCCTATTTTTCTCTCTACAACACATTTTGTTATGGTGTCCTAGAAGCGGAGAAGTTGTGATCAATGTCATTTTCTGTGCAATAATCATCGAAAAACTAATTTTCAATTCAGTGTCGTGATCATTTCTAATTGAAATTATTGAAAGATTTTTTTGATTTGAAATCTTTTATGAAATTTTCTAAATACTTTAAGGTTTCATCTTTGTGAGCAATAAACAAAATCCATGTAAATCTAGAAAAATCATCTACAATCACAAGGACATATTTCATACCCCTAGGCTTGCAGTCCTAGTTGGTCCAAATAAGTCCATGTGAAGTAGTTCTAGAGGTCTTGTAGTTGAAATCATATTTTTGGATTTAAATCTCCTCCTAGTTTGTTTATCCATTTGGCAAGCATCACAAACATGATCAAAATTAATTTTAAACTTAGGCATGCCTCTAATCAGATTTTTGGAAATTAACTTGGTAATAGTATGCATGCTAGCATGACCTAATCATCTATGCCATAATAAACAAGACTCATTGATCTTAGCATTCATTGCAACTAACTGGAATTACTTGACATGGCAAGATCATTTAGATCTACCACATAAATTTTCCAAGTCTATGTCCAATGAATTTACTACTAGAATTAAGAGAGTTTGTTACTATACACATAGAAGATTCAAAGATAACCTTGAAGCCCTTATCACAAAGTTGACTAATACTCAATAAATTATGCTTCAATTTATCTACTAGCAATACATTTTCAATGAAAGTACAGGGGGTTATCTTGATCTTACCAATTTCGATTATTTTTTCCTTGTCATTATCTCCAAAAGTAACCATACCTCCTTTTATTTCCAGGATGATGAACTGATCCTTGTCACCCGTCATATACCTTGATCAACCACTATCGAGATACCATCTTTTCTTCAATTTCTAGGCTGCAAGACATTCCTGCAAGACAATCAAGGAGTTTTTTAGGTACCCAAGCTAACTTGGGTCCTTGCAGGTTAGCAGAGGTGGTTCCTTTGGGAATACAAATCTTTCTTGATTTATTATGGACATTTCTAATAATAGTAAATTAAAAGCTTTATGTCCTATCTCTTTGCAAGAAAAACATCTGATTCTAGAATTCTGAAAAGATTATACTTTGAAATTCTAGATGCATGAGATATAGAAATAGCAGGTTTTGTATTTGAATTTTTAGAATCATACAAGATTGCTTTCGAAATAGAAGTAGAACCTTTTGTCACAAAAGCCTTTTAAGATATAATTTTTGGAACAAAATCTTTTTGTTTCATAAAAGTAGTTGCTGAAATATAATTTGAATTTAAAGCATTAAAACAAATTCCAGCTTATTATTGTAGAATTCTTTGTTCTTTAAGAATCAACTCAAGTTTGTTAGAAGATATAATTAGTTTTTCAACCTCCTTTTTCAACTCAGTATTTTCATTTAACAATACTTTGTTTTTATCATGAAATTCATTATTTTCAGTCTTCAAAATATTACAGTTTTTAGAAAAGACATGAAGTTCTTTTGCAATAAAATATTCTTTTCTAAAATCTCCTCTTTTTCTTTTAGTAAAGAATCATTAGTATTCTTTAGAGATCTAATCTTTACTCCAGCCTTTTTAAATTCATATAACAGATCATAGAATGCAGAATTTAATTTATCGAATGTAAATTCAATTTGAGTATTAGGGGAAGTTACCTCATCCTCGACACCCATTAGACATAAGTTAGCTATTTTCATAGTCTCTTCCTCTTCAGTTGAGGTGGATTCTTCACTGTCGCTTCATGTGGCAACCATCACTTTCTTTTTCTTCTTTTTGAAAAATTTTTTCAACAGAAAAAAGTCTGGATGAATGTGTCCCAGTTTCTTACATTCATAGCAGGTGGGGACTTGTTCCTTTTCTTTATCTTTGTCCTTGTCCTTTTTCTTAGAATGTTCTCCTCGTTTATGAAATTTTCTATTGAATCTTCTTTCTTCTTTCCCGTAAACTTTCTGAATCTCCTCACGACCATTGCAATATCTTCATCTTCTAGATCATTTTCGGAGGAGGTAGAGTCATCTTCTGTCTCTTCATCATCCTTTGATTCTAATGCAGCCTTGAATGCAATAGTTTTCTTTTTTTCTGATCATCATCAATTCTATGCTGCATGGCTATTCATGTGTGATGAGATAACCCATTAATTCATCCATGGATAGGGTGTTTAAGTCTTTAGCTTTCTGGATGGCAGTAACTTTAGGGTCCCATTTGACAGGAATCTATTTTTACTAATATTTTTGTACCAAATCAGCATTTGAATAAACCCTACCAAGACTTTTCAAACTGTTAATAATATCTATAAATATAGTGTACATGGCAGAGATATTTTTATTAGGCTCCATTTTAAATAATTCATAATTATGTACTAAAAGATTAATCTTTGAAGTCTTCACTTGGGAAGTTCCTCCTGGGTCACCTCAAGTTTATCCCAAATTTTCTTTGCTGAAGAGCAAATGAAAATTTGATTAAACTTGTTTGAATCCAAAGCACAGTATAACAGATTCATGGCTTTGGCATTAATTTTCCTAATTTCATGTCGTGTTCATCCCATTCCTCTTCAAGCTTGGGGACATCCACGCTATCAATTTTGATCATGGAAACATGTGGCCCTTTAAGAATGACCTTCCATAATTGAAAATCAACAGCTTGTATATAAATTTTCATTCTTGCTTTTCAATATGAATAATTTGTGCCTGTGAAGAGTGGAGGTCTATTAGTTGACTGGCCTTCCATCAAGGATGTACTCATGGGATAAGCCATCAATCTTTGCTCTAATGCAATCAGAGACACTACTTCGATACCAGTTGTTATCCAGGTGGCTACCCAAGAGGGAGGTGAATTGGGAATTTAAAATTTAAAGCATATAATGTGCAATTAAAAATCCCTTTTAAAGTGGTGGGTGCTGTGGCAGAATAATAAATTGTAGAAGCTAATAAAGTCAAATAAGCACAATACAAACACACACAAAATTTATAGTGGTTCGGAGCAACTTAGCTCCTACGTCCATTATCCAAGATATCACTTGGGATTTCCACTATAGTCACACCCAAATACAGTCAGATTGTTTTACAGGATCATAATCCAAAACCTCTACACTTTGGTTTTAACGGGATCACCAAAGAAAATCCAACATCCTTTGATTTTGAACCGATCACCAAAGAAATCCAACTTGATTTTCACAAGATCACCAAGAACCTAACTTGGTTTTACCAGGATCACCAAGAACCCAACACTTGGTTTTTATCAAAGCCTCACCAAGAACCTATTTGGTTTTTCAACCGGGCTCACCAATACCCAACAATTCAAGAATGAATTGAAATAAATGCAACAATAATAACAAACTCTATTTGTTGGATAGTTGCCAGTGCAGCTTAAGAGAAGTCCACTTGGATGCACTTGAATGAACTTTAATTACTTTAGTAGCTTCTTTCCAAAGTGCTTCAAGCTTTAGATTTGAGTTGGTGAAGACTTGAAGTCTGACTTGAATACTCTTTGTGCTCTCTTGCTTATTGGTAGGTAGGATATTCATTAAAGCTTCAAAACTTTCAAAAAACTCTTAACTCTTACTTGAAAGAAGTTTGAATCCTTAAATATAAGGTCTTCCATCACTCCAAGGTAGTTTGAGACGTTGCAGACCGTTGGGATGTGACATATGACTGTGGAGCACTTTTTGGCATCCACAAAGAAATTCTGGAACTAGTCGTTAGATACCTGAAAACGATATTCGAGTCGGCTCAGATTCCTTCAAGTCGGCTCGGATCCTTCGAGTCGATAGGTCGAGTTGCCATTTCTTCAATGCAGTCAGCTCTTTATCTCAGGATGCAAAACTTCACTCTATATGAGTCAGCTCTTGATAGCTCGGGTCAGCTCGAACTTACATCTTTGAAAATCTTGAACCGAGGAGTCAGCTCTCTTCAACTTGGGTCGGCTCTTCTTCTCAGGTTCAGAAATCCTTACTGGAAGAGTCGGCTCGATGCAGTTCTGGTCGGCTCGCTTTCTCAGGTCTTCAAAATTTGTTTTGGCAGAGTCGGCTCTTTCTGGTTCGGATAGGCTTGTCTGGCTGTTCTCAAAAGATTTCAAAACTGGACTTTGGAAGAATCGGCTTGGACTTATTCCAGTCGACTCGGATTTACTAGAGTTGGCTCGGATTGCTACATACCAGAATCCTTGATGCGTCCAATGAGGTGGAGTCGGCTCTTATCATGCTGGGTCAACTCGAGTGACTTCTTCAGGATTTTTACAATTGAACTTCAAGAGAAACTCTCACCAACACTTTTACACTTTTCATGCAAACCAACTCAAGATAAATTTTAGGCACACACACATAGAAGTAACCCTTTTTCATAATTATTCTTAACTTTTTCATTGGGTTCTTCTTTACAAAAAACAGATTATAACACACTCAAAACAAGAAGTAAAGATGTAGGAGTTGAAGTTTGAACAAATAAATCATCATACAAAAACTTGTAAACAACTTGAAGAGTTGCTAGAAATAAATGTGCATGCTCCAATGTTGGTTATCATCAAAATCACTTATATGGTCAACACGATCGAACTGCCAAATAGAGAAGACTGGGCCAGGGATTCTCGCAAGGATGCTCTAATGATCAAGTCAGTGGACAATTGAGGGAAACAGAATCTCTAAGGTGGAGAGCTTGGGAAACTCCCTCACCCCAGGGGGTGACAAGATGATAATGATGAAATAGAAAAAGGAAAGAGGGAATGGAGAGCAGGGAATGGGGAGGATCCCTCCGTCGATCCCTTGGCTGCTGTGCTTTTGTCTGCTAGCTTACCTCTCTCCCCCTCCTGCTCACTTACCTTCTTACTTACCATCCTCCTCTTTTCTGGCTTGTCCTGGTGTCCTTAGTATGCCCTCTCATGGTGGAGGGGCTTGCCACTGCTCGTGGCTTCTCCTTCTTCCCCCCTCATAAACTGGTCCTTCCAGAGGAGGAAGCGATCTGTGGGCCTCATGGAGCCCTCTCCCCTTTCCTTTCTTTAGACTCATTCTCTTCCCCCTCTTTTTCTGAGTCCTCTTCTCTTTCGAGTCCTCTTCTCTCCTGAGTCCTCTTCCTAGTCTTCTCCTTCTTCAAATTGGTCTTCTTTACTTCCTTTTCTTCAGACACGTTCTCTTCCCATTCTTTCTCGAGTCCTCTTCTCTCCCGAGTCCTCTTCTCCCTTTCTCCTCTCATTGGGGATGTCATTTTTTGCTTAAGAGGGGTAGGCGCTGTGCCACTGAGCCTCATGCCACGATGGGAAGTTTCCACTTCTAGAGGGACCGCCCGAGCATTGCAAGGCCTATGGCCTTCACAGAATTCTCCTTCTGGGTCAGCATCCTCCGGCTATACAGTAGTAGACATGGCGACATGTTATAAGGCCCTGGGTCTGACGAGGCTTATCTTGTATAGAGTATGCGGACGGTGTGTCGTAGAGCTGGCATTGGTGGTAGGGCATGCGCCACCTCCCGGAGGGTGCAGGTGGATAGGGATCTCCATGCCGTGGTTTACATTCCTATTAATCCTTCCCTCCTTCACCACTGGTGGGAATTATGGCCTTAGTATGGCAGGGAAGGACCTCTATTCGGGAGGCGCCTTTGGCAGCGTGAGCACGACCTCGATCGAGAGCTGATCTCAGACGGAGGGCTCGCCTCATGATCATGACCCCGGCTGGGAGCTGACCTCAATAGGAGGGCTTGCTTTATGAGCTCGACCCCGACTAGGAGCTGACCTCGGCAGGAGAGCTCGCTTCGACAGCATGAGCACGACCCTGGCCAGAAGCTGACCTCAGACGGAGGGCTCACCCCATGAGCTCGACCCCGACTGGGAGCTGACCTTGGTAGGAGGGCTAACTTTACGAGCTCGACCCAAACCGGGAGCTAAACTTGGCCTTCCACCCGGGGCCGCATCTAGGTGGCAGTCCCCACCCATGCAGCTGACGGTGGTTGTGTAGGCTCCATGTCAACGGATGTTGCCATATCACTAGTATACATACTCAGTTTACCTACTACATAAACTATATCTAGATGGATTCTATTTGAAATATATAATAGGAATCATATCCTCTGAGAATATCATAATTGATTAATAAGTTTTTCTAAATTTTTAATTAAGTGGAGAGCTATGATCATAAGGGATAGAGATAGGATTTAAATCAAATATTTTTAAGCATTTTTTCCTAAATATTCAATTTTTTTAAGCATTTTTTTCTATTGAGTATGTTATGCTTATTGCTATTCCACTATCTACTCTTGTAAACTTCATTCCTAAAATTACATCAGCTTCTTCTAAATTTTTTATATTAGATTATTTGATAAATAGCTTTTAGTTTCTTGAATTATTTTCATTAATATTTTAAATAATAATATATTATCTATATATAAACATAGTATTATAAAATCAATATCCTGTCTTTTATAATATACATATTTATTATATTCATTATTTTAAAGTTATCTTTTAAGATAATTTTATCAAATTTAATATGTCATTATCCAGAAACTTATTTAAATCATAAAGTAATTTGATTAGTCTACATACTTATGTTCTTATCCTTTTACTTCAAACCGTTAATATTGGTCTATGTAGATTTTTTTTCTAGTTCTCCATTTAAGAATGTAGCTTTTACATCCATTTGATGGATTATTATTTATGAATCGAGACTAAAACTATTAAAGTTCTTAGGCAAATTATCCTAACTATAGGAGCATAGATATCAAAGTAATCTATGCCTTTCTTTTGGTTAAATCTCTTTTCCTAGTCTAGTTTTGTATCTTTCTATTGTTCCATCCAACCTTATTTTTTTTAAAATCAATTTTGATCCTATATGTTTGTTTCTTGGAGGTAAATTAGTTAAAACCCAAGCTTTAATTTTTTGGATTGATTGAATTTCACTATCTATGGTTTCCTTTCAATATAATGATTATAATGATGATATCTCTCATTATACATAGAAGGTTCACCCTCTGCTAAGAATGTGAAGAAGTCTTCTACAAAATCTTTTTCAACTCTTTTCTTTTACTTCTTTTCAATTCAGGTTCAGTTTCTAGTTCTAGTTCTATAACTCTAGAGAAAGATAGTTCATATTCTAGGGGTATAGAAATTCTAATCTTAAAAGAAAATATATTCTTGAAGAAAGAGATATCTCTAGCTTTTAAGATTGAGTTATCTACTATATCATTAATCTCTGATTTTTGTTATTAAGAATCTATAGGCATTATTATTTTGGGCATAGCCTATAAATATAGTATCTATAGTCTTAGATCCTAGTTTTCTCTTTTAAGATTCAGGAATATTAACCTTGGCTAGGCATCCTACATTTTTAGAAAATCTAGGTTATGAGTCCTTCCTTTCTAAAATTCATAAGGAGTCTTGCTCTATCCTTATGGGTATCCTATTTAGGATGAATCAAGAAGGTAGAAGAACTTTCTCTTACAAGTTCTCAGATAAGTCAGAGCTGATGAGCATAGCATTTATTATATCTATAAGGGTATAGTTTTATACTCAATTACATCATTGGACTGTTGAGAGTATACCATGTTCTTGATAGAACTGGAAGAATTCATCGAGATACACTACAAAAAAAGTCATATACACCATGTTTTTTAGACATGTAAAATATATGTGAGTAAAAGTTCAAATTCTAAAAAAAATATTATATATATCCATGTTTGGCGAACGTGAAAATGCTATAATCAATTTGTAACTTACATTTCACCATTAACATGAGTAAATCAACTATAATGGATAAACGTTGGTATGCCAAGAAAGAGTGTCCAAAAAAATTTATTATTGATCCCAGGTCTAGAGCTATTCCAAACTCAGATCCGATTAACTTTAACATAAATGGATCGGATCTTGATATTTAATATCTAGACCCGAGACCCAACTAAAATATAATATAATATATTTAAATAATTAATATAATATAATGTAATGTAATATGACATATTTTATAATTTTATAATATATTATTTTATATTTTATATTTTAAATATTAAAATATAATTATACTATATTATAATTATACTATACTTACAAAGTCACTCCCACTAACTAAGTATATAAAAGAATTTAATATGTCCATATTTTTAACAACGGGTTCATTCAGGTTGGATCGGGTTCATAAATAATCCCGTTATATTCTAAAAAGTTTGGATATAAATATAATCTGAATAAAATATAGATAACTATATTTTAATTATTAAAAAGCTAACTATTATTAACCATAAAATAGATAACAAATAATATTATTTTCAAAATAAATTAAGATATAAAAATAATTATAACTCTATCTCTATATTGAAAATAAGTTTCATACAAGTTTTAACTTATAATTTAAAGGTCCAAATAGATTTAATTTTAACATTATTAGTATGTTCGAATCGGGTTAGGTCGGGTCAGGTCCAAATTCAGTAAACCCGATCCAACCCGAAAAAATGGAACAGGTCTAATTTTAGGACCCAACCTAGATCCATGGGTCCAAAAAATGGGTTGGATCGGGTCTAAATGGATCGGATCGGATTGGATCATGGGTCAACCCAATCCATTTGCAGCCTTACTTTTAGTTGGATTAGGGTGGGCTTATCTAAATTTTGGTATTTTCTATGTCCAAGTCCAATCCATGATCACCTCTTATTGGTAGGAAGCTAGAGAACATGTTATCAAAATAGATAAATAATAATAACAAAAATAAATATTTAGAATTACCTAGAAGCTCTGCTGACTACTTTTAATAGTAATAATAATAGTAGTAGTAGTAGTAATGTATAAATACTTCAGGAAAGATTTGAGAAAATAAAGGAGTAGCTTGTAAAATCAAGCTTGGAAGTTAGATATAAATCAAGCTTGAATCACCAAACATGCTCTAAATTAATTTCAATCATTGAAGCCAAAGTCAAAAAAAACTTTGATATATTTATACTATTATACAAATAATGTATTATTAAACTAAAGATTTGGTTTTTTTTGGATTAGCTTAATTTATTTTGGGCTTGAGTCAAGTTAGCATGTTATAGTTTAATTTTTTATTCAAATTTGAATTGAGCATGATTCAAAACTATAATTGTTCAACTGATCAATTTGACTTGTTGTGCATCGATTTCAAATTAAATTAAAATTGAGTTGGGTATAATCGTAAACAAATCAAGCTTGATGTAGGGTTCAAACTGCAGAGTTATTTCAGATTAAGTTCGATTGAATTTGGACCCAGACTTGATAAGCCTGATCAAATTTTGGATCTGGACTCGATAAGCTCGATTGGTTACCACAACTCTCCCGGTTTCACAACTTCCCCGATTTCACGCCCATCTCGTTTACATCTCTCTGCATAGTAGACATCCATCGCTACCTGGGGTCTAGGTATTTCTCCTTCATAACGGAGTGCGGCGAGGTGAGGCTCAGTGGCTACCGAGGTCTAGGTATTTCCCTTCATAATAGAGCGTGACGAGGCGAGGCGCGGCGAGGCTCGACGAGGTGCGGCGGGCACAACGTGGTGCCGCGAGGCACGACGAGGCGAGGCGTACGCCTGGGAGGTTTCGACGAGGCAAGAATTCAAGTCTTCTAGGAGGTTCCAAAAGGTGGGATGAAATGGTCTCTGTTTGATTTGTTTTTCTTCACCCGATTTGATCTAACTTTTGGCCCTTTGTTTTGTTTTTTTTTTTATAAAAAATTTGGGTTTCTGCCCTTAGAGAAACAATGGCTAATATACATGGTTTATGGCTGCCTTAACTCATCTAACAAGCCCTTAACCTTGGTGGTAGAAATTGGATGTCCAGCAAAAAAAAATTTTTAAAAAAAAATTATAATAAAAATATAATAATTATATTTATGCATCCAAATTTTAATCTAGGTTGCTTGCATATCTAGGGGTGCGCATGGGTCAAGTCAGATCGGATCATGAGTGACCCCGATCCGATCCGGTTCTTTGATCGGGTCCTAATAGTAGAACCCAGATCCAATCTACTAGAAATCGGGTCGGGTCGAGTCGGGTCCACTATCAGAATTTTCAACCCAATGGGTCATTCGGATTGGATCGGTCTCGATTCTAATGTACAAAGTTTGGATCTAAATATGATCCAAATAAAATATAGACAACTATATTTTAATTATTACGTAGCTAATTATTATTAACTATAAAATAGATAAGAAAATATTATTTTTAAAATAAATTAAGATATAAAAATAATTATAACTAGTTTCATACAAGTTTTAAATTATAATTTAAAAGTCTAAATAAATATAATTCTAACAGTATCAGTATGTTCGAATCGGGTCGGGTCGGGTCGAGTCCAAATTCAGTAAAGCCAGACCTGACCCAGAAAATGGAACGGGTCTAATTTTAGGACCCAACCCGGATCCACGGGTCCATAAAAATGGGTTGGATTGGGTCTAAATGGGTCGAGTCGGGTCGGGTCATGGGTTAACCTGACCCATTTGCAGCCTTACGTATATCAAAAAAACATAAGTAATCGAAAACAAACTAGAACTAGTTGGAAAATTATGCTTTTTGATCTGATCAGGAGGCACTCTATGTTAGATCTGAAGCCCTCTTTAAAAAATCTAGCATTTATCATCCCATATGATCCGACTAGCATCGATCCATATCTAAATTACCAAAGAAGAAAAAAATAACATCTACCAATATTTTGTTTCTTTATTTTCTTTCATGTATTAATAGAACACGGAATATTTTCATGCATTTTATTGATCTGGCTTGAACTCCTTAAGCATTTATTTTTATACGAGAAGAAATAAATTTTGAGTTAGCATGTCGTAACATGGATTGTAAAGTTGGATGCAAGGTATTAAGATCGAGAATTCCAGGTTTTAATTTTACATGGCATAGCAATTCAATGGTTGTGGTATATTTGTCATTTATATGGAATGAGAATGTTATTCCAATCTATATGTACATGATATTGTAATCTCCAGATGTGCACTTATATTATCCCTTTTATTATTTTTTGCACCATCACATACTTGACTCTTACTGGTTTCTACGAAAGCTATAATGAACATGATGCCATGTAGCATATTAGGGCATTTGAACTTTCCTGAAGGATTCTTCAGTAGAAGAATAGAGTTCAGGCAAGTGGAGCATGTCTTGTTTAATAAGTCCCTATAGTTTATAGGAATGCTACAAATAAATAATGGTTACAATGAGTTGAGTCTTAGGCAAATAATTCAAAATCAATTGAGAGATGCCTGTTATCTATCGTACATTTTCTTTGCAATTTGATTGATCAATTGGATGAATGGCTATGATGTGGCAATCATTGTAATGGTTCAAATTATCTACTAGGTGAGGTTGTTTAGCTACTCGCCTGAGTCTGATTTCCATCAGAGGCTTTTAAATACAAATTCGAGACCTTCGTTCTCCTTGCTTTGTTACCGCCAAGCGGAGGAGCGCAGCTCAAGGTATGCTTGCTTATTGTTATTGATCATTGTATGTTAGCCTTTCAAAAAAATTATCTCAGTATCCTTTACTTATTTTTATTTTTTATGTTTATTTTAGATACATATATATATATATGGACATAGATTGGAACATGTTAAATCTACCAAGGTATCGAAGATTGATTTCTAAGGCTAGAATTTGCATATACGTTGTTGCCGCCAAGATCGTCGTGGCTCGTAGCTACTGTCGGCCAGAGTGAGCTTCCTTCGCTGCCTGGTGATCCTGCAATTCTGGACCTGCAAAATAGAGGTAATGACCTGTGCCGGGGATTCCGTCGGGGCACTCTGACGGTCAAGTCAGTGACGATCCAGGAAAACAGATCCTCCTGGTCGAGCCCCTCTTGATGGACTCCATACTAGGAGGAGTGAGTGGTGTGAGAGTGGGGTGCAAGTGTGTCAGGAGAATGGTGGCCGAGCTAGAGGGATTCCCTGTGTGGCCTTTCCTCCTTCCCTTGCTTGGATTTTGGTGGTGCGTCGCCCTTTGGTTGAGCTTGCACTTGTGTTTGTGTTTGCGTACCTCCCACTCTGGGGGTGTCAAACGTTCTTTGTAGTCAAGGTGACCGTTGGGCGCCTGCCTTGGGATCTTCGCTGGGCTGGCAGGCATGTGCGGCAATGTCCCATGCCATGGACATGACATCTTTCCTGATTCGTGCTAAGGAAAGTTGTCATGTGTTCTGACATTCCTTCTGGTCGCTTTATTCCGGGAAGCCTGGCAATGCCTCGATCGGGAGGCCACCGCCCCCGGGATTCGAATCTCTTGGTTGACTTTCTCTTCCGGGTGGTTCAGGTGGTTGGTGAAGAGCGTGGTACCTCGATCGGAGGGCTCCTCCCTTTTCTAGTGCAAGTGGCAGCCATGGGTAGTTATTGCGGCCTGGTGGACATCTTGCTGCGATCCTCGGGCGGTTTGTCGGCGTCCTGGGGTGATGGTGCTCTCTCCCCGCTCGCTGGTATCTTTGCTCGAGCAGAAGGTCGAGCTGGGGAGGGAGGGCTTGACTTCGAGGGTCTCAACCTCGGAGAGACTCCACGTGGTGGAGGAGGGCTGAGCTCGACTCCGGACCACGGAGCTCGATCTTGTAGGGCTCGATCTAGCGGAGGGCAGAGTGCGGCCCAGCCCAGAGGGCTCGACCTCAGAGAGACTCTACGTGGCGGAGGAGGGCTGAGCTCGACTCCGGACCATGGGGCTCGATCTCGAGGGGCTTGATCTGGCATGATGAGAATTCTTCCAGGGTGCCGGGAATCATGCAACATGCGAAAGTGAATTTCAAAACAAAATTCTAAGCATGAAACCCTAATATGACTAGAAAACCCTAATTCCTAGGAACTCCTTATGCAATACCAATCAACAAAACATAAATGAAGTTAGAATACATACCTGGATCGATGAAATCCAATCTTTTCCATGAGGCTCGCAAGTGCAAGCCCTCCAACGGTGATCCACACGAGAATGGTTCCAAGGAAGAATCCTTACCGGGGTGCTTGCTTCAACAGAACTCTTTTGTTAGCCTTTTGACTTTTGACCACTGTAGGACACGCTATCCTACTGTAAGGCTTTCTGGACATAGTCCTAAACCATTCTTGGTTTTAGGAAAACCCTCCAATAGGACCCCTTAGGCTTATGTCCTAAAATTAAGCCTTGTCCAAGTAGAAAAGACCTTGTCTTAACAAGACAAGTCTTGTCCTAAATTAAGGGGGGAGTAGAAGAACACTCAGACTGACAGACTCTCGGGAAAATAGGATTCCTGTTTTCTGATGACCGAAAACTATCTCTCATTTCACCATACCCCCTTTATATAATATTTCAAGGGGCGTGAAAACCATCCCGACATCTCTTATCAGATATGTTATTTCATATCTGATAAGACTCTTCAGGATTGAATAGTCTTATCATTGTTCTTTCCCTTTCCAGATTAAATCTCCATGTGCCATGTGGCATTTACCAGTTAGAAGAATGGAAGGAGAGTCATTTCAGATTTAAAAACTGTGGGAAGGGCAAAGTCCTGAGAGCAGAAGGACTCTGCCTCAGAACCATGCGCAGATGAAGAGACGCGACTCTTCATCTGCGCGTGCTACTCTTTTTCCCATTTCATGCCGCCCTCTTATTCCCTTTGACCGATCATTTATATCCAAAGGGAATGGGGATAAGATGAAAAGGCGCCCCTTGATGAAACACTGGAGTGTTTCATCCGTAGAAGGACTTTTGTCCTTCTGTGCGCACCTTCATTTCCCGTGCACGCCAAGAGGTGCCAAGAGTCCTTTTGTGGTCAACTTTATCTACACCCCATGCAACCTTTGACTAGTCAAAGCATATACAATATGGGTGTCAAAAGAAAGATCATTAAGTCCTCTTTCCATCCATATAAATATTTTTTATATCAGAGGACTATAGACTCTTGTAGGCCTTTTTGAATGCCAAGGTATCATTTTGGCATCTAGAGTCCCAACTCAAATGGACTCTTCTATAAAATGTCCAAAAGTCCAAAATAAAATCAGACCAAGCTCTGATTTGGCTATCCCCACTTAGGACTCAACCTAATTTAGGTTTTCCTTAATTAGGTTAGCCCAATTAGCAAGCAACCAGACCCAATCCAATTGGATTAGGAATTGGGTTAGCTTACATATGCAAGTATGCAATCTGGCTAACCAATTAGGATCCCATGACCCTAATTAAATCATGAGTAAATTTCTTGGCCTACTCTCTATTGTGTGTGACCAATTGGATTTCACATCTAGCTAGCAGTAGGTTTAGGTTTGAGCTGATTCGATCCGATCGAACTCGATTGACCTAATTAGGTCAAATCGACTCACCTAATTATCCAATTCGAATCACACATCGAATTAACTCATGATACCAATCCAATTAGTTTATGAAAACCCATAAGACAAGATTGACGTCTAGCAACGTGTCATGCCTACTCGGAAGATGAGAAATTTGGTAGAAATTACTAAAATACCCTTCAGTAGTAAGTTACCGTGCAATTCAATCTTTTGATCTCCCATTATCCTGATTAAGTGATGAGTATGGATAAATGTCAAATCCTAATACTTAATCATATCAAATCTCAGCTCGATCATGAGGACTCAGCTGATGACTGATTAGAAGCCACTTCTAATCTCATCCCACTTTGCAAAGATTCCTTGAGTCACTCATCGAAGAGATTACATGGGATAACATATCCTCTTACCAGGATTGATCAATTCCTTGTTGGTCCACTCACATCCTTCGTACACCTTCCACCATACCCAGAACACCCCGTACATGTCGTAATGCCATGAATGATTTGGAACCAAAGTATGGCTTAGTGTGCATAAGGAACCATAGTGACCTCAGGTCTGAAGATCACATACACAACTTCTACTCTAGGACCTATCTTTTGACAAGGAGTAAGACTTCCATAAGATAGTCCCAGTGCGGATCAGTTCAGTGTACTCATAACCTAATGAGTACCCATTGTCTCTACATAAGTTAGTGTCTGTGAGACCAACCACCCTCATCAACTGAGCATATTCTTGAGATGGTTCAAAAACTGACTAAACAAGTTTTTCCCTCCTCGATTAGACCGAAGAGCTTTAATACTAACTCCAGTTTGTCTTTCAACCATACTCTGATATTCTTTAAACTTATCAAAAGCTTCGGACTTGTGTTTCATAAGATACACATAGTCGAACCTTGATAAATCATCAATAAAAGTGATGAAATAAGAATATCCTCTTCTGGCCTGAGTTGACATAGGTCCATATACATCATTATGTACAAGATTTAACAATTCAGTTGCCCTTTCTCCATATCCAGTGAACGGAGACTTGGTCATTTTCCCTTTGAGGCAGGACTCATAAGTTCCTAATGTTTGAAAATCATCAGGGTTAAAGTAATTCTCTTTGACTAACTTGTTTATCCTTGACTCACTGATATGACCTAACCGGCAATGCCAAAGATATCAGAGCAGAACCTTTTTGATGCCAGGGTCAATCCAACGAGAGAGTTGGGTGAGTCTGGCTCAGGTTTTTCTTTCTTCTGTGCTCTTTATACTGACCCTTTCGAGCTCTAACCATTATGCGATCTGTGTATAGTAATGATCTTCACAGAGAGTGACCTGCTGGCGATCACCAGGAAGAGGCCACCAACCGGGCTGGCCGATGACCCTCCATCGAGATGGGCTCAGGGCGAGAGCATGTCAGCGAACGCTCTCGCCATGCCGACCGCCCCGAGTAGGAGGGAGGCTGAAGCTGCTCCTGCACCAGTGGAGAGGATGACATCCGCGACGCTAGGGCCAAGTCAGCGGGCAGTCCGAAAAGTCCCTGAGTGGCCCAGACAACTGGGAACGACCCCTGCCCTGGAGCTTGAAGTGGTCATCCGGGCCAGGGCCACAGCTGTCATCGCTGTCATGTCCCCCCGCTCCCTGAGCCCGGCTATGATTGACGTCGAGGAAGAGGAGGTTCGAGATGGGGCTGAACCTTTGACTAAGGCGCCGCTTGAGAGGGTGCTGGATCCATAGCCCGCTCCCGGGGGCTCCACTGTTGGTGGAGTGAGCGATCCTACTCCCGGGGAGAGCAGGAGGGAGGAGGCATGGTGCTGGCTTCCGTTCAAGCTAGAACCGGAGAGCTCTCTGCTCCGGAACCATGCATTGGCTGAGCTCATGATGGATTTCTTAATCCAGCCATGCGATCGGCAAGGGATGGCTGGTCAGCAGCTAGGGGATGTGATCAACAACATCTTTTCCCAGCTCTTCTCGGTGAGTGACTCCACCCTTCTCATTTCTTCTTCTTTTTTTTTTGACTAACCTTTTGCATGATGCAGATTGGTGCTGAGGTCCTCTTCATAAAGGACTGCTACCAGAATTGGCAGAAGAATGATCAACAACGGGCAGCTGGGGTCAAGTCTCTGAAGGCTGACCTGAAGGAGAGGACTGACACAAATGGGGTGCTCGGTCAGAAGGTCAAGGGCCTCGAGAAAAAGCTCGCTGGTTCTGAGGGGCGAGCAAAGAAGCTCCAGGAGGGCCTCGACCAGGAGCAGGGCCGGTCGAAGAAGAAGGTCGAGGAGCTCGCTAAGACTGAGAAGAGGCTGAGGTCATTCAATATCGAGGCAGTTCGGCAGAAGGAGATCGCTCAATCCCTTCAGACCGAGCTGGCACGGCGAAGGAGAAGTTGGCCATGGCTAAGAAGGTGGCAGAGGAGTAGGCCAAGTCAGCGAAGGTGGCCAGGGGGGAAGCTACCAAGGCAAGGAAGGATGCTAAAGAGGTTGTGGCCAGGTACAGAGCCTCGGAGGAGTTCATTGCCGAGATTCACTAAATGGCGTCGGACTCCTTCAAAGGCTTCATGTACCTGCACGGCCAAGTTGAGGGGATCATTCCTGACGAGGGCCACAGCCACCTTAGGTACCCTCAAGCCTCGGATATGGAGTCAGGCCCGGAGGCGGACGTCGAGGAAGCTGCTACTCCCGAACCTTCCCTACCAGCCAAAGCCAGAGCTGGGCCACCTGAGGTCGGAGCTGCTCAATTGGAGGTCCCTGAGAATGAGACCTCGTAGCCTTACAGCCCTGCTGGGGGGCCAGCCAGAGTGGAGTAGCCTTTCTTCTTGTTTCCCCCTTTTTTGTATTTTATATGGGTCGCCCAGCATGTCGGGGTCCCAAAGATGCTTGTAAAGAACTTTATTAATAAAAATTTTCTTGCTACCTATTTCCAAGCATTACTTGACTCTTCCCTCTTCTCTCTTTTCTTTCTTTTTCTTTCTTCCTTTTTTTTTTTTGGAAGTGTGTAGTGAGGTCAGGGAGAAGGGTTCCACCTTGTATGGGGCTTGGTCTTCAGGATCCAGTGTTGGTGAAGTTGGCTCAGGACTTTGGCAGTTTGGGGAGCAGCTGGGCTCCAAGATCTGCTGGCCAGAGAGCTGGGCCCCGGTCTAGGATTGCCTGAGAGCTGGGCTCAGGTCTTGGTGTCTTAGAGCTAGGCTCGAAGACTTCTTGGCCAGAGAGCTGGGCCCCGGTCTAAGGGTTGCCTGAGAGCTGGGCTCAGGTCTTAGTATCTTGGAGCTAGGCTCGAAGACTTCTTGGCCGGAGAGCTGGGCCCCGGTCCAAGGGTTGCCTGAGAGCTGGGCTTAGGTCTTGTCTTGGAGCTAGGCTTGAAGACTTGTCTTCCGAAGAGCTGGGCCCCGGGTCTTGTTCTTCTAAGAGCTGGGCTCAAGTCTTATCTTGGAGCTAGGCTCGAAGACTTGTCTTTCGGAGAGCTGGGCCTCGGGACTTGTTCTCCTTAGAGCTGGGCTCAGGTCTTGGTGTCTTAGAGCTAGGCTCAAAGACTTCTTGGTCGGAGGGCTCGGCTCCGAAGTTGATGGTGTCTCGGAGCTAGGTTCGAAGACTTTTTGGCCGGAGAGCTGGGCTCCGGAGTTGATGGTGTCTCAGAACTCGGCTCGAAGACTTCTTAGCCAGAGAGCTAGGCTCCGGAGTTGATGGTGTCTCGAAGCCGGGCTCAAAGACTTCTTGGCTGGAGAGCTGGGCCCCGGTCCAAGAGTTGCCTGAGAGCTGGGCTCGGGTCTTGGTATCTTGGAGCTAGGCTCGAAGACTTCTTGGTCAGAGGGCTGGGCTCCGGAGTTGATGGTGTCTAGGAGTAGGGCTCGAAGACTTCTTGGCTGGAGAGCTGGGCTCCAGAGTTGATGGTGTCTCAGAGCTGGGCTCGAACTTGGCCGGAGAGCTGGGCTCCGAATTTGATGGTGTCTCGGAGCTAGGCTTGAAGACTTCTTGGCTGGAGAGCTGGGCCCCGTCCAAGAGTTGCCTGAGAGCTGGGCTCAGGTCTTGGTGTTTTGGAGATAGGCTCGAAGACTTCTTGGTCGGAGGGCTGGGATCCAGAGTTGATGGTGTCTCAGAGCTGGCCTTGAAGACTTCTTGGCCGGAGAGCTGGGCTCCGGAGTTGATGGTGTCTCGGAGCTAAGCTCAAAGACTTCTTGGCTGGAGAGCTGGGCCTCGGTCCAAGAGTTACCCGAGAGCTGGGCTCAGGTCTTGGTGTCTTGGAGCTAGGCTCGAAGACTTCTTGGCTGAAGGGCTGGGCTCCAGAGTTGATGGTGTCTCGGAGCTGGGCTCAAAGACTTCTTGGTCGGAGAGCTAGGTTCCGGAGTTGATGGTGTCTCAGAGCTGGGCTCGAAGACTCCTTAGAGATTTCCCTGCAAGGCAGACAGCTACTTGTGCAAAAGAAAATCCTTATTATTTTTGGAAGAGTGCCTTACATTATTGATAGTATCTTCTTAGATTGCAGGCATTCCATGTTCGGAGGAACCTGACTCCGTCAAGATCTTCGAGGTAATAGGCCCCGTGTGAGAGGGCCTCGGCCACCTTGTAGGGGCCTTCCCAGTTCGGCGAGAGTTTGTCGCACTCCCGAGGTTGAGACGCTTCGACTCGACACAGCACCAAATCCCCAGGTCTGAAGACTTTCAGCCTTACCCGTGCATCGTAGTACCAGGCCACTTGTTGCCGGTATGCCGCCATCCGGAGCCGGGCATTGTCCCTTGATTCTTCGAGGAGGTCTAGGTTGAGTAGGAGATGTGCCAAGTTCCGTGCTTCGTCGTATAGCTGCACTCATAGCATGGGCATGCCGAGCTCAACTGAGATGACTGCCTCGGTCCTGAAGACAAGGTTGAAGGGCATCTCATCAATTGCCATCCTGGGCATTGTGTGGTAGGCCCACAGGACACTCGGAAGTTCTTCCGTCCATCTGCCTTTGGCTTGATCCAACCTAGTTCTGAGCCCTTGGAGGATGGTCCGGTTGGTCATCTCGGCCTCCCCATTTATCTGGGGATGGGCTACCGAGGTGAAGCGGTGTTGGATGCCGTGCTCCATGCAGAACCCTTCGAACTCCCAGTTGTCAAATTGTTGCCCATTGCCGGTGATGATGCAGTGAGGGAGTCCAAAGCGATAGATAATGGACTTCCAGAAGAATTGGCAGATATTAGCTTCACTAATTCGAGCTAGCGGTTCTGCTTCGACCCACTTGATGAAATAGTCGATCACTACTAGCAGGAATCTTCACTATCCAGGTGCAAGGGTGATGCAGAACAAATAAAGGGATGCGATGCTGAAGTAAATTAAGATTAACTAATTTTTTTGTTGTTTTTATAGGTTTGTAGAAGTTGGCTTCAAATCAAAGAAAAGTTAACCTAACATTGAAAGATACTAATATGATAATTGAAAGCACAATTTTAAGGAAACTAAATTATCAGAGTAGTTTAGAAGCAACGGATCGCTGGGGGTTGAGAAACTCCCAGACCTAGGGTTTCACTCCGAGCTTTCAACAAAACAGAAATAAAGAGAAGGGAAGGTTTATCTAACCAGACAATGATCTTCACAGATTTTGGTGGAAGAACTCTCCCGAGCAGATTGTTGGATCCTCGGAGTCGGATATCTTCGTAATGGATCCTCCAATACTGGTCCTTTGGCGGGTTGGCTTCTCCTGAACTCAAGATCTGGAAGAGAAGAAAAACAATTGATGGAATCAGAGAGTCAAGGAAAAGATTTACCAGGTTGATGAACTTGAAGATCGAAATTGCTGAAAACTGGATTCTCCTGGATGCTGATGTGATTTTCCTTGGAACTTGCTCTGGATCTGAAGTAGCCGGACTGGATCTGGATGAAGGTGGACGGCCTGGACTTGTAGAGAGAGAGAGGCCGTGGGAGATGGATGGATCTAGGGTTTGGTGGATGGAAAATAATGAAAGGTGGCTAGGGTTTTGGAATTTCAAGTGGCTAACCTAGGGTTTTGGATAAAGATGGAGATCTCTCACCTCCTCAAGGCTCCAATGGAACCCGGATTACCCCCTCACGGAGCTCAACACTTAGAATAGTGCGGAAGAAGAGAAACCTAGGTCACTCAACACAAGAGAATAGCAAAAATAATTTTTCTTCATTGATTTTCTAAAGTTACAAAGAGAGGTCTATTATATAGACCTAAAATTTTCTCCTAGCTTGTACAAATTTCCATGTGGGACTAAACTCTTCCAACCCCTAGATTAGGTAGAAAATCCTCTCCCTTGGCCGACCAAGAGTCCAAAAAAAATTGGGACGGCCACAAAGGAATTGTTTTGGAACTTTTATGGCACCTCCTTTGGAGTTGGATTTGGATTTGGAGTCCTCTTCTTCTTATGGTATTTCTTCTTTTCTTCCACTCCAAGTTAAGCTCTTTGATTTTGATTTGAACTTCAATTAGGAGTAGGTTGGATGTCCTTCTTTGATTTCTTCTCCAAGAGAAGTTTTCTTCCTTCTTTGCTTAGGTAAATTAGGCAGGTGTGGGCGCCTCCTTTAATTTAGCCTCCAATTTGATTTTTTCTTCTTTGGATGTGGGGACCATGACACTGGGATGCCTCTATGGCGCCTCCTGGACTCTGGCATGTGCTCGGAGTGTGGCTGGGCGTGTGGCTTGGAGTGTGGCCTCCACTTGCTTGAACCTTGAGTTGATTGGAAGAGAAATGTGGCACCATTTTGGACCAAATTGAAACCACATTGGGACTTGCACCGAGTCAACATGACTCAACAAAATTTAAATGGTGACTCAAGAAATAAATAAAATAAATAAACTGGTTGACCAGGTCAACCTTTATTACAAACCCTAATTTCTCGGGCAATGTCAATCAGAGATCCAAATGGAGCTCTGAAGTCTTCTTCTGAGTCTGGTGCCCGCACCAATTCTCCCAGGGTGGGAGGAACTCGACCCTGTCGAGTAAGGCTCAAGTTGGCTCTGGTATCTCTCCAAGAGGTCTGGGTCCAATTCTTGTAATTCTTCTCGGGAGATCCAAGAGTCATCAGAATCTGGCCTTCCTTGCCAGCGGACCAGGTACCTTTGGTATCCTCGATTACGAGTAGAGATAACCTGATCATCCAGGATCTTTTCAATCTGCTCTTTCCTCACAGGCCAGTTTGTTGGTGGACACACAGGGTCGGGATCACTCTCAATGATAGGGTTAGGCTCAAAAGGCTCACTAGGAATCACAGCTGGCTTCCTGTACTCTACTAAGTCTGTAATGTTGAAAGTAGAGCTAATGCCTAGTTCTGGAGGCAACTCGAGCACATAGGCATTGGATCCTACTCTCTTTACCACTCTAAATGGTCCAGCTCCCCTAGCATGTAACTTTCTAACGGTTCCAGGAGGAAACCGTTCAGGCCTTAACCTAATCATCACATAGTCTCCCTCAACAAAAGATTTGACTAGCCTTTGAGTATCAGCCAACTTCTTATAAGTTTCATTACTTAAATTTATTTTGGCATGAATTTCTTTATGCAAGTCTTTTATATGCTGTGCAAAATTCTCAGCAGATTCGGAGACTCGAGTGTGGACAGGTAAAGGGACTAGGTCAAGAGGTGTGTGAGGTTTGTACCCATGTACAATTTCAAATAGACTCTTACCCGTAGACCTATTGACCGAGTCGTTGTACGCAAATTCTGCCCTTGGTAGGTATAAATCCCAATTTCTGGTATTTTCACCAACAAGACATCTCAGCAGATTTCCTAGGCTACGGTTCACTACTTCAGTTTGGCCATCAGTTTGGGGATGATAGGCAGTTGAAAACTTAAGTTTTGTCCCTAACTTATGCCAAAGGGTCTTCCAAAAGTAACTGGTGAACCGGACATCCCTATCTGAAACGATTGTCTTAGGTAGGCCATGGAGTCTAACTATCTCATTGAAGAAAAGTGTGGCTACCTTAGACGCATCAAAAGTTTGGGAACAAGGCAAGAAGTGGGCCATTTTAGAGAATCGGTCGACTACGACACAGATAGAATCATGTCTCCTCTGGGTCTTAGGTAAACCTAACACAAAATCCATACTCACATCTTGCCAAGGACGATCTGGGACAGGGAGTGGGGTATAAAGGCCAGTGTTTTGATTTCGCTGTTTGGCAACAGCGCAGGTTCGACATCTAGCTACAATATTAGCTACATCCCTTTTTAAGCTAGGCCAGAAAAAGTGGTCTTCAATAGCTAGAATGGTCTTGTCTTTTCCAAAATGGCCAACTAAACCTCCAGCATGGATTTCCCAAATCAAAAATTTCCTAAGAGAAGTTCTAGGGATGCAAAGCCTATTTTTGAAGAACAAAAAACCATCTACAAGGGTATAATCCTGGTGATTACTAGATGGTCCTTGAACTAGATCCTGATACACAGTTGTGAAATCCGGACAAGACTCATATTCCTCTTTGATTTGCTCAAACCCTATGACCTCAGTTCTAACAGAAGTTAATAACAGAGATCGGCGACTAAGGGCATCAGCTACCTTATTCTCAACTCCAGCCTTATGTTTCAGGACAAAAGTATAGGACTGGATATATTCTACCCACTTAGCATGCCTAGGGTTAAGCTTCTTTTGGGAGTTCAGAAATCTAAGAGCCTCATGGTCCGAAAATAGTACAAATTCCTGCGGTAGCAAATAATGTCTCCAGTAACGCAAAGCTTGCACCACCGCATAAAATTCCTTATCATAGGTAGAATACCTAAGCTTAGCATCATTAAGTTTTTCACTAAAGAATGCTATGGGATGATTCTCTTGGCTTAGGACTCCACCTATTCCTACACCTGAAGCATCACAGGCAACCTCAAATACTTTAGAAAAATCGGGTAATCTCAGAATGGGTGCCTGGGTCATTTTATCCTTAAGATCTAGGAAGGCTTTATGGGCTGACTTAGTCCAATGAAATTCTCCCTTCCTAATACAATCAGTGATAGGAGCAGCTAAAGTACTAAACCCCTTGATGAATCGCCTATAGAAGGTAGCCAAGCCATGGAAACTTCTAACTTCATGCACATTGGTTGGCTCTGGCCAGTCTACTATGGACTTAATCTTCTCAGGATCGGCCGCCACGCCGTCAGGGGTTACTACAAAACCAAGAAAGATAACTCTACTAGTCATGAATTCACACTTCTTAAGATTACCGTAGAGTCTCTCATTCCTCAAAACTTGGCAGACTGCTCTAAGGTGGTCTAGGTGATCTGTTGGGGTCTTACTATAGATCAGGATGTCATCAAAATAGACCACCACAAATTTTCCTATGAAAGCTCTAAGTACCTGGGTCATAATTCTCATGAAAGTACTAGGGGCATTGGACAACCCAAAAGGCATAACAACCCATTCATAAAGACCATCCTTAGTTTTGAAAGCAGTTTTCCATTCATCCCCGGGTCTAATCCTAACCTGATGATAGCCGCTTTTGAGATCAATCTTAGAAAAAACCATTGCACCAGCCATCATATCAAGCATGTCATCTAGTCTAGGGATGGAAACCTATACTTGATTGTAATTTTATTGATGGCACGACTGTCAACACACATCCTCCACGTGCCATCTTTCTTTGGGGTCAGTAAGGCTGGGACTGCACAAGGGCTAAGACTTTCTCTAATAAACCCCTTCCTCAATAATTCTCCAACCTGCTTTTGCAGTTCTTCATGCTCAGATGGATTCATCCTGTAATGGGGCAAGTTGGGCAAAGTTTCTCCTGGGATTAGATCTATGGCATGCTGGATATCCCTAAGAGGTGGAAGGTGGTCTGGCAAATCCTCGGGAAAGACATCCTCAAATTCTTTTAACACAGGTTTAACTTCTTGAGGAGGCTCTGAGGGTTCCGAAGTTCTAAGCTCCTTAGCAGTCAACATCCAGATGGGTGAACCACTATGAATTTCTTGTTCTAGATCCTTAGCACTGATTAGGTTCACTCCAGTTTTCATCTCCTTAACCTTACCAGCTCCTTTAGTTACCTTGCCCTTAGGGGGAACGGAATGGATCGTAATCTTCTTCCCATTGAAACTAAAGACACAGGTATTGGATTTTCCTAAGAGGGTGGCATCATGATCATACAACCAAGGTCTTCCGAGAATTATACTGCTCACCCCCATGGGTAAGACATCGCACCAAATCTTTTCGTGATAAGATTGCATTTGGATTTGGACTTGACATCTAGACTGGATGGGTATGGAGGTAGAATCTACCCAAGAAACCTTATAGGGGTTGGGATGGGGAACTGGGATTAAGCCTAACATCTTGACAGTGCTAGAAGAGATGGCATTTACATAGCTCCCACTATCTATGATGATCTTACATACCTTATCCCCTAATTTAAGAAAAGTCTGTAGGATGTTAGTCCTACGCCAATCCTCTTGAACTAGATTCTGGGATAGGATGCATCTTACAACTCCTAATTGGTCAGATTCATTGGGTTCCTCCTCTCCTTCATACTCCTCAACCAAATTCATTCCGGCCTCATAAACTTCTTCTTCAAATTCCTCACTGGGCTCGGAATTATCATTCTCTCCCTCTTCTATGTAAAGGGATCTCCGTGGGCACTGGCTAGCAACATGACCTACCTTATGACACTTGAAACAGGCTATGGCAGTACACTGACTGGAAATGTGACCTGGTTTCTGACACTTAAAACAGGTGATATTTGAACTAGGGGTTCTCTGGGTGTCAGGTGCCTTACCTTTGTCCATGGGCCTAGGGGTAGAAGTACCCTGAAAAGGTTTACTAGGGATAACTTGACTAGGTCCATTCCTTGGGATTGGGGCACTAACCCTAGAAGGTATAGGTCCTCTCTGAAATTTCTCAGTGTTCAGTGCAATCTGGTAGGCTTGGTCTAGATCAGTAACCTCTCTCAGAAATAGTTCTCTCTTGATATCTTCCCTCAGTCCAGCCCTAAATCTAGACAAAGTGACTTCGTGGGCTTCACTCACATCACATCTCATTAGGTATTCATCAAAAGTAGTTATGTAGTCTGAGACAGATCGGTTTCCTTGTTTCAGGTTTTGCCATTGGTCTAACAGGTTTTGCTGGTATGAAATGGGTAGGTATTTATCTCTCAGTTTTTCTTTCATACCCTGCCAAGTGGTTATGGGCTCAACATTCCGTCTCCTAGTGGTTAGCTCAATGTTCCCCCAATATAACCTAGCTTGATGCACTAATTTCATCTTGGCAAACTTGTATTTCCTCTCCTCAGACATAGCATACCACTCAAAGTATTGATCCATCTCACCCTCCCAATCAGAATACACCTTAGGGTTCAGACTACCATCAAAAGTGGGTGCATCTAATTTGATGTTCCTGATGAACCTATCATCTCTATCTTCAGGCTCTGGGTCAGGCCTCCTATGATTAGGTTCAGGATCTCTATATAAAGGCCTTCTAGGCTCCTGATGTGGGTGAGGTTGAGGCACATTAAAATCGGGGTCAGGAGTCCAATTCCGATGTCTAGGTTCTTCAAGTACTTGGACTCGGTCCCTAAGTTGGGTAAGATCCTCATGAATTTGTGCGCTAAACTGGGCCACAGTGTTTGTCATATCCTGATTCATTTTAGCCATACTTTCAGTAAGAGTTCTGATCATGGCCTCTAAATCAGGTTGGGTTTGACCAGGTTGATATGGCACTCCGTTTCTGGTAGACATGATGATTCAAGCAAGCACACAAAATGAGACTAGACTAAATCGACTACTGGATCACTAGACCTAGAGTCCAAACTAGATGCCCAATCAGAGTGGCAAGCTAGCCTGTAGTAACTCAGGACTCAGCCAGGCAGGTGTAAGGGGAGTGTTAGGTCCCTGATCGCCAATCCTAGATACCAATCAGTGATTGGCCAGGTAGGCGGACCAGCACACAAGCCCTTCGGGACGTAGTCCCTGAACCACCGTTCTAGACACTGAGTGCTAAGCACACACAGAATAACTCAGCAAACTGACTCAACACTAGCCTAGACCCGACCAATTGGTGTCCCTAGCCCACTAGGGCAAATTAGGTCTAACTGATTTTAAATTAGGTCTAGGTTCGAATGATTGGATGGTGGTTTTGGGCTAAGGAGAGGTAATCAACTCCTCCCCTTATCTTAGATGCTCAATTGCCCTTAAGTAAATTATGAGATGATCACTCCAAAAAAGAATTGAATTGCAGAACATAAAAAATAGAGTTGCTGTATTTTAATTCTCAGAGTTTTTACCAAAACCAATAAATCACAGAAAAATTATGGAAAATAGGTTCAATTATACTGGTTTCAACGAAGCAAAAATCATGCAATTCAGAGTTTTATGCAGGGAGAAATAATTCAGATAACAGGGAAATTACGGGCTACAACTAGATTGTCTTCCCCGTTTATAATCCCTGCTACGAAGTTATAACCCAATGGATCCCCTACACGCCCTAGGAACACCCCATGGAATGGGAAGAGGAGGCTTGCGCATCGCTTAGTTCCTAGGACCGGACGTCCTGGGGAGTCTACTTCGAGCAGACAAAATAAAAAGAGAACAATCAAAGCAAGCAAGCAAATCAGAAACCCTAGACTGGGCTCTGATACCAAAAATGATGCAGAACAAATAAAGGGATGCGATGCGGAAGTAAATTAAGATTAACTAATTTTTTTGTTGTTTTTATAGGTTTGTAGAAGTTGGCTTCAAATCAAAGAAAAGTTAACCTAACATTGAAAGATACTAATATGATAATTGAAAGCACAATTTTAAGGAAACTAAATTATCAGAGTAGTTTAGAAGCAACGGATCGCTGGGGGTTGAGAAACTCCCAGACCTAGGGTTTCACTCCGAGCTTTCAACAAAACAGAAATAAAGAGAAGGGAAGGTTTATCTAACCAGACAATGATCTTCACAGATTTTGGTGGAAGAACTCTCCCGAGCAGATTGTTGGATCCTCGGAGTCGGATATCTTCGTAATGGATCCTCCAATACTGGTCCTTTGGCGGGTTGGCTTCTCCTGAACTCAAGATCTGGAAGAGAAGAAAAACAATTGATGGAATCAGAGAGTCAAGGAAAAGATTTACCAGGTTGATGAACTTGAAGATCGAAATTGCTGAAAACTGGATTCTCCTGGATGCTGATGTGATTTTCCTTGGAACTTGCTCTGGATCTGAAGTAGCCGGACTGGATCTGGATGAAGGTGGACGGCCTAGACTTGTAGAGAGAGAGAGGCCGTGGGAGATGGATGGATCTAGGGTTTGGTGGATGGAAAATAATGAAAGGTGGCTAGGGTTTTGGAATTTCAAGTGGCTAACCTAGGGTTTTGGATAAAGATGGAGATCTCTCACCTCCTCAAGGCTCCAATGGAACCCGGATTACCCCCTCACGGAGCTCAACACTTAGAATAGTGCGGAAGAAGAGAAATCTAGGTCACTCAACACAAGAGAATAGCAAAAATAATTTTTCTTCATTGATTTTCTAAAGTTACAAAGAGAGGTCTATTATATAGATCTAAAATTTTCTCCTAGCTTGTACAAATTCCCATGTGGGACTAAACTCTTCCAACCCCTAGATTAGGTAGAAAATCCTCTCCCTTGGCCGACCAAGAGTCCAAAAAAAATTGGGACGGCCATAAAGGAATTGTTTTGGAACTTTTATGGCACCTCCTTTGGAGTTGGATTTGGATTTGGAGTCCTCTTCTTCTTATGGTATTTCTTCTTTTCTTCCACTCCAAGTTAAGCTCTTTGATTTTGATTTGAACTTCAATTAGGAGTAGGTTGGATGTCCTTCTTTGATTTCTTCTCCAAGAGAAGTTTTCTTCCTTCTTTGCTTAGGTAAATTAGGCAGGTGTGGGCGCCTCCTTTAATTTAGCCTCCAATTTGATTTTTTCTTCTTTGGATGTGGGGACCATGACACTGGGATGCCTCTATTGCGCCTCCTGGACTCTGGCGTGTGCTCGGAGTGTGGCTGGGCGTGTGGCTTGGAGTGTGGCCTCCACTTGCTTGAACCTTGAGTTGATTGGAAGAGAAATGTGGCACCATTTTGGACCAAATTGAAACCACATTGGGACTTGCACCGAGTCAACATGACTCAACAAAATTTAAATGGTGACTCAAGAAATAAATAAAATAAATAAACTGGTTGACCAGGTCAACCTTTATTACAAACCCTAATTTCTCGGGCAATGTCAATCAGAGATCCAAATGGAGCTCTGAAGTCTTCTTCTGAGTCTGGTGCCCGCACCAAAGGGGAAATGGTTCTAGGATATCCATTCTCCACAAAGCGAAAGGCCAAGGAGATGAGAGCTGGGAGATCGGTGCCGCAGGCTGGCGTTGTATGTGGGCATGGCGCTAGCATTTGTCGCACCTTCTGACAAAGTCGGTGGCATCATCCTTCATGGTCTTCCAGAAGTACCCTTGGCGAAGTGCTTTATAAGCCAGTGTTCTCCCTCCAACATGGTTCCCACAGAGGCCTTCGTGTATCTCCTGGAGCATGAAGGTTGCCTTTGTGGGCCTGAGGCACTTTAGGAGCGAGTAGGAATGAGATCGGCGATAAAGCTGGCCTTCCATCAGAACAAACCGGGAGGCCTTCTTCTTGATGAGGCTTGCTTCCACGCGATCCTCTGGCAAGGTACCATCAGTGATGTACCTGTCCATCCAGCTCGGCTCAGGGGTGACTTGGTGCACCTCCTCTGGGCCATCGTAGCTTGGATTCTCGAGGTACTCGATGTAGGCGTGCCCCAGCGATGAGTCTGGCAGGGTCGCAAGCCTCGATAGCGCATCTGTGCATGCATTCTCCCCGCGGGGGATGTGGAAGATGCTGAAGCATCGGAAGCCTGTCATGCTTGAGCGGAACTGGTCCAGGTACTTTATCATCTGGTGATCCCTGGCTTCATATTCTTCGGAGACTTGCCCGGCGACCAGTTAGGAGTCGGTGAAAACTTTCAAATTATGCACTCCTAGCTCGCGAGAGACTTTTAGACCTGTGAGGAGCGCCTCGTACTCCACCTTGTTGTTTGTTGCGGTGAACTTGAAATGGAGAGCACACTCTGTCACCACCCCATCGCTATTGGCGAGGATGACGCCTACTCCGCTCCTATCGGAGTTGGACGTGCCATCCACATGGAGGATCCAATGATCTTCCTCTGGTCCGGGCTCCGTTTGGAGCTTTGTTATTGTCTGCTCTGGCTCCTCGGCGAGCCTGGTGCATTCGACCACGAAGTCGGTTAAGACCTCGGCCTTCTGCAAAGACCTCAGTCGATACGCTATGTTGAACTCACTGAGGAGCAGGGACCACTTCGCCAGTCTCCCGGAGGTCTCAGGGTGGCTAAGTATGGCCCTCAATGGCTGGTCCGTCACGATCGTGATCGGGTATGCTTGGAAATAGGGCATGAGGCGCTTAGCAGACATTATTAGTGCAAAAATGAGTTTCTCGGAGTGAGTATACCTGATCTCCGTATCGTGGAGAATTTGGCTAGTGTAGTACACCAGCTTCTAGGATCTGTCCTTGTCTATGCGGACGAGGACCGAGCTGACGGCTCCAGGTGCGACCACCAAATAGAGTAGGAGCTCCTCCCCTTCTTCTGATATGGAGAGCAGCGGGGGAGAAGCCAGGAATTCCTTCAGCTTCTTGAAGGCCATCCTGCATTCCTCCATCCAGGTGATGTCATGCATCTTGCGCAGTGCCTTGAAGAAGGGAATGCAGCGATCGACCGACCTTGAGATGAACCATCTCAGGGTGGTAATACGCCTCGTCAGGTGTTGGACCTACTTCTTGGATGTTGAGTGCTCCAAATCGATGGTCGCCTATACCTTCTCCGGGTTTGCTTCAATGCCCCTCTGAGTGACCATGAAGTCGAGGAACTTTCCTACTGCCACCCCGAAGGCGCACTTCGTCGGGTTCAGCTTCATCTAGTGTTGCCGAAGGTTATGGAAGGCTTCGGCGAGGTCGGCGATATAGTCCGATCTCGGCTTGCTCATAACAAGCATGTCGTCCACGTATACCTGCATGTTTCGGCCAATCTGGTCTTTGAAGACCTTATTGACCAGGTGTTGGGACATGGCTCCAGCATTCTTTAGACCAAAGGGCATCATCCTGTAGCAGTACGTCCCTTGGTCGGTGATGAAGGCGGTCTGCTCCTCATCCTCAGGGTGCATTCGATCTGATTGTATCCAGAGAATACATCCATGAAGGAGAGCAGCTTGTGTCCCGAAGTGGTGTCCACCAGCTGATCGATCTTCGATAGAGGGAAGCTATTCTTCGGGCAAGCCTTGTTGAGGTCGGTGTAATCTACACAGATCCTCTATTTGTCATTATTCTTTTTCACCATTACCACGTTCGCCAGCTAGCTCGGATATTGCACCTCCCGAATGAAACCAGTGGCGACGAGTTTATCCACTTCCTCGTTGATAGCCGCCTGTCTCTCCGGAGCGAAGCTTCTCTTCTTTTGCCGAAGTGCCTATGCTTTGGATTAATGCTCAACTTATGGGTAATGATGTCAAGGAGAATACCTGGCATGTCTGTCGCTGTCCAGGCGAACACATCTGCATTTCTCCATAGGAACTCCAACGGTTGAGCCCTTTCTTTCTTGAGTAGTTGGGCTCCAATCTGCACCATCTTCGTAGGGTCATTCCCGAGCGGGCAAGAGAGTAAGTGCTCGACCAGGCCTCTCCTGGGATCTTGAGCCCTTTGGTCAAGATCATCCACCTTGGGGTTGCCCTCGAGGGCCTTGGCCCCAGGGAGGGTTTGGAAACAGTGCTGCACCGGCTGGGGTGCTCTCATTTTTCCGACACCGTAGGGAGTTGAGAACTGTACAAGTAGTCTCTTAGTGGAGACGATGGCATCGAGCAGGTTGAGTTCAGGTCGGCCCAGAATCACGTTGTAGGCTGAAGAAAGCTTAATAACCATGAAAGTCATTATGACGGTGCTCTGCCGAGGTGGGGTCCTGGCAGTGACTGGGAGAGTAACTTCTCCCTCCACTCTTATAGAATCACTTGTGAAACCAACAAGGGGTGTGTGCACAGGTTTGAGTTAAACATGGAAAAGATTCATCCTGGAGAAAGCATCGTAGAAAAGCACATCTGTGGAACTTCCACTATCAACCATCATGCATTTTATAGGATGCTTCGCGATCATCATCTCGATGACCACGGCATCATTATTTATATTTTTCCCCCATCTTCCCCTTCCCTCATAAAGAGGATTACATTTTCAGAATGCCCTGCCCCCCGGGCCTTCTTGGGTGCGCGCTCGGATCCCCAGCATATCATCCCTAACGGCTTCTCGGTAAGACGGTTGTCGATCGCTGGAACCAGTGGGAGAGCAACGAGCGCCTGGGGTTCTGCTTAAGGTCTGCCCCCCATAAACCTTCCAATGTAGCCCCACTTGATGAGCTCTTCTATTTTCTACTTGAGGTTGTGGCATTCCTCGGTGTCGTGGCCGTGGTCACAATGAAAGTGACAGTACTTCGTTTTATCATGGCCAGAGGATAGCTTCATTGGAGGTGGGCGCCTTAGGTAGGTCTCACCTTCGATCTCCATGAGGATCTTCGTCCTCAGGATGAGGAGGGGGTGTAACTCTCCTCAGGAATGGGAGCGCCTCTCGGCCTTGGTCCTTGCCGGGAGCTCTGAACTGGGGGTCCCGACTTCTGCGCCCTAGACATCTCGACAGGGGTTGGCTTCTTCAGCGGCTTTCCATCAAGCTCCCGCCTCGTATGATCTGCCTCGTCGGCACGGATGTACTTCTGAGCTCAGAGGAGGAGCTCAAAGTAGGTCATCGGTGGCTTCTTGTCGAGCGAGTAGGTCAGGCGGGAGGTCCCGAGCCCTCGCTTCAAAGCCAGCATGGCGACCGGCTCCTCAAGGTTGTAGATCTCCAATGCGGTAGCCTTGAAGTGAGCCATGTAGTCCCGCAGTTGCTCGTGATCCTGCTGCCTGATGGAGAAGACGCCATCCGCCTCTAATGGCATCTTCCGACAGGTGTCGAAGTGGGCCATGAACTTTTGCCCTGGCTGGGCGAAGGAATTAATGCTCTCTAGCTCTAAATGGGCAAACCACATGCGGGCTGCCTTCCAGAGAGTAGCAGGAAAGGCGACGCAAAGGAGTGCGTCGGTGGCACCCTGGACCCTCGTGAGGGCTTGGTAGCTTTCTAGGTGGTCCAGGAGGTTGGTGGTCCCATCGTAAGGATCCACCCGCGGCATACGGAATCGACCTAGGATCGGTTCCTCTTGGATTTCTTGGAAGAATGGGGGACGGGTGTCGTAGCTCGTTGGCTCGCTAGTGGAGCCCTGTAGATTGGTAAACCGGTGGGTTAATTCTGCCAGCTTGCAGTCATGCTCCTCCAGGTGCTTTTCTGCCATGCGCCTGATGGCCTCATCAGTAGACCCCTCCATCGAAGGAGATGGAGAAGGTGACATGGGCGCATGGTGCCCATGGCTGGGGATTTTTCTTTTTCTACATCGACGGGGCTTGGACGCCACCCGCTCGAGGTTTGGTAAGCGACTCTTCCTATCGGCAGATCCAGCTCATTATCTTTTTGTCAGAGTTTGATGGCTACCCCGATTGTCAGTGATGGCGTGCGGTTGCGAAGGCCTTCCTTGGAAGAAATGCAGGCTATCGCGGGGTGCTGCGGCATGAGCTGTGGGAGTCCCTGGCTGCTGGTGAGTAGCCAAGGACCGGTGCTGGTGCTGAAGCTGGCGCACTGCCATGACAAGAATCTGCATCTGCTGGATAAGTGTGGCCAGCTGAGATTCTACCGGAGGGGGTTGAACTGGAGCGGGTAGTTCCACCTCTGGGTTTTGCGGGTTCCCCCAGAAGGGGGAGTCTCCTGCATGACTGGTGGAAGCCTCTCTCACCCGTGTCATCACCATCCTTCCATCGAACTGCTTGTAAGGGGGCTTAAACTGGATCAAAGACCGTTCTCCGTCCCTTCCTGGCATGCCAATCTGTTGTCGCCAAGATCGTCGTGGCTCATAGCTACTGTCGATACCGGAGTACTCTTTCTTCGCTGCCTGGCAGTCCTGCAGTTCTGGACCTACAAAATAGAGGTTAGTGACCCGGACCGGGGATTCTGGTGGGGGCACTCCGACGGTCAAATTAGTGACGATCCAGGAGAATAGATCCTCCTGGTCGAGCCCCTCTTGATGGATTCCATACTAGGAGTGAGTGGTGTGAGAGTGGGGTGCAAGTATGTCAGGAGAATGGTGGCCGAGCTAGAGGGATTCCCTATGCGGCCTTTCCTCCTTCCCTTGCTTGGATTTTGGTGGTGCATCGCCCTCTGGTTGAGCTTGCACTTGTATTTGTGTTTGTGTACCTCCCTCCTCTGGGGGTGTCGAACGTTCTTTGTAGTTAAGGTGACCATTGGGTGCCTGCCTTGGGATCTTCGCTGGCCTGGCAGGCGTGTGCAGCGATGTCTCATGCCATAGACGGGACGTCTTTCTTGATCGTGCTAAGGAAAGCTGTCATGTGTTTTGACATTCCTTCTGGTCGCTCAATTCTGGGAATCCTGGCAGTGCCTTGATCGAGGGGCCGCTGCCCCTGGGATTCGAATCCTCTGGTTGACTTTCTCTTCCAGGTGGTTCAGGTGGTTGGTGAAGAGCGTGGTGCCTCGATCAGAGGGCTCCTCCCTTTTCTGGTGCAAGTGACAGCCGCGGGTAGTTATTGCGGCCTAGTGGGCATCTTGTTGTGATCCTCGGGTGGTTCACCAACGTCTTGGGGTGATGGTGCTATCTCCCTGCTCGCTGGTGTCTTTGCTCGAGCTGAAGGCTGAGCTGGGGAGGTAGGGCTTGACTTCGAGGGGCTCGACCAGGCCTTTCTGCTCTATCGCGATGTGGCACCCCCTGATGGGTCCGCCTCAGCCGAAGTCAGCCCTACTCTGCAAAGCCTCGAGGTAGAGGCATGGGTCACGAGGTCGCCACTAGAGTCGGCGCGCGTCGTGTCCCGTACAGGGCGCTAGTACGGCCTGCAGTGATACGCGAAACCTCGTTTACATTGGTTAAACGGGATCCCATGATCGAGGAACGAAATCCTTGCGGGCAGGAGCCTGAAACGGTCGGAAGCCCATCGTCAATGCCTCGAAAGGAGAGCTCCCGTACTTGGCCCGAGCTCTCGCCAGTCTTTCCTTTTCGTGACACACGGCGGAGGAGGCGGGCCGGCCACTTAACTCTCGAACTTGAAGGAGGAGGAGAAGATCCAGAGATCTCCGGAAACCTCCGGGAGGGGACATGGGCTGAAGGCGGTCCGGTGGTATAAAAGGGATGGAGAAAGCGGACAAAAAGGTAAGTAGGAAGGAGGATAGAACATCGAGAAAACGATCCTGGGGCCCCTAAGAAGTCCTCAGGCACGAGCTCGGTGAACCCAGCACAGGAAGCCAGGCTTCAACTCCTCTCTTCCTCACACTTCTCTCATCTACATCTCCTTTAAGCACGAGAATCCTTTGAGAAAACACCTTAGAGGACTTGTTCCATCTTGCCGCTCTCCAACTTGATCGTCGGAGTGCCCCCACCGGAATCCCCGACCTGGGTCTCTGACTTTGTTTTGCAGGACTGGAAGCTTGGAGATCTCGAGGTGAGAGAGTCCGAGAACCGACACCAGCTCACGAGCTATAGGCCACCGCGGTAAGATCGGCAACAAATTAGTGCACCAGGTAGGGGGGCAGAGCAACAACCCTTGTACAAGCAAGCTCTCAGTGGGCGAATGCGTGTTCCAACCATGGTGGTGACACGTGGGCACGAAGCATCCACCAGCCGAGCAGGAGAGGTTCCTTCTCCCTAGGGGCCACGCAACCCAGAGAGAGAACTTCCTGGTCCTCCTCCTCCTTAGTCATCCTCGGTGGACGGTCCTTTTGCAGCTGTCGTCCAGCAGCTGCAAACACTGACTATAGCTGTGCGACAGCTGCAGCACCAGCAGCGCTCCCTGGCCACTCAACCCCAGCCAGGGACCCCCACGGCTCGAGCCATGGGCCCTCGTGGAAGCCTGCGCTCCATCTAAGGCAGGCCTTCCCATTCGCAGGCAATTTCCAATCCTCGCGGGAGCCACCAAACTCCCACGAAGAGAAACCATTCCGATTCAGCGGATCACGAGAGTCGATCCCCGGCCAACGATGCCGAAGCAGCATGGCGCAGCAGGTGCCATCGGGGCAAGGCCCCTCATCGAGACCGATCGGCACCTCCTTCTCCAATGGCCTCGGTGGAAGATTCCACCGACAAGGCCATCATGCCCCAGGCCGAGAGGCACCTGGAGGAGCACGAGCACAAGTTGGCGGAGTTCTCCCGCCGCTTTGCCGACATGCAGAGCTCCCCAACCGATCCAGTTGGCTACAACGCCCAACCACCCTTCTCCCAGGAAATCCTAGAGAAACCGATCCCGAATCGGTTCCGCATGCCTCAGGTGGATTCCTATGATGGGACCACTGATCCCTTGGACCATTTAGAGAGCTATAAGGCTCTCATGAGGGTCTAGAGGGCGACGGACGCTCTTCTATGCGTTGCCTTCCCAGCCCCTCTCTGGAAGGCTACACGAGTTTGGTTCACCCACCTCTAGCCGGAATCCATTAGCTTCTTCCATCAGTTGGAAGGAAAGTTTGTAGCACACTTCGACGCTTGCCGAAAGGTGCTAAGGGAGGTAGATAGCCTCTTCTCTATCTACCAGCAAGACCAGGAGCTGCTACAGGATTATGTCACCCGCTTCAAGACCGCTGCCCTAGAGATTTATAATTTGGATGAGACTGTCGCCATGCTGGCATTGAAGCGTGGGCTCAAGACCTCCCGCTTGACATATTCCCTCGATAAGAAGCCCTCCAAGATGTATTTTGAGCTCCTTCTCCACGTCCACAAGTACATCCGAGCCAAGGAGACCGACCACACCAGGCGAGAGCTGGATGGGAAGCCTTCGAAGAAGCCTGCCCCAAGGGATGTCCCTGGGACCCGGAGGCCTGGACCACCTATGGACTTCCTTCCAGGTCCGAAGCCAAAGAATGGCGCTCTTTCGTAGCAGACCTTCACCCCTCTCCTCGCTCCCAGAATGAAGATCCTCATGGAGATTGAGGGCGAGCACTACCTCTGTCGGCCTCCTCCTCAGAACCCAAGGAACATCCGAGACAAGACAAAGTATTGTCAATTTCACCACAAGCACAGCCACGACACGGAGGAGTGCCGTAATCTGAAATGGGAGATCGAGGAGTTGATCAAGAGGGACTACCTCAGGAAGTTCGTGAGGAACGAGGCCCGGTGGAAGGCCAGCCACTCGCAGCCCTTGCCCCCGTCCCTGCTATGGACAATCGTCCAACAGAGAAGCCGGTGGGCATGATCTCTTGGGGGATAGGCCGGGCGACGAAGAGAGCCCGGGAGGCAGGAGACCTGGAGAATGTACTTCCCTTTGAAAAGGGGAATGAAAATGAAAATGTAAACAATGATGCGGTGGTGGTCAAGATGACCATCGCTAAGCATCTTGTACATCGTATTATGGTGCATAGTGGGAGCTCTACTGACATACTTTTTTATGATTCTTTCTTCCGGATGAATTTATCTCATGATCAATTAAAGCCGGTGCACACCCCTCTTGTGGGCTTCACCAGAGATTCTGTGGGGGTCGAAGGAGAGATCACTCTCCCTGTCACCACCGGGTCCCTATCCTGGCAGAGCACGGTCATGATTACATTTACTATCGTCAGGCTCCCATCACCTTACAATGCTATCCTCGGCCATCCAGGACTCAACCAGCTGGACACAGTCATTTCCACCAAGAGGTTGCTGGTGCAGTTCCTTACCGCCTCTGGGATGGGGGTGATGAGAGGGACGGCCCAACCTATCCCGCATTGCCTATAGATGGTGCTAGGGACCCGGGGTGCCGAGCTCGGCTCCGACATCGATGACCTCGACCTAAGGGCACAAGACCCTAGGGGAGGCCCTGTGGAGCACTTATCAACGTACCCTCTCAGCTCGGACCCTCAGAAAATGGTGCAGATAGGAGCTCAAATCCTAGAGGATGAGTGGGCTCGTTTGCTAGACTTCCTCCGGACGAACGCTGATGTGTTCGCCTGGTCTGCTGCAGACATACTAGGTATCCCCTCGGAGGTCATCACCCACCAATTGAAGATCGATCCGAGGTGCCGCCCAGTCCACCAAAAGAAGAGGAGCTTTGCTGCAGAAAGACAGAAGGCCATCAATGAGGAAGTGGAGAAGCTTCTCGCCGCTGGCTTTGTACGAGAGGTACAGTATCCCAGTTGGTTGGCGAACGTGGTGATGGTGAAGAAGAGCAACGGCAAGTAGAGGATTTGTGTGGACTACACCGACCTCAATCGAGCTTGCCTGAAGGACAGTTTTCCTCTTCCAAAGATCGATCAGCTCGTGGACACCACTTCAGGACATCACCTCCTCTCTTTTATGGATGCCTTCTCCAGATACAACCAGATCCAAATGCACCCGGGGGACGAAGAGCACACCGCCTTCGTCATCGATCGCGAGACCTACTGCTAATAGATGATGCCGTTCGGCCTCAAGAACGCAGGTGCCACATACCAACGTCTGGTCAACAAGGTCTTCAAAGACCAAATTGGCCACAACATGCAAGTATACGTGGACGACATGCTGGTGATGAGCAAGCCGACTTTGGACCACATCGACGACCTGGTAGAGACGTTCAATAACCTACGGCTTCACCAGATGAAGTTGAACCCAGCGAAGTATGCTTTTGGCATATCCGCGGGGAAGTTCTTGGGGTCCATGGTGACCCAAAGAGGGATAGAGGCCAACCCGGAGAAGGTCCAGGCGATCATGGACATGGAGCAACCCACCTCGAAGAAGCAGGTGCAGCGACTCACTGGCCGGATAGCCACCCTGAGTCGATTTATCTCAAGGTTCGCTGATCGCTGCCAGCCCTTCTTCAAGGCGCTGAGGAAGATGAACGACTTCGCATGGATGAAGGAGTGCCAGGAGGCATTTGAAGAGCTGAAGAGGACGTTGGCATCGCCGCCATTGCTTTCCCAGCCAGAGGAAGGACAGGAGCTTCCCATGTACTTGGCGATCACACCAGAAGCCATCAGTTCGGTCCTAGTTCGGACGGACGATAAAGGGATGCAGAGGTCGGTGTATTATACGAGCAAACTTCTCTGCGATGCGAAGCTCATGTATTCTTGGTCCAAGAAACTGATTTTTGTGGTAATCATGTCTGCTCAGCATCTCAGGCCTTACTTCCAAGCGCACCCCATTGCGGTCCTGACGGATCAACCGCTGAAAGCGGTGCTCAGCCTACCGGACACGTCTGGATGCCTAGCAAAATGGGCGCTCAAGCTTAGCGAGTTCGACATCACCTACAGGCCGAGGTCGACCATGAAGGCACAGGTACTCACTAATTTCTTGGTTGAGTGTGCAGGTCTGGGCGAGGGGCCAAAAGATAGCCCACAAGATCGGCAGCTAGAGCCAGGACCTGAGGAGGACGTCTGGATCCTCCATGTAGACGGAGCCTCGAACTCCGGTGGGAGCGAAGCTGGACTCATCCTTGCCAACAGCGAGGGCATCGTCGTCGAGTGTGCGCTCCACTTCCAGTTCGCTGCCACCAATAACCAGGTAGAGTACAAAGCGCTTCTCACGGGACTGAGAGTTTCCCGCGAGCTGGGCATGGCCTGCCTCAAGGTCTTCACCGACTCGTAGTTGGTGGCCGGGCAGGTCTCGGGGGAGTACGAGGTGCGGGACGCCCAAATAGTGAAGTACTTGGAGCTCGTACGCACGAGCGCGACAGGTTTTAGGCGCTTCAGCGTCTTCCATATCCCTCGTGGGGAAAAGCTCGTGCAGACGCCCTCTCCCGCCTTGCAACCCTGCCAGACTCATCACCGGGCCGCGCTTACATCGAGCATCTCAAAGCCCTGAGCTATGAGACACCCATGGAGGTCCAGCAGGTCAACCTAGAACCCAGCTGGATGGATAAGTATATCGAGTACATCACCAACGGCACCCTACCGGAGGATCGCATGGCGGCCAGCCTTATTAAGAGGAAGGCCGCACGGTTCGTATTGATGGACGGGCTGCTGTATCGGAGATCCTACTCCTACCCACCCTCAAGTGTCTAAGACCCGCAGAAGATGCACTCGTGCTCCAGGAGATCCACGAGGGCATTTATGAGAACCATATGGGGGGCAGAATGCTGGCATACAAGGCCCTCCATCAAGGCTATTTCTAGGAGACGATGAGAGAAGGTGCTGCTGACTTCGTGAAGAGGTGCGACCGATGTCAGTGACACGCTGTGGTGCAACGTCAGCCAGCTGCTCCACTCTCCCGGCTCTCCGCCCCATGGCCGTTTGCTCAATGGGGCATGGATCTTCTAGGACCTTTTCCTCCAGCGTCCATGCAACAAAAGTTCCTGATCGTGGCTATCAACTGCTTCATGAAGTGGGTCGAGGCCGAGCCCTTGGCCCGGATCACAGAAGCAAATGTCACCAAGTTCCTTTGGAAGTCGATCATCTGTCGCTTCGGCTTACCCCACACCATCATCACCGAAAATGGATGCAAGTTCGATTATCGGGAGTTTGAGGAGTTCTGTGACGACCTCGAAATCCGCCATTGTTTCACCTCGATGGTCCATCCTCAGATAAATGGAGAAGCTGAGATAACAAACAGTATAATCTTGCAAGGCCTCTGGACAAGACTAGACCAGGCCAAGGGGAGGTGGGCAGAAGAGCTCCCGAGCATCCTTTGGGCGTACCACACTACCCCAAGGATGGCTACGGACGAGACCCCATTTAACCTCATCTTCGGGATGGAAGCAGTTATCCCAATTGAGCTCAGCCTACCGACCCTGCGTGTGGAGCAGTATGACAAGGCGGAGAACCCGGCCTGGATGCTACTGAACCTGGACCTCCTTGAAGAAATGAGGGACAGGGCCCGAGTTCAGATGGCGGCTTACCGGCAATGAGTGGCCAGATACTACAACTCCAGGGTGTGACCGAAATCCTTCCGCCAGGGAGACTTGGTGCTCCGCCGCACTGAAGCTTTCCAGCCATGGGAGTGCGGAAAGCTCTCCCCAAATTGGGAAGGCCCTTATAGGGTGGCGGAGGCACTTCCCCATGGGGCGTACTACCTGGAGGAGCTAGGCGGATCCCGGTTCCCTCGGACCTGGAATGCCTCAAACTTGAGGATGTACTACCAATAGTATAAGGCCCCTCAAACTTCAATAATAAAATCTTTTTCACCAAATGCCTACTCTCGTCTCGTAGGACAAAAGCCATCCAGCTCTAGGTTCGGCGAGCATGGGCACGGTGAAAGATCCACGAGGGCTCAAAGTTTTCTCTTATTAAAATCTCGGAGTTCAGTCCGGAGTGTCGCACGGAATTAAGTTCCAACATGCAACCCCGGAGTTCAGTCAGGAAGAGGTCCCGGAGACCGAGGTCCCGGTCCTACAAAATTCTGGAGAACAGCTGGGTAGGTCGTGCAAGGCTCAGTTCTGGCCTGTGGCCCCGGTGTTCAGTCCGGAAGTTCACGAGGAAACTGGTTCCAAAGCGAAGTCCCGGACCTCGGTCTGGAAGATGGAGCAAAACCCAATTCGCCCACGCAATCCTGGAGTTCAGCTCGGAGCGCACATTGGGACTTAGTCCCAGTGGCTAGCACCGGGGTTCAGTTCGGAAGATGCACAAAAAAAAAAGAGAAAACGAAGAACAAGTTCATGAAAGAAATTCTTCATTTCTACCAAATAGTTCCTTAAAAAGGGGGGGCCCTGATAGGCCGGAAGACCCCAAAGAAAGAAAAGGAATATATGATCATGCAGAAATAAAGAAAAAGAAATAGAGCCGCGAGGCTACTTCGTTGCAGTCGCGTCCTCCTCAGACTGGGGGGCACCCTCTCTACCGATGGCGTCGCATGTAGGCTGTTCGGGAGCCGCCACCTCAGCTGCCGCCGTAGTCGAAGCTCCTTCGATGGGCTCCTCCCTCCGGCTACCCAGAATGACCCCGCTGAGGTTGAGCTCAGGGAAGAAGGAGCTTACCTTCTCCCGGCACACCTGGAACCCCTTCAGGAAGGAGTCAACGGCCGCCTCATGCACCTCTGCCCTGAACTCTTTAGAGGCCCGGAACCTGGGCACAGCTTCCTGTGCCTCCTTCTGCAATGCCTCCGGTAGCCCGTTGACATAGGAGTTTCTGTCCTTGGCTACGCTGAGCTCCTTCAGGACCTCCTCGACCCGGCGCTCTAACAACCGGGATTAGGCCCTGAGGCGAGACATCTCCGTCGCGTCATCCTCAGCGCGGTGCTGGTTCGAGATCCTCTCCACCGACAGAGAGGTCTTGAGCTCCCTCACGCACCCCTCAGCATGACCCAGGTCTGCCCGTAAGGCCTGGTTATTCCCCCACAACTCGACCCCTTTCTCCATGAGGTCCTTCACGTCGGCTACCAGCTTGCCAAGCTTCTTATCCTTCTCGGCATCCTTCTTGGCGTAGCCCAAGAGGAAATTCCTCAGCAGGAGAATGTCAGTCTCGATCTACGTTAAAGAAGAAACGGGACAACAGTAAAATCCAACTGGAACTTTAAAAGAGAAGGGCTCGGGACTCATCGTGAAAAGTAGGGGGAGGATCCCGAGCAGCGCATCGGCGTAGTCCCGGCCGCCCCTCAGGCGGCGGTCCCGGGAAGTGCATGCGAACTCCATCACCTTCTCGCGAGCCCTTGGTCACAAATGACGAAGGAGTTGGTGGCGAGACTCGGGAGTGGAATGTCGGCGTCGGCAGCAGGCTGGGTGGCCGCCCCTTCGCCGGGCGATGCGGCCATTGATAGGACCACCGTCGCCCTGGTGGCCACTGTGGAGATGACCGGCGCGGCAACTGGGGCGGGCACTGCCCGAGGAGGTTCCGGCCCCCTCTCTTCCCCGGCCCTGTCGAGCTCGATGACGGGGACATCGGGCGCACGAGTTTGGGGCGGCCTGGGAACAGAGCCTGTTGCCCCAGGCCGGTAGTAGCAGGAGTGGGCGCGGGCCCCCGGCTCATCTCAGTGCGAGCCCCCTTTGCTGGGGTCTCCTCGATCCCTTCAACAGTGTCCCTCTTCAGGGCGCCCTCCATCAAGCTCTCGACGGAGAACTTCATACCTGGAGGAAAAGGTCAGTTAGGCTAGCTTAAAGGAAAAGAAGTGCACAGCAAACAATGAAAGCAATAGAAGGAGATCCGGGTCTCACCCAACTCCCGGATGGGATTGATTCCTGCCTTGAATAAATTCTGCTCTGAGAGCAGAACCTCGAGAGCCGGAACCATGTCACCCAGCATCTGCATGAAGACCTCTTGGTCCGCCTGCTCGACCTGGAAGCTCCGGTTCGGGGATCGGTCTAGATCGCTCCAGGCCCAGTCAATGTCCTCGATCGAGGCAAAGAAGAAGTGGTTCTTCCAACCCTTGATCGACGAGGGGAGGTCGAACCTATGGCACCTAGGCCGGGGTGAAATATACCACCAGCCATCATCAGCAGAGTAGTGCTTCAGGGTGAAGAGGGCCCTGAAGAGGGAGAAACGGGCAACGAACCAGTGAAAGTGACAAAAGACAATGAAGGCGAAGATGACCCGGATGGCATTGGGAGCCAACTGGACCGGGACAAGACGATAATGGCTAAGGAAAGAAAGAAGGGATGAAGGGGAAAACAAAGACCCCCAACAAGAAAATCTTTGTAGAAGGTGACCCTCCCAGGGCCACTCGAGGTCACTCGGTCCCTAGGTCCCGGGAGGGAAAGATGGATCGAATTCGGGATGCCATAAGTATCCCGGATCCAAGAAAGGTCATCTCCGGTCATCATCGAAGCATAACCAGAGGGACCGGAAGAAGAAACCTCCATCACCGGAGGAGGAAGAGAAGAAATGGGACGTGCAGGAATTGCAGGAGGGGATCTAGGACCCCTAGGGATGCCTATGGTCAAAGTCCCCGGCTGAAGTTGCCTCCGGACCTCAACCGGAATCTCTTCCCCCTCTGAGGAGGAAGACGATGGAGTCCTCAGCCGGGAAGGACCAGCCTCGTCCAGCTTTGAAGAAACATGATGAAGACGCGCCATCAAGGAAGAAGAAGCAAGAAGAAAGTGAGATTTGTGGTGGTACAAAGTCTGGAGGTAGGAGAAGAAGGGAAGGAGTCATAGGCACTCACCGAGATGTTTTGTACCAAAAGATTGGCAACCCTTGGAAGATGAAGGGAGATCGCTGCAACTGTCGGCGAGGTGTGAGAAAGTCGAGAGACTTCATTTCCAGAAAGTCCCCATCCTTTTCAAACTCAATCAACAGCCTTCAAAACTAAGGATGGTCTCTATGAATGGGTTGTTATGCCTTTTGGGTTGTCCAATGCCCCTAGTACTTTCATGAGGATTATGACCCAGGTACTTAGAGCTTTCATAGGGAAGTTTGTAGTGGTCTATTTTGATGATATCCTGATCTATAGTAAGACCCCTGTAGATCACCTAGGCCACCTTAGACAGGTTTGTCAAGTTTTTAGGAATGATAGTCTCTACGGTAATCTCAAAAAATGTGAATTTATGACCAGTAGAATTATCTTCCTTGGATTTGTTGTAACCCCTGACGGCGTGGCTGCCAACCCTGAAAAGATTAGGTCAATAGTAGAATGGCCAGAGCCGACCAGTGTGCATGAAGTCAGAAGTTTCCATGGCTTGGCTACCTTCTATAGGCGATTCATCAAGGGGTTTAGTACCGTAGTTGCTCCTATCACAGACTGCATCAGGAAGGGAGAATTTCAGTGGACCAAAGTAGCCCATAAAGCCTTCCTAGATCTTAAGGATAGGATGACCCAGGCACCCATTTTGAGACTACCGGACTTTTCAAAGGTATTTGAGGTTGCCTGTGATGCTTCAGGAGTAGGTATAGGTGGAGTCCTAAGCCAAGAGAACCATCCCGTAGCATTCTTTAGTGAAAAACTTAATGATGCTAAGCTTAGGTATTCTACCTATGATAAGGAATTTTATGCGGTAGTGCAAGCTTTGCGTTACTGGAGACATTATTTACTACCACAAGAATTTGTGCTGTTTTTGGACCATGAGGCTCTTAGATTCTTGAATTCTCAGAAGAAGCTTAACCCTAGGCATGCTAAGTGGGTAGAGTATATCCAGTCCTATACTTTTGTTTGAAGCATAAGGCTGGATCTGAAAATAAGGTAGCTGATGCCCTTAGTCGTCGATCTTTGTTGTTGAATTCTGTTAGGGCTGAAGTCATAGGGTTTGAGCAAATCAAAGAAGAATATGAGTCGTGTCCGGATTTCAAGACTGTATACCAGGATCTAACTCAAGGACCATCTAGTGAACATAAGGATTATTCCCTTGTAGATGGCTTTCTGTTCTTTAAGAATAGGCTTTGCATCCATAGAACCACTCTTAGGGAATTCTTGATTTGGGAAACTCATGCTGGAGGTTTAGTTGGCCATTTCGGAAAAGATAAGACCACACTGGCTATTGAAGACCACTTTTTGGCCTAGCTTAAAAAGAGATGTAGCACACATTGTGGCTAGGTGTCGGACATGCGCTGTTGCCAAACAGCGAAAACAGAACACCGGCCTTTATACCCCACTCCCTGTCCCAGATCGTCCTTGGCAAGATGTGAGCATGGACTTTGTGTTAGGTTTGCCTAAGACCCAGAGGAGGCATGACTCTATCTGTGTTGTAGTAGATCGATTTTCCAAGATGGCCCATTTCTTGCCTTGTTCCCAAACTTTTGATGCGTCTAAGGTAGCCACCCTGTTCTTTAATGAGATAGTTCGACTCCATGGCCTACCCAAGACCATTGTTTCCGATAGGGATGTTCGGTTCACCAGCTATTTCTGGAAAACCCTTTGGCATAAGTTAGGGACGAAACTTAAGTTTTCAACTGCCTATCATCCCCAGACTGACGGCCAAACCAAAGTAGTGAACCGTAGTTTAGGCAATCTGCTAAGGTGTCTTGTTGGTGAAAACATTAGGAACTGGGATTTGTACTTACCTAGAGCTGAATTTGCATATAATGACTCGGTCAATAGGTCTACGGGTAAGAGTCCATTTGAAATTGTGCATGGTTACAAACCCCACACACCTCTTGACCTAGCTCCTTTACCAGTCCACACACGGGTCTCTGAGTCTGCCGAAGTTTTTGCACAGCATATAAAAGACTTGCATAAAGAAATTCAAGCCAAAATAAATTTAAGTAACGAAACTTATAAGAAATTGGCTGATTCTCAAAGGCGAGTCAAAACTTTTGACGAAGGAGACTATGTAATGATTAGGTTAAGGCCTGAACGGTTTCCTCCTGGAACTGTTAGAAAGTTACATGCTAGGGGAGCTGGACCATTTAGAGTGGTAAAGAGAGTAGGATCCAATGCCTATGTGCTCGAGTTGCCTCCAGAACTAGGCATTAGCTCCACTTTCAACATTACAGACCTAGTAGAGTATAGGGAGCCAGCTGTGATTCCCAGTGAGGCTTTTGAACCTAATCCTGCTCTTGAGAGTGAACCTGACCCTGTGTGTCCACCAACAAATTGGCCTGTGAGGAAAGAGCAGATTGAAAAGATCCTGGATGATCAGGTTATCTCTACTCGTAATCGAGGATACCAAAGATACCTGGTCCGCTGGCTAGGAAGGCCAGATTCTGATGACTCTTGGATCTCCCGAGAAGAGTTACAAGAGCTGGACCCAGACCTCTTGGAGAGATACCAGAGCCAACTTGATCCTTACTCGACAGGGTCGAGTTCCTCCCACCCTGGGAGAATTGGTGCGGGCACCAGACTCAGAAGAAGACTTCAGAGCTCCATCTGGATCTCTGATTAACCTTGCCCGAAGAATTAGGGTTTTTTTGGTTTTTAATAAGAGTTAACTAGATCAACTTAATTTAGCTTGAGTCTACATTACCTGCATTTTATTTTGTTGAGTCATATTGACTCAGTAGTGGACTAGGGTTTCAAAATGGGATGTTACACTTTCTTCCAAGACCAGGCAAGGACACCACACTCCCAGCCACACTCTCAGTCCAGGGGGCGCCATATCCACATCCAGCAGCTTTTGGTCCCCACTCCACAGATGGCAACCTCCTTCTCTCATGCGCCAGATAAGGAGAAGTCCACCAAGAGACCACCAATCAAGGGGGCGGCCAAGACTTTCCCAAGAAAATCCAAGCAAAGGAGGGAAGAAATTTCTCTTGGAAGAACATATCAAGGGGCGCCCATTACCTGCCAAAAACACCTAAAACAAAGATGGGAAGGGCCTTGACTTAGGGAGGAAGAAAAGGAGGAGTCCAAAAGAGTTGATCCAGGGAAGGAAGAAATTTTTTCTTGAAGATCCAAGCAAGGTGGCGCCATCTACCTGCCATTTATAACCCAAATCCTATTTTTTGGTATTTTGGCCGACCATATGTAAGGGATTTGCCCTAATTTGGAGATCCCCTCCTTTAGTCCCACATGGGAAGATGTGAAACCCTCCTCCCTTGTAATGCCTTATAAATTAAACCCCTCTTGTAAGTTTAAAAAATGATAGATGAATGAAAGAAAAATTTTCTTGAGCAAACTTGTGTTTTCTCTTGTCCGCACTTGTTTCCAGGTGTTGAGCTCCGTGAGGGAGTAAATCCGGGTTCCCCTGGAACCTTGAGGAGGTGAGAGATCTCCAAAACCCTAAACCCTAGGTTAGCCACTCAATTCCCAAACCCTAGCCGCCATCACCCTTCTCTTTCCACCAAGCCCTAGTCTTTTCCTCTTCTCACGGCCACCTTCTCCAAGTCCTGGCCGACCACCAGCATCCGACTCCAGTCCAGATACTGCAGATCCATAGCAATTCTAAGAGGAAGTCAGATCGGCCTCCAGGAGAATTCGATTTCAGCAACTTCAGCTTTCAAGTTCTTCAACCTGGTAAGATCTTTTCTTGAGTTTTTGAATTCCATCGTTTGTTCCTCTTCTTTTCCAGATCTTGAGTCCAGGAGAAGCCGACCAAACCACGAGACCAGTATTGGAGGATCCATTGCGAAGATAGCCGACTCCGAGGATCCCACAATCTGCTCGAGAGAGTTCTTCCACCAGAATCCTGAGAAGATCACTGTCTGGTGAGTAAACCGTCCCTCCTCTCTATTTCTGTTCTGTTGAAAGTTCAGAGCGAAACCCTAGGTTTGGGAGTTTCTCAACCCCCAGTGATCCGTTACTTCTGAACTACTCTGATAATTTGGTTCCTTCTAAACTGTGCTTTCAATCCTTACTTAGTTTCCTTCAAATTAGTTAGCTTTACTTTGAGTCAAAGCCAATTTCTGAAAAAAATATATAAAAAAAAAATGAATTAATCTTAATTTTACTTCCGCATACGCTTCTTTGTTCTTTGTTCTGCATCAACCTTAATCTGATATTTATTATATAAATAAAAGTGATTACTATTTTAATTTCTTTTGTAGGGCTAGAAAGAAAAATCTGGTAATTGTAAGTGCTCGGGATAGACCGAGAACAAGATCTACTTATCGTGAAGTACATGATTCTAAACCAACAATGGATAATGATCATAAAGTGGTTGACCTTGAAGAGACACAAGATAGTGGTACTGAAGATGAATAATCAAATGAGAGAATGTTACTTGAACTAGAAAATAATTCAAGACGAAGGAGGTTGACAACTAGTTGCTTTCCTACTTATATGGGGTGAGTACGATTTTAATTCTTGATGTTCTTATATTTAATGTATCAAGGATGGATGTATGCTTAGTTTCTAATAGTCTTTAAACATTTACTTTTTTTTTACATGCTTATTTTTATTATTTCTAGGTATATATGGAGCAAGCTAAGTTCAGAGAGACAATCATGGTTTTATTGTTTTGATTGCTTATTGTTTAACTTATATGTGAGTAAGCCATCAAAAAAGAAAGTTTCAAACTGGATAAAGAACAAAGAAGTCTTTGAAAAAAATATCTTATCCTTCCTATGTGCATTTGGTGGGTTATTAGGTTTAGTTATTTTCAATTTATCAAATATTGTATGGATGTGTACTTATTTTTTTTCTAACATTAGGAATCATTAGCTTGTCGTAATTTTTTATAACTTTGGTGAGAGATTTACTTCAACCAATCCACCCTGCATGTTGCTATTGGATTCTCTTCCAAATAATAGTTGTGATAGATATGAAGCTGAAATAAGACGGTAATCAAATAAATATGATTTCTATTTTAATTTTGATTTTCATAGTCGATTCATATTAATATATTTAGACTATTTGTATATGTCTAATTGCAGCCTAGTTTTTGATATATATGATTATAAAAAGAAGTCAGAAGATGCAAGAGCAACATGGAATATGCCGCTGATAGCCCCAAAAGTAGTTATGTTATATTTTTTAAGCAAAATAACTTATTTACATGAAACATAGAGCATAATAGTCATTAATCTTTTTGTTTATATTTTAATAATAACAGGTACCAATGCAACCAAATGAAAATGATTGTAGATACTTTGTTTCATATTATATCCATCGTTTTATGTAGGATGCTCCCATAACTATCTCTCCAAACAAGATTCCTTCTTTTGTATATTCTAATCCTCTTAACTTCTTACCAAATGTTTATATGCATTCCAAAATTATTTATTGATTTTTATTTATTCAGCTTAATGATCACTGGGTTACAATGGTGGAGTTAGATTCATTTTTGGCTGGTTTAAATTATGTTGGATGTGAAAAAAAGAATGCAACTAGGCAAGTCATTATGAGCAGAGCATTGTACATGAAGATGATACTGGTGTAGCTTTAAAAGAGGAAGATATATCCCAACCTGAAGAGCTACCTCCTAAAAAGTATCGTGGTAAGATACAAATGAAAGATGTGCATACGATGGATTCTGATAAGATGATTCATGATGGGGACTGTTACGGCCGTAACGATGACGTGGCCGGGCTCAGATACCGCCAAATATGATCGAGCCACGTGGAGGTTTCTCCGGCCGAGTCAGCGCCACATTGCCAAGGCCGAGCTCGGCAAGGCTACTCCGCCAGACGACTTCCTAAGACAAACTGCTCTCGCCGAAGTCGAGCTCGGTTCGGGGCTCCTCAACCACCTCGCCTGGCGCCCACCCAGGAGGGGTCCGCCTAGGCCGAGGTCGGCCGATCCTTCGCTCCTTCGCCAGGTGGCCCCCGGAGATGGGCCCACCTCGGCCGAAGCCAGGCGGGCTCTTGCCACCTCGCCAGGTGCCCACCCAGGAGGGGTCCACCTAGGCTGAGGTCGGCCGATCCTTCGCTCCTTCGCTCCTTCGCCAGGTGGCCCCCGGAGACGGGCCCACCTCGGCCGAAGCCAGGCGACCTCCTGCCACCTCGCCTAGTGTCCACCCAGGAGGGGTCCACCTAGGCTGAGGTCGGCCGATCCTTCGCTCCTCGCCAGGTGGCCCATGGAGACGGGCCCACCTCAGTCGAAGCCAGGCAACCTCCTGCCACCTCGCCAGGTGTCCACCCAGGAGGGGTCCACCTAGGCCGAGGTCGGCCGATCCTTCGCTCCTTCGCCAGGTGGCCCCCGGAGACGGGCCCACCTCGGTCGAAGCCAGGCGACCTCCTGCCACCTCGCCAGGTGTCCACCCAGGAGGGGTCCACCTAGGCCGAGGTCGGCCGATCCTTCGTTCCTTCGCCAGGTGGCCCCCGGAGACGAGCCCACCTCGGCCGAAGCCAGGCGACCTCCTGCCACCTCGCCAGGTGTCCACCCAGGAGGGGTCCACCTAGGCCGAGGTCGGCCGATCCTTCGCTCCTTCGCCAGGTGGCCCCCAGAGACGAGCCCACCTCGGCCGGAGCCAGGCGACCTCCTGCCACCTCGCCAGGTGTCCACCTAGGAGGGGTCCACCTAGGCCGAGGTCGACCGATCCTTCGCTCCTTCGCCAGGTGGCCCCGGAGACGGGCACACCTCGGCCGGAGCCAGGCGACCTCCTGCCACCACGCCAGGTGTCCACCCAGGAGGGGTCCACCTAGGCCGAGGTCGGCCGATCCTTCGCTCCTCCGACAGGTGGCCCCCGGAGACGGGTCTGCCTCGACCGAGGTCAGGCCGCCCGTACGGAGAAGGTCCCAGGGAAGGAGGCGCAGGCCCCGAGGTCATCCCTCGGGCCGTACGCATCATAGACGGTGCCCCGTACGGATGGCAGCGGCACGCGAAACACCATTTGCGTCGGCCCGACAAGTCCCGCAGCTGAGAGGCGCGATTCTGACAAAACAGGCCCCATAGACAGATCACGCCCACACTTGGGAAAGAGAGCGCTCTCACTGGGCCCGAGGTCTGACCGGCCGCCTTACCAGCGCCGCCCCCCCCCCCTTTCTATCTTTGCCTTTTCCCTGTTGGGCTCGGCGGACGAGGTCGGAAAGCCGCCTGGCCCTCCTCACTGAAAAGGGGAAAGAGAAAGGGACGGGGGAGGGGAGCCTCCCAGGAGGAGAAGACAGGCGAATGGCGGGAGGAGATAAAAGGAAGGAAGCTGGGGACGACAAGGTAAGCGGACAAGCCTGGGGACAAGGAAGAAGCAGCGACAAAAAGCCTCGCTCCGAGAGTGAGATCCGAGGTCTCGAGAGGGGATCGCTTGGCGTGAACTCGGCAAGGAGGCCCGGCCGAATTTCTGGTCCCTAGAGCACCTTTCTTGCTAATTAATTCTCTAAGTCTGGAACCCCTTAGGGGATCTGTCTTGGAGAATCTGTTCCTTCTCGTCGTCTACTGACTTGACCGTCGGAGCTCCCTCGCCGGGATCCCCGGCCAGGGTCTTTTAACCCCTTCTTGCAGGTTCGCCGCAGCAAGGTAGGCTCCCTCGCCAGGCGGTCAGGGAGGATCCACGGATCCGAGGCGCGGGCGCGGCGACGAGAGCGGCAACAGATTGGCGCACCAGGTAGGGGGGCAGGACACCAAACCCTAGCGAGAGCCAGCTTTCCGCAGGTGTCGTGCTCTCTGACAATGGTGGTCACTCGTGGCCGCGAGGCGTCCACCAGCCGTGTGAGGGAGGTTCACTCCCCTCCAGGGGCCCACAGCCCGGAGAGGGAGCTTCCAGCTCCCCCTCCTCTTCCACCATAGCCTACCTCAACGGACGGACCCCTTGCGGCCGTCATCCAACAGCTGCAGACCTTGACCTCGGCGGTTCGGCAGCTTCAGCATCAGCAGCGATCCCTGGCCACGCAGCCGCAGCCAGGGACCCCCGCGGCCCAGGCCGCGGGGCAGCGTGGGAGCCTGCGCTCCATTCAGGGCAGGCCATCCCACCCGAGGGCCGTCCCCAACCCCCGTGGGAGCCACCAAGCTCCCGCAAAAAGAAACTACTCCGGTTCGGAGGATCACGAGAGCCGATCCCCGATCGATGAGGCCGAAACGGTGCATCGCAGCAAGTGACGCCGAGGCCTGACTTCGCGCCGAGACCGATCGGCGCCCCCTTCACCCGCAGCCTCGGTGGAAGACTCCACCGATGAAGCCATCAGGCGCCAGGCTGAGAGGCGCCTGGAGGAGCATGAGCGCAAGCTAGCGGAGTTCGCCCGCCGATTGCCGACCTGCAGAACTCGTCGACGGACCCGGCGGGCTACGACTCCCGTCCCCCTTTCTCTGAAGAAATCCAGGCGGAGCCGATCCCAAAATAGTTTCGCATGCCGCAGGTGGATCCCTACGACGGGACCACCGACCCTCTGGACCATCTGGAGAGCTACAAAGCTCTCATGAGGGTCCAGGGGGCCACCGACGCTCTTCTGTGCATCGCCTTCCCGGCCACCCTCCGGAAGGCCGCTCGAGTCTGGTTCACCCGCCTCGAGCCTGGATCCATTTGCTCCTTCCACCAGTTGGAAGGAAAGTTTGTGGCGCACTTCGACGCCTGTCGAAAGGTGCCAAGAGAGGTGGACAGCCTCTTTTCTATCCGCCAACAGGACCAGGAGCTGCTCCGGGACTACATCACCCGGTTCAAGATTGCAGCCTTGGAAATCTACAGCCTGGACGAGCCCGTCGCCATGTTGGCTTGAAGCGCGGGCTCAAGACGTCCCGCCTGACCTACTCCCTGGACAAGAAGCCGCCCAGGACATACTCCGAGCTCCTCCTCCGCGCCCATAAGTACATCCAGCGGAGGAGGCCGACCGCACCCGTCGAGAGTTGGACGAGAAAACTCTGAAGAGGCCACCCCGAGAGATACCCCGGGAGCTCGGAAGCCCGGGCCATCTGCCGACCCTTGCCCGAATCCAAGGTCGATGGGCGAGGCCAATCCCGAGCGGAGGTACACCCCTCTCCTCACACCTCGGACGAAGATCCTCATGGAAATCGAGGGCGAGCGCTACCTCCGCCGACCTCCTCCTCAGAACCCGAGAGCCACCGGGACAAATCGAAGTACTGCTAGTTCCACCGCGAGCACGGTCACGACACGGAGGAGTGTCGCAACCTGAAGCGGGAGATCGAGGAGCTGATTAGGAGGGGCTACCTCAGGAAGTTCGTCAGGAACGAGGCCCCCTCGGAGGGGCAGCCGCTCGCGACCTTACCGCCCATCCCTGCAATCGATAACCGCCTAACGGAGAAGCCCGTAGGCATGATCTCACGCGGGGTCGGTCGAGCGACGAAGAGAGCCCGGGAAGTCGGGAACCCGGAGAGTGTAATCCCTCCCGAGGAGGGGAAGGGTAATGATAATGTAAACAACGATGCTGTGGTGGTCGAGATGACCATCGCGAAGCATCCTGTACATCGAATCATGGTGGATAGTGGAAGCTCGACTGACGTACTTTTTTACGATGCTTTCTCTCGGATGAACTTGTCCCATGATCAGCTGAAACCGGTACACACCCCCCTGGTAGGATTTATAGGTTACTCCGTGGGGGTCGAAGGGGAGATCACTCTCCCGATCACCGCCGAATCCCCACCCCGGTAGATGACCGTACTGATAACGTTTACCGTCGTCAGACTCACTTCGCCTTACAACGCCATTCTCGGGCATCCCGGGCTCAACCAACTGGATGCCACGATCTCCACGAGAAGGTTGTTGGTACAGTTCCCCACGCCTTCCGGGCTCGGGGAGATGAAGGGGATGACCCAGCCAGTCCCGCTCTGCCTCCAGACGGTCCCGGGCGCCTGGGGCGCGGAGCTCGCCCCCGATATCGACGACCTCGACCTAAGAGAGAAGGAACCCAGGGGAGGGCCCGTAGAGCGCCTGCTGACTTTTTCCCTCGGTTCGGATCTGCTGAAGACGGTGCAAGTCGGGGCCCAGCTCCCTGAAGAAGAATGGACCGCCTGCTGGAGTTCCTCCGCGCGAACGCTGACGTGTTCGCCTGGTCAGCAGCTGACATGCCGGGCATCCTGCCCGAGGTCATCACGCACAGGCTAAACGTGGACCCAAGTTGCCGCCCGGTCCGCCAGAAGAAGAGGAGCTTCGCCATGGAAAGGCAGAAGGCGATCAACAAGGAAGTGGAGAAGCTCCTCGCCGCCGATTTTGTGCGGGAGGTCCAGTATCCCAGCTGGCTGGCAAACGTGGTCATGGTGAGAAAGTGTAGTGGTAAGTGGAGGATCTGTGTGGACTACACCGACCTCAATCGAGCTTGCCCAAAGGACAGCTTCCTTCTTCCAAAGATCGACCAGCTGGTCGACACCACCTCGAGACATCGCCTCCTGTCGTTCATGGACGCCTTCTCCGGATACAACCAGATCCGAATGAGCCCGGAGGACGAAGAGCATACCGCCTTCATAACTGACCGCGGAACTTTTTGCTACAGAATGATGCCATTCGGCCTCAAGAATGCTGGAGCCACGTACCAGCATCTCGTCAACAGGATTTTCAAGGACCAGATCGGTCGCAACATGCAAGTGTACGTGGACGACATGCTGGTAATGGGCAAACCCGATTCGGACCACGTAGCTAACTTGGCGGAGATGTTCGGCAACCTCCGACGTCATCAGATGAAGCTGAACCCGGCGAAGTGCACCTTTGGCATCTCCGTCAGGAAATTCCTAGGATTTATGGTGACCCAAAGAGGAATTGAGGCCAACCCGGAGAAGGTCCAGGCCATCCTGGACATGGAGCAGCCCGCCTCCAAGAAGCAAGTGCAGCAACTCACCGGCCAAGTTGCGGCCCTCAGCCGCTTTATCTCCAAGTCGGTAGACCGCTGCCGTCCCTTCTTCAAGGTGCTGAGAAAGATGAACGACTTCGCTTGGACCGAGGAATGCCAGAAGGCCTTCGAGGAGCTGAAGAAGATGCTTGCGTCGCCACCATTGCTGTCCAGGCCCGAGGAGGGGGAGGAACTCATCCTCTACCTGGCGGTCACCCCGGAAACCGTCAGCTCGGTCCTGGTTCGGGCCGATGGCCAAGGAGTCCAGCGGCCGGTGTACTATACCAGCAAGCTTCTCCGCGATGCGGAGCTCAGGTATTCTCGGCCCGAGAAACTCGTTTTCGCGCTAATAGTGTCTGCCCAGCATCTCAGGCCCAATTTCCAAGTGCACCCCATCACGGTCCTGACGGATCAACTGCTGAAAGCGGTGCTCAGCCGACCCGACACTTCGGGATGATTGGCAAAGTGGGCCTCGAAGCTCAGCGAGTTCGATATCACGTACAGGCCAAGGTCGGCCATGAAGGCGCAGGTGCTGGCCGACTTCCTGGTCGAGTGTACGGGCTTGGGCAAGGAGCCCGAGGAGGGCCCCTCAGGCCAGCCGCTGGAGACAGGCCCCGGTGAGCCCGGCGAGGATGCCTGGATCCTCCATGTGGACGGAGCCTCAAACTGCGGCGGGAGCAGGGCTGGGCTCATCCTTGCCAACAGCGACGGGGTCATCGTCGAATGCGCACTCCATTTCCAATTCCCCGCGACAAATAACCAGGCGGAGTACGAAGCACGTCTTGCCGGGCTGAGAGTCTCCCACGAGCTGGGCGTAACCAACCTCAAAGATTTCACTGATTCCCAGCTCATGGCGGGACAGGTCTCCGGGGAGTATGCCGCACATGACCCCCAAATGGCGAAATACGTGGAGCTCGTCAAGGCGGGCGCATCCAGATTCCGGCGCTTCAACATCTTCCACATCCCCCGCAGGGAGAATGCCCGTGCGGACACTCTCTCTCAGCTAGCGACCCTGCCGGACTCGATGCTGGGCCGCGCTCACGTGGAGCGCCTTGAGATCCCAAGCCTCGAGGCACCGGCGGAGGTCCATCAGGTCAGCCATGAACCCAGCTGGATGGACAAGTACGCCGAATACATCACCAGTGGCACCCTGCCGGAGGACCACGAGGCGACTCGCCTTATCAGAAAGAAAGCCGTGCGGTTCGTCCTGATGGACGGGCAGTTGTATCGAAGATCCTACTCCTACCCCCTCCTCAAGTGCGTAGGACCCACGGAAGCCAAGCTTGTGCTCCAGGAGATTCACGAAGGCGTCTGTGGAAACCACGTGGGGGGCAGGGCATTGGCGTACAAGGCCCTCCGTCAGGGCTACTTCTGGGAGACAATGAAGGAAGACGCCGCTGACTTCGTGAAGAAGTGCGACCGGTGCCAGCATCACGCCACGGTGCAACGGCAGCCCTCCAACCCAATCTCCCAGCTCTCAGCTCCCTGGCCGTTCGTCCAATGGGGGATGGACCTCCTGGGCCCATTCCCGCCGGTGTCTGGACAGCGGAAGTTCTTGATAGTGGCCATCGACTACTTCATGAAGTGGGTCGAGGTCGAACCCTTGGCGAGGATCACCGAGGCAAACGTCGCCAAGTTCTTTTGGAAGTCGATCGTTTGCCGCTTCGGCCTCCCCCACACTGTGGTTACTGACAACGGGCGCCAGTTCGACTGTCGGGAGTTCGAAGAGTTCTGCAGCGACCTCGGCATCAGGCACCGCTTCACCTCGGTGGCGCACCCCAGACCAACGGAGAGGCCGAAGTCACGAACAGGACCCTTCTTCAGGGCCTCCGCACGCGGCTGGACCAGGCTAAGGGCAGGTGGGCCGACGAGCTCCCCAGCGTCCTCTGGGCGTACCACACCACCCCGAGGATGGCTACCGACGAGACCCCGTTCAACCTCATCTTCGGAGCCGAGGCGGTCATCCCGATCGAGCTCAGCCTATCCACGCTGCGTGTAGAGCAATATGACGAGACAGAAAACCCCGCCAGGATGATGCTCAACCTTGACCTTCTCGAGGAGATGAGGGACAAGGCCCGAGTTCGGATGGCGGCGTATAGGCAGCGTGTGGCCAGGTATTACAACTCCCGAGTGCGATCGAAGTTTTTCGTCCCGGAGATTTGGTCCTCCGGCGCGCTGAAGCTTCTCAGCCACGGGAATGCGGCAAGCTCTCGCCCAACTGGGAGGGCCCATACCGGGTAGCAGAAGCCCTCCCTCACGGCGCATACTACCTGTAGGAGTTGGGAGGTGCCAGGTTCCCCCGGACGTGGAACGCCTCGAACCTAAGAATGTATTATCAGTGATGTAAGGTTCCCTACTCCCGTAATAAAGTTCCCTCGCTTCAAATGCTCTCTTCTCACTTTGAAGGAAAACCGGCGCATGGCCCTGGGCTCGGCATGACCGATCATGGCCGACGGCCGAAGGAATCGGGAGATCCTGGGCTTCGGCCTGGAAGGTGGGACAGAACCCAGTTCGCCCACGCAAGCCCGGAGAATAGCTCGGCAAGCCGCGCAACGCTTGAGAAAGCCTGCGGCCCCGGGGTTCAGTCCGGAGATCCTGGGCTTTGGCCTGGAAGGTGGGACAGAACCCAGTTCGCCCATGCAAGCCCAGAGAACAGCTCGGCAAGCCGCGCAAGGCTTGAGGACGCCTGCGGCCCCGGGGTTCAGTCCGGAGATCCTGGGCTTCGGCCTGGAAGGTGGCACAGAACCCAGTTTGGCCATGCAAGCCCGGAGAACAGCTCAGCAAGCCGCGCAAGGCTTGAGAAAGCCTGCGGCCCCGGGGTTCAGTCCGGAGATCCTGGGCTTCGGCCTGGAAGGTGGGACAGAACCCAATTCGCCCACGCAAGCCCGGAGAACAGCTCGGCAAGCCACGCAAGGCTTGAGAAAGCCTGCGACCCCGGGGTTCAGTCCGGAGGTCCCGGGCTTCGGCCTAGAAGGCGGGGCAGAGAAACCATGTCGCCCACACGAGTATGAAGGCGATCCCAAAGATGGACCCGCTCAAGGCCTACTCCGATGCCACGCGGTCCGGGATGTCCCAACCTTCGATTTGAGCAACGGAAGGGACCAGGCCTACGATCGTTTTAGCACTCCACATCAACATCTCAAAAAAAAAGAAGAAGAAGGAGAAAAAGGGAGATGGGGGAGTGGAGAAGAAGATGAACTCGAGGCTTGGTTAAATAGTGTCTTCATTAATCTGAGCAACTGAACAAGCCGGGAATCCCGACAGGCCGGGAGTCCCCAAAAAAAAGAAGAAGAAGAAAAAGAAAAAACTGCGACAACGGAGCAGGGCGAGAAGACGGTGGCTCAGTTTGGTACAGGGTCGAAGCCCTCCACCGGGGTCGCGAGCTCTGCATCCTCGCCTTCTACGGCGGCCGGCTCTTGAGGCTACTCCGAAGCCATGGCTTCGCTGGTCGACGGGGCCGCAGGAGTGGCATCGGCCGCACCGGAGGCTCTGCTCTCGGCTCCTTGCCTCCTACCTCCGAGCACCACCCCGCTAAGGTCGAGCTCGGGGAAGAAGGCCCCTACTTTCTCCCGGCACATCCGGAACCCCTTCAGGAAGGAGTCCACGGTGGCCTCCCGGACCTCCGACGTGTACTCGTCGGAAGCCCGGAACTTCGGGATGGCCTCCTGCGCCTCCCACTTCGCGGCCTCCAGGAGTCCGTTGATGTACGCACTCCGGTCCTTCGCCGTGTTCGCGTCTCGCCGAGCCTCCTCTAGCTGGCGCTCCATCCACTGGGAGTGGGCTTGAAGACGAGCCCTCTCCGCCGCGTCCTCCTCCGTGCGACGCTGGTGGGAGAGCCTCTCCTCCGACAAAGAAGCCTCCAGCTCCTTGTTCCGCCCCTCAGAACGTGCCAGGTCGGTTTGGAGGGCTTGGTTGCTGGCTCGCAGCTCGACCCCCTTTTCCATGAGGTCCTTGACGTCGGCTGCGAGCTTGCCGAGCTTCTTCTCCTTCTCGGCGTCCCTCTTCATGTTCCCTACGAGGAAGTTCCTCAGTAGGAGAACGTCATTTCCAATCTGCACAAATAGAGCAACCGGGTTAGGAGAAAAGGCCACTAAAATCATGAAAGGCAGAGAAGAATGAGCTCGGGATTACCGTGAAGAGCTGCGGGAGGATCCCGAGCAAGGCGTCTGCATAGTCCCGGCCGCCCCGAGCTCGGCGGTCCCGGGCTGTGGAGGCGTACTCCATGACCTTCTCCGCGAGCCCCTTATCACGGATGACTAAACATCGGTGGGTGATCACCGGTGACGAAGCTGTCAGGTCGGCTCCGGCGGTGGCTGTCCCTTCAGCTGGGGTCGCAATCGACGGGCCGGCAGAGGCCACGGGCTGCGCCATCGGAGCCGCGGCGACGATGGGACCGGCGCTGGACGGAGCCTCGGGCGGTGGAGCCCCCTCGACGGCAGCGCCACCAGGTCTGGCAACCGAGGCATCAACGGCCCCGCCTCGAGGCAACCTGGGCTGGGGAGCAGTGGCCACTGGGCTGGGCACGGTCGCCGGTGCAATCTCCCGGCCCGCCTCAGTACGAGCCCTCTTGGCCGCGGGCTCGTCTACCTCCGAGATGTCTCTCTGGGCCGCGCCCTCCAGAAGGCTCTCCAGTGAGAACTTCATACCTGCAATGCAAAAGAATAGAAGGTCAGCCGACTCGGTCATGAAGAAAAAGAGTGCAGAAGTCAAAGGAGGACCGAATCTCACCCGACTCACGGATGGGACTGATCCTGGCCTCAAAAAGATTCTGCTCTGAAAGCAGAACCTCGAGACCGGGACCACGTCACCCAGGAGTAGGGAGTAGGCCTCCTGGTCTGCCGACTTAACCTGGGAGTTCCGGTTCGGAGACCAGTCCGGTTCACTCCAGGCCCAGTCGACATCTTCGACCGAGGCAAAAAAAAACCGGCTCTTCCAGCCCTTGATAGAAGAAGGGAGGTCGAACCGGAGGCACCTGGGCCGGGGCGAAATATACCACCAGCCATCATCGGTGGAGTACTTCTTCAGGGTAAACATGGCCCTGAAGAGGGAGAAATGGGCAACAAACCTGTGAAAGTGACTGAAGACTATGAAGGAGAAGATGACCCGGATGGCATTGGGAGCCAACTGGGCCGGAACAAGCCGGAAATGGCTGAGAAAAGAGAGGAAGAAGGGGTGCAGAGGAAATCGAAGACCCCCAAGGAAGAAGTCTTCGTAGAAGGCTATGCGACCGGGGCCACTCATGGTGACGCGCTCCCCGGGCCGCGGAACGAAGAGACGAATTGATCCCGGGATACCGTAGGCCTCCCGGAGCAAAGAAATATCGCCTTCGGTCATGGTGGAAGCATGACCGGAGGGACCGGCGGGAAGAAGAGGCGGAGCAGGAAGAGAAAGAAGAGGCGCAGCGGGAGCAACCGGAGGAGACCGGACCCCCTAAGGATGCCGATGGTGACACCCCGGGTTGCAGACACCGGCGGATCTCCTCCGGGATCGTTTCCTCCTCTGAGGAGGAAGAAGATGGAGTCCTCGACCGGGATGGACCGGCCTCACCGGATTGGAAGAGACATAGCGACGACACGCCATGGCAAAGAGGAGGACAAGGATTCAGAGAGGAAAAGAGAGAGGGGAACTAGAGAAGGATGGAGGCACTCATCGAAAATACGCCAAGCGAACGCAGGGCAACGGAAGTTAGCCTGCAGCAAACTGCCCACGGAGCAAGGGGAAAGGCCTCATTCTGGAAAGTCCACTCCTTTTCAAACTCAGTCGACAGCGATCGTACCCGTCATTCCGCCCCGAGCCACTGAGTGATCGCCACGTGGATGCACGCCCGACACCGATGCCTCGTTAGCAGGGTAACGGCCTCTGCCTCGAAGCGACGCATTTATTGCGGGCAAGTGGGCGATGCGTGGCGGCTTCCTATAGGGTTTCAGGCGCATCGAGCTGCGGCGACAAGGATCGTGGCAATTATGATGCAAGATCTTCGCCTCTCCATGTCATATCTGCATTTAATCCCGACGTTCCGTTCTACGACGCCCCAACGGAACGGCGGGCTGGGGGGCAACTGTTACGGCCGTAACGATGACGTGGCCGGGCTCAGATACCGCCAAATATGATCGAGCCACGTGGAGGTTTCTCCGGCCGAGTCAGCGCCATATTACCAAGGCCGAGCTCGGCAAGGCTACTCCGCCAGACGACTTCCTAAGATAAACTGCTCTCGCCGAAGTCGAGCTCGGTTCGGGGCTCCTCTACCACCTCGCCTGGCGCCCAACCCGGACGCCTAGGTCGAGGTTGGCCGATCCTTCGCTCCTTCGCCAGGTGGCCCCCGGAGACGGGCCCACCTCGACCGAAGCCAAGCGACCTCCTGCCACCTCGCCAGGTGTCCACCCATGAGGGGTCCACCTAGGCTGAGGTCGGTCGATCCTTCGCTCCTTCGCCAGGTGGCCCCCGGAGACGGGCCCACCTCGGCCGAAGCCAGGCGACCTCCTGCCACCTCGCCAGGTGTCCACCCAGGAGGGGTCCACCTAAGCTGAGGTCGGCCGATCCTTCGCTCCTCGCCAAGTGGCCCCTGGAGACGGGCCCACCTCGGTCGAAGCCAGGCGACCTCCTGCCACCTCGCCAGGTGTCCACCCAGGAGGGGTCCACCTAGGTCGAGGTCGGCCGATCCTTCGCTCCTTCGCCAGGTGGCCCCCGGAGACGGGCCCACCTCGGCCGAAGCCAGGCGACCTCCTGCCACCTCGCCAGGTGTCCACCCAGGAGGGGTCCACCTAGGCCGAGGTCGGCCGATCCTTCGCTCCTTCGCCAGGTGGCCCCCGGAGACGGGCCCACCTCGATCGAAGCAAGGCGACCTCCTGCCACCTCGCCAGGTGTCCACCCAGGAGGGGTCCACCTAGGTCGAGGTCGGCCGATCCTTCGCTCCTTCGCCAGGTGGCCCCCGGAGACGGGACCACCTCAGCCGGAGCCAGGCGACCTCCTGCCACCTCGCCAGGTGTCCACCCAGGAGGGGTCCACCTAGGCCGAGGTCGGCCGATCCTTCGCTCCTTCGCCAGGTGGCCCCCGGAGACGGGCCCACCTCGGCCGAAGCCAGGCGACCTCCTGCCACCTCGCCAGGTGTCCACCCAGGAGGGGTCCACCTAGGCCGAGGTCGGCCGATCCTTCGCTCCTCCGACAGGTGGCCCGCGGAGACAGGTCCGCCTCGGCCGAGGTCAGGTCGCCTGTACGGAAAAGGTCCCAGGGAAGGAGGCGCAGGCCCCGAGGTCATCCCTCGGGCCGTACGCATCACAGACGGCACCCCGTACGGATGGCGGCGGCACGCGAAACACCATTTGCATCGGCCCGACAGGTCCCGCAGCCGAGAGGCGCGATTCTGACAAAACAGGCCCCATAGACGGATGACGGCCATACTTGGGAAAGAGAGCGCTCTCACTGGGCCCGAGGTCTGACCGGCCGCCTTACCAGCACCGCCCCCCCCCCCCCTTTCTGTCTTTGCCTTTTCCCTGTTGGGCTCGGCGGACGAGGTCGGAAAGCTGCCTGGCCCTCCTCACCGAAAAGGGGAAAGAGAAAGAGATGGGGGAGGGGAGCCTCCCAGGAGGAGAAGACAGGCGAACGGCGGGAGGAGATAAAAGGAAGGAAGCTGGGGACGACAAGGTAAGCGGACAAGCCTGGGGACAAGGAAGAAGCAGCGGCAAAAAGCCTCGCTCCGAGAGTGAGATCCGAGGTCTCGAGAGGGGATCGCTTGGCGTGAACTCGGCAAGGAGGCCCGGCCGAATTTCTGGTCCCCAGAGCACCTTTCTTGCTAATTAATTCTCTAAGTCCGGAACCCCTTAGGGGGTCCATCTTGGAGAATCTGTTCCTTCTAGTCATCTACTGACTTGACCGTCGGAGCTCCCTCGCCGGGATCCCCGGCCAGGGTCTTCTAACCCCTTCTTGCAGGTTCGTCGCAGCCAGGGAGGCTCCCTCGCCAGGCAGTCAGGGAGGATCCACGGATCCGAGGCGCGGGCGCGGCGACGAGAGCGGCAACAGTGACCAAAAGTCTATTTTATTTTATTTTACTTGAGTCCATTAGTCCAATAATAAAGTGAGACAACTGAGTCCAGTTGAGTCCACTTAGTCAGGTCCAGTTATTTTAGTCCAGTCAAGTCTAATCGAGTCCTGTAAGTCTCATTCATGTCAAGATCCAAGAGGAGAGTAAGCAGACCTGGAGATTCACCAGGCCCCTCAAGTAGAGTTGGACTTCATGCACCTGGGCCCTTCATGTCGCCAAGCCCGCAAGAAAGAGCTCCAGTCCAAATAGGCTCACTATTGACCAGGTCCACCAGGGTTTCTTGGCCCACAAGTTAGGATTTCTTAGCCCTCAAGTCATATATCCTGGGGTGAATCTATAAATACCCCACCCCCTCTTGTATTTTTTAAAAAGGATAAATGAATAAAATTTCTATTGTTCTGTGTGAAGGATCTATGTGATCCCTTCTCCTTCTTCCTAGGGTTTCTGTGTGATCCCTGATTTGGGCATCTGTGTGAGCCCAGGGTATCTATGTGATCCCTTCTCCTTCTTTTCAGGGTATCTGTGTGATCCCTAGGACATCTGTATGAGCCCCTTTGCTGTGTGCTTGTTCTTCTTGGAAAATCTATGTGAACCCCGGTATTTTTTCTAAACCCTGCGCCCTCTTCTTTCCTCCTCCCCTACAAACCCAAATCTCTGGTGACTTCCACGCTCACTAGCGATCCGTCCTCGATCCCTATCCTGCATTAAGTGGTATCAGAGCTAGAGGATTATGGTTTCTTCTTCTTCTCCCCGAGCCTATTATCAAACCACCGTTAAGCATCCCGTACAACCTCTTATTTCGATTACCAAGGACACTGCCGTCAGCCATATATGCATCCTCCATCACCTCGTCCTCCTGCCCCAACAACGTCATCTGTAGGCTCGTGATCTGCTCCATCAATGCCTCATCCAACGGTGAGGAATTAGGGATCGAACACAAGGAGAAAGATGACGCAGCGGAGCTCCCCACCGTGCCACCTGTCCCACCGGCCTCGTGGCCTCCCGTTCCAAATGACGATGGCTGTTTGCCATTTGAGCCCCGTCGCCATCCTTCCCAACTTGAGAGCCCACTGAAAGATCCCCTTCATCTCGCTCGCTCTCTCCCACGGTGAACCGAGCTCTGCAACAGAGCCTCAGGACCGAGCCCAGCATCAAGGAGCCGTCGCCAATCTCTGGAACAAGCTGTGACCAAAGTTCTCGCCCTGGCCTCCTCCCCCCACCGGTCCGATCCAGCCTGCTTCGACCGCACCACCATCATCCAAAGCCGGCCCACGGAACACCTCCATCTCTACTGGTCATCGCCACTACTGTCGAGATGCCGGATGCCCGCCCCACCTCACGGATGCCTTTGCCAGCCCCCGTCGAGTCCGCCATGAGCACCGCCGCTAGCGAAGCATGCCAGAAGTCCCTGCTCCACCCAGCCACCGACCGTGGAGACCTCCCTGTTCCGCAGATCCGCACGATGCTGCCTCCTGCCAGATCCATCCCTGCAGTCGATCGACACTGCCTGCCGGCCTCTCTCTCGTCCGCACTGGCCAGCGTCTCTTTGTTCACCATCTCTGATGTGCTGTCCGAGATCGAATGATGCCATCTCCTCCCTATGCCACCATTTTCCTCCATGTTGCCATCACCAATCGCCGTTGACTATGCCATGACCACCGCCACCCTGCTAGACCGTCCTCCGCCCAGCATCGATGCCGGCGAGTCCCTCTGCTAGCCTCCTTGTTCCCTGCTGCCGGTTCGTGAGGAAGGAGAATGGAGAGGAAGGGCACTGCACGAATGTGAAAGCAGTTGCCCCTCCCCTTTGCCGATTTCTATGTTGCACGCTCCTCAGAGCAGCATAGATTTCAAAGCAGCATGCCTTTCATAGCTGCACGAATTAAGCAGCCAAAAAAAAATCAGAGAAAAAAAAAGAAAATCAGTGAAAAAAGACAAAAAAAATTCAGGAAAAAAAAAGAAAGAAAGAAAGGTGAAAAAAAATGATGAACATCACCTGCTTTGATTTGATTAGTTTCGGTTCTATCAACTCCGCTGAGCTTGACTCGATGGAGTCAAGTTCTCCCCACTCCAGGGGAATGATGGAGACCAAAAATCTATTTTATTTTATTTTACTTGAGTCCATTAGTCCTGTAATAAAGTGAGATAACTGAGTCCAGTTGAGTCCACTTTGTCAGGTCCAGTTATTTTAGTCCAGTCGAGTCTAATCATGTCCTGTAAGTCTCATTCATGTCAAGATCCAAGAGGAGAGTAAGCAGACCCGGAGATTCACCAGGCCCCTCAAGTAGAGTTGGACTTCATGCACCTGGGCCCTTCATGTCACCAAGCCCGCAAGAAGTGCTTTACTCCCAAAATAGGCCACTGTGACCAGGTCCACCAGGGTTGTTTGGCCACAAGTCAGGATTCTTCGCCCCAAATCATGTTTTTATACCCTGAGGGGAATCTGTAAAGCAACCCCTCTTGTATTTTTTGATGAAATGATGGATGAGGAAAATTTATTATTTGTGTGAAGGATCTGTGTGATCCCTTCTCCTTCTTCCCAGGATTTTTTGTGGATCCCTGATTTGGGCATCTGTGTGAGCCCAAGGTATATGTATGATCCCTTCTCCTTCTTTTCAGGGTATTGTGTGATTCCTAGTGCATCTGTGTGTGCCCCTTTGCTGTGTGCTTGTTCTTCTTGGGGAATCTATGTGAACCCCAGTATTTTTCTAAACCCTACGCCCTCTTCTTTCCTCCTTCCTTGCAAACCCTAATCTTTGGTGACTTTCATGCTCGCCAGCGATCCATCCTCGATCCCTGTCCCGCATCAATCATGTAGAGTGGAATGAGTATAGATAGCTAATTAGGGATGGGGGGCAATCATTTATGAGCTTTTTGGCTAGCTTAACAAAATTGTATGAGTAGCTGCCAGATAGTGTGTGAGATTGGGGAAGATATCTACATCAAGACCAATAAACTTGAACTTTGGGAATACACGAAGGGATATTGATTTCTATTTCATCTATGATTGGCATTTATTTTATAATATATAATAATTATTTTTTTTTCAGAAAAAAGTATGATGTGGGAGAGAGCATTATATAATTTTGCATGAAGACTTTGACAGAAAAAGGAGAGCAATAAAGTAGTGTTTAAGAAAAAAGTACTTAATAAGAAATTATAATAAGATATGAAAAAAAAAAAGGTGAAGTACCTAAGAATGTCCCCGAGGCTCAATGGAAGGAAGCTATAGATAGTTGGTCTACTTTACAATAGCAGGTATATAGAAATTGCTATTTTTCATTGGTTGAGATCATTTTTTATAATAGATAATGTCGATTTAAATTTTGGTATATATGGAACAATGATAGAAAATGGCAGTATCAACATTGACTGCAAGAAGAGTACAAGTATCCCATTGTGAGGAATAAGGAGCATCGTACAAATCAATCACCTATATGTGAAACCCATCCAAAATTTTAAATGCTTGCCTGATAAATATATATGTTATGTTCAACTAATTTTTTCTTATTTTATATACTCAGTTCGAAAGGACAGAAAAAAACTGAGCCATCCCTGCATGGGGTGAATACTCGTACTAGAAAGAATAGTAAACCTGTAAATGATGCTGGTGCTGGACTAGTTGTAAGTATCCTTTATTAGTCAATTAAACTATAAGTCTATCTTATTTTATTATAATATTTATTTCTTGTAATTAATACATACATGTTTACTAAATCAAAAGAAAAGTTTAAGATGCAGAAGAGATGAAGTATTTTCTAAACAATTTGGCAAAGAAAGACCAGACATGATCTGATGATAAAGACAAGATGTTGATGGGCAAAAGTCTGGGAGATGTATTTGTGAGGTTTTGTTTTTATGTAATTGAGCCCGATGCTCCATTGCTTATAAATGACAAAAGTCGATCTTTAATGAAAACATGCTGTGACACTCACATTGTTTGTGGAAAGATTATGCATGTATCTGTATATTATTAGTTTAATAATGATTTATACTATCTCTGAAATGATGTATATTTATATGATTTCTTATTTTTGTAGATTCATGTGATATAATGGAAGGTGTCAAGGAGAAATGGAGATTTTATAAAGTTTACTTTATCTATCTTTATTTTCTTTATGGTGTAGTAAAATAGTTGGAACTTGTTTTATGATATGTTTGAGTTCTAGTATTTACTTCTTTCGAAATTAATACTATATTTTGTTTGTTATTCTTTGGATTTTGATAAAATTAAAAGTTGTTGAGATAATATTTTTGTGAGACTATCACTATGTATGTTAAACTATATTTAATAATGATGAAAATTATCTTGGTTATAGTTATTTTATATCTTTATATTTTTATTTGTTATTACAGGTGATCCTATTTTGAAATTGGATTGAGCATAACTATATTTAATTATATACCTACATTTTATTATGATAGTACAGGTTCATTTATACCCACACTTGTTAATTCCAATGAATTCTAATTCGTATGTATTTATTACCCACATTTATAATTTGTATGTATTTAATTATCCATATTTTTAATTCGCATGTATTTAATTATCCACATTTTATACATAAGGGTATATGCTAGATTTATACCCACGTATAATCTTACCTACATTAGATATTACGTGGATAAAGCACGTCTACACACATGAAAAAGAAAAATGTGGATATAAACTATGCCACGTTGGACATATGCACGTTTAACCAAACATGGGTGTAGACATATATCCACGTTTTTTAAGCTTTATCTATGTTTTTCATGGTGGGTGTAGCTTAGTTTTTTGTAATGATATACTCCCCTCCTTTATTAGATCTAAGAATTTAATTTTCTTTTTTTGTCAATTTTTTTTACTTTTATAGATTTAAATGTGTTGAAGGTCTCATTTTTAGATTTAATTAGATAACAATAGCAATATCTAGAAAAATCATCTATAAAGATTACTATTTTGTATCCAAATGGTGTGATGTCCAAGCATTTACAAGATCGTGATGAATTCCTCGCCTTCTAGATTGAGCTTCTTAGTTGCTTGATGAGTGCCTTCATCTACTAGATCGAACTCCTTCTAATCCTGCAAACAAATCCACTCATCGAGAGGATTTGGTGAGGGGACACTCCGATGCTTAAGTCAGTCATTGAGTTTGGACTAAATAGATAAGAATCTGAGAGATAATTGATTTCGAGGGTGTGCAAGAGTCCCTGCTAGTTGAGCTCACTTACCATCCAAAAAGTCCCTTACTCACTAGTATTATAGATATAATCCTAACTGAATTCAGTTAGAGAAGCGTAGGCGGTTATTTAGTTAAGAACCACCACGTGCACAGAAAAACTGTAATAGTTATAGTTTATGTCGTTTATATCTCTTAACTAGCTTACTAGGCTGATCTACATTTATCATAGCTGACTTATTAAGTCAGTCTTAAATATCAATTGGTTATATATTTAAATCAGTTCAGATAACAAATTCTTCTTGGATGTTAATCGGCCTCATGCCCCTTAGATGTTAATCGGCCTTGCACCCATTGGGTATTGATAAGCTCTGCACCCCTTAGACATCAATCAGCCTTACGCCTTTTAGGCATGATCGGCTTTATGCCTTTGGGTATCAATCGACCTTGCAAGGATTAATATCATGAAAGGTCGATTTATCATTCGACCAACCATGACCTTTACTTGACTTGACACAACAATCCATTTGTTTATATCCCAACACTTATCCCTCTGGCTTTTGAATTCATTAAATTATGAATATCAGAATCTTAACAGGAGTCACGAAAAGTTTTCTTTCCGCTCCCTTTATTCTTCTCCTTTTTTTTACAAAATTAATGCTCATGTTTTCGAGCATAGCACCCCACGACGTGTCAACTTCTCATTGGAGTAATGAATAATACAAATCTGACAGTCGTACTATGACCGGCTGTCATCATTATTAGTCTTGAAATTTGAAATGATTGAGAGATCCAAACTGTCGAACAAGCATGAACATTAAATCACAATCGTGTATGCCATCGAATCATGAATAGTTGCTTCAATTTTTCTCCTCTCACATCAATTATCAACTTTTTTTCCTTCATTTCACTCTTTCATCCTCTAGGAGCAGAGAACTTCTCTCAGGTTAGCTTCTTTTCTTCTTTACTTTTCCTTTCAGGTTAGCCTCCTTTTTTCTTTCTTCTTTCTTTTTTTCATGGCTTGAATCTTAGAAATCACCCATATCGCTAAACCCGAAGGTTCTAACTCTTAGAAGAAGAAAAGGCACCAAGCCAAATAACTTAGATTAAATCATTAGAACTTCTCTGATCGAACATAGGATTCTTACGTTATATAAATATTATAACATCTCTGAGAAATTTGTAGTGATTTGATGCGGGACGGGATCGGGGTAGGATCGTTGGTGAAGCTGAGAAGTCACCGAGATTAGGGTACTACTAGTTTTTTTGTATTTTTTTAGGGGTGGCGAAGGAAATAACGGGGATGAAAGATAGGGATCTGGGTCTCATGGGCTTTGGGACTCACACTCATGGAGAGACCTCTCACCTCTAGGGCATCTCACCCATCTCACTAATGGAGCCGTTAGAGTGAATCTCAAGGACATGAGGGTGGTAAAAAGATGGAATCAAGGAAGGGGATAACTAGACATGACTTCACATCATGTCCTGGGGTTGGGCCTCACCCCCTCTCCTTATGGGGCAGAAGAAGAATCACTCTTCTCTAAAAGAAAACTTTAATTCATCACTAACTTCCTTTTACAAAGAGATTAGGGGCTATTTATAGCCTTCTAAGTCCCATTTGAAATTCAAATTTTACATGAAAAGAGGGAGAAAGGTAGCTACAAATTTGAATTTCAAGTTTTATGAAAAGGGGTGGCAAAATGCATGGGTGCCAAGTATCTCCTTGTGGTTGCCAAGTGTCCAAATCTGAAAATCTGCATGCATGGGCGCCACTTGGCATTCATGTAGGCATTCATGAGTCATCATGTGTTAGGCATCACTTGGCATTCATGTGGGCATTCTTGTGTGGAGGATGAAATGATCTTCAATTCTACATTTATTTGCATCGAAATTCATACTGTACCGTGATTCATGCTGCTTCAGGATCTGTGCTACTTCGAGATTCGTGCAGGCCGATGTCCCCATCATGATTACTCCAGATCTCGAAGGACAAATAGACCGACCACCTCCAGGTAGCCTTACAATTTATGAGGAACATCGTAAGGCTAGACTCCAATTTCCACTTTATCCCTTTCTTATTTGGATTTCAAATTGTATCATATACTTCTTGCTCAATTGACTCCCAATAGTATTAGAATGTTTTGTTCCTTCCTGATTCTCTGTAAATATGCCGAAATAATACCTAGAACTTCACTCTCACAGTCCTTTTATTCTGAAAAGAGATTTTCATGGTCATGGATGGTGGGTGAATACCCTCGCCATGGTCGGAAATTCATCATAGGGCTCCCTTCGGCTATCCACTGCTGGAAGCCTTGTTTTTTTACATAACTTCTAAAAACCATGAGATTTTAATATTGATTGGGAAGAACCTCGTCTGACACCTAACGACGGCAAGAAAATATTAACAACTGATAAAAGGACTTCGACAAGCTCATGGGAATGGAGATTCCTCCAATAAATGAGCTCCTTAATGAAAGGAGATTATATTCGGCTGATATCAGCCCCTACCCTTCTTTAGGTATCTTATTACTGAAATTGTCTTCTCATTTATATGATAATAATTGATTCTGATATTTGATTTCTTGAATTATGTAGATACGACCATCATGTTGGATGCACAAAGACTTCGACAAATATCGAAGAAGAGGAAGTAACGGCTGCACCAACTGACTCAAGAAGAAAAGAGTCAAAAAAATCAAAGAAGACAAAACCAATTACTCCACCAACACCTGAGTCTCCTATATTAATAAGGAGTATATCCGATGACGATGACGTGTCGATATCTGCTATTCTTCAGTCGCCAATGCAAGAAAGGTGATCGGCCACACTCCTATTATCGACCATCATCATCTTGACCTTGTCAAGCCGATAAAGGTAAAGCTCCAGTGGTGGAAGAAGAGAAAAGACATTCTACAGAAGACACCACCATCAATTTTAATGTATATATAGATGAATCAGCTTTGAACGATTCGAATTTAGCCCGTTGCCTTTTGAGGGCTGTCATTCTCCTAAAAGATTGGGAGATAACCAAATCTCATCATATGGATGAAATAATCTCGTTCATTAACCTTACCATGTTGAAGGTAAGATATCAAACTATACTTCAGTTGATTATTAAAATAATTCTTTAAATCCGACTGACTTTGTTGTGGAATGTTCAGTTTATCCATGGAATAACCATAATGGAAGAAAGCATGGTGGGCTTTGACCAATTCCATCAAGCAATGCATAATGAATTAGTTGTAGCCAAGGCAGAAAGGGATGTTGCCGAAGAGTTGAAGCAGGCTGTAAAAAAATTGGAACAAAATACAACCTAACTCTTAGTTTTAGAAAAGGAGCTTGGGCTAACTCAATCAAGATTAGCCAATGTAGAATTAAAATTAAAGAAGAAAAAGAAAAAGCTTCGATCGATTATAACCAAATTTGAAAAAATCGAAGAAAGGGCCAAAGCAACGAAAAAAAAAATAGAATCAACTGCTCAAGAGGCCATTGATAATTATAAGAAGTCATAAGCTTTTCAAGATAAACTTCATGAAGTTGGAGTCGAGAGCTATGACATCAGTTACGGAGATTGTCTAGAAAAGGTGAAGAAATGTTATCTTGACTTAGACATCTCCAAAATAACAAAAGAATCTGATGAAGAAGATCATGCTAAAGAGCTGACCGAAAATCAAATCGAAGAGTCGACAGAAGATGCTCCAGCTCAAGGTGAAATAATTTCAATTCAACTTTGGAGCAGACTGAAATGCTGATGTAATAGCTTATGAACAAAATCCAGAAGACTGATGTACATTTTGTTTTCTTCTTTATGTTGATATGAATGAAAAAATCTTTTCTTCTTTTTTTCAAATCATATGACAATGTGATAAATTTCAACAAATATGAATAAGTCAACTTGTCTAATATATCTAAAAAAACTTGACTAAAATCATAGAACTTTAATCAGAATGAATATCTCTTTGAGAAAAATTTCATCTGAACATTGAATAAGATAAATCATTTTGTAAACCTTTATAAGCAAAATTTTTTCTAAGTATGGGTTCGTCGGATCACACATATAATAGATAAACTTTTGGAAAAAATTGAAATGACTATGAAGTTATCCAAATAGGATAGATTATCGTATAAGATTATTGAATTTTAAATAGCATTGATGTATTTTGAAAAATCCGACCAAAATAATCCCCCTATTTGAGAAAACCCGATATACCAGAATCTTTAATAAAGAAGATTTCGCATAGATGTAAGGTCATCGATTCTTCTGATGGGAACAAGTAATTAGTTGCCGTTCCATCAAGGGAGCTAATTATTCAAATTAGTCGGCCCTTGGGGGTAATTTAGGAATATGCCATTTCCTTAATTTTTCAGGCTTTTTGAGCCTGCAATGAACCGATCTTTTAGTTGAATCCATCAAATATTTCTCCTTTCCTCTCTCATTCTTCTTCAAGAAAGAGAATTTTCATTGGATATCTAAATATCAATTTGATACGTCATAACAAAAAGGCTTATCATTCTTACCAAATGTCACACTCCCATTGGAGGGGTAGTTATTTTGCAGGTCTTGAAATTGTGTCGGTTAGTTTTCCAGGAATTGTACACAATTTGAATTCAAACCAACAGCTGTCTTTTCTCTTTCCATAACTGATTTCTGTAGAATTGGAATCGACATATTAATCCCCACCAAATCAAGGGCATAGACATGGCATGATCTTTAGATTGCTCGAGATTTGGATCATGAAACTTGATCGTCGATAATTCCTATATAAAGGGGCTTTAGGCTACTTTTCAGGCCAATCATATTTTGAGCAATTCAACCTTCTCTCTTTTCGAACATTCTATTTTGAAAAAAACCTTGAAACTCTTCTTCACCTTTCGAAAATGAAACCAGATAAGGAGAGGCTTCGATAGGCACTCAAAGAGAGAGCTAAATCCACCCGCTTCAAAGAGCAAAGAACATGTTTAAAAAGAGCCTGCTCATCCAAGAGCCTTTCTAGAGCTTCTGCTAAACAGGAATCTCCTAAATATATTGCATCTTCTTCTGATGAAGAGAAGTCACAATTATCCAAACTTCCATCAGGAAAATCATTGACAAGTCTTCCTCCCCCACATGTATCCGCATCTCCATTAGATATCGGTCCATCTACAAACCAACTTCAATAAATAAAGGCAAAGTTCTGATCGCAGAAGCAACACCTGAACCGGGGACCAACTTAGGTTCAGAAGAGGAGGAAGAAAATGTGTCTAAGTATTTGTTGTAGATGCAGGTTTGATAACCCGAGATTGGCAAAGGTCATGCTGTAATCCACTATTCTTCGGACGGACTGGGAAGCGACACACAAGCATGGAATGGAAGATATTTTCTCCTCCATTTATCCAGGGATATTGAAAGTAAGTATCAACTTTTCTCCTAAGAATTTTCTACCTCTGTTTCTAACTTCATTTTTATACCCTTTGTTAGTCATCAATGATGTCTCTATAATCGAAGAAAATATGCTTAAATCAGTTGATACTCAAAAATATCTTCAAAATCAGTTAGCATTAGTCAGAGAGGAGAAAGATAAGGCTGATAAATGTCGAGCAACCGTAGAGTCAAAATTAATTCAAGCCACAACCGCTAACCTGGCGTTGGGAGAAACAACTGAAGACAATGAAGACCAGGCCATGAAGCTTTTGGCTAACAAAGAGAAGAAGAAAGAAACTTCAACTGGCGGAAACAACAATAGAAGAGAAAACTCATGCCTATGCTGAGATCATGATGCAAAAGATTGAAATAGAAGAGAAAGTAGCTCTTCTTGAACAAAAATTAGAACATGCTGAGCAAATGGCTACTTTGGCGATCTAAGAAGGCCTTCATGCAGTTGACGAATTCAAGAAATTTAAGGATTTTAATGATGAAATAAATGAAGCGGGAAGAAGGCTATAAGATCAGCTTCGAAGACTGTATAGAGAAGATCAAGAAACTATATCCAAACTTAATATTTCCTCCATCAATATTGATGAAATGAGGAGGCAAATGAGGTAGAAAGCCGATCAATGATTCTGTCACTCCCTCAGTCGAAGAAACATCCATCCATAAAAAAACCACTCCTACCTTGATTCCTGATCAACTGAAGAGAAGATAGAATAGTATTTGTAGATGCACATTCTTGGTGAACTTTTTAAATATTTCTTTTTATCAATTATCAATGAAGCTTCTTCTTTCTTTTGTTTTCACTATTACATAAAATGATCTCGAAAACTACTAAGTTCGAGTTTAACGGATTAAATCTGTCAGATATAATAGCCTTCAAAAAATTGGTAGTGTCGTTTCATGTATGCTGATGATATGGCAGGCTAGATCAATCCAACTTGTTAGATTATAGCCAACATATTAGGCCAACTTATAATAATCTTCAAATTTATCTGATATATGGATTAAACAATACTGATGACTAGTGGATCACATCAGTTCTATACATCGGATTGCTGTTAGCATATTAAGCCAACTTACAAGTTGATCGAATATAATAATATAGATGAGATGGTGGGTCAGACCAACTCTATTGTCGATTTGTGGTCAGCGTATCTGGCCAACCTAAAAGTTAATAGGATATTCTGATGTCATAATACTGATGATATGGTGGGTCAGACTAACTCTGTTTATCGGATTGTGGTCAGCATATCAGGCCAACCTTTCAGTTGATCGGATATACCGATGTAATAATATCGATGAGATGGTGGGTTAGACCAACTCTATTTATCAAATTATGGTCAACATATCAAGCCTACCTTTCAATTTGTAATATATACCAATTAATATCTTATTTCAGATAAGAAGAATGGAAAAGAAGAAGAAATTATTTATTGATGGTACTTACAAAGATTTTCTACATTCCAAGGTCGAGTCATTTAATAGCCATCTAGGTTTTCAATTCAATAAGTTCCTGATCGCACAACTTCAGTGATGCGATAGGGACCTTCCCAATTTGGGACGAGTTTATCCTGATCAGTCGGTCGGGATATCACCGTCTTGTGTAGGACAAGATCTCCAGGCCGAAAGACCCGGGCCTTGACTCTTGAATTATAATATTGGACAATCCTTTGTCGATACACCGTCATTCTTAATTATGCTTGTAATCTAGAGCTTTCAAGTAAATCTAGATCAACTCTACTTTGGTTGGCATTATTCGACTCTTCAAGGTAGTTTGCTCTCCTAGAATGGAGAATAATTTCTACAGGAACATGGCTTCACTTCCATAAGTAAGGTTGAATGGAGATTCCCCTGTAGTAGATCGGGGAGTTGTGCGACATGCCCAAAAGACTGAGTTAAGTTTGTCAGCCCAAAATCCTTTAGCTTCATTCAATCGGGTCTTTAATCCATGAAGAATAGTTTGATTGGTTACCTCAGCTTCTCCGTTAGCTTGAGGGTATCCAACGGAAGTTAATTTATGAAGAATGTGGAATTAGGCACAAAAATCACCAAATTTCTGATTGTTGAACTACCTTCCATTATCAGTAATGATGGAATGAGGGATCCCAAATCTATAGATTATGGTGTTTCTAATGAATGCCTCAACTTTACTTTCAGTGATCTAGGCTAAAGGTTCAGCTTCCATCCATTTAGTAAAGTAATCAATAGCTATAATCAAAAATTTTCATTGTTTAGAGGCTGGAAAAAACAGGCCAAAAATATCCATTCTTGCGAGGCCCAGTTATTTGGGCTGAAAATGGGCTGAAGTCGGCAGCTTTGTTGACTTCGGATCGATCTGAAAAAAAATAAATAAAAATATAGAAAATAAGGGATGAAGCTCTGTTTATCCGACCACTGCGTTCATTGAGAATATCGAGAGGAGGGCCGGGATGAGGTGGGAAGTGATTGGTGTGAGTCGTAGGGGGGAGGGGGGACCCGATCGGACGAGATTCCTCCCCATATGGCAAGGAGATTCTCGTCGTTGTTCTCTTTAACCCTCCTCATATATGAGTTTTCCCTCGATTTTTCCTTCCATCTCTGGTGGTCAGGCATTTGTGGATCATCGCCGGTAAGTCCTCTTCACCCTAGGTTTTTATTCATGGTCAACTCATGGATTGAGAGGGGGGTGAGAGATTTTCTTCCGATTTTGATTCCACTGTCATGGCTAGGGAGGTCGAGGATGCATTGGCCGACCTCATCACACTATCCAGCAATTTCGGTGGGCCACCATCTTTGCTCCAGTTCACCGAAGCAAGGGAGGGGGGTAGCTGGTCGAGAGAGAGGAAAGGGGATCGGGAGAGAAAGAAAGAATGAGGGGAAGATGAGAAAAAAAGAGAAGGAAAAAAAAGGGGATCGGGAAAATTAATATATATATATAAAGAGAGAGAAGAAGAGAGAGAAAAGAAAAATTGAAAAATAATGTGTATGTGTCAGAGATAATAATAACATTATTTGAATATTTTTTTTTTTAGGTTAGGCCAAGATCCATACCAAACTAGGAATTATTTTTCTATGCTAGTTTATTTAGATAGGAATTGATTGTATAATTGATCTTATCAGGAGTTTCTTCTGGCCTGTCGGAAGAGCAGAATCATAGTTGAGGTTCAAATAGGTAGTATAAAATCCTTTATGGTAAGTTATCTTGACCTCTAGTATACATGCTAAATATGTTATGATTGTTGCAATTATGTGTGGTATGATTAAATCTGTTTCGGATTGCATTCATTATCATGTGTATTGGTGTGTCGCTCTCTAGTCGACTATGATCACACAAGGATCTAGTCTCCTTCTGGGCCTCCAGTGGAGTGATCACTGGCACATGATCGATGTACGGTATGTGTAGTCAGGAGCTAGTTGTCTCTTTGTTGCAATCGCTGGCACATGCTGGGATGCATGTATTCTTGTGTGATATCAAAGTTAGTTTCCTTCCGAGCCTCTAGTGGGACGATCACTGGCACATGACCGATGTACGGTAAGTGTAGTCAGGACTCTATTCTCTTTTGGGGCTAGCCATGGACCGATCGTGACCATAGTCAAAGGGACTAGGAGAGTAAAGTATATGGTTAGCCATCTATAGTCGTGTCATTTATAATTAAGGGTACACTTTTACATAATGTTGCTGGTTATATTATTTTGATGCTGGATATCTATTTGTATGATGGTTTATGCTCACTGTTTATTATTGGCATATTTAGTATGTATATTGGAGGTGGTGGTAACTTACTGAGTCGGTTAAGCTCACACCTGTTTTCATTATTTTTGTTACAGATCAGGAAGATCCAGGGCTTTGGGACCAGTCAGTGAGAAGTTAGATTTTAGGATTTAGTTTATTAGTTCATGTTAGTTAAAATTTGGTTTAACTATGCTCATTTGTATTTGAGATATTTAAGAGATTTCATTTGTTTAGTTGGATTGAAATGCTCAATTAAAAAAATAATAATAAATTTAGTGATTTATATTTATCCTTGACTAAATGCTAATTTGTAAAGTTAAGCCTTTTATATCTGATAGGGTCAAACCCTGAGGATATGCAGCTGTCTGTTATGTACCTGGCCGAGCATCGGATCGGGGCGTAACAGATTTAGTGGTATTAGAGTCTGGTTCAAAGATCCTATAGATTAGAATAGATAGTGAGTGTGGGGTAGAATTGATTAGGATATGATTAGATGATTATTATAATATTATATATAAATTAAATTTGATTAAATCTAATATTATATAAACCAGGTGAAAATGGTTCAAACTCGATCCATGAGGATATCCAATGCTACAGACAACTCTCAAGTGTTAATATGCAACGCAATCACCGAATGATCGCACCTCTCGAACCTGTGGTGCCTTGCAAACCAGGGATATCTCCCCAACAAATGGAGCTTCTCAAACTAAGGGCAATGCCCCTCGAGCAGCAGGGATAGCTCGAGCTGCTAATATCTCTAGGGCAGCTCAAGCAGTCCACACGGATCAGGGTGAGAGTCGAGCAGCTAGCCCATTCATCAACAATATGATGAGCTCAATAATCAGGGGATTACTAGTTTTGATGGTCAAGTAGCAAATCTCATATAAGCTTTAGCTGGGTTTGTTCAAGAGATACGTCAGTAAGGAAATAGAGGTGGTTAGCCTTCTAGAATGGATCGGTGGATTAGCGAGTTCAAGAAGTTAGCACCACCTATTTTTGAAGGCTCCACTAAAACCCACTGAATCACTGAAATGGCTTAAAGAGATGGAAAAAGCTTTTGCTAGCATGGATTGCACCGATAGTGAAAATGTTGTTTTGCTACTTATCAATTGTAGGGTGAGGCTTTTAAATGGTGGGAAGGAAGCAAGAGGCAACATAGTTATGACAGGCCTATCACTTGGGATATGTTTCGATAAGAATTTATGGATATGTATTTCTTTGAGAGCCTTTGATTTGAAAAAGAAAGTGAATTTATATGGTTGATTCAAGGGAATATGACAGTAGCCCAGTATGAAGCCAAGTTTATAGAGTTATCTCACTTTGCTCCAGATTGGTAACTATTGATGGCATCAAACCCGAAGATTTGAAAAAGGACTGATACCTAGAATTCGTGCTGGAGTGAGGCCAATGCAATTGAACTCATATCGGGATATGGTAATAAGGCCAAATTATTGAGCAAGAGGTTAATAATATGCAACAAGAAAGAGAACATCAGCAGAAGAAAAGGTTGAGATCTGATTGGCAGCAAGGTGGTCGACCTTCCGGCAATCAATCAAAACCACAAAATGCACCTGGATAGAGTAATGGACCTCATTGTACAAGGTGTCAGGGTTTTCATTTGGTACAGGATTGTTGCTGATTTTCTGGAGCATGTTTTGATTGTGGCCAGCAGGGTCACATGGCTGTGGATTGCCCACTCCGTCAAAACACCGATTATCGGCACCTTATCCACATGTATCTGGACCACCCGCTCAAAACTATTCAACATGCACCAACTTCTTATCAAGGCCAACCTTTGGAGCAAGGATATGGGGGATGTCCACAACCGAGAACCCAAGCCCGTCTTTATGCCATGACAACAAGATGCTCCGGCATCGAATGCTATAGTGACAGGTATGATTAAGGTAGCGGCATCTGCATATGTTTTTATTTTGATTGACTCTGGAGCAACTATTCAGAGCGAGAAGTGACTTCGAAACTTGAATAGTTTATATAAACCAATTATCTCTGGTTATTCATAAATCAGGTATGATAAATTTCGAGGCCGAAATTTTTTTTTAGGATGGGAGAATGTGAGGCCTAGTTATTTGGGCTGAAAATGGGCTACAGTCGGCAGCTTCCACCGACTTCAGATCAAGCTGAAAAAAAAATAAAAATATGGAAAACAGGGGATGAAGCCCTTGTTTATTTGACCACCACGTTCGTCGGGGAAATCAGGAGGAGGGCCGGGATAAGGTGGGAATCGATTGGTGTGAGTCGTAGGGGGGAGGGGGGACCCGATCGGATGACATTCTCTTCGTACGGCAAGGAGACTCCTCGTCGTTGTTCTCTTTAAAACCCTCTTCATAGCCAAGTTTTCCCTCGATTTTTCCTTCCATCTCTAGTGGTCGAGCATTCGTGGATTGTGGCCGATAAGTCCTCTTCACGCTAGGTTTTTATTCAGGGTCAACTCATGGATTAAGAGGGGGTTGAGAGATTTCTTCTAGTTTGATTCCTCTGTCATGGTTGGGGAGGTCGAGGATGCGTTGGCCGACCTCGTCACAGCACTGTCCGGCAATTTCAGTGGGCCGCCGTCTTTGCTCAGTTCACCGGAGCAAGGGAGGTGGGCAGCGGACCGAGAGAGAGGAAAAGGGATCGGGAGAGAAAGAAAGAAAGAGGGGAAGATGAGAAAAAAAAAAGAAGAAAGAAAAAAGGGGATCAGGAAAATTAAAAAAAACATAATATATATATATAAAGAGAGAGAAGAAGAGAGAGAAAAGGAAAAATTGAGAAAAAAGTGATGTGTCAGAGATAATAATAACATTATTTGAATAATTTTTTTGGGGTTTAGGCCAAGATCCAGACCAAACTAGGAATTGTTTTCTATGCTAGTTTATCCTAGATAAAAATTGATTGTATAATTGATCTTATCACGAGTTTCTTCTAGCCTGTCAGAAGAGCAGAATCATAGTTGAGGTTCAAATAGGCAGTATAAAATCCTTTCTGGTAAGTTATCTTGACCTCTGGTATTCATGCTAAATATATTATGATTGTTGCAAATATGTGTGGTATGGTTTAATCTGCATCGAGTTGCATTCATTATCATGTGTGTTGGTGTTGTCGCTCTAGAGACGACACTATGATCACACGAGAATCTAGTCTCCTTTCGGGCCTCAATGGGGTGATCATTGGTACATGACCGATGTACGGTATATATAGTCAGGAGCTAGTTGCCTTATCTTTGTTACGATCACTGCACATGCTGGGATGCATGTATTCTCGTGTGATATAGAGTTAGTTTTCTTCCGGGCCTCTAGTGGGGTGATCACTAGTACATGACTGATGTGTGGTATGTGTAATCAAGACTCTATTCTCTTCAGGGCTAGCCACGGGCTGATCGTGGCCATAATCAGAGAGACTAGGAGAGTAAAGTACCTGGTTGGCCATCCATAATCATGTCAGTTGCAATTAAGGGTACACATTCGTATAATGGTGTGGTTATATTATTTTGATGCTGGATATCTGTTTGTATGATGTGTTTATGCTCACTATTTATTATTGGCATTTTATGTATGTATATTGAAGGTGGTGGTAACTTAATGAGCGATTAAGCTCATACCTTGTTTTCATTATTTTTGTTACAGATCAGGAAGATCTACCGGGCTTGGGACTAGTCAGTGAGAAGTTAGGTTTAGGATTTAATTTATTAGTTCATGTTAGTTAAATTTGGTTTAAACTATGCTCAATTATATTTGGGATATTAAGAGATTTCATCTGTTAGTTGGATTAAAATGCTCAATTAAAAAAAATAATAATAAAGTTTAGTGATTATGTTTTATCCTTGACTAAATGCTAATTGTAAAGTTAAGCCTTGTATATCTGATGTGGTCAAACCCTGAGGTATGCGGCTGTCTGTTATGCACCTGGCGGAGCATCGAATCAGGGCGTGAGATCTCCATTGGGCAAATGGCCATGGGAGCATCAGTTGTGTCAAATGACTAGAAGGATGCCTCTGTATATTAGCCTATCTCTGGCATGGACACATCTTCTTACAAAATCTGCTGCATCTTTTTGTATAGTTGGCCAGTAATATCCTTATCTTATGATTTTATAAGCAATGTTCTGCCCCAGATGGTCATCACATATACCTTCATGAACTTCTTTTATAGCATACTCAGCATCCAAAGGGGCCAAACATTTAACAGTGGCTGGGATAATAATATTTTTTTATAATGAACCATCCAAGATGATATATTGAGAAGCAATCCTACAGAGTTCTTGGCCTCTGTATTATTCTCAAGTAGATTTCCTTCAATAAATATCTAATTATAGGGCTCATCCAGTTCGATTCTTATCCTATATGAAGAACTTTTTCTCTGTCATCCATAGAAATACTTGGAGCTTCCAGGTATTCAACAAAAGTTTGATCCATTGAATCGGGTGCTAAAGTGGGCTAACGAGATAATGAATCAGCTTAAGAGTTTTAGCTCCAGGGACATGACTAATGTCGCATGAATCAAATGGATACTTAGTTCTTGAACTTTTTCCAAATATAGGGCCAAGTCGCATCGCGAGCTTCGAAATCTCCTTTACTTGATTTACAACTAATTGAGAATCAGACAGCACTTCAACCTCCAAGCATCTAGTTCTTTAGCAATCCTCAGGCAGCTAAAAGGCCTTATATATGGCTTGATTGTTAGAAGTTCTAAAGGAAAATCAAAGAGCATATTCCATGACATCCCCACTGGGACTGGATAAAATCAAGCAAGCTCACAACCAGAAGAATTTGAAGCACCATCCACATGAAGAATCTCAGGAAGATCATTCTTCTTATCCTCAATCAGTGCTTGGACATCATCCTCATTATTATTCCAAGTACATTCGACCATGAAGTCAGCCAACACCTGGACTTTCATTGCAGATCGAGGTTGATATGTGATATCAAATTCTCCTAACTTTACTGCCCACTTAGCCATTCGGCCAGAAATGTCAGGACATTGTAAAAAGTCCTTAAAGGTTGATCAGTCAATACGATAATCGGATAAGACTGGAAGTAAGGTATGAGTTGCTTTGCTGATATCACCAAGGTGTAAATAAATTTTTGGAGTTTTGGATACCTTACCTCGACTTCATGAAGTACTTTGCTGATGTAATATATGGGCTTATGCGATCCGTCGAATCCTTCTCTTACCAATATCGAGCTGACCGCTTCATCGGATGCAGCTAAGTAAAGATATAGATTTTTTCCTTCTTCTAGTTTGGATAATAAGATCGGATTCATCAGTATTTCTTAAGCTCCTCAAATGCTTGCTGATAATTGTTCGACCAATCAAAGTCTTTAGATTGATGCAGGGCTTTGAAGAAAGGCAAGCACCTTAGCCGAACGACGAGATAAATCGGCTTAATGAAGCAATATGTCCTGTCAGCTATTGGATCTCTTTCTTATAACAAGGTGCCTCATATCTAGTATGGCTCGGATCTTCTTCGGATTAGTTTCAATCCCCTTATTTTGTAACCATGAAGCCCAAAAACTTTCCAGAGGTTACACCAAAAATGTATTAGTAGGATTTAGTTTTATTTGATGTCTCCGAAGCGTATCAAAGGCTCTCTATAGATCTTCGATATGATCATTGGCTTGAGTAATTTTGACGATCATATCGTCTACATACGTCTCCATGGTTTTACCAATCTGATCTTCAAAGATCTTGTTCACTAATCTCTGATATGTGCTCCAGCATTTTTGAGGCCAAAGGGCATTACCTTGTAGCAGTACATCCTCGGTCCGTAATAAAGGATGTCTTTTTTCGTCTTCAGGATCCATTCGTATTTGGTTATATCTAGAAAAGTATCCATGAAACTTAGAAGCTTATGCCTGTAGTGGCGTCGACAAGTTGATCAATTTTGGGCAAAGAAAAATTATCTTTAGGACATGCCTTGTTAAGATCAGTGTAATCAATACATATCCTCCACTTTTCATTGCCTTTGTTCACCATCACTAATTGGCGAGCCAATCAGGATAGTGAATTTCTCTGATAAATCCGGCGTCAAGTAGCTTAGCCACTTCCTTATTGATAACCTTTTGCCTTCTGGGACAAAATTTCTCTTCTTCTAATGGACTGGCCGACTTAATGGGTCAATCTTAAGTTCATGTGTGATTACTTCAGAAGGAATCCCTGACATATTGGTGGCTGACCATGCAAATATATTGGCATTCTTTGCAAGAAGTCGGTCAATTTTTTTTTGGTCTTCATCAAGTAAGCTTCCAATCTGAAATATCTTAGTCGGATCATCTTTTGTCAAAGGTGCATGAATGGTTCTTTCTACTGAAGCTCCTGCTTCTTCAGTCTGATCACGAGGATCTATTTGTTCTGGAGTAGTCCACCGATTGGTTATTGGTTTGAATCATCAAACATTGGCATGCCATATGTTGATCTCCTATTATTTCCCCGACCCATTTGGGTTGGGAATCATACTAACAGATGATAAGTAGAGATAATGGCTTAAAAATGTTCAAGATCGACCGTCCTAAGATGGCATTATACACAGAAGGCATTTGGACAACCATAAAAGTGATATGGAGAGTTTTCTATTTTGGCACACTCCCGAGGGTCACAAGAAGATTATTCTCCTTCTACTTCTATAGGGTTTCCACCAAATCCAGTTAATGGCACACAAGTTCTTCGTAACTTATTTCTAGGTAAGTTCATATTGACAAAAGCATTGTAAAGCAAAACCTCAATTGAACTTCCATTATCAATCATAATTCATCGTACATCATAATTTGCTATAATTATAGAAATCATAACAGGGTCATCATGTGGTATCTGAACTCCTTATAAATCATCATTAGAAAAGCTGATGCTTCTTCATAATCTTTTTGAAGGACTACCATCTTCATAAAGTGGTCGGTGGTGCAGCATCTCGACCATACCGTTAGTAGGTTGTTGATTGGGGAGCTCCATGCCATCAATGATCAACCTTAGAGCCATCGACCTTGGTGTCGTAGCTTCACTTGGATAGTTTTGATTTTGAACATATTTGCCCAAATAACTGTGCTTGATCAGATCTTCAATTTCTCTTTTAATTGGATACACTCTTCGGTAGTGTGTCCATGATTCCGGTGGAAACGACAATACTTGGCTTTATTGCCATGACAGCCGAAGCTCGCATCGACCTTGGCCTTTGAAAGAAACTTTTTTTTTTTAATTTACATAAGTATTTTTTCTCTCGAAAGAGTCAAAGGGATATATGCATCATATTTATTGACATAGCCTCTACCGATTAAGTTCTTCAGCTTTTGACTTTGTCATTGAATTGGTCGATCACCAAGGGATCGAAGTCCATCATTTTTGATATTTTTCTTATTCGGCATCGACTTCTTCCACCTGGTGTCGACTTAGGGCTTGTTCTTCAGCCTGAGCATATTTTGGGCACGGGCCAACAATTCAGAGTAACTAACTGGAAATTTCTTATCTAAAGAAAATGTGAACCTTGATGCTCGCAGCCCTTTTTTCATGGCTGACATTGCCACATGCTCGTTGAGATCTAGGATCTCCAAGTGGTAGAATTAAATCTAGCTACATAATCTCTCAAAGTCTCTCCTTCTTGTGTTGAATAAAGAAAAGACCATCTGAGTTTCTTGGCATTCTTCGGCTTGTCCTGAAATGAGAGATAAACAACCTATCTAATTGATTGAAAGAATGGATAGTACCTGGTTGGAGGCTAGAATACCACATCCTTGCCGCCTTTTTAAGAGTAGTTGAAAAGCAAGACAGTGAAGTGCATCCGATGCTCCTTAGATTAACATGTGGGCTTTAAAGCTGCCCAGATGATAAGAGGATCAACCGATCCATCGTACGGCTCTACTTGAAAAATTTTAAAATGATGTGGAATCTTTTCTTCCATTATCTTTCTGGAGAAAGGAGGTTGGATATCACATGTGAGAATCATATCCTCCATTTCTCTCTGTTCGCCAAGCCTGGCTACCTGTAATTCCAACATACAAAATTTCTTTGCAAAGTAATTACTTTTCTCAGCATCTGGAGTCCGTCGAGCACTTTTAGAGGTTGACTCACTAGAAAATATCGAGTAGGATCGGGGGCGTTTCTCTTTCCCATTCTTCTGCATGATTGCAGGATCTGTAATGTCGCTTTATAGGAGAACGTCCACCTGATGATGCTGATAAGGAGAGTGACGACTTGGGCCTGGATGTCGACTCACATGAAGAGACGATCGCCAGCTACATTTTGAAGCAACGGGTCGTTGCTATCCACTTACAGCCATTTCCTCAAGATTCTTGACAGTCGCAATGAGAACTTCCATTTTATTCAGAAGGATTTCTAATTATTGTTGATCCAGGTTACCAGTAGGAGTAACATCTTCTCTGTCTAGAACAGGATTATTCTCCTTATGTGAGTAGACCTGTCAAAATGGGCTAGGGCCCATGGGCCAGCCCATTTAACCCTATAAATGGGCCGGACCGGGTTAGAAAAAAGTGGCCCATTTATGTAATCGGGCTTTTTGGCCTGGCCCTTGTAGCCCATGGGTGAAGTGGGCTAGGGCCGGGTTAGCCCGTAGGCCATGATTAAAAAAGAAGAAGAAAAGGGCGATGCACACCTGGGTGGGGTCCTAGTTCAGTGATCGGAACACCAGCATTAGCACTTGCTTGTCTTCGATGGAGGATAAATAGGCGAGCGAGCAGAAGTCGTGGAGGTGGCCGTTGACGTAGACGAAGTACTCGAGGTCGCCTCATGGGAGTCGAGGTGGCAGGAGGCACTGTAGGGGATGAGCCCAGCGATCGTCATGCTCCAAACTTGGGTGGCGCAGTAAGGGCAGCGCACATGGGACTCCAGCTCCACCTGCCGGTCGATGAGACAGGCCTGGGTCCTCGAGCGCATGAACCCCTGGAAGACCTTGCGGTATGTCCTAGGTCAACCTCGTCGGACAAGGAGGTGGGGGCATGCTCGCAGGGGTCTGAGACAAAAGGAGGTCGCCCCAGCAGAGACGGGGAGGAAGGAACGCCGGAGGTCAGAGAAGCGGGAGACGGGGGTGAAGTGGCCGAGGATTGGGGGGCAATGCTCTAGGAGGGGGAAGAAGCTGGTGGGGGCGGGACAGCTGCAATAGAAGAAGAGGAGCTTCGCAGTGGACTAGCCGGCCCTAGCCCATGGCCCATATAGGGCCAGGCTGAGCCAGGGTTCTTGGCCCATTTTTGCAAGTGGGCCTAACCCGACCCGGCCCATATAATGTTGGCCCATTTGGGTTAGGGCAGGCCGGCCCATTTTGACACCTCTATAGGTGAGTGATGAACCTCAGCAGGAAATTTTGCACTCTGCTTTCACTATCTTTCCCTCTAGATTCTTGAAAATTCTTGTTTTCCCCTACCTGGCGTGCTAATATGTTGTATCCAAACTGGTGTGATGCCCAAACATTTACAAGTTCGTTGATGAGTGTCTCGCCTTCTAGATTGAGCTCTTTTTAGTTGCTTGATGAGTGCCTTCATTTTTGGGTCGAACTCCTTCCAATCTTGCAAGCAAATCTACTTATCAGGAGGATTCCGGTGGGGGGACACTCTGATGCTTAAGTCAATCACTGAGTTTGGACTAAACAGATAAGAATCTGAGAGATAATTGATTCGAGGGTATCCAAGAGTCCCTGCTAGTTGAGCTCACTTACCTCCCGGAAGCCCCTACTCATTGGTATTTATAGTCTATAATTCTAACTAAATTCAGTTGGAGAAGTCGTAGGCAGTTAGTTCGTTAAGAACCACCCGTGCACAGAATAACTGTAATTAGTTATAGTTTATGTCGTTTATATCTCTTAACCAGTTTAACAGGCTGGTCTACATTATATCATAGCTGACTTATTAAGTAAGTCTTAAACATCAATCGATTATATATTTAAATCAGTCCAGATAACAAATTCTTCTTGGGCATTTGATCGGCCTCACGCCACTTAGACGTTAATCGGCCTTGCACCCATTGGGTATTGATAGGCTCTGCATCCCTTGGGCATCAATCAGCCTTACGCCTTTTAGGCATTATCAGCTCTGCGCCCTTGGATATCAATCGGCCTCGTGCCTTTTAGGCATTGTTCGGCTTTATGCCTCTTGGGCATCAATCGGCCTTGCAAGCATTAATATCACGAGAGGCCAATTTATCATTCGACAACCATGGCTGTTTTACTTGACCTGACACAGACAAGCCGTTTGTTTATATCCTAACAACATGTACATATTGCTGCCATAGATTGTGGTCTTGATGGAGTCACATGTATTACTATGTATCAACTTCTAGATTAAAGAATTTTTTAATTTACGTGATGGTTTTCTTGATTTTTAGATTTAGCACATATTCATATTTAGATGAATCTAAGTTTGATTTATGAATTAGTTTTAATTCTATCATATATTTGACTTTTCTAAATGTACGTTACCCAATTGTCATGCCATAGATTTTAATTAGACTCATTTATAAAAATAAATTGGTTCTTAACTTTATTAATGAAAGGAATTATTACATTTGCTTTGAACATGCCTCACTTATATATCTTTTTTCTATGAAGGTATTTCTTAGTTATTATAACTTTATTATAATCAAGGATAATTTTGTATCCCCTCTAAACCAGTTAAAATCTATTGACAACGTTCTTCCTAAGATCTGGAATATATAGTGCATCTATCAAGATGAGAATTTTTCTGATATCATCTTTAGGTTGACTCGACCTTCTTCTATGATCTAGTGGTTGTGTTATTTTCTAGGATCACACCTTCTTATTTGAGTCTTGAAAAGTAATGAACCAGGAGCGATCAAAATAAATATGAATATTAGCTCCTGAATCCAACTACCAATCAAGGTTAGAAGAAGTAATATTGTTTAAGCGACTTAAAGATGGAGTCTTTTGGACCTTCAACTACATGAGCTTGGGATCCAGAGGAAGCAGAATATTTACAAAGAGGTTCTTTCTTCCAATGAAAGCAGTCTCTTGCAAGATGATTTATCTTTTCATACACAAAATAGAACCTTTCACTTAGACCTAGGACAGGCTTGTTGGATCCAGTATTATTAGCTTTAAAGATTTTATCCTTGGATTTAAACTTATTGGATTAGGACGACAAGATTGGTTTGACTGGTATTAGTGGTTTGGTTGAAATCTATGTTTTGATTTTGGTTTGGTATTGTGTTAGTATGGTATTGCTGGGTTAGGTTAGCTTGAATACTTTAAATTCTAGTTTGCTGGGTTTTAGACCTATGTTAGTCTTCTAGCCTAATTGAGTTCAAAAGTTGAGCTAGGATTAGCTCTTCTTGCTTTTGGAGCTGACTTTAACAAAACCATTCAAAAAAGAGATATTTTATCTAGAAGACTAGAGACCTTAAATTCTTCTAAGAATTTATCTCTAATAGCTTAAAGTTTTTTAAGGTACTCTTGGAATTGGTAAAGCTAGTCATTGATGGATTTGTCTTTTGCCATATTATACCTGAGAAATGATGCAGTATTGAATCATTCAATCCTAGCATCATCAAGGCTATACTCAAATTCTATGATATCCTATAATTCCTTCATACTCTTAGCTGACAGATAAATATCATAGAGTGAGTCGAAAAAGGTACTAAGGATTCTACCTTTACATAGGTAATCTCTTTTGAGTTAGGTATGGTTGAATTAGAGGAATCAGTGGACTGGTCGATCACAGTCCAAAGTTCTAAGGTGGTTAGCTAAAACTTCATTTGACTTTGCCACTTTCTAAAACGGGCTCCATCATATTTTTCGGGTTTTAGGCTAATGAAGTCATCCTAAGGATTACCATTGGATTTAGGTCAGGTTTAGAGAGAAAGATCTGAAAAATAAAAATAAATTAATAATTTATAAAAAAAAATTAAATATTTAAATTATATATAAATATTTAGGAAATCTCCTATATTTTTTAGAAATTAAAGTTTTATCAAATAATCAAAAAATCATTACAACTCAATGTGATCAATATAGTTCTTAAGATATTCAATTATTTGCCTCTAAATCCAAAAGGTAGTTTAGTATAAAAAATAAGAATAAATATAGTAGGTATGAAGATATTCAATTAATTTTGCACAAGAATAAAAATATGCTATAAATAAAAAAATTTTATATATATAATATGCAAAACATATAACTATAATTAAATACAAATAATTATGCATGCACTACAAACTATTTACAAATCTCCTTTAGATTGTTAGTTATAATATATACAAATATATATATATATATATATATATATATATATATATTAATTTTAAAATATTTTATTTTTTTTTTTTTGTGGTGTATGTGGCAGAATAAATTTGATATGATAAAATGATTTAGAAATATAATAAAATAATATTAGGAAGTCTGGCCTAGAAAGGTAAATAGAACCATTATCCTAAAGAAAATTCGGTCTCCTCATACGAAAAATAATTGGACCATACACTCTCCTCCAAGGTATAACTCGGAAGCCAACACTCCAATGCCTATTGATGGCACGATCTCAAACAGATGCTGATCAGCTCATCTTCAATATAAAAAAAAAATATAGGAGATTGAAAGAATTTTAAAAATTTAAAAAAGAGGAATGTATGAGAGAGAAAACTTGGGATTCTTGGATACCTTATAGGACGGAGGCCTATTATGGGCTCAAAACTTCAAAAAAAAAAATTCAAAACAATTTTCAAACTAGTCATTATGATATTAAATAAAAAAATGATAAAAATGTAAAATGTATGGATGCGTGCGTGTAGGGAAGGAGGAGGTGTTTTTTTAATTTATTTTTTTTTGTAATGTAACGACAATACTTAAGAGGCAAAATGTTAGCCTTTAACAACTACAGGAGATGGTTGTCAATTTAAACTATTTCAGCATGATGTAAATACACTGTTAGAAAAAGATCTTTCATGACCACATGGAAGTATAGGAAATTTTTAAGCATGCCAAAATATCATAATGTTGTTGAAAAATATTGAAGATTAGCAACATTATAAATATACTTGTTTTAAGTTAGCTAGACAGCTAGTGGTGATACATCTTTGTATCACCTATTTAAAAATTTTTATGTTTGATTTTAAGTGTCAGGAAGAATTTTCACTTGACTGCACTTTTGAGCATTCTCGAGTGAACTCAATAGTTATCACTTTTGTTAAGATGGTATTTCGATTTGTAGATACTTAAATTTTTCATCTATTATTCAAGATAGATTCTTGGATGATGATTAATTAAATTTAGGATATATATCTGAGATATGAGATATATGATTGTGATAGAAAAAAAAGTATATTACTCCGAGTGTAAAGGCAGGCTGATATATTATCTAGACGAGAAAGACAAGCAAAGAAAATGATTCATATTGAACATGATTTGACGGGAGGGTCCAGTGTTCACTCTCGCACCCGTTTTCACTCTTAGCACTGTTCTGTTCGTAGCCTCTCCAGTGCCAACCCTTTGCCGCTGCTGACCAACTTGGAAAGTCTTTCTCCTCTTGGCAGCTATCTCCTCGTCAGCCCTTTCGGAATCACCACCTCCTCCTCATCTCCTCCCGCCCTTTCTTTACTAAGGTTTCAATTGGAAGGCAAAGGTCGTCAGCTCCTCCTCCTCTGCCATTTCTTTGTTAGGGTTTCATTGGTTCCAAACAAGGTATGCTTCTCAACCTTCCTCGATTCTTTGAGCATGGATCGATTTAGATGGATACATGGTTCTAAGTTTTTTGTAATTCTAAAGTGCTTTGGATTGGTTTTGGATCCATTGGCATCTGAAATCTTTTCTTTTTTGTTAATTCTATTTGCCCTAATTGATTGCTAGGAATTTTTATGTTTTTTATGTTTTCCTAGATGAACTCATCATCTTACCTTTATATCTTTTGCTTTTGGACAATTTATATAGATCATCCGAGGCCTTCTCCTAGGATTTGTTATCCATGCAAATATCAAACCAATGTTATGATAAGATGATGCTTTGCGGTGTTTAATGCGGCTTATTTTTTCATAACTCATTTATAATGATTCACAAACCATGTTGGTACACCTATTATTTTTTCCTAAGTTGCATGCTTGTATTGCCAGCATTGGTTGCAAGTCCTCATTGTTTATTATTAGTCAAATGCTCATCAATCACCAAAATTAATATATCATATATATATATATTTTATAGTGGTTCGAAGTGGTGAGGTTTTGGCGAATTTAGTTCATGTATAACATACAGGGTAGGCTTAGAATGTTCTTTAAACCTTCCATTCTATAATACCTTTATCTTTATATCTCTATTGCCATCTATAAATGCTAGGTAACCGATGACAGGTAAAGCCAGACTATGCCAATTCATTGCCCAGTATTAACTTTGCTATGTATAATAATTTTCATTACTAAGTTATGATGTGTTATCTTGATTGGTGTCCCTTGTTTTGAACCTAAAATAAAGATTTGTATTAATTGGTGGCTTCTTTCTCATGAGCCTTGGTCAATAAATGGTGGCTTCTCTTCATTAGATCTGGCTTATTTAAAAATAAAATGTAGACATGTCAATATGGTTCAACATAGAATAATCTCTATATTACTAATTACACTTCCAATTTTAATCTGGATCTTTAATTTTTTATTAGTTTCTACTAAATGCAAAATTAAATATTTAATTTATTTCAATTTATTAGGAAGGTTGCTATTTCAATTAATATTCTCATATAATTAAAAAAAAGCTAGATAAATAAAGCAAGGTCTATATAAATAAGTTCAAATTATTCTTTGCTTGCTCTAGAAATTGTTAAAAAATTTTGGTGTAGAATGGTGTGTTATATAAGGGATATTAATGGATATTTTTAAGAAAAATTTATGTTTTTATCTTCATATAATCGACCCTCTTATATAGAGCACACCTCTGATTTTAAGTCTAGTAATGTGTAAGCAAACCTTGTAGGAGAAGAAGATATGAGATATTTTCTTAAATATGCCCTTGAATTTGATGCTGGGAATTAGAATAGTCCAATGAAGGATAAAAAAATGGCATGATATTTGGTGGGTCCACATTTACTAATCCTTTGCATGTTGAGAAATATATACATTCATCTAATAATGAGGTAACTCAATATGACAACCGAAGGAAAATCAAATCCTGAAAAAGATTCCTAGGAAACCGTGGGCAAGTGGCAAGGAAAAATAGCAATAAAAAACTTTTCCATTCTTGGATTTGCAACAAAAAATATTTTTGGTTGCTGAACTTGCTTCGCAAGAGAGTCAGGTGCCGTTCTTCTACTTTGCGCACACATCGTGTCTCTGTAGGAGAAGGGGATGTACAGTGATGTGGATTCAAAGGGGATGTCGTTCTTTTTCTTGTTCCATTCCATAAAAAGGGGCACATGTATTTAATACCTTTTACTATGAGAACAAAAACCTATTCTCATATTGATCTAGTATTTGCATGAGAATAGAAATCCGTTTCTTGGGAAATATCTCTCAATCCCGTTGATTTGAATTTCAAAAAATTCAAATTCCAATATGATAACAATTTTATGCCAAGAAAGAAAAAAAGTTCACAATATTTTTTTATAGCATGGATTTCAAAGTCTGTCACAAAGCTCACTTGTCCAAGCCAGATGCTGAGAAATCTCAGCATGAACTATTCATGCTGAAAATTCTTAAGGTGAACAGTCCATGCTGAACTTTCTTAGCATGAACAGCTCACATTGAACTGTGAACTATTCATGCTATTAACAGTTCAGTGTGAATAGTTCATGTTGGGTTCAATTTTTTTATTTATTTAAATTTTAAATTCAAAAATAAATAGGGTCATGATCAAATTAAATTTGGATTCTAACTACATTAGAACTCAAATCCAATCCTCTCTAAAATCTTAAAAAAAAATTAAAATAATGGTCTAAAAATTATATCTTAATCAAATAAAGATTTTAACCAATTTTTTTTTACAATCTTGGATTATAAATTAATCCAAGTACAACCCCTGAATTAATTCTATAACTAATATTGAATGTTAGCTAGACATAGCTAGTTTAATTCCGTATTATTTGTAACTTAGTTCTTAATTAAGTAAGACTATTTGTTCAATCAAGTCACCTACTTCCAAATTGAACAAATAAATCTTAGATTAAGCCTTCTCCTATGTTGCTCGACTTATGTACATGACTCCATAGGTTTGAATACTAAGCCGGTAGTATTGAACAAATTCCTGTACTAATCAAAGTGACAATCTAATAACGATACTCAACGTTCGAATAGGTTGAATATTTGCAAAGCAATATTTAAGAATCTAAGTATATGGTTTCGCCATAATTCATCCCTTCGATCCTTATTGCTTCAAAGAGATTTTAGGGTCTATTGTTAAACCTTTAATAAGTCTCCCATATTGTACTTCAATTTTAATAAATCTTGTGATTGGTCACATGGATTATCCTTGCCAAGGTTTTATTGAATTGAAATACAGTGAAGTATAAACTCTTAAAACTAGGAGCGGTCAATTCTATCTTGACTCACACAAACTTTACAAGTACTTGAATGTACCCAGAAAATCTTCTATCATTATATTGAAAATCTAGATGGTCCGATACCACAGTACAATGAGTTGCTTATAAGTCACTATGGTGATCTTAGATTGGAGGGATACTTATACCTATATCCTTTGCGAGTTGCTTAGGATAGCAAAGCACTCTATAGTTGAGTTATGTTTAGTGAAAATATACTCTACATTTCATCTATATGCCATACTAGTGTCACCATACTTCTTCATTACAAGTTTAACTAATTCATATGATATACATGACCATACTTTGATAAATTTTATCGTCTTATTAATAACATATCATGTGGTCGTAAACAAATTTAAGAACTATTCGATAAATTACCGTCATCGATTAGAAGTAGTTCTAAAAATATCATCATAAAAGAGTTCATAAAAAAAAATGCACAGATTACAATGAACTACCAAATAACTTTTATTAATTAATAATTCATATACAAATTATGAAGAACAAAGCCATCTATAGCTTAGACGATTGGTTTTTAGGATACAATTCTCAACAACTTCTACTTGGATTAAAGCCAATCAAAACAGTATATCTTTCATTTATTATCATTGAACTCTTTGATTTTGAGAGCTTTAGTAAATAGATTGGTCAAGTTCTCTTTCCATCGATCTTTTGAAGCTCAACATCATGTCATTTCATAATCTCTCATATAAGGTGATAGCGATGCAGAATGTACTTAGTTCTCTGATGGAATTTTGATTCTTTCATTTGAGCTATGGCTCTAGTGCTATTACAATATAGAAGAATTGGATCATCAATGGAGGGTGCTACTCCAAGCTTGCTGATGAACTTTCGCAACCAAATAGCTTCCTTTACAACATCGGATGCCACAATATACTCCATCTTGCAAACAAAATTAGCTACAATATGCTACTTGAAACTTTTCTAGCATATCACTCCACCACAGGATAAATATAAAATTCGACATATATTTACTGTTATCATGGTCTAACTAAAATGTAGAATCAGTATATTCTATAAGTTTTAAGTCAGTATCTCCATAGATGACTTATTGGTCCTTGGTATTTTTCAAATACTTAAAGATTGTTTTTATAACCTTCTAATGATTCTTCCAAAATCGGACTAGTATACTTGCTATCCCTAGTGAGTAGGCCACATCCGATCTTATAAATATCCATGGTATAAATAATAGATCACACTATCGAGGCATATAGGATTTTACTTATTTTTTTCTTTCTTGAGAATTATCGAACAATCCTTCTTAGAGAGAAATTTCTTGGCTTATTGGTAGATAGTGTTGGGTTTCTAGGGTTTCGATGGCACAACGACAATGGATTTCAAAATTTCTTTCTTGAAACTCCAAGCAACTGAAACCCTAAGCCAAGATCCATTATTCATTTATAACAACAAGTCATGCAATTAGGGTTTGGAAAAATATCTCGAATGCTAATTCCTTCTTCTTTCTACTAGGCACACAAGTGCATGCCCTCCAGAGGTGATCCACATAGGATGGAACCTAGGAAGCACTCCTTAGTAGCTTGCTTAAACCACTCTGGGACTCTTCTGATGGCTTTTCTTCCTTTGGTAGCCTCTTTTCTTATTCAGACCCTTGCCCTCCTGTAGAGCACTTTGAGCCCGCTTCAAATCCTCTCTTACTCTCTTTCCCCTTCCTAATCTCTTCCTAACCCTTGTCTTAAAATGGTGGACTTTTCTTAAGGCAAGACCTAAACTCTAACAAGGGAGGGAGGAGACAAAGGAGAGTGTGGCAGAGTGTGTAAGTGTAGAAAGAAAGATGGAATCAGATACCATGGCCTAAACACCGATGGGTATTTATAGGAGATGGGGAGGTGCCAGATAAGCCTTCTTATCTGCCTTTGATTTGTCCAAACATAGATCAAATAAGACCCTTCATCAAAAAAAAAAAAAAAAAAAGGAGTCTATAAGTGAAAAGCCATGACTCTTCTGCGCCAGCTACCATTATCAAGTCCCTTCAAATTTTCATCCGACTTCTCCACTTGACACTTGTTAATTTCCAGTTACAGAGAAGCCAAGGTACATGACCTTTTATTTAGAAGCATCGGTGATTGGAAATTCCTTAAAGCAGGACCTGCTTCATAGAATTAGAGCCAAATAAAGAGTCGCAACTCTTCATTTGCGCCAACTCCCTTTCCACCATACTTCACTATTGTTGACCGATCAAAGCCCACATGAGAGGGTGTGAAGATTCGCTACTCTTCACTTGGCGCCACCTTTTTCTATGCCATTTTCCATCTTTGACCAGTCAAAGGCCATGCAATATGGGTATCATATAAAGGGAAAAAGTGTACTTTATCACTGTATCAGTGATTATCAAGCAGAAGGATTCTTGGTCCTTTTGCATCCTTTTATTTATCGAGCACCCTTGGGACTCTTGGTATTTGGTGCATAAAAGCCATGAAAAATATCAGATAAATTATGATAAATTCGTTCCACATAGGACTCACCCAATGGAGATCTCCCATAAATTGGTTAGTCCATTTAGTAACCTTTTAGATCCAATTCAATTGGATTAGGAATTAGGTTAGCATACACATGCTAGTATGCAATCTAGCTAACCAATTAGGATCCCATGATCCTAATTAAATGCCAATTGACATCCTAGATCAATTCCCTAATATGTGTGACCCTTTGGGTTCAACATCTAGCTAGCAGTAGTCTAGGTCCGAGCCGATTCGATCCAATCGAGCATGATTGTCCTAATTAAGTCAAATTGAGCTGACTAAGTTGCCAATTCGAACCAGCTTTCGAATTGACTCAAGAATCCATTCAAATTGATTCATGAAAATCCACAAGACATGATTGACATCTAGCAATGTGTCATGCCTATCCGGAAGATGAGAATTTGGTGGAAAGTACCAAAATATCCTTCAACGGAAAGTTACCATGCCATTCAATCCTTCGATCTCCCTGTATCCTGATTAAGTAATGGGCATGGATAAATGTCAAATTCTAGCACTCAATCCTTTTGAATCTCAATTCGATAATGAAGACTCAATCGATGAATGATTAGAAACCCTATCTAATCTTATCCTGCTTTGGCCAAAGACTTCCTGAGTCATCATTCGAAAAGATCACACGGGATAACTTCTCCTCTTACTAAAGTGATCGATTCCTTGTTAACCTACTCATTACCTTCATACACAATCCACCATATCCAGAAACCCCCTACATGACTTACTTGCCATGAGTGAGTATGCACCAAAACATGATTCATGTGCACAAGATACTATGGTAGGCTCAGGTCTAAGAATCATATGCACAACTCCCACTAAGAGAACATTTTTTTGACAAGTAAGACTTCCATTTGATGTTCTCTTGTCAGATCAGTTCAGTGGACTCATAACCTATGAGCACCTACATCCTTGTATTAGTGTCTCTATACAAGTGGTTGTGAGACCAACCATCCTCTCCATCGAGCATACATAGGATGTGCTAGTCTTTTCGGATTCATTGATCCCCGAATCGATTATCCAACGACTAGGAACATTTTAGATTAGCGTTTATAGGAATTTAGGTCTCACCGTTATGATCTCCATCATAACCCTAATTTCATTGTCCTAACCTATGGGATTCATCATAATCTTTTATAAATGTAGCAATATGATGAATCAAAAGATGCCTTTTATTGATAAATAATATCATACATGAGTTGGAAGATCATAGAAATGCCCTTACAATGATGGCTTTTAGGGCACCATTCTTTCAATCTTCCACTTGCATTAAAGCCAATCGTCTTTGTATTTTACCCCATACAATCTAAGTGGTGATCAAGCTGTTGCTTTGATAGTGTTTTAGTGAATGGGTCTGCTATTTCTTTGTATCTACTCGTTCGTCAAGAACTTCTTGTCTTTCTATGATCTCTCGAATGAGGTGGAAGCGTCTTAGGATGTGCTTGGGCTTATTATGAGACCTTGGTTCCTACGCTTGCGCAACAACTCCAATGTTATCACAATAAATTGGCACTGGGTTGTTGTATAGCGGATTACGTCCAACTCTGTGATGAATTTCTTCATCCACACCGCTTCCTTTGCGGCTTCACTTGCAGCTATGTATATGTCTCAGTGACTGAGTCTGCTACAGTTGGCTGCTTTGTACTCTTCCAACTCACTGCAGCACCATATAGGGTAAAGACATACCCTGATATAGATTTGCTATCATTCGGATCTGATTGAAAACTAGAATTTGTATATCCTTCTAGTTTCAACTCTGATCCACCATATATTAGAAAAACATCTTTAGTCCTTTTCAGGTACTTAAGAATGTTTTTCACAGCTTTCCAATGATCCTCCTCTGGATCAGCCTGGAACCTGCTTACTATGCCCAAGGCATAAGCAACATCAGGCCTGGTACATAACATGGCATACATAATTGATCCTACAGCCAAAGCATAAGGAATCAAACTCATCCATCTCTCTCCTCCAGTGTCTTAGGAGACATCTTCTTGGAGAAATGTATGCCTTGACTCATGGGCAAGTAACCTTTCTTACTTCCCTCCATGTTGATCTTTTCAACACTAAGTCAATGTATCTGGATTGGGATAAGCCCAGCATCCTCTTAGATCTATCTTTATAGATCTCTATACTCAGTATATATGATGCCTCTCCCAAATCCTTCATGGAAACTATTTTGATAGCTAAGACTTGACTGATTGCAACATTGGGATATCATTCCCAATGATGAGTATGTCATCGCATACAAAATCAAGAAAATAAGGGCACTCCTACTTGTCTTCTTGTACATATATGGTTCATTTACATTCTTGATAAAAACCAAACTCCTTGATTATTTCATTAAAGCGGATGTTTTAACTTCTCGATGCTTGCTTTAGCCCATAAATGGACTTCCTTAGCTTGCATACTTGGTTTGGTCTTCCACTTGAGACAAAACCCTTTGGCTGTGTCATATAGACTTCTTCCTCAAGATTTCCATTAAGGAAGTAGTCTTTACGTCCATCTGCCAGATTTCATAATCATGGTATGCTGCTATAGCAAGCAATATCTGAATAGACTTGAGCATGGCTACTGGTGAAAATGTTTGATCATAGTCAATGCCATGTTTTTGTTTGAAACCTTTTGCCACCAGCCTAGCCTTGTAGGTCACTACTTGACCATCTGCTCCTATCTTCTTCTTGAAGACCCATTTACACCCTATTGGGTTAATTCCTTCATGTAGATCTACCAAGGTCCAAACTTGATTGGAATACTTGGAGTCCATCTCAGATTTCATGGCTTCCAGCCATTTGTCAGTCTCCACTCATGACAGCTTCCATATAGGTCACATGATCATCATCCTGTATGATACTGTCTTCATTATCATTCCCAATGACAAAGCCATATCTAAGAAGTGCACTTCGCACTCTCTCTAACCTACAGAGGAGGTGTGTGTTATGGTTGTTCCAGAATCTTAGGAACCTCTGGTTGAGGAATTGTTTCAGGTGTAGGTTGAACTTCTTCGAGTTCAATATTCTTTCATTGCCCTTTTCTTGGATAAACTTTTTTTCCAAGAATGTGGCATGCCTACTGACAAAGACCTTTTACTCAGTAGGATGGTAGAAAAGGTAACCCATGCATTCTTTAGGATATCCTACAAACCTGCACTTGTCAGCCCGAGCATTTAGCTTATGTCCAAAAATATTCCTGACATAAGCAGGGCAATCCCAACTCTTAAAATATTTAAGACTTGGCATTTTCTCATTCCATAATTCATATGGAGTGCTCTTAACTGTCTTTGATGGTACCCTATTTAGTATGTGGGTAGTAGTCTCTAGGGCATAATCCTAGAAGGATACTGGAAGATCTGTGAAGCACATCATGGACCGTACCATGTCCAACAAGGTTCGGTTCCTCCTTTCTGCTACACCATTTAATTGTGGCATATATGGAGGGTTTATTCAGAGAGAATTTTTTTGTCTTTAAGTGATCGAGAAATTCACTAACAAGTATTCTCCTTCTCTATCAGATTGAAGGATTTTAATACTATGCCCAGTTTGTTTCTCAACTATACTTTGATACTTTTTGAATTTTTCAAAGGCTTCGGACTTGTGTTTCATAAGATACGCATATCCGAACCTTGATAAATCATCAGTAATTGATGAAATAAGAGTATTTTCCTCTGGCCTGGGTTGTCATAGGACCACACATCTATGTGTACTAGGCCTAACAACTCAGTTGCCCTATCTCCATGTCCAGTGAATGAAGATTTGGTCATCTTACCTATGAGGCAGGACTTACAAGTTTTCAATGATTCATGATCAAAAGGTTCAAAGAAATTTTCTTTGTACAACTTGTTTATCCTAGACTCACTAACATGACCCAAATGGCAATGCCAGGGATACGTGACATTTATATCATCTCTCTTTTTCTTCTTGTTTTCAATAAGCATAACTTCATCATTAAGTGATAGAATCAAAAGATCATTAACAAATGTACCACAACCAAAGAACTTCTTTAAAAAGAAGATCGAGCATTCATGGCTTGAAATATTTATTTCATAACCTTGTTTCAACAACAAAGGTACAGAAATAATATTCTTTTAATGTTGGGTACATAGTAACAATCTTTTAATTCAGAATATTACCCGATAGCAATAATATTAGATAGGTGCCAATAGCTTCAGCATGAATGGGATCACCACTCGCGCAAACAGCTCGAAGTCACCCTTCTTCAAGCTTCTGGGTCTCTGTAACCCCTGCAATGACTTGCAGATATGAGACCCCATGCGGTATCCAATATCCATGTATCAGAAGTTGAAGAACTTAATGATAAGTTTGTTTGTATCATGTACAAACTTTTCGATGCATCACTAGCATCCTACTTCTGATTTGCAAGATATAACTTACAATTTTTTTTCCAGTGCCTTTGCTTTCTACAATGATAGCAGGTTCCATCAGTAGAGGGCTTCCTTGCCTTTTTCCTTTTATGGAAGCTACTCTTAGGGTTCCTTTTTCTCTTTGAACCCTTCTTAGTAGCATCCTCTCCTACCATATCTAGATCAGGAGTATCAAAGATATAGGCAATTTTCTCTTGAGCTAATATAATTTTCAGGTTCCTCAACCAATCCACATAATTCGGATTGATTAATTTATTGGCATCCAAGATGCCCCGTAGTGAAAGAGTAGAAGCCATAATGCAATAATTTATAGTAAGTAAAGAACAACTATAAGCAGACCACTCATGATGATATTCACAATTAGATAAGGACTTTTGTATCTAATTGTGTCTTCTATTATTTTATATCGAATACATAACCCTCACTATGGTAAGCGGGAACCCCTCCCAAGGCTTCCTTAGGGGGATTAAGATCCCAATTCCTTATAAATGCCTTGTATGTACACAACAAATATTTATAAGTTCAAGGATAGGAAATGACCCTTTCCAATTGCATCCCTTGCAGTTCTCAACTTAATTTTTGCCTCCAGGACACTTATAGCCTTATGTGTACACAACAAATCATAATGTTTTAGTTTAGTCGGACCATTCATTTTCATATAGCCAGATTGAATAATGTTGCCCTTGTGTGTACACAACAAAGCAACATTATCAGCTATGCTATAAAGTACTAGGTGCACCAAGACAAATTTTATACCAAATGCTAGAGCAGCCTTGTGTGTACACAACAAACCTACCATAGTTTTTGATATTAATTTGGCTTAACATGAAGGAAGGCAATTGTAGTGTGCTTAATCAATTAGCAATTCCAATTTAAGGTCTAAATACACCAAATTGGCCAGGTAAGTGAAGGGGTGAGGGGGTCCCCCGTTGCTTTTCTTAGACACCAATTAAATTGGCCAGATAAGTTAACGGAACTAATTAAAAACCTCATTCCCTTACCTTCCTAGAACCACTTGCCTAGACCCAATTGGCTGATCATACCCTAATCAGATTTGCATCATGATTAACTTACACTACGACTAAATATGATTTTTATGAGGGCTTTGATGGTCTCTAACACATCCTAATATAGACTTAATCATGTCAACCTAACATTCATGACATCATAAAACCTAATATTCATGATATCATAATGTATTCATAACCATACATATATGACATGATATTCTTCTATCATTCAAGCATATTACCCCTAATATGCATACCATAAGCATGATTGTAATATGAATCCGTTCACCTCACTTGTTCATGGGATATGGCCATAGTAGCACCCCTACACACTATAGGAGATCTCGTTGAATGGGATGAGAGGGCCATAAACCCTAAATAACTCCTATGACCGGACGGCCATGGTGACTAACTCAATCTGAAGCAGTTAATAGGATTTAACATATATCATATATAATTTAAAACAATCATGCATCACTTCATAGCATAATAAGCAATAATTAATAATTGCATGCACCATGCATGATAATATTCATTGTCATATACCCTTTCAATAGTATGCATCATACCATGATTTATATATGATCATATTAAGGTTCTATAATATATTAAACCTTATTAGTGGTATGCATCAGAATATGATTCCCATATATGATCATATTATTATCACATAAGCATATCTAATTAACCATTAATTGAATGAAATAAGAGGGCTCTGATATCACTGTTGGGTTTCTAGGATTTCGATGGCCAGTGGAACAATGGATTTCAAAAATTTCTTTCTTGAAACTCCAAGCAATTTGAAACCCTAAGCCCAAGATTCCTTATTTATTACATTACCAACTCATGCAATTAGGGTTTGGAAAAATACCTGGAATGCTAATTCCTTCTTTCCACTAGGCACATAAGTGCATGCCCTCCAGAGGTGATCCACACAGGAATGGAACCTAGGAAAGCACTCCTTAGTAGGTTGCTTAAACCACTGGAACTCTTCTGATGGCTTTTCTTCCTTTGGCAGCCTCTCCTTCCTTGCTCAGACCCTTGCCCTCCTGTAGAGCACTCTGAGTCCTCTCCTCTCTCTCTTCTCTCTTCCATTCCTCTCACTCTCTTCCCTTCCTAAATCTTCCTAAATCTTGTCTTAAATGGTGGACTTGTCTTAAAACAAGACCTAAATTCTAATAAGGGAGGGAGGAGACAAAGGAGAGTGTGGCAGAGTGTAAGTGTAAGAAAGAAAGATTAATAAGATACCATCGGCCTAACATCGATGGGTATTTATAGGAGATGGGGAGGCGCCAGATAAGCCTTCTTATCAACCTTTGATATGTCCAAACACAGATCAAATAAGACCCTTCAATAAGGAGTCTTATAAGTGAAAAGCCATGACTCTTCTGCATCAACTGCCATATATCAAGTCCTTTCAATTTTTCATCCGACTTCTCCACTTGACACTTATCAATTTCCGGTTATAGAGAAGCCAAGGGACATGACCTTTTATTTAGAAGCATCGGTGATTTGAAATTCCTTAAAGCAGAAGGACTCTGCTTCATTGAATTAGTGCCAAATGAAGAGTCGCAACTTTTCATTTGTGCCAACTCCCTTTCCACCGCACTTCACTATTGTTGACCGGTCAAAGCCCACATGAAAGGGCGTGGAGATAAGGATAAAGTCCCTTGGACTTTATCTGGCTTTGGTGGCTTACAAGCATAAGGACTCTCGGTCCTTTTCTACGCGCTGATTGTGAAGATTCGCTACTCCACTTGTGCGCCACCTTTCTCCATGCCATTCCTATCTTTGATCAGTTAAAGGCCATGCAATATGGGTGTCATATGAAAGGGGAAAAAATGTACTTTATCACTGTATCAGTGATTATCAGGCAGAAGGACCCTTGGTCCTTCTGCATCCTTTTATGTCGAGCATCCATTTTGTCGCCAAGAGTCAATGTCCTTGGGACTCTTGGTATTTTGCATATAAAAGCCATGAAAAATATCAGATAAATTCTGATAAATTCGTCCCACATAGGACTCAACCCAATTTAGGTCTCTCATAAATTGGATAGTCCATTTAGCAACCTTTTAGACCCAATTCAATTAGGTTAGGAGTTAGGTTAGCATACACATGCTACTGTGCAATCTAGCTAACCAATTAGTATCCATGATCCTAATTAATTGACTTCCTAGATCAATTTCCTAATGCGTGTGATCCTTTGGGTTCCGCATTTAGTCAGCAGTAGGTTTAGGTCTGAGCCGATTCGATTCAATCAAACCTTATTGACCTAATTAAGTCAAATTGAGCTGACCTAAGTTGCCAATTCGAACCAGCTTTCGAATTGACTCATGAATCCAATCAATTGATTCATGAAAATCCACAAGACATGATTGACGTCTAGCAATGTGTCATGCCTACCGAAAGATGAGAAATTTGATAGAAAGTACCAAAATACCCTTCATCCGAAAGTTACCGTGTAATTCAATCCTTCGATCTTTCTGTATCCCGATTAAGTGATGGGTATGAATAAATGTCAAATCCTAGCACTTAATCCTTTTGAATCTCAATTCGATAATGAAGACTCAATCGATGAATGATTAGAAACCTTATCTAATCTTATCTTGTTTGGGTCAAAGACTTTCTGAGTTATCATTCGAAGAATCACATGGGATAACTTCTCCTCTTACTAGGAGTGATCGATTCCTTGTTGACCTACTCATTACCTTTATACACAATCGACTATATCCAGAAACATCCCGTACATGATTACTTGCCATGAGTGAGTATGCACCAAAACATGGGTTCATGTGCACAAGATACTATGGTAATCTCAGGTCTAAGGATCACATGCACAGCTCCTACTAAGAGAACATTTTTTGACAAGTAAGACTTCCATTTGATGTTCTCTTGTCGGATCAGTTTAGTGGACTCATAACCTATGAGCGGCCACATCGTTGTATTAGTGTCTCTACACAAGTGGTTGTAAGACCAACCATCCTCTCCATCGAGCATACAGGGATATGCTAGTCTTTCCGGATTCATTGATCCCCGACTCGATTATCCAACGACTAGGAACATTTTGATTAGGGTTTATAGGAACTTAGGTTTCACCGTTATGATTTCCATCATAACTCTAATTCCATTACCCTAACTTATGGGATTCATCATAATTTAATAAGATGTAGCAGTATGATGAATCTAAAGATGCCTTTTTATTATTAATATATAAATACATGAGTTGGAAGATCATAGAAATGCCCTTACAATGATTGGCTTTTAGGGTATATTCTATAAGTTTTAAGTCAGTATCTCCATAGATGACTCATTGGTCCTTGGTATTTTTCAAATACTTAAGATTGTTTTTACAACCTTCTAATGATTCTTCCCAAATCAGAATAGTATCTACTCGCTGTCCCTAGTGAGTAGGCCACATCCGATCTTGTATATATCATGGTATAAATGATATAGGATTTACTCATATATTTTCTTTCTTAGTTATCGGACAATCCTTTGAGAGAATTTCTTGGCTTATTGGTAGATAGCCCTTCTCAGAATTTGCCATGTTAAACCATTTCAGCACGGTATCAAGGTATTTGGATTGAGATAATCCAGCAACTTTTTAGATCTTTTTCTATAGATCTTCATTCTAAGGATGTAGGATGCTTTCTTCCAAATCTTTCATGGAAAATTAAGATAACAACTAAACTTTTATTCTTGTAATACAGGAATATTTTTCAATTAAGAGAATGTCATCTACATACAATACAAGAAATATGATTACAAACAATTAGCCCATTTATAGATACATGGTTTTTCTTTATTCTTACACAGTCATACGTTCTAATGTCTTATCAAAATGCATATTCCAACTCCGAGATGCTTGCTTTAATTTATAAATGGATTTCTGAAGTTTACAAACCTTTGATTCATCAGTGGATATGAACCTTTCAGGCTATATCATATACATCTCTTCATCCAACTCCCCATTTAGGAAAGTTGTCTTGACATCCATTTGTCAAATTTCATAATCAAAGCATGTTGCTATCGCAAGCATAATCCGAATTGACTTAAGCATTACCATAAGAGAAAATATCTCGTCATAGTCAATAACATAACGTTAATGATATCCCTTGACAACCAAACGGGCTTTATAGGTCTCCACCTTCCCGTCTGCGCTCCTTTTTTTTTTTTGAATATCCATTTACACCCAATGGATTTTATCCCTTCAGGCAAATCAATGAGGGTCAATACATCATTGATTTTCATAGACTTCATTTGGATTCATTGCTTTAAGCCACTTATTAGAGTTAGATCTCTACATGACATTTAAATAGGTGATCAGATCCTCATTGTTCTCATCAAGTTCAACAGGATACTGTCCCGGACCAAGAACTGTAGTATCTATCTGGTTGATGCGGTACTCTATCGAATCTCCTCAAATGTGCCTTTATAACGGGCTCTAGGTTAGATCTAATTAAATCCGTTCTATATTTTCATTTGTTTGTGTCAGTTCTTCTATCCGTTGAACTTTACCAAGTTCAATTTTAGTGTTTTGGTTTCTTCTCTAAGAAACTTCTTTTTCAAAAGATAGCCTTAAGGCTGATGAACATTTTTTGTTCTTCATGAAGATAAAAGTAATAACCCTTAGTTTCTTTCGGATATCCAATAAAAAGACATTTTTTAGATGTAGGTCCAAGCTTATTTGTCTTTAAACATTTGACATAACTCGAACATCTCCAGATCCTAAGGTGTGATAGCACCTATTTATGCCCTGTCCATATCCCATATGTTGTTTTATCGACATATTTGCTTGGAACCTTATTAAGTATATAACAAGCTATTTGAAGAGCATATTCTTAAAAAGAGATCGATAGACTTGCAAAGCCTATCATGGATTGAACAATGTCTAACAGTATTCGATTTATTCTTTCTAGCAGTCCATTATGTTAAGGTATCCCAGGGGGTGTCCATTATGAAAAATCACATTATTTTCAAAATAAGTCAAAAATTCACTAGTAAGGTATTTTCCTTTTTGATCTGATCGGATAGCTTTAATAATCTTTTCAATTTATTTTTAATTTCATTATGAAATTATTTGAACATTTCAGATGATTTAAATTTATACTTCATAAGATGTACCCATACCTAAATAGGTTGCTAGTAAACATAATGAGGCAGTAATACCCACTTCTAATTCTTGTGTTTTTGGTCCACTACCCACATACATTAATATGTATTAGACTTAGAACTTCATTGGCTTGTTCACTTTTTCTAGTAAAAGATGACTTAGTCATTTTTCTAAGAAGACAAGATTCACATGTTGGCAATGATTCATAATCATTGACATCGAGAATTCTCTTTTTTGTTAACCTGTTTATCCTGTTCTTATTAATATGATCGAGCCGATAATGCCAAAGATAGACATCAATGACATTATCTAATGTTGGATGTTTGTTAGACACACACTACACTAACAAGCTATGATAGAATATAAATGTCATTTCTCAATTATCCATGTTTATAGTAACACCATTCACAATGATATCATACAGAAATCATTCTTTATTAAAATTCATATCTGTCCTTGGCTAAAAGGTTATATAAATAACATTAATAAGAATGAAGGACAATAGTGACAGTCTCTTAAAATGATAATATTATAATTGAAATCAACTTGACAATTCCTGAGACTAGGATAGGAACGTGACTTCCATCTTCCATGTTCAAGAATCTTTCATCGTCTTCAAATCTCCTACTGACCTAAAGTCCTTATAGTGAATTGCAAATATTAATTAGACTTCTAGTTTCTAATACCCAGGTAGTAATATCACAATAAAAAAGTTACAAGATGTTATCATATGATTACCTGACTAGCAACTGCTTTCTTCTCTTGCTAGGCATGTTTAAGTCAAGGGAAGCAATATACAGAAAACAATTCTTCTTTTAGTGACCCTGCATCTTATATAGAAGCATTCTGCCTGACTCTTATCGGTCTTGGGCTTCTTGGTCTGAGAGGGCTAAGATGCCACAGCAGGTTGCACCTTCTTATTATTCTTCTTTTTTTTTGTTGCCTAATTGGCCAACCCAAGAGGGGGTGAATTAGGTTTGAAAACTTTTTAACATGTGCCTTTTAAAATCTGTGTGGTGAGTGTAGTGTATGAAGTATTGATGCGGAAGTAAATAAATATGCAAAGACAATAACAATCACAAACACCACAAATTTAGAGTGGTTCGGAGCAACCCAGCTCCTACGTCCACTATCCAAGGTGCACACTTGGGATATCCACTATATTCTTCCCGAATACAGTCGAATTGTTTGTAACGGGCTCACAATCTAAACTTAATACAATGTTAGTTTTTCCGGGCTCACTAACAATCCAAACTTGGTTTTCAAGGCTTACCAATAATTTAAAAATAATTCACATCAAGTTACAGTCTCTGTTGGACTTGGAACAACTAAACAATAGAGTAATAAAGGAAGCAACACTAAAACAAACCAAAGATTTGAATGGTTACAGTTGAAGCTCTTAATGAGGCCTTCTTGAAAGCTTCTTCAATGCTTTTCAATGCCTCTCTTAATACTTCAATGTTGATTCAAGATGGTAGTTGAAAGTTGGTGAAGAACTTGAGTCTTTACTTGAAAGCTCTTGAAAAATATTCAATACCCTTATAAAAGTTTTCTTTCTTGCTTTTTCTTGCTTTAGATCCATCATTTATAGCCTCTTGAAGTGTTCCTAGGTGGATATGGCCGTTAGAAACTCTTGGAAATCGAAAAACTAGCTGTTGGAGGGCTTAAACTTCAAGAAATTTAAATTCTGGAACTAGCTGTTATTGTTCAAAAACTAGGATTCGAGTTGGTTCGGATGACTGGGTTCTTCAGAACTACTTTTCTGTCACTCAGGAAGAGTCGGCTCTATTTTTCATTGAGTCGGCTCGGTTGACTAGTTTTCTCAGAACTCAATTTCAGCACTCTGAAGGAGTCGGCTCGGTTGACTAGTTTTCTCAGAACTCAATTTCAGCACTCTGAAGGAGTCGGCTCGAATTATCATTGAGTTGGCGGTGGAATGTATCAAATTTTCTGTGCCATGCCAAATCAATGTATTTAGCTCTAGCATTGAGTTGGCTCATGAACTTTCTTCAAATGCTTTCAAACTTCTCCAAATTTCTTCCAAACAATTTCCAACAACTTCTAAACCTAATCTAAGATATTTACACTTAAATTTACAATAATTTTGCCCTTTTTACAAGAATATACATTCAAAAAATATTTAGAGCTTACAAATACATGAAACTTTTCTTTGTGTACATGAATTCATTACATTGGACTAGAAATGTAGAGTGAATGATTGACCATGTAAATTACCCTACAAAAACTTATTAACATTCTGAAAAGTGTTAGTATCAAGTGCATACTTCAATGTTTTGTTATCATCAAAACCATTCCAGGGGTCAACATTTTCTTTCTTAAAAGAACGATGCCCAGATGAGGATCCACCCACAACATTCTTCGGGTCCTTGTAGCTGTTGATCCTTCTCAAAGGTCTGTAATAACCTTAACAAACATGGTAGTTTACTGCAGGCTTAGTCATTTTGTGATGACTAAAAAAAGTAGGTAGAACTTGAGCAAAGAGTTAGAATCGCATCTTTCCTAGCTACTCATATAAGGAAAACTCAAGTTTGCTCAGGTATTCGATATGCTCAATCATGTATAATACATGATCAGTGACCGATGCCTCCTCACACTTCTGAGTGTTGAAGACAGCACAAGTGGTTTTGTGCCTCTTAACATTATTAGGTGTGCTGAAGGACTTGTTTAACACTTAAAGCATTTGCTCTAGCTGAGCATCTTCAAATTGTGACTGAATTTGTCATTCATAATGGTCCTTATAATACAACGCATTGTGGTTTAGTCATTGACCCACTTCTAGTAAGTATCTCAAATTGCCTTGCGAGTGTTCGGAGAGGGCTCCTCGAGTGTTGGATCTATAAGTACATACAAAATCCATTCAGGCTCCAGGACTATTTTCAATTTTCGATACTAGCTATCGAAATTGGTTTCTATTAGCTTGTCACTATCCAATAGTGACCAGACCAACAAAGCACTAGCCATTATTGAAAGGAAAATAAAAGATCAAATTAGTATATGAATTATTTAACCCTCAAGACTTGGACTTTAGTCTAAAGATTCTTTCACTATTTTATATCAAATTGGTAGCCTCTATCGTCAATTTGAGGAATTCTATTAATTCCTTAGCAAGTATTAAAATATATATTGACTGCACACGGGCCCGACTGTGGTTCGGCCAACCTTATGTATCTATAGGTAGGTTCTTAACTAATTATTTTTTCAAACAATTTTTAGTAATAATTGTGCCTTAAACTTCTCTTCAACAGTGTGTAACACCACTGAAAGTCCTGGTTAGGTCCATCATTAACATGAAAAACTTAGTACATCCAACTAACAAATAATCAGGCCCGAGAATGGCTTGACTAATTTGACTATCATTGAGAAAGTCAATTGAATCATTATATTATGAATGATAATTCCAATAGCCAGCTAAACACTAGGCATGCAGTACCTTCAATAATTATTTAGACTATTAATGAGAGGCTATGACTTAGTTATCGCCATAATGAGGCTATGACTTAGTTATCGCCATTGTTACGGCCGTTACAATGACGTGGCATGTCTCAGATTCCGCCAGGCGTGATTCGAGCCATGTGGAATTTTTTCGGCAGAACGGGGACGGTCTAGCAAGGTCAGATGTGGGCCCACCTCGGTCGAAGTCGAGGTCGGGCCGGGCCAGCCTGCTCCTTCGCCAGGTGTGTTCGCCCAGGAGGGGTCCACCTCGGCCGAAGTCGAGCGCCTCTCTGCCGCTCCGCCAGGTGTCCGCCCAGGAGGGGTCCACCTCGGCCGAAAGCCGGCGGCCCCTTCCTCGCCGAGTGGCGCCCTGAGACGGTGCCACCTCGGCCGAGGTCGAGCGGGCCCTCTGCTGCTCCTTCGCCAGGTGTCCGCCCAGGAGGGGTCCACCTCGGCCGAAGTCGAGCGCCTCTCTGCCGCTCCGCCAGGTGTCCGCCCAGGAGGGGTCCACCACGGCCGAAGCCGGCGACCCCTTCCTCCCCGGGTGGCGCCCTGAGACGGTGCCACCTCGGCCGAGGTCGAGCCGGGCCCTCTGCTGCTCCTTCGCCAGGTGTCCGTCCAGGAGGGGTCCACCTCGCCGAAGTCGAGCGCCTCTCTGCCGCTCCGCCAGGTGTCCGCCTAGGAGGGGTCCACCTCGGCCGAAGTCGGCGGCCCCTTCCTCGCCGGGTGGCGCCCTGAGACAGTGCCACCTCGGCCGAGGTCGAGCCGGGCCCTCTGCTGCTCCTTCGTCAAGTGTCCGCCTAGGAGGGGTCCATCTCGACCGAAGTCGAGCGCCTCTCTGCCGCTCCGCCAGGTGTCTGCCCAGGAGGGGTCCATCTCGCCGAAGCCGGCGGCCCCTTCCTCGCCGGGTGGCACCCTGAGACGGTGCCACCTCGACCGAGGTCGAGCGGGCCCTCTGCTGCTCCTTCGTAGGTGTCCGCCCAGGAGGGGTCCACCTCGGCCGAAGTCGAGCGCCTCTCTGCCGCTCCGCCAGGTGTCCGCCCAGGAGGGGTCCACCTCGGCCAAAGCCAGCGGCCCCTTCCTCGCCGGGTGGCGCCCTGAGACAGTGCCACCTCGGCCGAGGTCGAGCCGGGCCCTCTGCTGCTCCTTCGCCAGGTGTTCGCCCAGGAGGGGTCCACCTCGGTCGAAGTCGAGCGCCTCTCTGCCGCTCCGCCAGGTGTCCGCCCAGGAGGGGTCCACCTTGGCCGAAGCCGGCGGCCCCTTCCTCCCTCGCCGGGTGGCGCCCTGAGACGGTGCCACCTCGGCTGAGGTCGAGCCGGGCCCTCTGCTGCTTCTTCGCCAGGTGTCCACCCAGGAGGGGTCCACCTCGGCCGAAGTCGAGCGCCTCTCTGCCGCTCGTCAGGTGTCCGCCCAGGAGGGGTCCACCTCGGCCGAAGTCGAGCGCCCCTCTGCCGCTCCGCCAGGTGTCCGCCCAGGACGGGTCCACCTCGACGAAGTCGAGCGCCCCTCTGTCGCTTCGCCAAGTGTCCGCCCAGGAGGGGTCCACCTCGGCCGAAGCCGGCGGCCCCTTCCTCCCTCCCCGGGTGGCGCCCTGAGACGGTGCCACCTCGGCCGAGGTCGAGCGGGGCCCTCTGCTACTCCTTCGCCAGGTATCCGCCCAGGAGGGGTCCACCTTGGCCGGGGCCGGCTACCCCGCGTGATGAGGCCGCCGAGGAGCAAAAGCACGAGTTCCGAGACCGTCCCTCGAGCAGCGCGCGCCGCACCCCGAGAGGAGCGTCGGTACGGTCGACAGCAACGCGCGAAACCTCGTTTACATCGGCCCGACAGGTTCCGCAGCCGAGAAGCGAAATCTTGGCAAGACAGGACCCGGTGACGGGCGTTGTTGGCGCCTGGGAAAGAGAGTGCTCGCGCTCGGCCCCAAGATCTAGCCAGCGTCCTCCCTCTACCCTTTCCTTGCTAGGCTCGGCAAGCAAGACAAGGAGGCCGCCGGGTTCTTAGACCCAAAGGGGAAAGGGGAAAGAGAGGGAGAGAAGGAGGTGAAAGCGAGAGGGAGCCTCCCAGGGGCGGGAAGCCGGAGGCAGCATGATGGATAAAAGGATGGGAAGAGCGGACGACTAGGTAAAGGGAAAAAAAGGGCTGGGAAAAGGAAAGACACTAGAGCAGGATCCAAGATCCCGAGAGGGATCCCTTGGCGCAAGCTCGGTGGAGGAACCTGGTCCAATTTCTATTCTTCTTGAGACATTCTTTACAAATAGGATCTCTAAGCCTGGGACTCCGGGAGGGGCCCACCTTGGAGACTCTGTTCCATCTCGCCATTTTCTAACTTGACCGTCGGAGCCCCCTCGCCGGGATCCCCGGCCAAGGTTTCTGACCTTGTCTTGGAGGATCGGGAGTCCGAAGACCTCGAGGCGAGACGGTCTGATCAAGTCATCAGCTCTGAAGCTACAGGCGCGGTGGCGAGATCGGCAACATCCATAATTTTATCATTTTAAGAACCTAATAATTTAGAGAATTTAGGTATATATTATAGAAATAAGAGAAGAGTTGAACCAATTATTAAAAAATCCTCTCACTGACTCCAAGTTTTTAAAGAGGGTTCAAGATTAGCTGGTCCAAAGGCATCTAAATCAGTCATACTGATTTACTTTAATGGCATAGATCAACTCCAATCAATAAGCGACCTAATCAAAATTTAATTGACCAAATTGGCCAGGTAAGTAAGATCAATGGAAGGATTCCATCCTTTCTCTTTCCTTAGACATCAATAAAGTTGGCCAGGTAAGAGAATGTCCCCAATTAAAGACCATGATCGAGACTTACCTTAAATACTAATTGGTTCATCAGTTTCAATTTGATTAGCCTAATGATATGGGCTTGACTACTGAGCTACAATCAGACCCATTTAGTAAAATCAAGGATATGGACTTGATCAAGCTACAACTATTGAGTTTGATCTAGAGAAATCTTAATCTAATTCACTCTTGATTAGATTTTATTCAATTGCTTAATTTGGTCCTAATACATTTGATTTTAATGTCTAACCTAGTTAATTGATCTGATTTGAGCTAACCCATAACCCCATGATTTATGGAATGGCTTTAGATCTTTCATTCTCAAATCTAGATCTTTAACTTAATATTTTAATTCTCAATTAAGTATATAAATATAAGAATATTGAAACAATTTTAATTATAAAATTATTTTAAAAAATGTTTTTACGGTTTTTCTTCATGAATCAAATCACAGCGGCATTCCTATACATCATAAAAAAACTTCATCGAATAAGAAAAGAAGGATATTAAACCCTGCTTTCTCTTATGATTGGACCGCCATGTCGATGCACTCAATCCGACTACGAAGCTACTAAGTGAAATTAACTATACTAACATATAGTATAAGCATGCAATTCAAAACTAAAATTAACATAAATCAGTGACTAATCATATTAGAACTAAGATAACTTGACATATCAAATATGACAAACCAGTTCTAAAACAGTTCATAGGACATATCATAAATAGGTTAAAAATATATCCAAACGATAACAAAAGAACTATCTAAAACATATTAGAAATTTTCTGCAATCTATTCAATAGATCGTGTAAAATTTCTGCTACTCTGTTCAAAACCAGATCCAAAATTACTGTCAAACATATTACAAATCTGTTCAAAATAGATTCAAGAAAATCTGTTCAAAACATTTTCAAAACAGATTTCATAACACTATAAATCTGTTCAAAACAGGTTCATAATAATCTGTTCAAGAATTCCTAAAAGTTGTGTAAATCTGTTCAAAAATAGATGCAGAAATTCAGGAAATTTCCATGGAAAGAACCTTAAAAATAGATTTAAATTTCAGTCACAGCAGATCCAGGAAAAATCTGTTCAAAACAGATTTACAATTCATTAACTTTCTATCAAAACACATTATGATTTCTCAAAAAAAAATCTGACTGACATTGCAATTCTAATTTTCTGTCTAAAGCAGATACAGAACAGATTCTAAAGAAACTGAAAACAGAATTTTTAATTTGGTCAAAACAGATATAAAACTGATGTTGAAATCGGATCATAAAACAGAAATCTGGACAGAACATTAATATGTAAAATAGATTAGAAAATACATTCTATCAAAACCGATTTTGATACAACAAAAAAATCTATTCAAAACACCATGAAAATAGATCTGAAATTTCGGATTGAATCACTTTCAAATCTTGGATTTCAGAAAAAAAAGGATCAAAAGAACAGAAACCGGAAGCAACCTCGTTCTGATACCATCTAAAAGAAAATCTAAACTGAAAAATCGGATTCCCAGGAAATGGTGAGTAGGTGGCAAGGAAAATTAGCAGTAAAATTTTTTTCCTACTTTGGATTTGCAATGGAAAATATTTCTAGTTGCTGAACTTGCTCTGTGAGAGCGATAGGTGCCATTCCTCTACTTTGCACCCACATCAAGTCTCCATAGGAGAAGGGGGGATGTAAGGTGATGGGGATTTAGAGGGAATGCTGTTCTTTTTCTTATTCCGTTCCATGGAGTGGGGCGCAGGTATTTAATACCTCTTGCCATGAGAACTGAAACTTGTTCTCATGCTGATCTGATATCTATATGAGAATAGAAATCCACTCTCCGAGAAGTATCTCCCAATCCCGTTGATTTGAATTTCAACAAATTCAAATTCCAATATGCAAGAATAATTCCATGCAGAGAAAGAAAAAATGTTCACAATAATTTTTTTTATAGCATGGATTTCAAAGTTTTTGTCACAAAGCCCACTTGCCCAAGCCACATGCCGAGAAATGTCAACGTGAACTATTCATGTTGAAATTTCTTAGCATGAACCATTCGCACTAAACTTTCTTTGCATGAACAGTTCACATTGAACTATTCATGCTACGAATAGTTTAGCATGAATAGTTTAGGTTGGGTTCAATTTTTTATTTATTTGAATTCTAAATTTAAAATAAAAAATAGGGCCATGACCAAAATTAGATTTGGGTCCTAATCATATTGGAATTCAAATCCAATTCCCTTTAGAATTCTTTTTAAAAATAAGATTAAAATTGATCCAAAAATTAAATTCTAATTAAATTAATATTTGAAACAATTTTCCTTTAAAATCTTGGATTACAAATAAATCCAAGTGCTATCCAAGAATTAATCCTGCAACTACTGTCCAGTGCTATTTAAACATAGCCAATATTTAATTCCATATGATTTGTAACTTATTTTTTAATTAAGACCATTTGTTCAATCATGTCACCTACTTCCAAATTGATTAAATAGATCTTAGGTCAAGCCTTCTCCTATGTTGCTCGACTTATGTGCGTAACTCTATAGGTTCAAACACTAAGCTAGTAGTATAGGAACAAATTCATATACTAATCGAAGTGACTATCTAGCAATGATACTTGATGTCTGGATAAGTCAAATATTTGTAAAATAACATTCAAAAATCTAAGCATATGGTTTCCACGTAATTCATCTCTTTGATCCTTAATGCTTTAAAGAGACTTTAAGGTCTACTGTCAAATACTTAATAAGTCTTGCATGTTGTATTTCAATTTTAATAAATCCTATGACTGATCATATGGATTATGCTGGCCATGATTTTACTGAATTGAAATAGAGTGAAGCATAAACTCCTAAAACTAGAAGCGGTCAATTCCATCTTGACTCATATACAGACTTTGCAAGTACTTAACTATATATAGAAATCTTTTGTTACTGTATTAAAATATATATGGTCCGACATCAAAATACAGTGAGTTGCTTGCAAGTCACCATGGTAATCTCAAGCCGGATAGACACTTATATCCATATCCTTCGTGAGCTACTTTTAACAGCACAGTACTTCGTAGCTGAATCAAATTCAATGAAAATGTACTCTTATATTTTACTTGCATGCCATACTAGTATCACCACTCTTTGGTTATGAGGATAACCAATCCATATGATATACAACGACCTATAATTGAGAATAAATTTAAGAACTGGTCGATAAATCCTTCTTTATCGATTGGAAGTAGTTCTAAGAATTTCATCATAAAAAAATTTATAAAAGAAAGATGCACGGATTACGATGAATTGCAAATAACTTTTATTAATTAATAGTTTTTATATAAATTACAAACAATACAGCCGTGTATAGCTTAGATGTTTGGTTTTGGGATACAATTTCCAACAACTTAGTAAAAAATTGTGATCAAGAACTATATCTAGATTGTAAGAATTTTCAAGATATTTTTTTTGTACATTTATTTAATTTAACATATTTAAATGGGTGGTTTGGCAAATCTTTTACTATGCTACTCTAATTATTATAGGATATATTTCCACAAGGCACTACTTTACCATCATCTTCTTATGAAACCCAAAACCTAATAAAGGAATTGAATATTAGATATGAGAATATTCACAATTATCCTAATGATTGTATGCTATACTAAGTTGAAAAGGTTAATTAAAAGTCATACCATGTGTATAGTAGATCTTTATAATGTTGATCATAAAGAAGATGAGGGTGCTTTATTGAATAAAATAGATACTATACGGAGTAAGAAAAAATTATCAAAAGCTAAGCATTATTTTTCTCTTATACCTAGATTAAAAGAATCTATATGTCATCAAAGATTGTTTCATCAATGAGATGGCATGATTAAAAGTTGTACAAAGGATGCAATATTAAGATGCCCAATGGATGGTTTAAAATCTAAAGCATTTGATGATATGCATCTTAATTTTTCTATTGTCCTCGTAATGTTAGGCTGAGTCTGGTTAGTGATTGCTTCAATCTATTTCGAATAATGAGTTTTACCTATAGCTCTTGGCTTATTGTATTAATTCTATATAATTTGCCATCATGGATATATATAGAACAATCTTCACTTATTTGATTAAAAGTTCTTCCTGGTAATAAGGGTTCAAGTAATAATATTGATGCTTATCTGCAACTTTTAATAGAGAAATTCAAATAGTTATGGGAGGGTATTGTATTTGATGCTTCCATCGACCAAACATTGAAATTAAGGATAGCTTTTATTTGAACTATCAATGATTTTCCTACATATGCTAGTTTATCTAGTTAAAGCATCATAGAGCATATTGCATGTCCTTTTTATGGGGATTCAACCCATTCATATTGGTAAAAACATGGAGGGAAGTTTTTGCTATGAGCCATCATCATTGGTTAGAAAAAAACCAACCATTTTGGATTCCAAATCAAAACATCTATTTGATGGTACTATAGAGTTACAATCAACTCCTATTCCAACATCTGGAGCTGCTGTTCTTAGACAAATGTATGGCATCAATAATAGTTATAGTAAGGTCTCTAAGTTTTCAAAGAAATAAAGAAGGGAGGAGGTTAGTAGCTCAAAGAATGAAAAGTTAACAAAGGAGATTAGAAATCTAGCACAGTCAAGTGATCATATCCATGGAAATTGATAGAAAGAAAAATTAAGGATCGAAATGGGCAAGGTCTCACCTTGATGTGAGGGGCGTGGGCAAGAGGAGATCAGGGTTTCCTGGTAGCAGAAAGCTTTTTGGCCTTGGATTTCTTGGCTTCCTTTGGCTTAGCCGTCGCTTTAGTCAAGGGATCCTCCAGCTTTGACTCTACAAGCACCAAATTCTATACATTCTTCTCCACCATTGCTAGCATGATCTCCTCCGCTGCCATGGCTACGCGTTCGAGAGCAAACAAGATGAGATGGAAGAATCAGGGTTAGGTTTTGGGAAGAGAGAAGATGGAGCATGTGATAGACAAGCGAGAACTGACAAGAAGATGAGGATTTAAATATGGACCAATGGCAAAAACGGTAGACAAGAAGTAAGCATTGATTGGTCCATGACCAATTCACTCCGGTCATTACCCTTATAGTTTTAAATGTGAAACGTTAAATCATATGGCTATCAATAGCTAAGAACAGTTGAGTGCGAGAACTAAGATGGAGAGAAGAGTGGAGGCAAGGATATGAGATAGGATGGGTGGTACTTTCTCTCTCTCTCTTTTTATGAGTATAACTTAAGTTGTAGTCGATGAAATTTAGTGAGGTTTAAAATATTTTGATGCACTGGAGCTTAGCTTCCAAATGAATGTGATATTATTCAATTTGGTGCATTGGTTAGAGAGAATTTAAGCTTTAAAGCTTCATTGGTTGTGTGTAAGGTTTTGTTTGAGCATTGTCAGTTTTTTAGCCTCTTAATGAAAAATTGGGCAATTTGATCAAATTTTTTGATTGGATCTGATAGTGACCTAATAGAGGGATTCATAGAATTTGGAATCATAGAAATATAATGAGAAATGATTGATCAAAGGTTATACAATTGAAACACATTTATGTGATGGTTTGTCATAAACAGGATCCAACTTTGTTTTAAGTAAATAATCAGCTGAATAAATTTCAATGGTATCATGACTTTCACAAACAATCTACTGTACTAATAAAACACTTGCTATTAAGAGTGATAGGATTTGATTATTATTTAGATAGGATTTGATTATTATTTAGTTTTGTTTTTTACATCAATACACATAAGACATAAGTTAAGGATAACAACTAGATAAGTTACACTTGTGCTATAAAAAAAATTTAGACAATCTTATAATCATTTATGCATAAATTAGAAACTATGTTGTCATTGTAAATTAGAACTCACCCTATTCAATAGTAGTAATAATCATGCCATTTCAATATGCTAATCCAAGTATTTTGTTATGGAATTAGAAAGATAGGCATGTAAAAAGAATTTGCTTTTGTTATCATGGAAGAAAACTTATAAGCCACTCCAAGCATGAAAAATGTAACTGTGTAAAGATGAATAAAAACAATCGCAATCTAGATGACCAATTTGGTTTTATGCTTGAAATTCTAAACATAGTCGATCATGACAACTATTCAAATATAAATCATAGCCAACCTAGTTAATCTATAACTGCCTATCAAGTTGGAGCCTAAAAATTGAGAATATCCACCTTGCCTTTGAAGTGATCCTTTGTCTATACACTAGGTAAAAATACCACCAAGCTAATGTCTTCTAGAGATATAACTAGAACATAGAAAATTGCTTTTCTCAAACTATGCAGTAATAGATAACTATAAAGTTTGTGCATCCATGTAATATAAGATAGACCAAAGGGTGAATAGTAGCTTAAATATCACAACTTATAGTTTAAGATGGGCTACACCAAAGTCACAAAGCAAGTAATACAACCAAATATATTTACAAGTATCCATGACTATAGTCATATACTTTCCTTCATGAGAAGACCAAGATATTATATATTTTTTTCTTTTCTTTGCATCTATATCTTCCAAGATATAGAACTTGATCCAAGCAGAATGTAATATCTTATGTAAACTCTTATGCGTTATGAGTAGTTAATGAATAGCAAAACTTTAGTCAGGAGATTCCATTATATATCTCCATAAATGAAGAGCAACTTCCATATGTGGTTATGAGGCTAGTGTATAAATTGACATAATCAAATGCTCACAATTTGGCCAAGGTGATAGTAAGATAAATTAATTGGCCCACCAGTTAGTAATAAGTGAAAGTTTCCATTAGCACCTTGCACTAAGATTTCATTCCACTAAAAATATTTAGCCATGAAAACATTAGCATGAGTGGAATCATAAATAATATCAAAATTAAATTTATGTTAAACCTTGCTTAGAGCAAGGAATCATAATGCCAAGTGAGTTTTAAAGTAGCCTTGGTTTTTTTGGCAAGAGCATTGATAGAGGATGATTTGAATTGAATTGAGAAGCATTGTTTCTAGTAATGGTGATTTATCAATAAATGTAAAGACATGAATAGAAGTATCATTCTTATATCTAGATTGTAAAAAAGTAGCTTAATTTGAGCACATAAGAACTTATTAAAGCAACTTTTGATGGCTTTTTTCAGCCACAGATTTGAGTTGCAAACATGGTAAGTCATATTCCCTCCCTTTATATGCTATTGATGAGAAAAATATATATGCCTCCTCATTGGAGTCTCCATGAGGAAGGGTGATATAGATATCTAATTGGTGTAGAGCCAGTTTTCAACCACAAAATTGCAAGTAAATCATGAATGGTTACAACTTTGCTACTTGAGTGAAATATCTCATGATAATGTATTATGTTAGTTTGAATGTTATCTTCAGTGACAAGGTAAGCTTTTTATAGCACTATCAACCCATGTACTACTTTAATTTTAGTATTTCATTTGGGCCTTGTCTGGCATTGTTTTTGGAGAGCCAAAATATGCTTTTTGGAGGACCGGAAGCTCTTTTAGGTTGTTGTACTTGGTAAAAATATTTCTAACAACTTTCTGGCTACTCCAAAAGCTAAAAAAGGTCTAAAGTGAGGGAAAGGGGGTTGAGTGTCAGCAGCATGGAAAGAAGGAGATAAATGATCTTGTCTAAGTGCTAAGTCACTACAGCAACCATAAACATGGAAACCATAATTATGTTACCACATTCCAAAGTTGAAAACCCAAGAGTGGAAGTATCATTTCATGGCCATTCAAAAGGATCTTGAGGAAAAATCAAAGGGAGAAGCATTCGAAACAACACACTTAATTTTGCACATTAATTCTAACATCATACTTAAACTCCAATTGATAGTCTAGAATAGGGCTAAAAGCAAGTCGGTTATAATCTGATTGTATCCATGTTCGTATCTAATTCGGGTTGGATTTGGATATAAATCTTTGAGTCCAATTGAATCCATATATGGTTCTGGATATGTAGCAATGAAAATAGCCTAATGTGAATTCAAATATGGATCTCTGAGTTTCTCAGATTCAGATCCAAAGATCCATATAATATATAATATTTATATCCTTGGGCCTAGAGCTAGATGAACATGATCCACATTCACTTTCCTAATTTTCATTGCCCTTGGTTCTCTTTGAAGTCTTCTATCTTCAGAGTCTTCATCTCTTTGAAATTGAGAGACTAGATTTTTGTTTCTACTTCACCACCCTACCATTAGTGTCCATTCTTGAGTGGTGATCAATGACAAACATTATTCCTAATCAGTGAGATGATCCTTCTTCGAAGGTTAGCTCTCATTACTCCTTCCTTTTCTTTCTTTATATCTTTACCTTCTATGTTCTCTATATTAGTTTTCTTCTGGGTTTTATACTGATTTGAGCTTGATTCTCATGGGAATATGTGAATCTGCAAGTGAATTCTTGTTTGAACTATTGGATGTCATAAGTATGTGGTTTTTGCTCCCATTTTCTTGCAATGTGGGATTGCTTTGTTGTTTCTTTGCCACTTTTTTCATGGAATAATTTGTGTTGCCATGTTTTCATTTTGAGATATATATATATATATATTTGTGAGTGGTGAACCAAGGAAAGGGTTTTCTTCATTTTGTATACTAAAAAAGCTATTTTCACAAATATGTACTTCTAATTCCAAAGTTACATTTGGATTTTTTGTTTTTGTAAATTAATGGGCATTGTCATGTTCGTATGATGTCTACAGGGGAACCAATGAACTCTATTTGCCTCAATATATTAGAGGATAGGTCTAAAGCAACAAAAGTGTAAATGCGATCAAGTTAATATGTGAGTGTGTGGACAATCGATATTGTTATATATACTTTGGATTTTGATATAGCATCTTGATAAAGTTAACTGATATGTTATTTTCTTTTAATGTAATGCTATATTTAGAACATTTTCATGCTATTTTAAAGCACTATAAAAAATACTGTCTCAAAGGTCTCTCGATGATATAAATAGTTTCTATTGTGATCTTCGGGGAACTCTTGTTTAGGTTTTGCCTTATTGCAACTTTGGACATATAATAACTTCTCTGAAACTACAGGGTTATTGAGATTTGATCTTGGAAATATAACAATTGCTAAATGATCAAAAGAATTGTGTAGAGAGGTAAAGTTTAATGGTTAATAGGCTTGAATATGTAGGGGAAGGGTTTGATTGGATATGCTTAATATCTGATTTCAGCCCTATCTTAGAGAGAGAATTAATAGCTTCTACAAAACAAGTGAAGTTAGCAAAAATTAAAACTTCTTTCTTGCATATCTCATCAAGCATAGCAAATAAATGAAAACTACTAACATCTTTCACCATAAAATCTCTATCCCAACATAATAGTGGAAAGTTATAAATATGGAAGGCTTTGATAATGAGAACTTGCTAAACTTCTTTATTATTAACATACCAAGGTCTAAGAGAGAACTTAAGGAATTCATCATTGATAATGCGTTGCTCAAAAAGCTTAAAGATTAATTCATGAGAAGGGAAACAGATCCTAAATTTTTGGCTGCGAAACTTCTTGGCTTCCTATATATAGCCATCATGCTTATTCCAAACATTGATGGCATGGATAGGTATAGAGTTGGGACTTTTTTTTTAAAAGGTGAGGGGATTAATAATATAGTTTACTATATAATAGAACTTTTATTGATAGAAGAATATATTAAATTCTGTTTAAGTTGTTCTTCAATTTTAGAAAAAAATTAAAATTTATTGTTTTGGCTAACTTGAGGCTACAAATCGTTGGTTAATATTATCATAATTAATAGGGAAACTACCATGAGAAATTAAAAAAAATAGTAAAAAAGCATCAAAAACTTGATCAAATTTAAAAAGAATTTTATTGAGGAAGAAAGTGCTTTGATTAGAAGTTTTAATGCATATAAAATTATAAATGTTGTTTCTAATTTTGAGAACATACAAGCAGTTAAAATTATATTCTATTCTTATATGAAAAATTTTATAAATACATATATTGTTAATGGAAAAGTTTATAAAGGGTTGGTACTTAATGGTGCAATAATACTTTAGAAGGGGCCAAAAATTTATTTGTGTAAACACTTTTGGGAGTCAAAAAAAATTGAGCAAGGAAATTTCCTGCAGGTTAAAAAGGCCACGACCTCTACTGGGCTCTTTGTTTTGCCTTTGGCATGGGAGACATTCAATATTATAGCCACAACTCCCTTGCCCGCCTCCTTGATTGTGGTAATGGCATAGTAAATCAACTTTTGAAAAGCTGCAAACATGACTTGAGTGACTTGCAAAGACATAAAGCAATGTTGAACTTCTCCATAGCTCTAGTAATAGGAAGATTGCAAGGCAAAGATGAAGGAGAGAGGTGGATAAAAATAATATGATGACAATAATGAGAGGACACAAGTAAAAAGAAAAGAGATGGTGATGTCTAGAGTTATGTCGATTTTATCCATACCATGCATAAATTAGGGCATTCTTATGGGTATACCAAAATGACCACTATTGCCCAAGTTAGCGACCCAAGAGGGAGGCTGAATTGCATTTCTTAATAAAAAAACATGAACTTAGTTTATCATGATTGCTGTGAGTGTGGTGCTATAAAGGTGAGAAGCAAGAAATAAATCACAGGAATAGTAGAAGGAGAAGAAACAAATGCATACATAGTGAATCCATAAGTTTTATAGTTGTTCAGAGTAATTTTTTCCTATATCCATTCTCCAAGCCTCTTTTAGAAAATCTCAATATGTAATGCACTTGTTACATAGCCAACCAACTTCTAGATGTAGCCAAACTTCTTATTAGAAAAGTTTTTTCCCTTTAACTCACAAATATCCTAACTAACTTGCAGGCATTAGCTAAGCCTATCCCTTGAGATGCTTTTTTGAATCCCATAGATTCCGTCCAAAGAAATAGCTTTTATACAACACAAGTAAACCTCCTTGAGGTTAGATGTACAAATTAAGCTTGTAGTTAATGCTTGTAATATTGAAGAGGTGGTGGATTTGCCATTGTTGCTTCTCTTCTTTGCCATAAATGCTCTGAGGACTATAGTTCTTTTGCTTTAATTGTTCTCTTCTAGTTTTATCGTTTTTTCTCTCTTATTTTCATTGTTTAAGATGTAGTGGTTGGTTGTGTTTATATGGAAGAATTTGAAATAGCCATTGAAAGGTATTTTATGATTCAACAGCACCATTAATGGATGGACAACTAAACGTTGGAAGGCTTAGCATGCTGTAGAAGGGATGAACGTTGGAAGGCTTAGCATGCTGTAGAAGGGATGACTCTAAAGGTCTCGAAGATGGCTACAACTTTGTTTCTATTTTTTTCAATAGCTCTGGAGATGACCCCTAGATATTTCTATTTTTGTAGATTTGTCTAAAGATGGCTCCTAACTTCTAAAAGGTAGCTCCTGATTCTTGCGGGTTAACTCCTCTTTAATGAGATAGCTCCCGATCCTTTGGCAAGTTAGCTCCTCTTGCATGGGTTAACTCTTAAATGATATGTGTCTTGGCTCCTTTTCTCGTGTCAAATCCTTGCTTTGCGATGTCAACTCCTGGTGTATGATAATTTTTGGTATTGTGTAGGTCGACTCTTGAACCCGAAAGATGATTCCTCCGTTGTACCAATCGGCTCTTGGACTTGGAAGATGGCTCCTTCCTTGTATCAGTCAACTCCATATTTCAGGAGACTTTGCAACTCTCCTCCTAAGACTTGCAAGTCAACTCTTCTAGTTGGAGAGGACTCTTTCTATTCTACAGGTTGGTTCTTATGTCTAGAGATAGCTCTTGGAACCATATGGCTTAGCTTCCACTGCTAGAAGTGACTCCTTTGAGGTTAGAGTCGCTCCTTTTCCAGGTTAGCTATTTCTAATTCTCTGGATCAACATAGAGATGACTCTTAAACCTTCTTCACCATGCTTAGCACAAGTTATCTATATTTCTTGATTTTCTTTTACTTTTAACTCATCAGTAACTACTAAAATATTTTGTTATCATTAAAATTATTTATTTGGAATCGAAAGTCATATTCCCTTTAACTAAAGCAATAACAAAGAGGTAAATCAAAAAGAGCAAAATCAATATGATTGGATGTGCTACCATTAAGTCCCCTAACAAATCCACCATCACTTTCCACCTCCCATATTATTCTCTAGGAAAACCATGAAATATCCACAATGGAGCATGTAGGTTCTAGATAATTAGCTAGAGTTAAATAGTTGTTGATTCAGCAAGGGGTATTAGAACATGATTGGCCAATTTTCAAGACCATGATAAAAACTATTACATGAGATAGATCCCTTATTGTTAAAAACACTAACACCAAACATTGAAAACCATCACTAACATTTGTGGATCTCAATAGCATCAAAAGGAAATAGCTTCCTTCACCATCAAAAAGGAAAAGAGTAGGACATGGAAAGAAATGTTGAATGGTGGACAAAGGAGAGGCAAATGTTGTTGTGATAGCAAGGGTGGAAGTAGTTGTAGAAAAGAAAGCCGTAACATAGTTTTATTTTAAAAATCACCATATATGAGGATCTTGCAAATCTCTCCGCTACCAAACATGCTAAGAAGCATTCTTATTTGAACAGAGGGAGATCAAGCTTATGTATGAAATTGACAAAATTTTCCATTGCCATTTTTTTATTCACCTATTTAGTCAAGAAGCTTCATGTTTAATTATTTAAAAAAATTGCAAACTTGATAGTCGCTATAGCTCTTACTACTATAAAATTGGACAAAGAAATAGAAATCTACGGGTAAGGAAAGAGAAATATTCTTGAATGGATCAAGTAACTTTAGCTAATTATTATCAACCATAATAATGAAAGCATCAGTTCCTATGTTCATCACATCTATTCCTGTTTTATTTAATCATTAAAAAAGCTAATGATGAAACCAAAACTTGATCTCAAACCAATTTACACACTTATTTTTAAAAATACTTTATTGTAACTTTTACATGAATTTCTTGTTATGGAACTTGGAAATTCCTCTTAGGAATATTTTCTCAATGTGAAACTATTTATTCTCTAGTTCGATTTGCCTATCTTATAAGCCTTTTTGCCAATCTTCTATGGCATGAGAATGTATTTTATCAAACACTATTAGAAAATCTAGTTGGCTTTAGTTACAATAGTTTTCTTTTCTTCAATGAAATAAAAACCTTTATAGATGATGTCAGAAAACTTTGGCATAAATAACTTATAAATAGGAAAAGATACTTCATTTCTGGGATCAAAAAAGAAAAAAACAACTTTCTGCTCACATTTTATTTGGGTTAGAGCTTGTTGTAAAGTGGAGATAGTTTTCAATTTAAGTTGTTTAAATATTTGAAATGTGAATGTAAAAAAAATGATTTTTTTAATGAGAGAAACATTATAGTAAGATCTCCTGTATATACCTAAAATTCTTGAAATATAATTTTTAGAATGAGAAACAAATAGAGACGTGATTAAGATGGGTAAGTAACACGGATTAAAGTCACTAATGATTTGATTGTTTCCTAAGAAACACAAATTCACTATGGCCAAATTTGAATTTGGGCACATGTGGGTTACTCCGGTGATCTCAAAATCAGGTAAAAACAAAAGAAATAAGAAACTAGGCATGAAGACCATAAATGGAAATATGGTGTAACAAATAGCTATGTAACTCTTTAATTAAATGGGTAGTTTTTTAATACAATTAAATAGGTAACTACATGGTGTGGATAGGTTGTTTTAACCAGAATCTTTCGAGGGTAGATTCCTGGTACAAAAAATGGGGTCTATGGTCCATATAACCCACTTTGACTATGATTGCCCAAAGTCAATGTTGGTTCAATTTGGTGTAAATCATCAACTTGTTAATGGTTAAGTCAAAGTAACCAAGTTAGGTAAAGTCAAAATTAGTTAAAAAAACTAATTGTGGCATAGATATAACTAGTATCCACTAATAGTGTGGTTGGTTTGGCCAATACTATACTTTTATGACTATAAATCCTACTATTTATAATTATTCTAGTTTTTCTTAAAGAAAATAAATATTTGGTTCTAATTCAAGGATTTTGACTCGCTTACAAAAAAAGTTATTCAGAATATAAGAGTTTAATAAAGTTAGGAGAGAGTCTTCTTTTACTTCTTGAAAAAAATCATTCATTTTGTCTATTATCTTTGTATTTGATTTTTGTGAGATTCAAGAATTAAGGAAATAAATTTATTTTCTTTTTTATGGTATCACTATATAGCTACATCAGCAATCTAAGGGTTCATTAAAAGGTTTTAGAGGCTATTTGGATCCCTAGATAAGTAATTTAGTAGATAAACCCCAATTTAGTACCATTGCAAAGGAAGTCATAGTTTCATGGATTGAGGAAACTCTCTTATTGTCAAAATCTATAATCTTGAAAAAACTAATAGTGATGTTGATTTTCATTGAAAAGTTGATTTGCCTTATCCTAGTTTTTAAGGATTATCTATATAGTGATTTTCCTGACTAGAAAATCTCTCCGTCCACAGTAGGCCCTCCCCCTCTCTCCTTAGCTCACAACTCTTCCATCATTAATGTAATTTGGTTGAATTCAAAGACTACTTATCCAAACATCCAATCTGGGCCTTATGATATCAGCATTGCAAGTTACTTGTGACATGTACTCCACATAGAGTAAATAGTATGAGAGAAAAGGGTAGATGGTTGGGTTCAAAACCAAATAGCATAAACTTTTAGGTTTAGTTGGCTTCAAATATGTATATCAAGACCTTCCCATTTTGAACTCTCCATTCCCTAATTGGTAGTATCAGAGTCAAAGGTTATGCAACTCTTCAAAGTCAACATTGTTAGGCTTATGTCCAAACCAATTACTCGACCTGACCTATGCATACCCCTATGCTAAACTCCTTATGCCCATAAGGGGTTTGATTTTTCCACACACACACACACACACACACACACATATGTATATATCTTGCAATTTGAACATAAATGGCATTTGTCTCATCTAAGGGGAACCTGCTATATGGAAAAGTCAACATGAGAGACAACAGTAAAAATTAATAGATCAAATGTCAATTTAATTACCAATTGCTAGAGGGTCTGAAAATTTCCTAGGTAAAAGGAGGACAAAGCATGGAGCATGTTCCTTGGGGAATGCTTGGTTGCAAGGAAATTTAAAGAAAATGAAAAGAAAAATAATTTTTTTCCATGAAATATTATAGAAATATACTAATGTACTTTCCAAATCTAATATATTTATTTTCAAAGAAAAATAAGTTTTCCATGCTACTTTTCGTCTAACCTAACATAGGCATGGCAAAATATGATCTTCATAGGTGCAATTTTCTTGATAATCTAACTTAACAAGTTGTGTTTCCATAATGAACATGCTGCATGTTCAAATATTGTTGATAGATTTAAACCTAGCAAGCTTTGGTTTCTAAGTTATGAATTAATAAAGACTAAATTCTTCTAAGGATGGACACAAGCCTATGAAATTCTGAGAGAAGGAGCCAATTATTCACTCTTGTATATGTTTGTCCCCAAGCTTATGGCTTAAGACAAAAAAATACAAAGGTAGTTTTTCGAGCAATATTGTGTTCATAAGCATAAAGCTATGAGCTACATATGTAAAAGTGCATCTAACATCTAAAGATAAATGTTCTATGAAATGGGTGCCGTAGACCTCTTTTACCATACGATTATGTCTAAACTATTATAGAGTGAGGACTTAGATGGAAGAAGTTTTTAAACTCTCCTAATTTTGAATATAATTTATGGCAAGTTAGCATGTAATTGAGTCAGTTCCAAATCCAACATGACCCAATCCAAATCTTGAATAAACAACATGAATTCAACCCAACTATTTACCTGGTCCCTTAGTTGGGTTAGCTATGACCTAGCCAACCCATTCCATCTATGATCCAACTTGAATCTTTCTAATTTGATCTAAGGTTGGGAGGAGAACTCTCCTCTCTTCTGTAATCTCCTCATCTCCCTAGTTTGCATGCCATTGCCACTCTTCAACTATTTTATCAACCAATGTCTCTCATTAATAATAACCTCCTCTAACAACCACTCCTATAATAATTATCTTGGAGATAACCTCTCTCCTATTCATTACATCCATCTCCTACTCGTCAAGTTACAATTGCCGTCGTAGCTTGATCACAAATCTCCTGGTAACCAAGTTCTTCAATCTCTTGCCCATCCCATTATAGAGATGCTAGCCCAACCACATCTAATTACATCTAACAATATCTGGATGGATATGTGATGCGGAAAATAATGGGAATGACATGCTCTTAATTAAATTAGTAAAACTCAAATGAAAACAAAGCAATAAAAGTTAGCCATTCAAAGCAAAGAACCTAGATGTAAATAAAGAAAATTCTGAAATGTCACACAAAACCCTGAAATTTGTTCTATTCAAGATAATTAAGAGAGAATGATCTTAGTGGTTAAGAAACCACTCAGATTAGAGCTAATTCACCTTACCAATTTCAGATCTGAAAGAGTTCATAAGAGGGCTTCCTACTCTCTTGAATAACACACTCGGGGAGGGATTCTGGATGATAAGAAAATTACCCTAGGTAGGTTTTCTAGTTCTTAGCAAATCTAACCTCCTTCTTTGGAACTCAAGAATAAACCCGGGGATCCTGCAACAAAATTAGATGGAGGGATTAGGAAGAGAATTTATGATTGGGATAAAAGAAATAAAGAAACAAGATGTGAAGAGGTTGTGGAGGTTTGTCTTGAATCTTCCATGGCTTCTTAGCAGGATGACTTTAAGGTTTGTCGTAGAAACCCTTGTTGCACTAGTTGTTGATGAGGCAACCCCTGGCAAGCTCTTGGAAGATTTCCTCTAAGCCGAATTCATGCAAGATCTTGGAGTGGAGAGGGAGAGTTGTAGATTACAGGATATCAAAACTTCAAGGCCTCACACCTTATCCTCTCATAGGGTACCAAACATCACAAGCAAGAGAACATTTTTGGAAAAGAAAGGCTATTTTCTTCATTCATCATCATCTACCCTTTTTACAAAAACCAAGGACTCTTATAAGAATTTCTTTGCAGCTTTGTTTGTTTTTGAATTCAAAATGCAACTCCTAGAAAGGTGGGTCATCCCCATGAATGTAGGAGAGATGGGTGGGGAGGTTGGCCAATTCAAAATTCCCTCTTCTTTGGCCAAATTTCCTTGAATTTGAACCTCCTTGTGATGTGGCAAGGAGGTGGCTTCCATGCGATGATGTGGCTTCTTTGGTAGTGAACCCATGGACCATGCTCCCTTTGACTTTTGACTGGACACTAATCCTTCATGATTTTGCAATTGGACTGGCTCGAACTTGACTTAAACAAGACTCAATGAAATTTGATTTAAACAGGACTCAATGAGACTTGACTCATGACTCAATTTAAAAGAAAACAAATACAAAATTAAATTATTACAGGACTCAAATAAGAACTAAATTATTACAGGACTCAAATAAAAACCTAGCTAAGCTTGCTGAAATCTTTTCTTGTGCCTGGTGTCCACATCAATATGGCTTGATGTGTGAAGTTTGGCTAGGTTTCGACTAGTGATCCCCCTCTTCCATCACCTCTCCTCTCTAAAATTTAAATGGAGTTGCGTTTGAGTTAGATTTTCAAGTTGGGTATTGAAGACAAGTTGGGCTAGGTTGGGTCAAGCCTTTTACCATGTTAGATTGGGTAATGAATCAACAACCAGTGTCTTTACCAATTGAGCCAATTAGTACTATCAAGTTCTAACTATTTTTGGGTCTTTAATGTTATTAAATATGAGTTATCTATAGATAATGATGAAAGCATCCAGTTATCAAACAGCAATTACAAATAATTAGTAGTTTTCTCCTCTCTTTACCATCAATGGAGAGAGGGGCATGTCAAAGAAATTTGTTCAATGATGATAAATAGTAATAAGCCTGATGGTTAGGTTGAGTGCTAGTGTACCACGGGCATTGGATTAATTGGAAATGGCATAATGAAAGGATGATGATAATAAAAGTAGTACAGATCCAGGTTCTGTGATCTTTAAGGACTTTTGTTCTTGTAACATCACCTATTGGGAATATGAAGATAAGGTGTAACTGAGCTACACAAATATCCTACTACTACTACTAAGAAACTGGGGTCTTATTAGAAAACTAAGAGCATAAAACTTAAAAGAAAAGGCAAAGATTATTTAAAGATAAACTAGTTTCATTGATCAAAGAAAAAAGGTTTCTTGTTTAGATTGTAGTAGATTATTTAAAATAAAAGACAAACAATATGGTAACCACTCACTCCAATAATAGCAACCCATATCTAGTCTCCACCTTTGATAGCTCTAATGGTTGATACCAAATGCACTCCACCATTCATGTGCATCATAATGGCTAGATTTGTATCATCTGTTAAACCAATTATCATACTCAATCATCATATCATAATATCCTTGTTTAGCTTGCTTATAATATAATTAATCATATTTATTTCTATTTATTTGATCTATAGAGCACTTCTTCATTCTTAGGTACCTTCAAGCTGGCTTATTCAACTCTCTCATATGGTACTTGCTACTTCAGTCTATTTAATGATACTTTCCTTTTAATGTCTTAGTGAGGTAATATAAAAATTTATCTTATTTATCTCAAAATATGGAACCCCTTCTCTCTCTTTTTTTTTTTGTGGTAAAGATGGTATATTCATTACGAGAAACGAGAAAGAAAACAATCCAGAAAGTCAGAAAGTAAAACATTCCTAAACTATACAGGAGCAGAGTGCCAATCAGACCAGACAACAGAACTAGTGTGATAAGCCATAAAAGAGGCTATCCAATCTGCAGTCAAGTTGGCCTCTCCTAAATGTGACGCACCACAACATGGGCATAATCCTGTAGAGGAGCCCAATGTCCCGAATAATAGGGTGACGCTGATGCTCTCAGCATCTGTCTAATCCATGATACAACAATCGCTGAGTCGTCCCTCAATGATTAGGCGGTCCAGATGGAGAATCTGATGGCGAATCGATCCCCGTCCAGGCTGTATATAACTCCACTCCAAGAATGGAGGAATCCTGGACCAAGAAACCACTTGCAGCAAGAAAACCAAGGCGAGAGTCACGGATAACGAAAGCCGCACCCACCCTGTTGATTCCGGAGACTCTCATCAAAGCTGACTGTGAAGAAAAGTGAAGGAGGGGATTTCCAGGAGGTGAACACCTGAGGGGACGCTTGAAGAGCAAAGAGGAATTCCAGATCTTCAAAGATCTCATAGACGAACCCAGTATTCCCCAGCACTGACCCGAGCTCTCTTAACAATCATCTTGGAAGACTATCTGACATAGTTGAAAACCAGGTGATTACAAGAGCCATATATGTAAGCTAAATAAGCAGGAAGAGAGGCAAAAGAGAAACAGTGCTCGAGCTCAGTAGGTTCATAAAAGAGTCATCCGCATCATCAGCCTGACAGATCATGTTGTTGCCCATAATGATGCAACCCAAGAGTGGGTGAATTAGGTTTTAAAAACTTTTGAACTATTTAATGATGAACTAAGCAAGTATGTGCTAATTGCAAATCAAGTGACTGTGTTTTGCTAAAGTATTGTGTGTTTCAAATAATATAAGCGAAATTACAAAGTAAATGTACAAAAAAATATCCACAAAATACAAATATTATGTTCGGTGCATTCCAAGGCCCTACATTCACTCCCCAAGATCCCCTTGGGAATTCCACAATATAACCAGATTACAGTTGATTAGTTTTCCGGACCCACTAATCAAAACCTGACTTGTTTTCACAAGGCTCACAAGTCAAAACCTCACTTGGTTTTACGGGCTAACCAAGAACCTTCCTTGATTTTGCGGCTAACCAAGAACCTAGTTGGTTTTATAACTTAGGCTTACCAATAACCTATTGATTTTTCACACAGGCTCACCAACAAACCTCTTTGATTTTTCAAAGGCTCACTAAAAATCTCTTTAGTTTTCTAAGGCTCACCAAAATCTTAAGTAACAATATAAGAACAATATGAGAATACAATTAAAGCTTTATAAAATAAAGTAATATCTCTTTTGAACTCTTTGAATGTTGATGAAGATCTTGTCTTCAAGTTGTTGAAGCCTTTAATTGCAGCTTGATGAGTGAACTCGGATGCACTCTTTTATCTTTGGAAGCTTGAAGGCTTGAATCACTCAACTCTTGAATCTTGAAGGATATTCAATAATTTCATCAAGGATTGCTTCCCTATTTGATTTTTGATATTTATATAGCTCTTCAAACCATAGATGACCGTTTATGACCGTTGGAGATGAAACTAGCCGTTTGAAGCAAGTTATAATCAATTATGCACTTCTGAAAAATTAGCCGTTACAGGAAGTGTCGACACTTGATTTCCAAGTGTCAATACTTGGTTTCCAGGTGTCGACACTTGGGTCAGCTCAATGCAAAATTCTGAATTTCACAATTTGTATTTTTCTTGTTCTCAGACCTTGAGTCGATACTTAAACTTCTTAATGAGTCGACACTTGCTTGTGCTAGTGTTGAAACTTGCTAAAACTTTTCAAAATCAAATTTTAAGTCCTTCCAAGTCTTCCTTATATTCTAAAGTCCTTATAACTTGAAATTCCATGAATTTGAAGGACTTCTTTAACTAAAATACGCATTTCTTCATTCAACATGGATGAGTACTAAGATCTGATAAACACATTTAAATACATAATTAGTACTCATATATAGGGATGGCAATAAAACCCAAACCCATGGATACCTGACCCGACCCGATTGGGCGGGTAGTCAATGCTTTGACCGGGTTTGGGTAAAACCCGAATGCCTAACTTTGGGTTTGGGCCGGGACTAGGTAGATATACACCCGACCCGAACCCGATCCGAATTATTTTAATATTTAAATAATAAATATATAAAATATATACTTTATTAAATATTAATTATTAGTTATTAAATTTTAAATACTTAATTATTTTATAATTAATATATACTTTAAAATTATATTTATGTTTTTATTTACTTCATAAGTATTGAATTAAGTCTCGTTGAATTTATTTATTTAAGATAATTAAATTTAATTTTGATTGAATATGAAATAAATGCTGTTAAACTAAAAATGTAGTTAAAATTTTTTTGTTTAATGTATGTATAATTTATAAAGATAAATAATTTTAAAGTTGATAAAAATAAAAAAAATATTTAATAGACTCAATTGGATTTGGGCCAGGTAAACCCGATTACCTGATACCCGATTGAGATGGGTTTGGATAAAAATCCAGTCCCGATAGGGTTTGGGCTGGGTTTGGATAGTGTATTGAATATTTGGGTTTGGGCTGGGTAGTTATGAACCCAGCCCGAACCCAGCCATTCCATCCCTATTCATATATACTTAAGTATTTTTCAATCATCAAAATCAAGACCAGAGTCAACAATCTCCCTTTTTTGATGATGACAAAACATTTAAGTATGCGAACATGGTAAGCTTAAAAGATTACAATAAGATAAACTTGTAGTTCAAATCAATGAGTATCAATCTCCTCCTCAAATATGATTTCAAAAACATTTTCAAAAATCATTCAAAATTTTTATACATTCTCTACCTTTGTTTAATCTTCTCTTAAGATTAAAACATTTTGCTTTCTTCTCTCATTTTTTGCACTTTCTTTCATTTCTCTTATAATTTTTCATGTTTATCATGTCTTTCCCTTTTTCATATTTAACATTTTTTCTCTTCCTTTTTGTCATCATGAAAAAAGGTGAAAGACAACACAAAATGAAATGAAGGTGAAAAAAAGCAAGTAGATCATTAAAATTAATACATGAAATCAATTAATCATGATATCAATTAAATATGATACTAATTGAACATGATATCATAAAAATGATATGCACATGCAAAAGAAAATAATTCAATATATATTAGCTCTAATATATATATTATCCATTCACCTCACTTGTTCATGGGATAAGGCCACAACAGTACTCCAACACGTCATAAGAGATCCCAGTGAATGGAAAGAGAGGGTCTTTAAACTCTACTTAGCTTCTATGACCGGACGGCCATGGTGACTAACCCAATTCGAAGCAGTTACTAGACCTCCTTTTTTTGAGATTCTTAATGAAATAATTTTGATACCAATAGAATGTAACTCCCCTCAAAGAATATATTTGAAAATAAAGAGGAGTATTAGAGCAGTAAAGCATGATATCAAGAAAATATTTAAAGCATGATAACAAATCTTTGGATGCTCCTCCTAAATATTATTTTTCCTTAAAAATATGCATTCATTGAGGAATAAAGTATGAAGCACAAGCATATCATATTAATTCAAATAATTTCAGATATGAACATAATTCTAAGTCTAAAATCAAAGATTTAAATTTTTAAGATATACAAGATTTTCAAAATGCAAAGTATTGATCATTTAAAAACTTTTAGCATGATTTCAGATCCATTTGAAATAATTTTGATATCCATACAAATGCTAGAAGTAATATGATACCAATCTAGCTACTGATTAAGGATTTTTTAATATGCATACATTATTCTTAAATGTAATCCTTAACTACCAGTTCTATACTTGTTTCAAATCATTTTAGTCTAAGCATGGATACAAAATAGAATTCATTTCATGACAACCATATAAATCATAATATTTCACTTGAAATAGTTTAAAATTATATTATCAAAATCAAGTGAAAGTCTAATAATTATAAGTTTAATCATGAGAGCATGAAATTCATCAACATCAAAAGTTCATGATCATTCAATGATTATAAATTTAAACTTGATTCTAATTAAATATTTAAAATAATTTTTCAAAGTAATCGATGCAACATTTATAATAAATATTCAACTATCTTTTCATTATAGAAAGAAATGTTTAGAATTTACCAATATATATAATTCTTTCTTTACCATTTAGTCCAAAATATATCTTGTCCATTTTTTTTATGTTGTCTTGTACACTCACTTTTCAAAAGCTTTCTTTCTTCATGTTAGGTTGCAAGACACTCCTGCAAAATAAGCTAGGTGGACAATTTTGGTATCCAAACCTTCTTGGGTCCTTAAGGTTAGTAACTGTGGTTCTTTTTGGAATCCAAATTTTTCTTAATCTACAGGGATATGCATTAAGTCCAAATTTTTCATATACAATATTGGAAGAAGTATAACAAAGAAATTCTTGTTTTTCAACTCAATATTTTTATTTTTCTTTAAAAGCTCATCATTGGATACAAAAATCTTGGATCTTTTTAGAATTTCGATTTCATTTAATAAAATATTTTCTCATTTGAAAACTTATTGCATAACTCTTTCAAATCAAAATTTTTTTTTTCTAAAATTTCTTTTTCTTTAGAAAGATTATTCTTATCACTTTCTAAAATATCAATCTTTATATTTAAATCATGGTTTTCATTGGCAAGATTGGTGTTCTCAAGAGAAAAAGAATCTGTCTTTTTAATTTCTTGTGCTCAATTTTTAGCAATTTGTATTCATGTACAAGATCATTGAATGCATCATATAATTCATCAAAGGTAAAATCATATTTATTTTCAGCACATAATACATCTTCCTCATTTGTTATGAAGCAAAAATGGGCAACTTCTTGTTCATCATCCAAACTTGAATCTTCGCTATCATTTCAAGTTGCCATCATTGACTTGAATTTCTTTTTGGCCTTAAGAGCTATTATATTCTTCTTCTCTTGATTATCAACCACTTCTTTTTACTATAAATTCAACTCATGGGTCATGAGTGAACCAATAAGCTCCTCCAAAGATAAGGTTTATATATCTTTAGCTTCTTGGATCGCCGTCATCTTTGGATCTCATGATATTAGCAAAATCCAAGAATTTTATTAACCAAATCAGCATTAGTATAGACTTTGTCAAGACTTTTCAATTCATTTATAATAGTCATAAATATAGTATACATATCATATAGATTTAAAATCTAGTATTTCAAATATTTTAAAAGAATGATAAACATATTAATTTTATTATTTTTCATTTGAAGAGTACCCTCATGAGTAATTTAAGTGTATCCCATTTCTCCTTCATTGATGTGCATGTGGAGATCCTATTGAATTCATTAAAGTCCAATGCACAATAAAGCAAGTTCATTGTTTTAGCATTAATTTCAGATTGCTCATAAGATAGGCATTTTAAATTCCTTTTCGAGCTTTGTAATGGAAATGCCATGAATCAAAATGGAAGGAATATGAGGATCATTAACAATAATTTTTCAAAGATAATAACTAATATATTGAATATAGATATGCATGCGAGTTTTCCAAAAAGTAAAATTTGTACCATTGAAAAATAGTGGTAAACACTAATACCTACAAGAGTTGCCATGATCTTTTAACCCAAAACCGTTGGATTCTTTGCAAAGCACCAAGTCTAGATATCAACGATTTTGGCTTCCGAGCTCTGATACCACTTGTTGCCCAAATGCAATCCAAGAGGGGGGTGAATGGTTTTATAAACTTTTTGAACTATTTAATGATGAACTAAAACAAGTATGTGCTAATTGCAAATCAAGTGCTTGTGTTTTGCCCAAGTGTTTGTGTGTTTCAAAATAATATACAACGGAATTAACAAAATAAATGCACAAAGAAAACAATCATACAAACACAAAGATATATAGTAGTTTGGTGCACTCCAAGCACCTACATCCACTCCCCAATATCTCCTTGGGAATTTCACTATATTTACCAAGGTTACAGTTGATTAGTTTTCCGGGCTCACTAATCAAAATCCGATTTGTCTTCACAAGGCTCATAGTCAAAACCTCACTTGGTTTTACGGGTTTACCAAGAACCTTCCTTGGTTTTGCAGGCTAACCAAGAACCTAATTGGTTTTATAACTTAGGCTTACCAACAACCTTGATGGTTTTCACACAATGCTCACCAACAAACCTCTTTGGTTTTTCAAGGCTTATCAAAATCTCTTTGATTTTCCAAGGCTCACAAAAATCTTAAGTAAATAATATAATAACAATATGAAAGAATACAATTAAAGTTTTCTAAAATAAAGCAAATATCTCTTTGAAGCTCTTTGAATGTTGATGAAGATCTTGTCTTCAAGTTGTTAAACCTTTGATTGTAGCTTGATGATGTGAATTTGAATGTACTCTCTTATCTTTGGAAGCTTGAAGGCTTGGATCACTCAACTCTTGAATCCTTGAAGGATATTCAATAATTTCACCAAAGAATTGCTTTCCCTTTGATTTTTAATGTTTATATAGCTCTCCAAACCATAGATGACCGTTTATGACCATCGGGGATAAAAAACTAGCCGTTTGAAGCAAGTTGAAATCAATTTTGCACTTTTGAAAACTAGCTGTTACAGCAAGTGTCGATACTTGACCTCCAGGTATCGATACTTGGTTCTCAGGTGTCGACACTTGGTTTCCAAGTGTTGAGACTTGGGTCATACTTGGATCAGCTCATGGCAAAAATTTTGGATTTTCACAGTTTTGTATTTTTCTTGTTCTTAGGCCTTGAGTTGACACTTGAACTTCTTCATGAGTCAACACTTGCTTGTGCCAGTGCTGAAACTTGCTAAAACTTTTCCAAAATCAAACTTTAAGTCCTTTCCAAGTCTTCCTTATGTTTAAAGTTCTTTATACTAGAAATTCCATGAATTTGAAGGACTTTTTCAATTGAAATACAAGCATTTCTTCATTCAACATGGATGAGTACTAAGATATGATAAACACATTTAAACACACAATTAGTACTCATATAAATTTAAGTATTTGTCAATCATCAAAATCAAGATCAGAGTCAACACATGTCCTGAAATCCAGCCACCTGCCACATAAACCTTACCCACTGCACTGAAACAAAGCGTGGGCCTGTGTTTCACGCTCAACTCCACGACAGGGCAGGAAGAAGGTAATGTAAGACCTCTGGATGACAGAAAGTCCCGAGCAGGAAGGCGATGCCAGGCAAGTTTCCATAAAAAAAGGAGACCCTAGGATGAACTGGCAAAGACCAAATCCATCCAAAGTCCTGAGGCATCAGGTTGTGGAGTAAAAATAGACATCAGACTAGGCATCGGCACCCGAGATGAAGTTGACTGTCTCCACACTCTGGTGTCTGGGCAAGAAAGATTGGTAGGATGATAGATAACACCCGGTAACCGAGGATGTCTCCAAAGATCGAAGCAACAGCATCCTGATCCCACTGGACTGCCCAGGAACCAATATATTAGAGATAGAAATCGTCTTCGGCGTGAGCACTGCAATAAAGGTCGGCCACCGTATCAGAGGAATTTTCGAAATCCAGGGGTCCAGCATGAATCCAATCGAACTGCCATCCTCAATAACCTAGAAAAAGTGAGGCATAATGGTCGCCGCCCTGGCAATCATCTACCTCCAAATAGGCGAGCAATGCTTGGAAGGACCATATAGGTTATCGAGATCAACAGAAATATCACCATACCTAGCCCTCATAAAGGTAGATCATAAACTATCAGAAGAGAAATATCTGGCAACATGCCTAGCCATGAAAGCCTCTCGCTTGGAAACAAGAGAGTGAATCTCTAAGCCTCGAAGCTGAAGCGACTGACAAACTATCTCCCATCTGATTAAATGGATCCTCCACTGGCCTGTAGATGAATCCCAAAGGAAAGCACGGATCATCTGGTCCAACTTGAGGATGACAGTCTACGGAATAACCGAATTAGAAAGAAGATATATCGCAAGAGAAGGACCGATCAAATAAGGTTATCCGTCCCATAGAGAGATGGATCTACCCTGCTAGCCGTCAATTCTGTCCCTCACAGCAGACACCAACGGGGCACACTCCGTCTTGCTCAACCTGGCACCAGAATAGGGACATCCAAATAAGAGAGCGAACCATTTCACTCTACAATACCAGAAATATCCCTAATCCTATGATGCAGTCTGGTGGGAGTCCTGGGGCTGAAATAGATACCCAATTTTGAAGATTAATCCTCTGCCCTGAGGCCAAACAATAGTCCTCCATCACTCTTCGAAAATCCTGAGCACAGATAATCGAGACGCGTCCGAGGAGCAAACAGTCATCTACAATAAAGATATGAGATTGGAGGAGTAGTAGGAACGAGAATATACGGTTGAATTACCGAATCCCGCACAGCTGCTCGCATCGCTCTCGACAGGAATCAACAAAAATAATAAATAGGTATAGAGAGAGGGGACAACCTTAACGGAGACCCATAGTCGAAGAAAAGAACTCCGTGGGGTGCCATTAATCAGTATAGAAAAAGAAAGCCTGATGATGCATGACTTGATCTTTGATATCCAAGATGGAACCCCTTCTCTGGTCACATCTTGAGCAATGTATATGGTAATCAACCTTTGATGTTAAAATTATTGGATTTTGGCAGGTGCAGCAGAAGCATCGGTGTTTAAATTTTCATTCAAAATACTATAGTGCATTGAAACCCTAATGCCCAATATTCATCTTGACAATACAATCAAAAAACAATATGTAATAAGAGAATATCGAGACTTATATGTCTTGCTAATTTTACACATACACGAATGTCCGTCCTCCAACTATGATCAATACAGGAACTATACCAGGACATCACTTCACTGTGAATCTTGCTTCAAGAGTTTAGTTCCTTGAACTCAACTAGGCTCGCATTTGGAAGTTGACATCTCCAACTGATTATCCCGAGCATCAGCACTTGTCCTGAGCTATTAGAATTCTTTATAGGCTTCCCTGGATCTTCCGTAAAGTTTTTCCTTAGCCTTGAATTATTAGGATTAGCCTTGTCTTAGCATGACAAGGCTTATATCATAAAACTAGGCAAATAGAAGAATATTTGGACAACATTTATCCAAAAGAAAGGATGAACTTTCCATGCCCCGATGCCTATCTACTATGGCTTTTATAGAGCCAAAAAGGCACTTTTAAAAGTCATGCTCATTTGTTCACATCCCTTAGAAAAGATGTATCCGATATGAAGAGTTTCTGGTTAGGAGTCTCTTTGGCATATATGATGCTTTGAAATACTTGTGCATTCCCAGAAAAGGACATATCAAGTGACCCTTATCAACGAGACTCCTTCCCAAATTTGATATGCAGAATCATCATTGATTTTTAATTCAAATAAGGAAAGAATCATGATTTTATAAGGCATCCTTCTATTGAAAATTGAAGGAATGCTTGGCATCCCTTCATGCGACCATAGAGAACTCATGCATGTGCAGCCCGATAAGAGGAGCTTTTTAGGTGTTCAAACTTGAACAAAAAATTTCCTAAGATGCCACATGGAACCCCCTTTTAAAGAGGATCTAGAATGGACAAGAATCCCGATCAAATAAGGTACCTCATTCTCCATATGCATTTCTCTATATTCAGACATCCTATATATGACTCTATTATCATGAGTAAGTATGAAACAAAACATGAATTCCTATATACAAGATTCCATAGTGATCTCATATCTAAGATCATTTACATAACTCTTATTTAGAGAATCATCTTTGAACATGTAGATAAGACTTCATAAGATATTCTTTTTTAGCAGATCAATTCAATGAACTCATTTTCTAATAAGCAGCCACATTCTTGTATTCGTGTCTCATACAAGTGGCTTGTGAGATTAACTACCCGCTTCATTGAGTATATGTAAGATATGCCAGTTTATTTAGAATATTGATCCTCAACTCAATGCTCCAATGATCAAGAATATTTTAGATTAGGATTTTAGGATTTTAGATCTCACAAGCATGAACTTCTTTTATATCCCCTAAAACCACTGCTCTAATCTATGTAGTTCATCATAATCTTAATCAAATACAATAAGATCTTGTTGTAATGATGAATCTAGATTTCTCAATTCATAGAAACATGAATAATATTATAACATGAGTTGGAAGATTACTTAGAAAAAATCATTGCATTACTCATGTGATTGGCTTGTAGGGTATTATTCTTTCAATCTCTCACTTGTATTAAAATCAATCATGCAATAATCTCATAGCCTTAAGATGATGATCAATAGCTACTGTGATAAGGTCTTAGTCAATGGATCTACTATATTATTCTTTAAATTAACTCATTTTATAATCCCATCATAAATAAGGTGAAGCATCTTAAGATGTGCTTGGGTATACAAAAGAGACCTTAGTTCAATCTCTAGAACTAAACCCAATTCTAAGATGAACTATTTTATCTGCTAACTTCCTAATCAATTTCACTTAGCAGCAATGTAATCTAGCTCAATGCTCGAGTCAGCTACATTTTATCATTACAAACTCTTCTAACTCCTATTCCTTTCAAGATAAATCCATACCCTAATAAATACTTGATATTATCTGGATCTAATTGAAAACAAAAATTAAAATATCCTTCTAGTTTCTATTCTGATCCTCTAAAAATATTAGAAAAATATCTTAGTCCTTCTAAAAATAATATTTTTTTATTGTTTTCCAATGATCCTTTTCTAGATTAGTTTGAAAACTTGCTGGCCATGTTTAGAGTATAAAATTCCATCAGGCCTGGTACACAGTATCGCATACAATTCCTGAATCGAAACATATGGGATGACATCATTCTATCTCACTCTTCATGTGTCTTAAGAGATATTTGCTTGGAGAGATATATATGCCTTGACTTATAGGCAAGTAGATTCTTTTACTAGCTATTGTGTTGAACTATATCAATACAAAATCTATGTATCGAGACTGGGACAAGCTAAACATCCTTTTAGATCTATCTTTATAAATCTGGTATATAAAATGCTTTATCTAAGTCTTTCATGGAAAACGTCTTAAAAAGTCAAGTCTTGACCAATTGAACATGGGATCATATTCAATCAACAAATTGAACTAAGAAGATAGTAGTACTTCCACTTGTCTTCTCATACACATGATTTATCCATCTTTTTGATGAAACCAAAGTCAGTTGACTATCACATCAAAATAGATGTTCAATTCCTCAAAACTTGCTTCAATTCATAAATTGATTTCTTAGTTTATATAATTGACTTGTCCTCCTACTAGAGATAAACCCATTGATCGAGTCAAGTAAACCTTATTTCTCAAAAATACTTTAAAAAATGATTATTTTTGATATCGAACTTTTAGATATTAAATTAAAATATACAATTTCAGCAACCATAATCTGAATAGATTTGAGCATTATCATTAATAAAATTTTTATTAAAGATAACTTCATGCCTTTATCTGAAATATTTTATGACTGACCTAACCTTGTTAGTTACAAGCTGGCAATATGCTCTAATCTTCAAAATCCATTTGCAACCTATTGGGGTTATATAAGGCTGGAACTGGGCTATGCTAGCCCGAAATCGAGTCAGATTTTGGGTCGAGTTTATATAAATCGGGTCAGACTTCGGGCCTTATATTAGAATCCATTTAATTTTCAGACTAGGCTCGGGCATTCCTTTAGCTCGGCAAGCCCGCCTAGATTAAGCCCGACTTGACGTCCTTTGCCGGTTCTCTTTTTTTTTCTTCCCTTTTATTTCTTAACTTTCTTCTCCGATCTCCCTCTCGTTTCCAAGTCCACCCCACTGACGCCTCCTACCACTCAATGGCGATGCTGCCCCTGGCTCGGATTTTCCTCTCCTAGTTAGCTCTTGCATGGTCGTACCCAACCCCGTGGCCCCCCTCAGCTCCGATCTCGCTCCTTCGGTTCCGATCTCGCTCCTCCCTCCAATCTCCCTTCTTCAGTCTCGATGCTCGTCCCCAACACCCCCACCCTCTCATGCGACCCTGTGGCCCCTCTCTGGCTCCACTCTCCCTCCTCTAGCCTCGGCGCTTGCACTCGACGGCCCCGCCTCCTGTGTGACCCCGTGGCCCCCCTCGGGCTCGAACCTACCTCCCCCGGCCCGGCGCCCCACCTGATGCCCCTTGCCCTCCTGTGTGACCTTGCAGCCCCCCTCCCCGGCTCTGATCTCACGGTTTTGGTGCCCTCACGCCCCCATGCTCCAGCCAGATTTCACGGTTCCAGCACCACTCCATACATTTTTTTTGAATCATTTGGGCTTGTATTCGGGCCGGTCCAATCAAGCTCGGGTTGGGCTCAGGCATGATATTTTGAAAAAAATTTCGAGCCTAAGCCCGGCCCGAAGTCCGAAATTATTTTCGGACCGGGCTTGGTTAGGGGTATGGCTCAATTCGTCCTGGCCCACTTCCAACCCTAGGGTTATACCCTCAAGCGCATCAATCAAAGATCATACTTGGTTACTTTATGGAATCTCTCAGATTTCATGGCTTCTAGCCATCTATCAAAGTTTCTACTTATGACTACTTGCGTATATATTTCAGTGGATCATCCTGAATGATCTAGGTCTCAATATCATTTTCATTGACAAATCTATATCTTAGAGATGCCCAGCACACTCTATTTGACCTACGAAGAAGATGTGTATATTATGGGTGTACCTTATTTTTGGATAATTCTATTTGAGGATTATCATGTGAACCATTCACAGGCGACTATGGGATAGTTTGTAGATCTTGAATTTTTGTATGTTCGAATTATTCTTCTATTGCCTTCTTCTAGGATAAATAATTTTTCAAGAAGTGATATACCTATTAATAAATATTTATTATTGGGTAGGATGGTAAGCAATATCCAATATTCTTTTTTGAATATCATATAAACTTTCACTTCTCGAATCTAATACTTAATTTATGTTCAAAATTATTTTTGACATAAGCGGAATATCTTCATAACCTAAAAATATGAGGTTTATTTTTTTTTTTTTTATATATCTCATATGGGGTGTTAACAATAAATTTTGAAGGCATCCTATTTTTTACCAAAGAGGTAATTTCTAGGACAAATATCTGATGAGTACACTAATATACAATAATAAATAATTGTAAACTAATTTATTTTTTTCAAAAAAGTTTTTTTTTTTTTTTTCAAGAAAGATGCTATTAATGTACAGTCCAATCTGCAGATTTAAAAGAAACAATGGAATTCAAAACAGAGTTCAAACTGAATTAAATCAGAAACTATGAGATTTAGTTAATATAAATGAATTTTGATCGAATGGATCGATATTCAAGTATTTAAATGGCTGAAAAGTTTTGAGACCATGGCATTGGGATTCATGAAGCGGCTCTCCAAAAGCCAAAGCTCGCTGCAAAAAAAAATTCTTCATGCATTGCATTAGCTCATATTTATATACTTAAATACTTTATCACCCGTTAACGTTCACTGGGCCCCAGCACCTTCTTCTTCTTCTTCTATTAATGTACAGAGTCCAATCTGCAGATTTAAAAGAAACAAATGGAATCCAAACAGAGTTCAAACTGAATTAAATCAGAAACTATGAGATTTGGTTAATATAAATGAATTTTGATCGAATGGATCAATATTCAAGTATTTAAATGGCTGAAAAGTTTTGAGACCATGGCATTGGGAATTCATGAAGCGGCTCTCCAAAGCTCACCGCAAAAAATATTCTTCATGCATTGCATTAGCTCATATTTTATATACTTAAAATACTTTATCACCTGTTAACGTTCACTGGGCCCTGGCACCTCCTCCTCCCCTTTCTTTCTTTTCTTTTCTTTTAATTAAATGTGGAGGGCACCCTCCTCCCCCTTTCTTTCTTTCTTCTTTCTTTCTTTTCTTTTCTTTTAATTAAATATTTTCACAGGCACTCATCCCATCAAGTAATATCCAATCCAGGTACTTAAATATTTGCAGCCTTTCCCTACCGAGAGATGGGTATGTCAACCTGATACCACCAAGATGTCGGCTAGAGATGGTGTTACAGTAGTAACCAACCCATTCAGCCCTGGCACAACGGTGGGATCGCTTGAAGAAATCAGTCTTTGTGGAGATCAGGTCGGCAGCTTAGCCAGCCCACTTCGGTCAGACCAAGGTCCGCTCCAGCCATCCCACTTGGCATCCTCTCTGTGTCTCGGTCCGCGCGCACGAAGGCACACGCGTTCAGACCACCCCACCAGAATCATGCCCACGCACATCGGTGCCAGGGGAAACCGACACCTGGCCCTGCACCACCCAAGCTTGTGAGCTCTGCACCTCTCCTCGGTCCGCGCGCAAGGGAGGCACGCCCCCGACCTAATCCGACCCTGCACCGCCGAGCTCTAGCTCCGGAACTGCTCTGCTCGAGCGCTGCTCGGCACCTCTATGTGCCCGGCGCGGCATGGTCCCGTAGCCTCCGAGCCCGACACGGCACACGCTCGGCGTCTCCAAGCCTCCGAGTCCGACACACGTCCGGCTCGTGTCTGGCACCGTCGGGCTCAGCGTGACCAAGTCACCCGCGTGTCCCCTCTGGCTCCGCGTGCTCCAGTCCGGCGCCCAGCTCTGCCCATGGGAGGCCTCCACCTCACCACAGTCCGGCACGCTCGCAGGCAAGGCAGCGCTCTGCACGGCTTGTGGCACGCCCTAAACTCACCTTGTCCGGTTCGGCTCAGCCTGACGGCACCGCAGCGACCCGCGCGGCTCCGCCCGGACTCGCCTGCGGTGCAAAGGTCGGCCCCCAGCTCACCTCCGCGCACCACTGGCCTCTCCTTGGCAACGGCACGCCCGCGCCAGCTCGACGACTCCCGATCTGGAGCACGGTGCAGCGCACCTGTGGACGACTCCGCCCACACGGCTCTGCCGGTGTGGGGACCAGTCCGGCGCGCTCCGCCTCACCCAGTTTGGCTCCTCCCGCCTGGGATCTGACTCCGGCTCCAAGACGGAGCTCCCAGGTCGGCCACGATCGCAGGGACGCGGCAGGATCATTACGGTCGCCATGCCGAGCTCAGCTTCGCAGCTCGATCCGCCTGCTCTGGCTCCGATTGGCGAGACCTGCCCAGTCGACGCCCCAAGGCGGCAGGGCCCCGCTCCGGACGCCGTCACCGCCCGGCGAGACCATCCCCAGCTCGACGCCCCAAGCGGAAGGCGCAGGGCCTCCCTTCGGACGCGGTCACCGCGCCAGTGCACGGCTCCCCTGCTCTGACCAGTCCAGCCACACCCGCAGGAGCATGGCCGCTCCCGCGCCCTTGGCCCAGCTCCGGCCTCGGTCCGTCGGGACCCCGTTCGGTCTGGCACTCCCGCACCCAGGTCAGCTCTACGCAGTGCACCCCTGCCCGCTCCGACTTTGCTTGAGGGAGACCAGCACCACCGAGCCCCGGCTCCCCAGCTCGGCACCGCGGGCACGCTCGCCTGGCACGCCCACACCTCAGCCCGGTGGGACCCGGCTCGGCGGCGTCATGCCCAGGACTGGCTCCTCCGGCTCCGGCCCGCACTCCCGGCTTCACCCTGCTCCGCCCGTGCATGGCGCCCAGTTTGGCACGCCCCTGCGTGCCCAGGTCGGCACGCACGCGTGGCGTCCAGTTCCGTCCGCACCTGCTCCGCGCCCCCACACTCCCGCTGTCCAGTTCTGCCTCACCGTGGTCTGGTTTCGACCAGGAGCAGCATGTGGGTTCGCAGCACATGGGTCGCATCCGTATGCATGGAGCCTTGCACCTTGCCTCGATCAGCATGCATGGAGCCCCCACGGGCCTTCTCCCGGTTCGCGTGCCCGCATGGCAACCTGGAGTAAAGTCCCAGCCAACTCGACACTTCGACGTCTCAGCCAGCTCAGCCACAAGAGCATTGCACGATTTTGTCTCATCCACGTGGGCTTGGCACTCTTTCCAAGGATCCCCAACCACATGGGTCCTATAGCATGCCGCCTGACACGCGTCTGCAAGGAAGGTTTGCATTTAAGTTTCCTAAACCACTCTTTACACTAACCAGTGAATAGTGCCATGCCCAAGGTACTGTACCCTTGCTTCAACTTCCTGAACCACCAGAAGAAGAAGGTTCACCAGCCCATCATGGCCTCACAGGCTATCCTAGCCTGACAAGTCTACATCAAGACCCAACACGCCTCCCCGAACGACAGGAGCCACTCGTCTACATAAAGACCGGTACGGAGAGGTAGAGGGGAGGTAAGTAAGAGACACCATACTCTCTGGATCCTTACATTCCATTTTTGATTATCACCCTCTGGCAGCAGAGAGTCCCCCAAGCTCTCCGCCTCAGAGGTTCTTAATTCCTTCGATCGTCCCACTGACTTGATCGTCGGAGTGCCTCTGCCGGAATCCCCGGCGCAGGTCTTTCTTGTTTTGTAGGTCCGCCCGACAGATGGACAATACGGTGAAGATTTCTCCCATCGGAGAGGCCCACAGGAAGACCAAAACACAGCATCAAGCCCCTTCATCCCTACAACTACGACTATGTTCCCCTTGATCGTCTCCGACCGACGAGCCCGGTGACGCTGGCAGGGAGTCCACTCACCCGGGCCATGTAAGAAACTGCAGGCCATGGCGATCTAGGCGGCAACAGTTTGGCGCGCCAGGAAGGGGGCAGATCCACGCTCCCCAACAAGGCGGGATGACGATTCCACCTTTGTCCTTAGTCCCCGGGGGCAGATCGGGGGTACGGGGATGGGGGCACGAGAATTTCTCCCTCTCTCTCGAGGCTCCAAGGAGCAACCTCGACCAAAAACCTTAAGCTGTGAAGGTGCATCGCCATCCTTGACGGGTAGTGGCAGCAAGCCAAGGATGGAGCCACCTCCCGACGGTACCACCATCCAGGAGCCCACAAAAAAAAAAAAAAAAAAAGAGAGAGAAGAAAAGGGAGAGAGAGAAAGAAAAGAGAGGGGGGAAGGGTCTGGCCATTGTGAAGAAAAAAGAAATCCATGCAACAACAGGACTCCTCCTATGCGACGGAGTTTGCTCCCATGCAACGGAGTTTCCTCCCATGCAACGGAGCTTACTCCCTCATGCAACAGGAGCCTCTTCCTCCCCATGCAGCAACGGAGCTTACTCCCCCCATGCAACGGAGTTTCCTCCCTCTTGCAATGGGAGTCTCTTCCTCTCCCATGCAACATGCAACAGGACTTACACCCATGCAGCGGGACTTGCTTCCATCCAACGGAGCTTTTCCCCATCCAACGGAGCCATTTTCCTCATGCAGCAAGAGTCTTCTTTCCCCCCATGCAACTTGTAATGGGAGTCTCCTCTCCTCCCGTGCAACATGCGATGGAATCATCTCCCCTCATGCAACACGGAGTTCCAATACCCCCATGCAACAGGGTTCCGCCTTTCCATGTACAGGAGCCTTTTGCTCACATCCAACGGAGCTCCAACTCTCCTTCATACAACAGGAGCCTCTTTCCTCCCAAAGCGACGGGAGTCTTATACTCCCATGCAACGGAGCTTCTCTCCAAGCCACGAAGCTCCCCATGCAACGGAGCCTTGCTCCCTCATGCAACCGAGTTGTATTCTTATGTGCAAAGGAGTCTCGCTCTCCCAAGATGGCGGTCGGCGAACCTAATTCCGGCCTGCACAAGGAAGAAATATATCTTTGTTTATTCATATAATCAGAGTTCAACAGGTAACTTCTCCGCTACTTTTATAAAATAAAAAACTGTATTTCAGTTTTATAGGAAGGGCTCCTGTACCACTATCAAGGGCAAGCACTATGACTTGCCAGAGCTGGTCACAGCCCGGTGCAAGAATTCTTGATCAAAGCCCGGATCCACGCTCTCCAGCACCAAAGACCGGACACCCTAGCACCAAAGAGCTGAGCCCCGCATCTATCGCATGACTCTCAATTCAGCTCTTGCCTTACTCACAATCCGGAGATGTCTGCGGAGACTCCAAGAAGTCCCGCCATCTTCCGAGAAAACTGACAGTTTGGCATTTGCTGTGCTCAAAATTCGGAGATGTCCATGGGAAGCTCTGGAGCTCCAACCGTCCGGGAAGGAGGAAGCGCATCCACCGACTCTAAGTCCGGCGAACTCAAATGAAGCCGAGCTAAAATCAAGCTCCTCGACTCGGTCGAAGTAAAGTCAAGCTCCTCACTGAGCCCCACATCTACCGCATGACTCTCAGTTCAGCTCTTGCTTACTCACAGTCCGGAGATGTCCGCGGAGACTCCAAGAAGTCCCGCCATCTACCGAGAAAACTGATAGTTTGGCATTTGCTGTGCTCAAAGTCCGGAGATGTCCATGGGAAGCTCTAGAGGATCAACCGTTCATGGCTCGCCTCCTAGCATGGCAAACTAGTGGCTCTGCCATCTCAAGAAAGAGGTAAGAATCCCTCCTTAATAATAAAAGCTTCTTTCTGGCAACTTTGTCCTTCATCAACACAGGGACTCATCCGTCCGATTCCAAGTCCGGCGAGGTTAAGAGCTGAAATCAAGCTCATCAGTTCAGCCGAGCTGAACTCAAATGATACCGAGATGAAGTGAAGCCAAGCTCCTCAACTCAGTCGAGTTGGAGTCAAGCTCCCCATTGAGCCCCGCATCTACCGCATGACTCTCAGTTCAGCTCTTGCCTTACAGTCCGGAGATGTCCGCGGAGACTCCAAGAAGTCCCGCCATCTACCGAGAAAACTCACAGTTTGGCATTTGCTGTACTCAAAACCTGGAGATGTCCATGCGAAGCTCCCGAGCTTCAACCCTTCATGACTCGCCTCCTTGCATGGCGAACCAGCAGCTCTACCATCTCATGAAGAAGGTAGGAATCCCTCCTCGATAATCAAAGTTTCCCTCTGGTACAACCTTGTTCTCCAAAAATGCAGGAACTCATCCGTCTGACTCCAAGTCCGACGAAGTTAAGAGCTGAGGTCAAGCTCCTCAGTTCAGCCGAGCTGACCTCAAATGAAGTTGAGCTGAACTCAAGCTCCTCAGTTTAGCCGAGCTGAGCTCAAAAGAGGCCGAGCTGAAGTCACGCCCCTTGGTTCAGCCGAGCTGAAATCAAACTCCTCAGTTCATCCGAGCTGAGCTCAAAAGAGGCCAAGCTGAAGTCACACCCCTTGGTTCAGCCGAGCTGAAGTCGAACTCCTCAGTTCAGCCGAGCTTAGCTCAAATTAAGCCGAGCTGAATTCATACCCCTTTATCCAGCCGAGCTGAGCTCAAAAGAGGCTGAGCTAAAGTCACACCCCTTGGTTCAGCTGAGCTGAAGTCAAACTCCTCAGTTTAGCCGGCTTAGCTCAAATTAAGCCGAGCTGAATTCATACCCCTTTATCTAGTCGAGCTGAAGCCAGGCTCTTCACTGAGCCCCGCATTTACCACCTGAATCTCATCCGGAGATATCCACGGGTAGCTCTGGAGGTCCAACATTTGCGGCTCGCCTCCTAGCATACCAAACGAGCATCTCTGCCACTCATAAAGGATGTAAGAATCCCTCCCCAATGATTAAAGTCACTCTTTGGTGCAACTTTGCTCTTCATCATTGCAGGAGCTCATTTGTCCGACTCCAAGTCTGGCAAAGAAAGCCGGACACCCCAGCACCTAAAGGCCAAAGATCCTGGCACCTTAAAATGGGAAATGACGAAAGGTCTATACCAAAAGCCTCATCAAAAGCTTTGAGGAGTGCTCTTAGCCCAACCATGTGCCCGATCATACATGTGTTTCAACCATGTGCCCGATCATACATGTGTGCACCCAAGTTGTGCACCTCACCGACCTCTTCCTCCATGGCACCGCCTTCTCTCCAGTCAAAGGGGAGTCAATTCGAAATGCTAGCACCATCGAAATGCAGCTAACCTTCAGTCAAGGTACTTACGGGCAAGTGAATTTCAAAAAAAAAAACTTTCTATTTCTGTTCTGCAGGTATGCTATGACATAGAGCTGAATGGGTAAAAAACTACTCCCTTCGTCCAAAATGAGAAGTAACGCCTTGGACTCAGGGAGTGGGGGTATCTGTTATAGTAGTAACCAACCCATTCAGCCCTGGCACAACGGTGGGATCGCTTGAAGAAATCAGTCCCCGTGGAGATCAGGTCGGCAGCTTGGCCTGCCCACTTCGTCAGACCAAGGTCCGCTCCAGCCCCCCAGCTTGGCATCTCTCTGTGTCTCGGTTCGCGCGCACGGAAGCTACGCGCGTCCATACCACTCCGCTAGAATCACGCCCACGCACATCCGTGCCAGGGGAAACCGGCACCTGGCCTTGCACCGCCCAAGCCTGTGAGCTTTGCACCTCTCTCGGTCCACGCGCAAGGGAGGCACGCCCCCGACCAAATCCGGCCTTGCACCGCCCGAGCGCTGTCCGATGCCTCCGTGCCCTGCGCAGCATGGTCCTAGAGCCTCCGAGCCCGGCGTGGCACATGCTCGGCATCTCCGAGCCTCCGAGTCCGGCACATGTCCGGCTCCGCGTGACCCAGTCACCCGCGCATCCCCTCGGCTCCGCGTGCTCCTGTCCGGCGCCCAGCTCGCCCGTGGGACGCCTCTGCCTCATCCAGTTCGGCACGCCGCAGGCAGGCAGTGCTCCACACGGCTCGTGGCACGCCCGTGCAGCTCACCTCGTCCAGTCCGGCTCAGCCCGACGACACCCCGGCAGAGACCCGCGTTGCTCCACCCGACCTCGCCGCGGCGCGAAGCTGGCCCCCAGCTCGCCTCCGCGCACCCCGGCCTTTCCTTGGCACCGGCATGCCTGCACTAGCTCGACGACTCCCGGTCTGGAGGCACGGTGCAGCGCACCTGTGGACGACTCCGCCCACACGGCTCCGCCCGGTGTGGGGACCAGTCCGGCGCGCTCCGCCTCCACCCAGTCTGGCTCGCCCGTGCCAGCTCGATGACTCCCGGTCTGGAGGCACGGTGCAGCGCACCTGTGGATGACTCCGCCCACACGGCTCCGCCTGGTATGGGGACCAGTCCGGCACGCTCCGCCTCCACCTAGTCTGGCTCGCCCGCCTGGGTTTGACTTTGGCTCCGAGATGGAGCTTCCAGGTCCGGCACGTCTAGGGACGCAGCACGGATCATCTACGGTCGCCTGCGCGGCTCCGGCTCCGCGCCTCGGATCCGCCTACTCCGGCTCCGATCTGGCGAGACCCTGCCCTAGCTCGGCGCCCCAGGGCGGTAGGGCCCCGCTCCGAACGCGGTCACCGTGCCAGCGCACGAATTCGCCCTGCTCTGACCAGTCCGGCCACACCCGCAGGAGCATGGCGCACTCCCGCACCCTCGGCCCAGCTCCGGCCTCGATCGGCGAGGGACCCGTTCGGTCTGGCACTCCCGTGCCCCAGGTCAGCTCCGCGCAGCGCACCCCTGCCTGCTCCGGCTCCGCTGTGGGAGACAAGCACCACGAGCCCCGGCTCCCCCAGCTCGGCACCACGGCACGCCGGCCTGGTGCACCACACCTCAGCTCTGTGGGACCCGGCTCGGCGGCGTCATGCCCAGGACTGGCTCCTCCGGCTCGGCCCGCACACCCGGCTCCGCCCGCGCATGGTGCCCAGTTTGGCACGCCCCCGCATGCCCAGTTTGGCACTCCCGTGTGGCGCCTAGTTCCGTCCGCACCTGCTCTGCGCCCCAGCATGCCCGCGGTCCAACTCCGCCCTCCCGCGGTCTGGTTTTGACCAGGAGCAGCATGTGGGTCCGCAGCACGTGGGTTCGCATCCGCATGCATGGAGCCTTGCACCTCGCCTCGATCAGTTTGCATGGAGGCCCCACGGGCCTTCTCCCGGTCCGCGTGCCCGCATGGCAACCTGAAGTAAAGTCCTAGCCAACTCGGCACTTCGGCGTCTCAGTCCAGCTCTGCCACTAAGAGCATTGCACGGTTCTGTCTCATCCACGTGGGCCCGGCACTCTTTCCAAGGATTCCCAACCACGTGGGTCCTATAGCATGCCGCCTGACACGCTATCTGCAAGGAATGTTTGCATTTAAGTTTCCTAAACCACTCTTTACACTAACAGTGAATAGTGCCATGCCCAAGGTACTGTACCTTGCACCAACTTCCTGAACCACCCAGAAGAAAAAGGTTCACCAGCCCATCATGGCCTTACAGGCTATCCTAGCCTGACAAGTCTACATCAAGACCAACACGCCTTCCCCGAACGACAGGAGTCACTCGTCTACATAAAGACCGGCACGGAGAGGTAAGAGGGGAGGTAAGTAAGAGACACCTTCATTCCATTTTTGATTATCACCCTCTAGCAGTAGAGAGTCCCCCAAGCTCTCCGCCTCAGATGTCTCTTTTATTTCTTTCGATCGTCCACTGACTTGATCGTCGGAGTGCCTCTGCCGGAATCCCCGGTGCAGGTCTTCCCTGTTTGCAGGTCCGCCCGACAGAGGGACGATACGGTGAAGATTTCTCCATCGGAGAGGCCACAGGAAGACCACAACATAGCATCAAGCCCCTTCATCCCTACAACTATGACTATGTTCCCCTTGATCGTCTCTGACCGACGAGCCCGATGACGCTGGCAGGGAGTCCACTCACCCAGGCCACGTAAGAAGCTGCAGGTCATGGCGATCTAGGCGGCAACAGATGGCAATAGGTCGGGTTCGGGTTGGGTGCATAACTATCCAAACCCAAATCCGAATACTCAATAAACTATTCAAAATCTGGTCCAAATGCTATCGGGACTGATTTTTTTTTATCTAAACCCATCTCAATCGAATATCGGATAATTCAGGTTTACTTGGTCCGAATCCAATTGAGTCATATTAAATATTTTTTTATTTTAATTAATTTAAAATTATTTATAATTTTATAAATCATACATATATTAAATAAATAAAATTTAACTACATTTTTAGTTCAACAGCATTTAGTTTTATATTCAAAATAAAATTTAAATTATCTTAAAAAAATAAAATTTAACAAAACTTAATTATATTTTTGAAATAAATAAAACATAATATATATTAATTATATATATTTAAATATTAAAATAATTCGGGTCAGGTTCAGGTCGGATATATATCTATTTATTCCGGTCCAAATCCAAAGTTAATCATTCGGGTTTTATCCAAATCTGGTCCAAATTTAGTTAAAGCGTTGACTACCCGATCCAATCGGGTCGGACCGGATCGGGTATCCATGGATTTGAATTTGTTGCCATCCTTAATATCGGTTGGTAGAACGGAAAAATAAAGAAAAAAAAATTCCGATCTCTTATTTATACCTCTCGGGTTTCAAAAAATATCTCATTTACACTGATTATTGGAGATTTTAAAAAATAATTTTTGAATTTATTTGAGTCATTCATGAGAACTTGCTCTGAATCTATGTTGATAATGAGATAAAGTCTACCAATCAAGCTAAGGTGAGTACTCCATTCTTCATTAGCGGTCTTCAGGTGGCTTACGGAAGACGCCTGACGTAACTCAACATTCCATGATTGTCTTCCAAGGGAAATCAATTCATGCGGTGCACTGAGCTGGGCGCTATCGGGCGGATGTGAAGACCATCTTGTCACAACTGAACACTGGGAACAGATGCGGACGTGCTGAAGGATTCCAAAGTGCACTTATCGCCTCAAATCATGCTAATCAACTGCCGTGTCTCCCCTGAAGATACTCCAATTGTTATAATTTTTTTAAAAAATAATATAAATTCAATAAATATTTATCAAATTAAATATTTGTTAGTATATTATTAAACTAGATGTTTTAATTAAACAATAATATGAAATCATCTTTGGTAAAGATGATTTCAAATTCAACTGAAAATTTGGCAATTTCAAATTCAACTGAAAATGTTTTTGGCAAAGACGATTTCAAGATAAATCATTTCAAATTCAGCTGGAATCATCATTGGCAAAAGACGATTTCATCATAACAATTTTTTTTTACTCTTTAAGGTTAAATATATATTATTTAATTAATAAATAAAAAATAACATAATTTGAAATTATACATTACATTAAAATTACAAGTATATAAATTTAATACGTTAATTTTTGAGTTTATTAATTAATTATATTAATTAGAAATAATTTAATATATATTATTATATTAATAATGTTATATCATTCCGAATCTAGGTGCGTCTCGTGTCTTTATGTACCATGCCCATCACCCGTGGTATGCTCCCGTGCCCTCGCGAGTCCTGCATCATGCTGTGGCATGATAAGCGACCAGTTATCTTATCTCGCGCCAACGTGTGACCAGCATCCTTCGATAAACTGTGCCTTGTCCCGTGCTCGCACATCCATCGCCTCGTGTTTGAATATACCATGTTTCATTGTCGCTCGTGGCTCGTGCCTGGTTGTGCTGTGATCGATGGTGCCTGCATGCACGAAATGCATGTTTCGACCGCCATGGCATGCTTCGGCACCAAATATGTGCATTGACCATCTTGACATTCTTTACTATATTAAAATATATTATTTGATAATTATTAAATTATTATTAAAAATTTAGTATATAGATTTATTTTTTTAAAATTTTGTAAATATATATTATATAGTTAATATAAAATATATATTATAAAATTAAAAAATAAAATTAATGTATTTAAATATATTATGTATTATAATGATAGGAATAATAAAGTAATAATTAAATAATATTTAGTCCAAATTTATAAATAATGTCATTTAATAATTAATTTATCAAATTCGTAGACTAAATATTACTTAATTATTACTTTATTATTTCTATCATTATAATACAAAATATTTAAATACATTAATTTTTATTTTTTTTATTTTTATAATATATATTTTATATTAATCATACAACATATATTTACAAAATTCATAATCTGCATTTTGTAAAAAAAATTAAATCTATATACTGAGTTTTTGATAATAATTTAATAATTATCAAATAATATTTTAATATAGTAAAGAATATCAGGATGGTCGATACACATTTTGGTATCGAAGCATGCCATGGTGGTCGAGACATGGATTTCGCGCGTGCGAGAACTATCGGCCACAGCACGACGGGGAACGGCCATGAGTGGCAGTGAGGCATTGTATTTTCGAATGTGAGACGACGGGCGTGCAGCATGGGACAAGGCACGGTCTATCGAAGGGTGCTGGTCGCGTATTGGTACGGGGTAGGACGATTGATTGTTATCGTGCCACAGCATGATGCGGGGCTCGCGAGGGGCAATGGCATACCATGAGTGATGGGCATGGTACGTGGAGATGCGCGGCATGCCCAGACTCGGAATGATATTACATTTTAATATAACAATATATATTAAATTATTTTCAATTAATATAATTAATTAATAAACTCAAAATTAATATATTAATTTCATATATTAGTAATTTTAATATAATATATAATTTTAAATTATGTTGATTTTTATTTATTAATTAAAAATATATATTTAATTAATAAATAAGAGTAAAAAAACTCGCTATGCTGAAATCATCTTTGTCAAAGATGATTTCAGGTCAGGAGAGGCTGGTATCCTTCCACGTGTCCATTGATCGCCATGTTTGATCTGAAATACCTAGTTTGGTAAATATTTTACCAAACACTTAATTTGATAAATATTTATTAAATTATATTATTAAAAAAATTCTATTGTTATTCAGGTTGGACCTTCACCAAGCCTATAAGAGGGCCCTCGCGGACAGAACCAAGCAGGGAAGAACTAGTAGGCCATAGTTAAGTTTATTTTCTTTTTTTTAGTTTATATATTAAAATTTGAAAAAGAGAAAAAGTAAAAAGAGAAGAGGTATTTCAAGAGAAGAGGTATTGTGATAAAGTCTTAAATCTTCAAAAAATGTATCAAGAAATTGTATATAACTGAGATGCAGTACATAGAGAAGGACAGATATCTATACATGATTTTGTTATATTTTTTTATTCTATATAATTAAATAAATAATTATTTTATTTTAATTTTTATATTAGATTTTTAAATAAATTATTTATAGGTGGGATGAGTTATAATTCTAATATGATATGATATGATCCATGCTCTACATAGATAATTAATTTTAGAATTTTATATTTATTTATTCTGTTAGGACTGTTTAACTAAATTATTGGATAATTTATATTTTTGGGATAGATAATGATCTTAATATGATATGGTTCGTACTTGGTAAAATAGTCCATGTTAGGGATTAGTTTATAATATTTTTGAAAACCTGAAAATATCTTTTTATTATATAAATTATTCAATTTTATTTTTAATTAAAATATTATAAATTTTTAAGAATTTTTTTTTTCTATTTTGTTAATTATAATTATCTAAGATCCTTGAGAATACGATACTTATTCATCCTATCTATATAGTAGTGAATTAGGTTTTATTTTTTTGACCATTTCATAATAAATGATTAAATTTTAGTATCATTGCCAGAAATCATTGGCATAATTATGTTAGCAAAACATAAGGCTTTCTTTTTTAATTTACTACTTTTTTTAGTTGTTGTTTTCTTGATTAGTTCTTTAATTATTACTTTCTAATTTTTTGTTTTACTTTATATTAAGTTTTTATTTACTGTTTGTCTAATTTTTAATTTAATTCTATATTTATTTATTTTTCAATTTACTACTTTTATTTCTTTTTATATTGTTTTATATATATATATATATAGTAAATTTATTGTTTTCTAACAAAAGTTTTTACTTGCATAGTTATGTAGTTTCTTTATGTTACATAAATAATTTACAGTTTTATGTAATTAGAATTTTATATTTTCTAGTAAATTAAATTTCTTGTCTTTTATTTAGATTATGTAGTCATCCATTATTTACTATTTTTAGTTAAATTACATAATTAATTTAATTTGAAAACTTAGCTTTTATTTTTCACATAAAATAAGAAATAATATACATCTCATAATACTTAATCAATTTAAAGAAACTAATAAAAAACATAAAAATATTTTACTTTATTCGGACACCTTGTTTTCTTTGCATTGCATGTTCATAAAATACTTTTAAGGATACTAACCTGTTGCCCAGGTGGCTTCCAAGAGAGGGATGAATTGGGATTATAAAAATTTTAGCAAGTTGTGCAATTTAAAATCCTTTTGTGTTGTGATGAAATATGCAATGCGAAAGCAAACAATCAAGCACAATCAAGACAATCACAAACACAGGAGATTTAGAGTGGTTTGGAGCAACCTGCTCCTATGTCCACTATCCAAGATACCACTTGGAATTTTCACTATATTCTTCCTAGAATACAATCAGATTGTTTTACCGGGATCACAATCCAAATCTAACTCCCTTTGGTTTTTACACCACCGGGCTCATCAAAGAAACCACTCTTGGTTTTATACCGGGATCACCAAGAAATCCAAACTTGGTTTTACACGGGCTCACCAAAAATCCACTCTGGTTTTATACCGGGATCACCAAGAACCCAACTTGGTTTTGCAACGGGCTAACCAAAAATCCAAACTAAAGTAAAACAAGTAAACAATACAACATAAAATACAAACTCCTAAGAGTAGATGGTTGCCGTTTAGCTCGTTGAATGTAGCTCTTCTAAGCTCTTATCTTTCTTCAAATAAAGCTTCAAGAGTTGTGATAGGAAGTGAAGAACCCTTTCTTAAGTTTGAACATCGAAGCTCTCTCCAAAATCTGAAATATAAACTTGAAAAATCCTTTTTCTTCAATTTCTCTTCCCTCTTCAATCTCTCTCATTCTCTTCACTTTGATCCATCATATATAAGTTTTAGAAATGTTCCCATGTTGTTTTGAACGTTGGAGTGCCTTGGTAATCGAAATATAACCATTTGGAACCGTTGGAATGAAGAAAAATAATTTCTGCAACTAGCTGTTGGAGTGCCAGAACCCGTCACTCGAGTCGACTCGAGGTCCAAGAGTCGACTCGAAGTCTCAGACAACCCAAATAAAAGTTTTGGACGAGGTCCCTTCAAGCTTGAGTTAGCTCGAATAATTACAGCTTTGCCATTCTGGAGTCATTTTGATTGAAAAATTACAGTTCAGCCATTCTGAAAGAGTTGGCTCTTGATCCATGAGTCGGCTCGAGCTGAACTTCTTCAAATACTTTCAAACCACTCCAAACTTCTTCCAAACTATTTCAAACATCTTCTAAACCTATGATACTCTATAAAAACAATCTTACAAGGATAATTAGTAATATAATCATGCATTAGTATTTTGTAATCATCAAAATCAATTCTAGGATCAACATAACCTATTAAACAAGATAGAGTGGGGATTGCATCACCCTTCTTTGGCCCATAAATCATCATTCTTTATATTGCATAACCTAAATCTTAATTTAAAATTAATTAGACGTCAATTTTTAAGGTATCTGAGCTCATTAGGATAAAGCACTTGGAAGAGTTGAACCGGACTAGGATTGGCTTGTTGACTGGTGTTTAGGAAAGTGATTTAAAGATGTAGTCATGAAGGAAGATAGTTCTTTAATTAGTTCCATTGACTTACTTGGCCAATTTATTTGGTATATAAGGAAAGCAATGGAGGACCTTATCGATCTTATCCTTATCTGGCTAGTTGGCTAGCTAGTTAATTTCTGACTTGGAAGGCTCTAAGGCAGTCTTGGTGGCTAGGAGCTATCTAGACCTAGGGTAAACCTAAATGGAGTTTTAATTTATTTTATAACTTATTTGCTAACAAAATTTTAACTTAATTAAACACTCTGCTCTATCATCTCTTAGTTTTAGGATTTCTTAGGTTCTTATCTTTAGAACTCTTCTCTATCTTTCTTTTTTCTTCTTTCATCTTTCCACCTCTTCTCTAATAAAAAATATTAAAAAAATTAAAAAATAATTAGAGGATTGTTCTAATTTAGAACATTTAATTGTATATATGAATAATCAGAACAATCCAATATGGATCTCTACAGTAACTAGATAAGTTGTCCAATATATTAAATCATCTAAAAGCTAACAAATACTCGCCATCTAGATATTTTCTTCCTACATAACAAGTTTGTGCTGTATGTTCGAGCCCCACCTACTTTGTGAATGAATGTCCAGCCACACACAATTTCCTGAATTTATGTATAAGCATATTTATCAAGATCAATTCCAAATAGCCTACAGATCAAGAAATAACACATACTTAAATGCCTACAACCCAGGGTAGAGGAATCAAACAAATTGTTCATGGCCACAAAACTCTAATATAGGCATTCATAGTTTCGACCAACCATGGCCCAATCCCAAGTAAATAACCTACCAAACTTCAACAATTATGAAAAGAAATTTAGTTTGCTAGAAAAAAGCCTAGAAGTTCTGGTTAAATCTAATGCAGACACCTAGGCTATAATAAATAGTATCAATCCCACACTAATTGTCGGTAAGACACCGTAGCTATCAGTTTAATTAACCGACTTCTAATTAAATTAAGAATACATAGAAAGAGTGAGTCAGGTTGAATCCATGGAGAAGGTAGTGCATAAAAGAAATTGAAATCTTTGATTTTAATAGGAAAAAAAAAAGAATGATTTGAAGTCGAAAAAAAGATGTGCAAAATGTAACAAAGAAATAAAACTTGGTACGTTTGATCTGCTAGTGGGATCTAAGTATCTACTTGCAAGAAGAATAAATAATAAAAATTTAAATTACATTAAAAAAATTGATTAAAAGAAATTGAAAATAACAACTAAATAAATCAAGAAAAACGGTAACAAAGTCTCGAAGTAGATTGGTGCAGCCTCGTCAGGAAGATGGTTAAGAACTTTCTTCTTCCTTTATACTCCTTGGAGCGAACTGCTTTCTCTGCTTCTTCCTCCTTAGATCTTGATATGGAGATCGATGTAGGCAAAAAGATGGTATAGAAGATAGCTTCTCCTCTAGGAAACCTCACTCTTAGAGGCCAACTCGCAACCCAAAGCTAGACCTCCTATCTTGTACCGTACTTTTCTCTCCAAGACGAGTTCTTCTTAGCATAGGGGTCCTTTAAATAGAATTTGGAGAAGGATCTAGGTCAAGTCAGATCAATATGAGCCATGGGATGGTTGATTATGGAGTCTTTGGACCGTTTGATTGCCTAAATCATGTAGATCATGGTTCAACAATTTGTCTCAAGCTGCGATCCTTATCAGCCATTGGATTGATGTTTTGGATGGCCAGGATCAACAAGATGCCATGGATCAAGGAGTAGCCATGGGATCTCGGCACTTGGGCTGAGCAACTAGATGGCCGACGGCTTGGGCGGAGTTAGGCAGAACATAGAAGATGATGATAAGGAGCGGCGGCGGCGGCGGGGCGGCGGCTAGGTTGATGGTGATGGAGATTGAAAGGGGGTGATGGCTCCGCGCGGTCGATGGTGGACTGCAATTGGATGGTGTGGAGGACAACGGCGGTATGGAAGAACCAGAATAGAGGGGAATGGTGGTCGGACAATGGCTATGGGCGATAGATGGTGGCTCCGGGGCAGCGTACGGTGGTTGGGAGACCAATCAACAAGGAACATGGTAGAGTGGAGTGCGGGTGTTGGGTGGTCGATCAATGGAAGAGACGGCGGGAATAGGGGAGTCATCAACGATCATTTCGCCTGGCGACGAGTGGCCACAGCTTCCGGTGACCAAACGAAAGAAGAAATTAGACATGGCAACCGAATAGGGATTGGACGGCCACAAGTGGGTCTCCAACGCCTTCTCCGGTGATGGAGGGCTTCTCGACGGTGAGGGGAACGACTCTAGTAGCTTCCCTGGTGAGGAATAGCTCGAGGAGGCCGATGGTCCACGGTTGGGCTCATGGACTGATAACAAAGGCTATCGGTGGATCGATTCACATTCTATAGACCCAGCAGCCGGTCCATGGTGGACCGGTTGCTTTAAAATATGCGCATTTCTTATATGATCATCAAAACTTGATTTTGAACCCGTTTGAACTTCGATTCACGTGCCGTTTATGCTGTTGAACTCCAAAATTGAGCTCTTCGTAATGACAGTCTTCTTTCCTACAAATTATATATAAAAGCATCAATTTAACATAAATATAGTTTAATTATTAAATTAATGCTTTTATGTGTTTATAATATAATTATCATGGATCGGTTGCTTTAAAATGTGTGTATTTCTTATATGATTTTCAAAATTTGATTTTGAACCCATTTGAACTTTGATTCATATGCCATTTATGCCGTTGGATTTCAGAAATCGAGCTCTTCATAATGACGATCTTCTTTCCTACAAATGATATATAAAAATATCAATTTGACATAAATAAAGATAGTTTAATTATTAAATTAATATTTTTATATGTGTTTATAATATAATTATCATACCCTTCAACTTGAACTTTGCTCGTCCTCGAGTAAAGCAGATGAATTAGCTATGTATACAAACTCATCCTTGAATGAAAGTTGACTTAGGCAGTCCTAAAGATAGTTGATATCCAGCTAGACTATTAAAGAGGTATTTCATTGGATACCGAGTCAATTCAATTAGTGGTTGAGGTTGATCATAGAAATCTTTTAAGATCTTCCTTACTATCTCCTCAACTTATTCTTTAAAGCCTCTAACTTGATTTGAGTCGAGTTTGTTATCTTTTTACACTTTAATTCTTTTATTCTTTTTTTGAGAAGTCCAGTGTAATGCCTTGACATCTTAAGTATTAGCATCTTCATCTTTTAATGTGAACGACAATGTTTACTTAGGCGAAGGGGTTCAGTTACTCAGTAGGGTACTATGCTTAATAGATCTCTTGACCTTCTCATCTTTTGATACGAACCACAATGCTTACTTAGACGAAGGGGCTCAGTTATTCAATAAGAGTTCAAGAAGAGTTGTGAGATTAGATTGATTCTTTAATATTTTTTTATTTTTTAAAGATTTTTTTTAATGTCTCAACATTTCCATCCCTACTATCAATAAGCAGATTTTTTATTGAGATAAGAAGGGAGAGAGTTCTGGAATCACTTTCAAAATTTAGCTTGGTCAATACCTATCATTATTAGATTTTCTTTGTGATTTGTTCCTTAGTATCTCTAAAACTATCTAGGCCATTAATCAATCATTGATTAGGGTACCTAATTAACTTCAAATCGAGATAAAATTTGGATACAAAACTAATTACTTGTGGACATACTTGAGGACTTAATTAGATTAGTTATTCTTCTTCCAACTTAATCGACATTATCCTCAATGGAGAAGGAAAATAAAGGGTGCAATATAAAAAGGAATAGGAAGAGTAGTACACTTGGAGTGAATGTGCTTGGGAGTTGAAGAAGGCTTCGTGAAGTAGTAGGCTATTGTATTTCCATCCAAGTTCTTGTAATTATATTAAAAGATGAGATTATAGGGTTACTTCCCAATCAGTGCTAAGTTTAACGTCTTCAGCCGGACATTATGAGAGAGTCCAATAGATAATTAACTTTAATATATCTCTCATAACATCAAAAGGATAGTGCCAATCAAGAGATCTTGTCATTATGGCAGAAAAATATTTATAGAGTACTCTATGATGATTAGTTCGAATCAATAAAATATACTGGGCAAGCATGCTATTCTAGGATTTAAAAATATTATTAAAGTTTATATGATCATTAGGAAGGGATTGTGCTTGTTGGGCCGAGATTGGAGGTGGTAGTTTAAAAATTTCTTCAATTATATGTTGGTCTATCCTACTCCCCTTTTTGAGCATGATGTGCTTGGTCAATGTCACTTTCCATTTTAAATTTAGACACCTTTTTCAGATTAATATTAGACCAGTTTCTATGTATTGTTTTAATATCATGAAAAGATTTTGGAGGCAGTCCTCAAAATTAGTGTCGAATACCAAGAAATCAACTATAAAATTTTTAAGATCTTGATCCCTCATTTCAGTAACATCCCACCCGATAGTTTCTTTATGTGTTTTTAGAATACCACTAAGCTGGGCTTCATGGATAAGGTTCACTAGAAGAGCTTTAATGGATGCATCAGGAAGTGATTTTAGTTTTAGATCAGGTAGTGGTTCTAACAAGGGGGCTATTGGCAGGCTAGGTGATAGCTTTTGTTGTTCATCAATCAAAAGTAAGGTGATTTCAAAGTAGGGTATTTGTATTGGATTATTTACTTGTGAGGTATACCGTCTATATTAAAATATCCATCCTGAGCTGAGCTAGACAGGGATCTAACAAATCCTGGATGAGAATTATAGGGGTGGCTTCGTCTATTGAGTCATGCATTCGTGGTTCTTGGAAGCCTTTACCAATTCCATCATTTTATCAATTTGTTCTCCTATCCCATTAAAGGTATAGATGATTCTAGGGAACTAGGGAATATGGCCATATAGATGAGTGGGGTAATGATAAAATTAGCTTGTCCCACAAGTTTAATGTTTCTATATATTTTTACCTTAGTCAAATTGTCTATATTGGTCTTGATTGTTATGCAAAGTTATTTGAAGACCATTTTATTCTCGGGAGCTAGAGTTAATTGTTCAAGAAAAGATACAGAGTCATTAAAATCTCGAGCTAGGTATGGTCCTCTAGATTACTTCGGATTGATTAGGCAGTTCACCTCCATCTTCTCTGTTAAATTGAATTAATTGTTGGTCAGTTTGATCCATTAGCTTATCAATAGATTGCTGTTGGGCTATAATCAGTTGTTGAAATTGAGCAAACCTCTGCAGGGGAGGTGGGTATGATGCTTGCTGAACCTTCTCTTCAAATAATGGGCTATAATTAACTGGAGAAGGTTGATAATGGGGAAGGGCTGATCATAATATGATATCTCTGTGAACATGGATCCTTGGGTTGTCGAGATAACCATTGGGGTGTGGTTGCTACGAAAAGTTTGATTGAGCCCCCAACCTGAATTATAGGCATTAAAGTATAGCTTATCTTTGAGTTGTAGGCCATTTGGATTTGATCTTGATAGACTTGGTCATACCTAAACTCAAGAGGTTGGTACTCGGTTGGGCACTCACTCTCAAAGTGAGTGTGGCTCGAGTAAACTTGGTATGTTGGAGAAAGGGTACTCTACTATAAGGGTTCATAGTCTTGACACTGATTTAGTCTATTGGATTGTTTTGATCATTCGGATATGCGATCAAAATTTTAGATCAGTGCAATCATTATATATATATATATATTATTATATTATTATTATTAAGAGGAGTGGTGAGATGAAGAAAGAGAAGAATTCTAAAAAAGAGGGCCTAAGAAGTCCTAGATCTAAGAAAGAGAAAAGAATTAGTTAGGATTGATGTTATTTACAAAGAAGTTAGCATATATGGATTCTCTATCCTAGGATTATCCTAAATCTAGATAGCTCCTAACTACTAAGACAACCTTGGAGCATTCCAAGTCAGAAACTGACTAATCAATTGGCTAGGTAAGGATAAGATCGGTGGGGGGTCTCCTTGTTGCTTTCCTTAGACATCAATTAAAATTAACCAGGTCAGTCAACGGAACCAATTAAAAACTACCTTTCTTCAGGATTACATCATCCTTGAACCCCTTTCTTAGACACCAGTTAATCAGCTAATCTTGGCTCGGTCCAACACTTTTGGATGCCTTGTCTTATTGAGCTCAAGTTTCTTAGGGGCTGACAACTAATTGATTTTAATTATATACTAGGTCAATGCAAGATGCAAGGTGTTGTGGTGCGGACACCAGAGGCACCAGAATAAGATAGAGGCTTCTTAACCCTTTGTGGATTACTTAGTTATATTCGAGTCCATTTGTAATAAAGCTTAGTTCATCTAAGTTATTTTTTTTTACTTGAGTCCTGTACTAGTCAGCTCATATTAAGCTAGTTATTTTCCGGAGATCAATACATGTAATGACTCATACAAGTGAAGACCAAGCCAGCCCAAGTGAAGACCAACCCAACTGAAGCTATGAGGATCATGGAAGACCTAAAGGAGAAATCACAAGCCCAGAAGAAAAAATCAGAAGCCCGGGAGACGAGCCCGAAGCCCTGAAGCCCTGAACTGCAGCTTGAAGCAAACTGGGCCAGCCCAGGCCCAGGAGAGAAGCTAAATGGCACCAAGGCCTTATGCTCACCACCCTTGGTCGGCCACCTCCCTTGGTCGACCAAGGCAAGAGGAGGGAGAGAAGTTTAGGGATTTCTTCTACCTATTTTTTCTTATTTTCTAGCTAAAGCTGGGTGGGGATTCAAACTCCTATGTAATGTCTTTTTTAGCTTACTTGGGGGCTGGCTAAGTCTAGGAGTCTATTTAAAGGGCCCTAGTCTCTTGTATGAAGAACTAGTTTTTTGATATGAAATAATATTTGATTCTCCAATTGCTGTGTGCTATCTTGCTATGTGCTTGAAGGGATTCTGTGTGAGCCCTTCCTCTTCTCGATGTCCTGCGACTGCTTCTTGCCGCCATCCTGCTCTCCAAAACCCTACCTGCCCACTCCAATCAACAACTTTTCTTTGTTGTTTTCCCTTTATTTCCACTTTCCTACTGAGTTTTCTAACCCTTGGAAGGTCGTTTGTAGGTTCCTCGACTCCGACGAATCCAACGACTCCAGCCGGGCCACAATCGGATCATCGAGTAGAAAGCTGGGTATCCGTGGGTCTCTGGCTTGGTTTTCCAGGCTGCATATGGAGTGAGAGCGATCTCTTCGCGTACGATCTGTACCAGGCGCTTCCACCATTGCCAGGTACACCCCCTTTGCCGCCAGTAGTCATATTGTAGGTGAACTAGCCCAACCGAGGCTTCTCAACCTCGACGGTCCTTCTCTTTCTGTTACTTTTAGGTCATATCTTGCATGCTTTAGTTTCTTATCTTGCATAGTTTCCCTGCTTAGATTCTTGGTCTGTTCTTCGTTATTAATCATACAACTTAATATTAAAAATACAAAAAAAATACTTGCATGCATATAGGTCCGCATCAATTTTGTATCAGAGCCTGTTTTGGGCTCGGTTCTCTTTGGATACTCAGATCGGGCGTTTCACCATTGCCGTCCAGTCATAGGAGATTATTAGGGCTTCAAAACCCTCTTTCCCAATCGACAGGATCTCCTATGACGGTAGGGGTGCCACTGTGAATTGGCTAGTGAAGAAGAACACAAGGAGTTCTTAGGGTTTTTTTCATTTTTGGCCCTTTTCAAATATATTCTGTTATTTAATTGTTTCTGTCTGCATAGAACTCAGAAAACTCTAAAATTTGTTTTGCTGGATTTTTCATAATTCAAAGTATTTTTCAGAATTTTTCAGGAATTATTTCGGTATGTGGATTTTCTTCCAGCCGAAACATTGCATGAGAACAATTTTGCTCTATTTTGGTAGCAAAATCGATTTCGAAAAGTTCATGATTTTTTTAGTATAATCTTTGCATATCTTTGTTTTTAGCATATTTCCTACATATTAGAGCATAATCTGCAATTATCTTCCTGTTTAAAAAAAAAAAACTCCAAAACAAAAAAAATACATATATTCAAAAAATACCAAAACATCTAAACCATAATTTGTATCTTCATCTGCCTGCCATCATTATGCAAATTACTCTAGGGCACTTTCTTTATGCTAGATAAGGGGAGGGGTTGATAACCTCTCCTTAGCCCAAAACTACACCCCTTGCATTCGGTTCCAAGCCTAATCTAAAATTAACTAGACTTAATTTGCCCTAGTGGCTAGGGACACCTATCGATCGGGTTCAGTTTTTATGGGACGACTAGTGCACCCAATTCACTTCCTATTACTAGATACTGATGTCTAGGCAAGAGGTATAGAGTCAAATGACCTAAGCGGATCGGGGTTCCTTAATTGGATCCCTGCGAAAGCAAGGGGCCTCCCACCATCCCACCTCTTACCTGGCCAGATTGAAGGACTAGATTTGAATTGTGTGTAAGTTGAGTCAAGCAATTCTTATTGGGCTCTAGGTCTAGGTAGCTGTAGTCGAGTCAGTGTTGAGTCTTGCATGGGCACTAGATCAGGAGCATCATATCATCCACCATCTCCACTTTGGCTGAACCATGGATAAGTTGAAAGTCTAAATTCAAGCCCTTGTAGATCAAATGGCCCAGATGAACCATAGGTTTGAACATATAGACAACCGACTTGGAAACCTAGAGGAGGCACATAGGCCTCATAGTGAGCCAGATCCCGAGTCACCTCCCCATCCTAGGAGATGCCCTCGCCATGATCCATACTATGAGACTGAACCTAGGAGGACCCCAAACCCTGATCCCTACTTTGAGGTTGAACCTAGGAGAGCCCATCGTCATGACCCAATCATAGAGGTTCGTCCTAGAAGACCCAATTAGGATTTTGTAGACCAGGAGACAGGTCCTATAGATACATTAAACTTGATGCCCCCACTTTTGATGGTTGTTTTGATCCTAAGTTCTATATAGATTGGGAGGGAGAAATTGATCAATTTTAAGTGGTACGATATGTTGGAGGAGCGTAAGTTTAGGTTTGCTAAGCTTAAGTTGGTCCGAGAGGGCAGGTTACATTGGGATAGTGTTGAGAGAACCCTTAGACTAGGAGGGCATGATCCCATAGTCACCTGGAGGGCCATGAAGGGTAAGCTTAGGGGGAAATACGTTCCACCATCATCGTTTGGTTTAATGGATCAGTGGCAGCGATTAAATCAGGGTAATAGGAGTATAGATGAGTACATCACAAATTTGATGAGTATTTCATGCGATGTGACTTAAACGAGTTTGAGGATGTTGTTCTGTCTAGGTTTAGGGCTGGATTGAGAGATGATATTAAGAGGGAGCTCTATATGAGAGAGGTTAGAGACCTGGACCATACCTATCATATTGCTAAGGATCATGAGCATTTCAGAGAGGGCCCGTCTACCATAAACCCGAGCCCATTAGATACCCTAGTTAGTACCCAGGAGCTAACCAATCGCACCAGAGTCGACCCAGCCCTAGCCGACCTAATCCGAGTCGACCCAATCTGAGTCACCCTGACCCGAGTCGACCCCAGCCTAGTACTCCTTGACCCGTAGAAATGATAGAGGAAAATCTGTAGAGGTCCATATGGGTAACAATCCCCAGAAGACCTATTTTAAATGTCGAAAGCCAGACCACTTTGCTAGCCAATGCCCAGTTAGTGCCCTACACTTAGGTGAGCTAGAGGAAGAGGAGCCTGAACCTGTAGCTGAACCCGAGGGAGAGATCTATGAGGCTAATGACCAGTTGTTGGACTAGTATGAAGGTGAGGAGGAGGAACCTAAGTCTAAGAACCATTAGGAGTGGTTAGGTGCATCTTAACCCAAATCCCAGTTAAGGAAGACTGGCATGACTAACATCCTACAGACCTTTGTTAAGGTAGGGGGTAAGGCACCTAAGATCATCATAGACGGTGGGAGTTGCGTCAATACCGTCTCTGCCAATATAGTTAAATCTTTAGGATTCACCACAGTTCCCCATCGTAGCCCTTACAAAGTTTCTTGGTAGATTCCACCTCCATCCATATCAAAGCTAGGTGCCAAATCTTAATTAGACTGCAAACCTATGAGGAAAAGATTTTGTGTGATGTCATCCCCATGGAAGTAAGTAGTATCATTCTAGGTCGACCTTGGCTATTTGATCATAATGCAACCCTGTTTGGTCGAACCAATATTTGTGCTTTTAGCTACCATGGGAATAAGTTTGTTATCCACCCAACTCCCCCTAGAGACCCAGTAAGAGGGGTTCTAGTAGCTTTACGGACAAGAAACATGGAGTTCTGATTAAGGCTAAGGAGTTAGAATGAGAGCTTGCTGAGGGTAACCCTATTTAGATCTTGACCACCAAAGAAATACATGAGTCGACCCAAAAGGAACACCCTAAAAAATTGTTGAGGCTCTGAAAGAATTTGAGGATGTCTTTCCTGATGATTTACCTAATCAATTACTATCCCTTAGAGACATCCAACATGCAATAGACTTAGTCCCAGGAGCCACTTTACCAAACCTTCCTCACTATAAAATGAACCCTAGTGAGCATCAAGAATTACAGAAACAAGTAGGAGAATTGCTTAGGAAGGGTTTCATTAGGGAGAGCTTGAGTCCTTATGTAGTCCCTGCTCTACTGACCCCTAAGAAAGATGGTACCTGGAGGATGTGTGTAGACAGTAAAGCTATCAACAAAATAACTATGAAATATAGGTTTCCCATCCCTGATAGACGATATGTTAGACATGATGGCCGGAGCCAAAGTTTTCTCAAAGATAGACCTTAAGAGCGGCTATCATCAGGTTAGGATTAGACCTGGGGATGAGTGGAAGACCGCATTCAAGACTAAGGATAGCCTGTTTGAGTGGGTTGTGATACCTTTCGGACTTTCCAATGCACCAAGTACATTTATGAGGATTATGACCCAAGTTCTGAAAGAATATACTGAAAAATTTGTTGTGGTCTACTTTGATGACATCTTAATTTAATAGGACTAAAAAGAACCACCTTAGTCATCTGAGATTAGTATGCCAGACCCTTAGGGAGAATAGCCTCTATGCCAACTTTAAAAAGTGTGAGTTCATGACACATAAGGTTATCTTCCTAGGTTTTGTTGTCACCCTTGAGGAAGTTTCTGCAGATCCTGAAAAGGTTGGGACAATTGTTGAGTGGCCTATACCTACTAGTGTCCACGATGTGCGTAGCTTTCATGGCCTAGCAACCTTTTATAGGAGATTTATTAGGGGTTTTGGTACAGTCGTCGCACCTATAACTGATTGTATTGAATGGTACATTTGAGTGGACCAAAGCAGCTGATAAGGCCTTCCTAGAGCTAAGGATAAGATGACCCATGCACCCATTCTTAGATTACCTGACTTCACTAAGGTGTTTGAGGTCACTTGCGATGCCTCGGGAGTAGGAATAGTGGAGTACTAAGTCAAGAGAATCACCCTGTAGCCTTCTTTAGTGAGAAGCTGAATGAGGCTAAACTTAAGTACTCTACCTATGACAAGAAATTTTATGCGGTAGTCCAGGCCCTTAGATATTGGAGACATTACTTACTACCGCAGGAGTTGTCTTATTTTCTGACCATGAGACATTCCGGTTCCTAAACTCCTAAAAGAAACTTAACCCACAGCACGGTAAATGGATCGAGTACATTCAAGCCTACACATTTATCCTGAAGTACCGTACTGAAACAGAAAATAAGATAGCAGATGCCCTTAGCCGTAGGTCTTTGCTGTTTGGATCAGTCAGCACCCAAGTCATAGGGTTTGATAAGTTAAAGGATGAATATAAAACCTGCCCAGACTTTGGAGACATTTACCAGACCCTTAGGCTAGGACCATCCAGTACCATAGTGAGTATACCATTCAGGATAGCTACCTTTTCCAAAACAATCGACTTTGTATACCTAGAACTTTCCTTAGAGAATTCTAATTTGGGAGACCCATGCTGGAGGTTTAGCTGGTTACTTTGATAGGAATAAGGCCATCTTAGCGATAGAAGACCAGTTCTTTTGGCCAGGATTGAAAAGGCATGTTGCTCAGATTGTAGCTCGGTGTAGAACTTGTACTGTTGCAAAGCAGCAGAAGCAAAATATTGGTCTCTACACATCTTTACCAGTACTTGATCGCCCTTGGCAGGACCTAAGTATGGACTTCGTGTTAGGATTACCTAAGACCCATAAGAGACATGATTCTATCTTTGTAGTGGTGTCGATAGGTTCTCTAAGATGGCTCACTTCATCCCATGTTCCCAGACCTTTGATGCATCTAGAGTAGCCAAGCTTTTCTTAGATAATGTAGTTAGACTCCATGGCCTACCCAAGACCATCATATCTGATAGGGATGTTAGGTTCACCAGTTATTTCTGGAAAACCTTGTGGCACCTGTTAGGGACTAAGCTTAAGTTTTCTACAGCCTACCACCCCCAAACAGATGGCCAAAACCGAAGTGGTGAACCGTAGTTTAGGAAACCTCCTTAGATGCCTGGTAGGTGAACACATTGGAACTTGGGATCTATTATTGCCTAGAGCAGAGTCCGCCAATAATAGCTCAGTGAATAGGACAACGGGCAAGAGTCCTTTTGAGATAGTCCATGGGTACAAGCCTAATCTTCCCATTGACTTGATTTCTTTACCTATTCATGCACGAGTCTCAGAGTCTGCAGAATCATTCGCACATCATATTAGAGACTTGCATAAGGATATTAGCTAAATATAAACCTAAGTAACGAAACATATAAGAAACTAGCTAATTCCCGAAGAAGGGCCAAGGAATTTGATATAGGGGATTCTGTCATAATTAGGCTTAGGCTTGAGCGGTTCCCTCCCGGGACCGTTAAGAAACTTCATGGTTACGGGCCGCACCTTTTAGAGTGATAGAGAGGGTTGGACCAAATGCCTATATATTAGATTTGCCTTCGGATCTGGGCATCGGTTCTACCTTCAATATCGCAGAGTTGAGTATAGGGAACCAGGAGTGATACCTAGTGAGGCCTTTGGACCTATTCTTCTATTGAGAGTGACCTTAGCCCAGAGTGTCCACCAATAAGTTGGCCTGAAAGAGGAGAACGGATCGAGCGTATCCTGGACGATCAAGTCTTAACGACCCGAGTCGTGGCTATCAACGCTACCTGGTCCGATGGCAAGGTCGGCCAGAGTCGGACGTCATAGATTTCTCGAGAGGACTTGCAATGCCTCAACTCATACCTCCTCGAGAGATATGTGAGCCAGCCTGATCTTCACTCGACAAGGTCGAGTTCCTCCCATCCGGGAGAATTGGTGCGGACACCAGAGGCACCAGAATAAGACAGAGGTTTCTCAACCCTCTGTGGATTACTTAGTCATATTCGAGTCCATTTGTAATAAAGCTTAGTTATCTAAGTTATTTTTTTTTACTTGAGTCCTGTACTAGTCATCTCATGTTGAGCTAGTTATTTTCCAGAGATCAGTACATGTAATGACTCATGCAAGTGAAGACCAAGCCAGTCCAAGTGAAGACCAACCCAACTGAAGCTATGAGGATCATGGAAGACCTAAGAGAGAAATCACAAGCCCAAGAGAAGAAATCAGAAGCCCGGGAGACAAGCCCGAAGCCTTGAAGCCCTGAACTGTAGCTTGAAGCAAACTGGGCAGCCCAGGCCCAAGAGAAAAGCTATGTGGTGCCAAGGCCTTATGCTCACCATCCTTGGTCGGCCACTAGGGTCACCTCCCTTGGCCGACCAAGGCAAGAGGAGGGAGAGAAGTTTTAGGGATTTCTTCTACCTATTTTTTTTATTTTCTAGCTAGAGTTGGGTGGGGATTCAAACTCCTATGTAATGTCTTTTTTAGCCTTACTTGGGGGCGAAGTCTAGGAGTCTATTTAAAGGGCCCTAGTCTCTTGTATGAAGAACTAATTTTTTAATATGAAATAATATTTGATTCTCCAATTGCTGTGTGCTACTTTGCTGTGTGTTTGAAGGGATTCTGTGTGAGCCCTTCCTTTTCCCGGTGTCCTACGACTGCTTCCTGCCGCCATCCTGCTCTCCAAAACCCTAGTCGTCCACTCCAATCAACAACTTTTCTTTGTTGTTTTCCTTTATTTCCACTTCCCTACTGAGTTTTCTAACCCTTGGAAGGTCGTTTGCAGGTCCCTCGACTCCGACGAATCCAACGACTCTAGCCGGGTCACAATCAGATCACCGAGCAGAAAGCCGGGTATCCGCAGGTCTCTAGCTTGGTTTTCCAGGCCGCATCTGAAGTGAGAGTGATCTCTTCGCGTATGATCTGCACCAGGTGCTTCCACCGTTGCCAAGTATACCCTTTTGCCGCCAGTAGCCATATTGTAGGTGAACTAGCCCAACCGAGGCTTCTCAGCCTCGACGGTCCTTCTATTTTTGTTACTTTTAGGTTCTATCTTGCATACTTTAGTTTCTTATCTTGCATAGTTTTCTCTGCTTAGATTCTTGGTCTGTTCTTCGGTATTAATCATACAACTTAATATTAAAAATATAAAAAAATACTTGCATGCATATATAGGTTCCACATCATGGTGATATGTGGGCCAAGGAAGGGTAATCAACTTTCCATCTTATGTTGTTTATGGGTTAATGTAAGATATTTTATGAAAATATGCCATGTAAAAAAAAATATCCCAAATAAGTAAAAATCGTTAAAGTTTTAATTAGTTACGCTATTTTAATTAAGTGTTATGGGATATTTTGTTTTTTATATGTTATGTTATTTCAAGCAAGAAAGATAAAAAGTTGTTTTTTAATCTTGGTTAATTATGTGTGAGAAAAATAATTTAAATTAGGTTAAGCAAATAACGAAACTATGGATCTCATAATTAAGGTAAGAAATCAAAATGGTATTAAGGCAGTGAATTAAAAAGTCAAGTATTTTTTTAGGTAATTTAAAAAAGGAAGAAACTAAAAAAGATTTTTTTCTTTTTATGTTAGTTTGAAAAAGGAAACTAATTAAAAGGAAGAAACAAAAAAGAAATTTTTTTTGTTAATTTGAAAAGGAGGATAGTAATAAAAAAAGAAAAAAAAATTGGTAGATTTTTTTTTAAAAAGAAGGATAATCAAAGGAAACAAAGAAAAGAAATTTTTTTGGTTAATAAGAAAAAGTAGAAATTAATTAGAAGCAACTAAGAAAAAGAAAAGTAAATTAGGGTTCAGATTGATTTCACCAAAATTAAAAAAATTCTCTTTTTTTTTTTAATATTTTTTATCTAAAAAAATAATACATCAAATTTACAAGAAATCAAAGGGTTAAAAAATTTTTGCGCTCATGCCTTCCCAGCAATAGCACCAAAAACTTGATAGGCCGCAATGTTGTCATTAAGACACCGTGGCTATCAGTTTAATTAACTGACTTCTAAATTAAATTAAGAACACATAGAAATAGTGAGTCGGGCCAAATTTATGGAAAAGGCAGTGCATAAAAGAAATTGAAATATTTGATTTTAATAGGAAAAGGAAAGAATGATTTGAAGTCAAAAAAAACATGTGCAAAATGCAATAAAGAAATAAAACTCGGTACATTCGATTTGCTAGTCGGATCTTAGCATCTACTTGCAAGAAGAATAAATAATAGAAATTTAAATTACATAAAAAAATTTGATTATAAGGAACTAAAAATAACAACTAAATAAATTAAAGAAAATAGTAATAAAGACTTACAGTAGATCGGCACAACATTGTCGAGAAGATGGTCAAAACTTCCTTTTTTCTTCATACTTCTCGAAGCAAACTGGCTTTTTCTGCTTCTTCCTCCTTGGATCTTGATCTGGAGATTAATGTAGGCGAAAAGATAACATAGAAGACAGCTTCTCCTTTAGGAAACCTCACTCCTAGAGGCCAATCTGCAATCCAAAGTTGGACCTCCTATCCTGTACCATACTTCGCTCTCCAAGATGAGTTCTTCTAAGCACAGGGATCCTTTAAATAGAATTTAGAGAAGGCTCTAGGTCAAGTCAGATAAATATGAGCCATGGGATGGTTGATTTGTAGTCTTTGAACCATTTGATTGCCTAAATCATGCGGATCATGGTTCAACAATTTGTCTCAAGCTGCGATCCTTATCAGCCATTGGATCGATATTTTGGATGGCTAGGATCAACAGGATGCCATGGATCAAGGAGTAGCCACGGGATCTTGGCACTTGGGCTGAGCAACTAAATGGCCAACGGCTTGGGCGGAGTCAGGCAGACACAAAAGATGATGACAAGGAGTGGCGGTCGGCGTGTGGCGACGGGGCAGGGGCTGTGGTTGGTGGTCGATGATGATTGAGATTGAAAGGGGGCGATGGCTGTGGGTATCCGATGGTGGATGGCGATTGGACGTTGTGGAGGATAGTGGCTGTATGAAGACCTGGAACAGAGGAGAATGGCAGTCGGACAATGGCTATGGGCTGTAGATGGTGGCTCCAGGCAATGGACGGTGGCTCCGGGGTAGCGTATGGTGGCTGGGTGACCAATCAACAAGGAACATGGTAGAGTGGAGCACGGGTGTTGGGTGGTTGATCAATGGAAGAGACGGCTGGAATAGGGAAGTCATCGGCGATCACTTTGGCCCGCGATGAGTGGCCACGTCTTCTGATGACCGAACGGAAGAAGAAATTTGACATGGCTGTTGAATAGGAATTGGACAGTCATAGACGGGTCTCCGGTGGCTTCTCCAGCGATGGAGGGCTTCTCGGTGGCGAGGGGAACGACTCCAGTAGCTTTCCTGGCAAGGAATGGCTCGGGGAGGCCTGTGATCCATGATTAGGCTCATGGACTGGTAGCAATGGCTGCCGGTGGACCGATTTACATTCTATAGACTCGGCAGCTGGTCCACCATGGACTGGTTGCTTTAAAATTGTGCATTTTTTATATGATCTTCAAATTTTGATTCTGAATCCGTTTGAACTTCGATTCACGTGCCGTTTATGTTGTTGGATTCTAGAAATCGAACTCTTCATAATGATCGTCTTGTTTTCTACAAATGATATATAAAAATATCAAGTTGATATAAATAAAGATAGTTTAATTATTAAATTAATGCTTTTATATGTGTTTATGATTTAATTATCAAGACCCAAGTTGGTTAGGTGGTTATTGTGGTTCTGCTTGAGGGTTGCTGATGTGGCTGAATATGGTTGTTGACTTGAATGGTTTTAGGTTTCCTTTTGGCTGGCTCGGGTGCTCCGAAACCTACAAAATGAAGAAGACTTACGGGGACACACTGGGGTGGTTTGCTGTGGTAGATCTTTCAATGCCTAAGTCAGCCTCATGTGGAAGCAAACAGAATAAGAGATAAAATTTTAGCTTCTACATAAATAATGCAGCAGTGAAATGTTGACAATCGAGATGGAAGTAGGCGACGTGAGGGATATAAGCATGGGCAAGGCAAAGTGGAGCCTTAGAGAGGCAAGGTGGCCCTTGATGAGATGAGGTTTAGGCAGGGCAAGGTGAAGCTCCAATGTGGCAAAGTGGTATAGCCTGCACCTAGACAAAGGATTGAAACTCTTGGGTGGTGCAAGAGAGACTATGAAGTCTTGCAGTAGGCTAAATATGCTTAGGGATGCTTGCCAGGGAAAGTCTCCACCAAGGAGGAGTTCTCAAGGGAGCTTTAATAAAACTTGCCTGTCAGAGAGAGAGACTTACCTAGAAGATTCGTGAAACAAATTTATAAACGAGATATATAGAGTACTTAGCACCTATGGGGCATGCGATGCAGGAAGAGGTGGTTGATATGTTGATGTAGAATGCATGCCCTTAGAGGAGTGGGTGGAGTCGGTGTGGGACTCCTCTACATCGTAGGTATGTGCCGCATTAATGGAAAATAGCCAGTGTTGGTATGGAGCCCTTCAAGCGTGCAGCCCGTATTGATGGGGAATGGTCGACACCGAGGAAGCCATGATATGAGGTCACCTACCCCCACGAGAGGAGGACGTGTGGAGCTTTCTTGTATGACAGCAGAGGCCGCATGTTGAGGCCTTAGGGGAGCTAATTGGCTATATCGGGCTGGTAGGTGAAATAGTCTAACTTGGTAGATGAGGCATCTTAGAACTGAGCTGGCAGATGAGATGGCGAGCCATGTGGCATCACATAGAAACAATAATGTTTGGATGCATCAGATGTCCCCCACTTCCTAGGACGAGGCAACTCCTTTGCTTCGAGCATAGGAAGTAGAGGTCGATAGCTGTGGGGCTCGATATTGAACTTCCATTCCTGTGATAGGGCAATATAGGTGGCTCGCACATGGGCCCAACTAATGAAGTGTGTAGAGGGCATTATGTTTGGTCCTTGGCAAGGTATTAGTTGCTGATGGCATGGATTGCACGTGACTCAAAAGAGGTCCGGAAGCATCGCGTCATGCCAAATCGTGCATATCCCTTGCATTTAATATGGCACATACGACAACTCAAGGTGATGATGAAGGTTCATGGCTTGAAGCAATGACGGTTCATAAGGGATGACACACCCATTAGGGTGTGGATGCATGTCCTCTAGTTGTCCATCACCAGATGTAGTGACGCCTCGACTACTACTATGGGCCAGAGGCTTTATAGAGAAAAAGAGGGATGTTGTCCTTATCTATCATTACTGGTCTGCTTGATAGAGAAAGCCCGGAGTCTTCTCTACCAAGGAAGCTTGCTGTTGTGAGAAGTGCCACGATAAAAATGGCTGGTTTTCCCTTTCTTTCTTCTTCCTTTGCCTTTTTGTTTTTGCTTCTCTGTTGTATTCTTGGAGTTTTGCATAAGGATTGATGGTGGTTGAGGAAACTCCTAAGGTAGTTGAGTCCGTACTGGATGATGATAACTTGACAAAGATCCAGGAGGATTATGCTAGTTCGATGTTATTTAGGCTTGAGGTACCGGGACCTTCTTAGAGGATGATCATGGGATTGGCGACCCACATGGCACTGCACAAAGACATGCTTGGGGTTGGATTAAGCTTCTGATTCCTGCCATTATCATCGAACTGCTTAAATGGTACTAGGTGGCTCTTATGCAGCTGCTCCCCAATGCCTGGTGATTGATCATCGGGTTCTTTTGCCACATGATAGAGAGCAGGGAGATGCCTCATGCATGGGTCTTCAGATACTTCTTTCAAATGAAGCATAGCTCGCATGGATGGTGGTACACTTCACCGCTAAAGGAGTATCAGTTTCCAAAAGGTCTACCCAGGATATATCGTTGGAAGGAGCGATTCTGCTTCATTTCTTTAGTAGCGGACTAGCCATTTCCAACTACCTGGGCATTGCCGAATAGGGCGAGAACTTAAGATTATATGGAGTTACAGCTTTCGAAGAAGGTAGTGGTATAGAGGCTGCAGGGAACCATCATTCTTCCACATGATGACCTCCTGCAAGAGGAGCATTTGGCAGCACACGGGGATTCGCTTACTGTTGGGGTGTGCTTTGAACTTTTCTAGATTATTTCACTTTTTCAAGGCCAAAGGTATAAAGATTTATCTTATGATTGGCTTGTCTCTTCAGAGGGTGGAGTTAGCAATCCAGGGTTCTCTCCAATGGGAGACAGGAAGGGGAAGTGAGCCCTGGATGAACCGGCAGAAATGCCAAAGGTCGAGAAGTGATAATGGTGACAGGCAGAGTCTTCCTACTGGGTTGTTGTTGCTCCTGTTAGCGAGGTAGTGGGAGCGGTTGCAGAGATTGCTATGGTGACGAGGCTACGGAGGTGGCTAAAGACACTAGCCATTCCTCGTGAGGTTGCGAAGATCACTAGCAAGACAACCGAGGTGGCGGAGATGGGCTATGGTGTGGTTGTTCCTACGGACTAGGCCACCGATGGGTTTGCGGGGCCTTGAGCGAAGCCAGCGATGGGCACGATCATGATATGGAGAGAGTTATGCACCATCTATGGGGAAGAACAGGGCTTCGATGAAGCATCACTAGAAGATGAAGAGGGAGGAGTGGCAAGCTACACTCGGTCTCACGATTCTGAATGGGAAAATCAACTAGAGAAGGCCATACCTTTCATTGCTAGAGAAGGCCATACCTTTGAGTTCAAGGAATAACTTCTCTGGGAGGACATCACGAAGAGCATTGATCAGCTCGTTCGCATCCAATCTATGGTGAGATCTCTAGCCTTGAACTTTCTGTCTCTGTTAGATTTTGCTAGCCAACTGACTGGTGGCCCCTTTTATAGATCAATTTTGCTATGTGGGGTCAACTCTAGCATTTGGTACGATTGGAAAATGATTAAGAACAAGTCTGTCAGTGTATCTCGATGCTAGTGACTGAGTGCGATGATGCTGTGAAGCAGTTGAGCATCGTCTCTGGCCAGTTGGATGCCGAGAAAAACCACAGCGATCATACATGTGGCAAGTAAAAAGATCATACACGTGGTAGATGGAGGCTCTGCCAATATAAAGCTTCCATTTTAATATATACTAGTATATTACTCGTATGATGCATAAGATATATTTTTTATTTAAAAATATATCATCTTTAAAATATTATTCTTATTCATTACATAATTATTTATAAAAAAATATTTTATTAATTTATAAATTATTTATTTTATTAATAAATAAAAATATAATTTTATTAATATATTAATATATTATATTATTAATATATTATTTTATTTATATATTAAATAAATATAATTATTGATTGATATCATTAGTTGTATATTTTTTAATTGATTAATATAATTGTGAATCCCTTCTCCATAAGGTCACCATTCCCTTCTCTATCATAAATTATAAAAATTTATTTAAAGGAGTATTAATAGAATAGTATTTAAGCTGGTATTAATAAGAATTATTTCTTAGGATTTAAGTCGGGCCAATTTTCTTTTCATAAGGAATTGCCTTGTTGGGATCCTGGACCTTAGATTATTATCTTTTAAAGTAGCAACTTTTTTGTCTTACTTTTTAATAATTCATAATTGTATTTATCGGTGCCAAAATTTATCAAGCACCAGAAAGGAATTATTGGAGCTAATAGAGGTGCTGAGTAGGCACTGCAGGCCAGTATTTGGAAAAAGGTACTTGCAAAAAAGCCTTACCGGGGGTGGTTCCGGTGATGACACTCTGATGCTTAAGTCAGTATGGATATCAACAGTGGGGGAGTGTAAACGGGAAAGCTCGCATACCTCTTGGATCTTGAAATCTTTTTATGGGCTGTTGCCTTAAGGGTGATTCGTTCTTAGGCAAGATCTTGCTGGATCTTGCTAGAGATGGTGGAGCCTTTCACATGTCATATAGGACTTTCTTGTCTACTGGTGACATCCATTCCATTAAATGTGTTCCTGTTACCATCCGGGCATGCTGCATGCTTCATTAAATGGTGGATCCTGATATAAGGAATCTGGTCATGCTTTTCCTATTTGTCCAGATCTGGTGATGATTAGGGATTTTGGGACATGATAAAAAGTTAGCCATGTGGTAGAGATGTGGTAGCGGTTGTCCGAATATTGCTTCCTCAAGAATTAAGATGGGTATGCCACCAGGGTCTAGTAGGTTGGAGTGCTTGTGGGACGTTTAAGGCTTGGAAACTCATGGCAGAGCGCTCCTTGAGCGATTGATGAGGCTTGCTGATGCTTGTGGATATAGGCATTGGCTTCTATTGATGTTCGTCCAGGGGCTCGTGGTTGAGTGCTTCTTGAGCGGTCGGCAAGGCTCACTGATACTTGAAGGCATAAGAGTTGGCCTTTGTCGGTACTCGCCCAGGGGCTCGTGGCTAAAGTCTCCTTGAGCAGTCGACGAGGCTCGCTGATGTTTAAGGGTATAGAAGTTGGCCTCTATCGGTACTCGTCCAGGGGCTCGTGGTCGAAGGCTCCTTCAGTGGTCAGTGAGGCTCGCTGATGCTTGAGGGCATAAGAGTTGGCTTCTACTGTTATTCACCCATGGGCTCATAGTCGAAGGCTCCTTGAATGGTCGGCGAGACTTGCTAATGCCTGAGGGCATAGGAGTTGGCCTCTACCGGTATCACCTAGGGCTCGTGGTCAAGCACTCCTTGAGTGATCAGCGAGGCTCGTTGATGCTTAAGGGCATAGGAGTTTGCCTCTGCCTATGCTTACCTAGGGGCTCGTGGCCGAAGGCTCCTTGATTGGTCGGCGAGGCTCGTTGATGCTTGAGGGCATAGGAGTTGGCCTTTACCGGTACTCGCCTAGGGGCTCATAGCTGAAGGCTCCTTGAATGGTCGGTGAGGCTTGCTGATACCTAAGAGCAAAGGAGTTGGTCTCTGTTGGTACTCATTGAGGGGCTCATGGCCGAGCACTCCTTGAGCGGTCAACGAGGCTTGCTGATGCTTGAGGGCATAGGTATTGGCCTTTGTTGGTGTTCGCCTAGGGGCTCATGATTGAGTGCTTCTTGAGCGGTCAGTTAGACTCGCTAGTATATGAGAACATAGGAGTTGGCCTCTATCGGTGCTCGTCCAGGAACTCATGGCTAAGTGCTCCTTGAGTAGTTGGCGAGGCTTGTTGATGCATGAGGGTATAAGCGTTGGCCTTTGTTGGTGTTCACCCAGGGGCTCGTGGTTGAGTGCTCCTTAAGTGGTCAGCAAGGCTCACTGACACCTGAGGGCATAGGAGTTGGCCTCTGCTAGTTTTCTCTTAGGGACTCATGGCTGAGCGCTCCTTGTGCGGTTGGTGAGGCTCGCTGATGCTTGAGGGCATAGAAGTTAACCTCTGCTGGTGCTTGCCCAGGGCTCATGGCCGAGCGCTCTTTGAGCAGTCGATGAGGCTCATTGATGCTTGAAGGCATAAGAGTTGGTCTCTACTAGTGCTCATCCAGGAACTCGTGGCTAAGTGCTCCTTGAATGGTTGGCGAGGCTTGCTGATGCCTGTCAAGGGCTCTATATCTCCGGCTCAACCATATTTCCCACTAACAGCATTTTTTATTAATGAAATATGTGCTAGTAATTTGTCTTAAGAAAAAAAGGAAAAATGTTAGAGTATTGAACTCTAATTAAATAAAAATATATAAAGGCTTAAGGATTGAGAAATATTTTTTAACTATTAGGATGAAATAGGTATTTGAGCCTTTATTAAATCACTAGGTTTGACATAAAAGAAAATCAAGTTTGTAACCATTCCAAAAATATTTTTGAGTATACATAGTAATATCCTGACAAAATAAAATATATTAACTTTTAAAAGAAAAGATCTTGATAAATTAAAATATATAAGATTCTTAATTGATCGAAGCCTAGCATCAATCTATGCATACAAATATTTTACGGATTACCATCTTGACAATGTAGTGATAGACACCATCAAATATTTACTCAAATGATATCATATTCATCTTATTCCATCTCCAAATTAGGTGGAATAACCTATAAAAAAATAAAAAAACATGGATAATTGGGTTGGGCATGGCACCCATGCTACCTCAAATATGGAAGTTATGATATTTTATAATTAAAACGAAAAGGGTTTCGGGATTTGTGCTACTTATAGTCTTGCTTTAAATATATAAAGAAAAAAATTCTATTTATTATTTTTAATAATTTTAATATAAAAATGCTTATAATAAATAATTGCATTTTAATAGTTTTGGAATCAAAATTTACTAGGTGTAGACATTCCTTGAATAATCTATTTTCAACATCATTCAAAAACTTGAATAAACGGAAATTTAAACAGTAATCACATTTATTTTTTTATTGTTAAGAACAAAATAAAAATATCTAAAATATGTGAAGGGGAGAATGGAAAAGGTAAATAGTGGCATGGTTTCTTTCTTCACTAGTAGTTGTCACTATTGTTGTTGCCCGTTATCTTTCTTCTCACCGCAACTAATTTCATTGGTATATCTACTCTCCGCGAGCCGCTCTCTATTTCCTCTTCTTTTCCCTCTTCATTTTCCATTTCATGTGATTTCATCTATGTATCTACTTCTTGACATGTTCTTTATCTTCCCGTTCCTTCTGATCATCATTTTTCTTCTCCCCTTCGTCGCTATCACCCATCTTTTTATGTATCTCAAATCATCGTGCTTACACTTCTTCCCTGCAATATCTTTTAATATTAGAATACTATAAAATAGGAATGAAATGTATTCACGAGAACTATAATGGAGTGGATGCACTTCAAAAGAAAATTTTCTCCAGATAAAGTGAGAGAGAAAAAAAACGATTCAATGATATTATAAAAAAATTACAATGCATCAATTTTTTTATAACAAAATTGCAACACATCATACAAATTTTGATTTAGATCAAATATAAAAATTAATTTTTTAAATAATTAATTTTTAAATATATTTTAAATAAATATTTATTTTTTTTAAAAATAATTTTTTAATTATTTATATATGCGGTCAAAGCTTAGCATCTACAAATGATAAAAAACTCTATCAATGCCAATCCTCTATTTTAATATATATATATATATAAATATAAAATATTATATTAATAAATTTAAGAAATACAGGGATATAAAAAGGTAAAATGATCCTATGTTTACCATGTAAATAATTGTGTGAAGATTTGAGTTGGTTTATGATTATAGAATCAAACCCATATACCAAAATAGTTAAGTCATCAGTGGGACAAAGTCCGGGTCATGCATAATTCGATAAACATATTCATGAGCTCATCCTCATGAAAAGGGTTGAACACTGACTAGCTAGATGTATTTAACCTTTTATCAAGGGTTCAATTTGAAAAAAAAAAAGAAAAGAAAAGAAAGGAAGGGATGTTATAAGAGCGAGAAACCCCATCCGGCCTCCCCTTCGAAACCCTAGATCGCCTCTTGCTCGCGGCGGCCTCCGGGCCGAACTTCCCCATTGCTCGCAGCCATGGTGATCTTCCAATCCCTTCCATTCCAGCCTCGGCTTTCGACCTCGGGAGCTCAGACTCCGAACTCTCTGTCACTAATTCTGTGGAATGAACGCAGGCGGACGTGGAGGTGGATGTTGCGGCCGGGCAGCCGAAGAAGCGGACGTTCAGGAAGTTCAGCTACCGTGGCGTCGATCTTGATGCCCTCCTCGACATGTCCACGGACGAGCTCGTCAAGCTCTTCCCTGCTCGGGCTCGCAGGAGGCAAGCTTTCTACTTCTCTACCCAATCTCCGATCTGATCACGTTCATTCGTTCTTCCCCTTTCTTCTCTGACTTTACGTCTCATGTTTGTGAAATGATGCATCTTTTGGTAGATTTCAGCGCGGTCTGAAGAGGAAGCCGATGGCTCTGATCAAGAAGCTCCGCAAGGCGGTATGACTCGAACTACTTCTATATGCTTACGACGTTTTATATTAATTTTTAAGTAAATTCTGGGTTAATACGACCGTGGTGTCTGTTTATTTCTGCTTGTAATTACCTCTTAGCTTTGATTTATGCTGTTGTCAATGCAATGGGAAGAATGATTTGTTTCATTAAAATGTGCACAGGGCTGGAATTACGTTAGTGAAATGAGAATTGTTTCTTGGCAAGAAATAGGATGCCAACAAAAGCTATATAGGTCTTTTGTATTTCAAAGCTGACAGTTGATTCTGGATCTACCATGGCAAGATTCATTTCTTATGCACATTGTTTTCTCATGCTGAAGAAAGAATGATTATTTGTCTTATAAGTCCATGATCAAGTTCACAGTTTTTGCACCATTGGTGTACCAGACTTAAGTTTGAGGTGTTTTGGTCGACCTTTTATAAGTCGCCCCAGGACCTATGTGTACACCATATGGTACAATGTGTAGCTTATATATTACGAAATTTGCTGTTTCAATTCTTAGAATGAGCTAGTAATTGTTGATGATTCCATAAAGCTGCTGTACTTATAGCCTACTCAAATTTCATATCCTTGTGTTGGATAAGGAGCAGGTAGGTAATTTATATTGTCATATCTTGCATGCTGAGAAGCGGTACAAGTCAGGACATCAATGCTACAATCACAAGTAGGACTGAACTGGGTTGGATACAGATCGGAGACCAATATATCTATATCCATGTTTATTTTAAATGAATACGGATATAAATCGAATATGGAATGTATGAATATAAATATGGATCTAAATCGAATAATTAAACTCAATGACTACAGAATCAAAGAAATTACTAAATAGATAATAAATTAAGTTAATAATATGTTAATATGATTGTATATTTTTTTAAAAGTTAATGAATGTTATATAAAATTAAATAGGATTATAGGTTGGATCATATATTTGGATACGGATCAGATAGTTGTCTATCTATATCCATATTCATATTTCTTTGATGGATATTGATTGATATGGATATAGATATCAGTTGAATGTTCAAATTTTTATCCATTGGAGATAATTCTGCTTGTTCCAAGGACATATGCCCTAATCAATAAGCGAGACCCAATAGCACATTTTTCAACCACCCATCGGATGGAGGCCCTAATCGATAAGAAGCTGTCTGTCGGTCCCAGCACCACCAGGAAATGTACAAGTTAAGCCACCTGCGGGTAAGCATGATTGGAGGGCCCAACCGCATGCCTGTTGACCACTCGAATTGGATCCTTGATCGGAAAGATTCCAGTCTAAATCGCCAGCAAGCGATCATCCTCCTCCTCCTAGACGAGGCAAAGCTACACTAAGATCTCTCTTGGCCGTCCCAATCCTCGGCATCGGGCTCTTCACCCTCGGAATGCCTGCATACGAAGCACTTGCTCAAATAGAGCATGCCGAAGGTTCGATGACCGAGGTTCACTCCTAGAGTCCAAGGCCAACTATCCCTCGGCGGGATAGAGTTGTGCCACCAAAATCCTTTCGGTCTGATTAACCCTCGGTTTTGACAAAGGACCACTCTCCTTTTGGCGATCATCCAACATTGATAGCATCCCCTGGCCACCCTTGGCTTGCTTGACCCTCGATAACGGATTAATCCTAGGTCACTGAGGAAAAGCTTCCTAATCCACAAGACTGGCGGAAAGCAACTCACTTTAATGGCATAACCCTTGGAAGAGACATAAATGTGTCCCAAGTTCTTCGGCCTCTTGATCCCCTCGGTGTCCTAAGTCCTTCGAACTCTGAACCCTCGATGCCTTGAGTCGTTCAGCCTTTTGAACCCTCGATGTCTTGAGTCGTTCAGCCTCCTGAACCCTTGGTTCCTTGAATTTGGTCCCATGGACCCTCAGACCAGCAAACCTCCGACCCCAACAATGGTTCACCTTGCTCTCAACAATCAAGCTCTGATAGCCCTTGGGTGTGCCAATATAGCATCATGAGATCCTCGACTCCGATGTAGGTACTTAGGCCGAGTATCGCCCATCGATCACTTTTGTTTGACTTGACCTTGGCAACGACTGGCCTCCCATCAATCGGATGGTCCAAAGATGCAGGCATCTCATTTTCAACTAAGGGCATTCGATCAAGCATCTCTTACCCGATCATTTCATAGACTCAATGAGAATGCTCGGATCAAGACCCATTTTGCAAGTATGATCGTGAACGGGTCCTTAAGCGATACTTCCACTCAAACCCTCTGAAGGCTAATACTATCTGCGCTCATTCCCTGGCATCAAATCGCATGATCAAAATGCCACATCACGTTTAATGATCGCTAATCTCCATCATATTTCTGCATTTAAGATGTACATATTTGGATTTATGCAATAGCCCACATTGTCATTAAAAAATATGGTTGGTTCTACATAAAGAATATAATGCCAATTAAAGAAGAGTAGACATTCTATACGGATCGGGAGATCCCTTGAGAGCACGCGTGCCACAATCTCTAACCTTGTCACCTCTCATCAATGCCGGTGAAGATTTTTCATCTAAAAAATATCCTTATCTTCAATCTATAAAAAGGGATTCCTTGGAAGCTTCTAAAGTATGCAAAAATTCTCTACCACTTTGCTCATGTTATTGTTATACCGGAAATTATCTTGAGCATCGGAGGGTCCATACTGGAATAACTTTTGGCCAGGATTTTTTTGCAGGTTCCACCTCCTGGAGATCGGGTTGCACTGTCAACTCCAGCATCTCCAATGCTTAATGGTTTTTGGCACTAATAAAAGAGGAAGGGCTTGATAATTTTTAGGAACATGGCCTGAAGGCAGATTGATGATGCGATCTAAGAAAGGTGCATCCTATCGCATTAACACCGCAGCCTATTGGTTGGCAGAGAGCTCGGCTAATAGCTAGTCCTTGTCATTTTCGGTAGGGACCTCTCCATCTTCACAAATAGCGATGGTTAGTATGGAGCAGTTCAACCTGTTCTTTCTACAGGTCTAGAACTTGGTGGTGGCCATTTAGGCCATTCAAGCCATCCCGTGCCTTTTCTTGCGGTGTAGTCTCTTTCAATGGCACCACTCATCGCCTTAACCTGTGGCCCAACCGGCTCCTACACTGCCTCTTGCGATATTGCACCCTTATCTGGCACCGCAAGCTGCACCACTATTAGAGCAGTCGTAGTTCCCTTCCTGGGATCTTGAAAGGAAGACCGTCCACTATTGTCATTCAAGGAGCTTAAAGCCAAAGAGATGATCTCAATCCCCCACTCGAGGCATGACCAATCTCGAGCCAACGATCCCCTTAGTGATCGGAGACCTTGTCATCTGGGATCCCGAAGTCGAGTGAAAGCTTAAGGAGTTGGACCAACGAATTGAGATGATCTGCAACCTCTCTTTAACACCACATGATGGGTTCAATAACAACCCATCTTATGATGCAAAGATAATGCAGGCATTATTTTCCTGACACTTCAATATTCCACAACTGCAAAGTTATGAAGGGACTACTGATCCCATCAACCACTTGGGGAGTTTCAAAGTAATGATGCTCCTCCATGGGACCCCCGACCCTATCATTTGTCGAGCCTTCCTATCTACCTTAAAGGGAGCGGCTAGACATTGATACTTAAGTTTGAAGTTAGGAACGGTCTACTCATTTGAGCAATTAAGCCAATCCTTTATTAATCACTTTGTGGGTAGCTGGCGACAACAAAGGTGGTCAGACTATGTCCACATCCTCAAGCAAAAAGAAGGAAAGTCAATCCAAGCCTTCATCAGCTATTTCAACATGGCCATCCTGGAAGTCTGCGACCTAGATCAATTAGTCGTTATATCAATTCTGATAAATAGATTGCAGAAGAATGATCTTAAAAAGTTGCTAATCAAGATTTATCCTCGGGACTTTGCTGATATGCTAGCCCGCGTGGAGAAATATGCATAGACCGAAGATACCTTCACATTGGAAGAATCTCCTACCACTTCCTCACTAGGGGGTGGTGGAGAACTACAGGTTAGTCGTAAATGCCTCTCAAGACAAAAAGGAAGAATTTGGCCATGCACCAGATCCTCGCCTCGATAGAAGAAAAATGGGATCCTTCGGGATCGCCGACCCGAAAGCCCTTGCAGAGAAGGCTGTCCAGCATCACCATCGAGAAACTTCAATATCTATACCCTGCTAAACGTGCTTAGGAAGAAAGTGTTGATGGAGATCAAAGGGCAACTCCCAGAGGCATGGAAACTATGGGCTCCTCTGGTTTGTAGAAATCCAAATAAATTGTCTATATTATTGTAATATGGTCATGACATTGAAGAATGCATCTAGCTCCAAGATGAGATCAAAGAGCTCATTAAATAAGACCATCTTGATCGATTCATCTGACACCGAATGGAGCAGGAGGATTGGTCGAGGTTGTCTCGACCAGTTGAACATCCATAACGGCCTAAGCCACAAGAAAAGGGTGATTTGCTTGTGGCGGGAAAAATGGGCACCATCATTGGGGGGTGCCACCACAGTGACTTTAGTGACGAAGGACGATCGACTAAGAGATTAGCTGGAGAATCGATAATTTTTATAGAGGAAGACAATCAAGGGATCCAGTTCCCGTATAATAGTTGTTGTAATCTTAAATGTTGAAAACTATGATGTCTTCATAGATAATGGAAGTTCAGTCGATGCCTTGTACTATGATGCCTTTGTCAAAATGAAAATATCTCCTAATCGGCTGGAAAGAGTAGACTCCCTCTTGGTCGGCTTTACTAGAGATGCAATTCAGGTCGAGGGGGTGGTTACCTTACTCGTGAGGATGGGGCATTATCCTCATTGATCCATCGTCTAGGTCGATTTACTCGTTGTTTGAGAACCTTCACCTACAATGCTATCCTCGAACGATCAGGCCTCAACGCATTCTGGGTAGTTGTATCAACCTATTGCTTGAAGATAAATTCTCAATGACACATGGGATCGGAGAGGTTTGCGAAGACCAGGGGTTGGTACACTACTATCATATTGTGCTTCGAGGAACCAAAGTTGTTGATACCTATTTGGTTGAAGGGCACCTGTGAGGACTTGGTCGAGTAGCGAGGAGAACCGGTCAAGGATCTCATCTTCGTATCTTTAGTAGATGGGAACCCAAAGCACATGGTCCAAATTGGCTCCAATTTGGATTCGGTAATCAAAAATCAATTGGTTTCATTTTTGCAGGAAAATGTCGATATCTTTGTCTGGACACTAGCTGATATGTCAGGTATCGATACCTCGATAATGGTGTATCAATTGAACGTAGATCTAAAACATCGATCTTTCAAATAAAAGAAGCAAAACTTCATACCTAAATGTTGAAAGGTGATAACCGAGGATGTCAATAAATTGCTTAACGTAGGCTTTATTAGAAAGATCTCTTATCTAGAGTGGATCTCTAATATGGTCATAGTAAAGAAGGCAAATGGTAAATGATGAATCTGCATCGACTTCACCGACCTGAACAAAGCTTGTCCAAAAGACAACTACCTGCTATTGAGGATTGACAAGTGATGGATGCCATGTTAGGTCATGATCTGCTCAATTTTATGGATGCCTTCTTCGACTATAACCAAATTTGAATGGCTCCTAAAGATGAGAAAAAAAACTGGTTTCATTACTGATCGAGTTTTTTTTTATTACAAGATTATGCCATTTGGTCTAAAAAATGCATGTACAACTTACCAGCATGTTGTGAATAAAATCTTCAAAGATCATATCGGAAGAAACATGGAGGTATATGTGGATGATATGCTAGTCAAAAGTAAAATTGCTGGGATTTACATCGATGACCTCTGAGAAACCTTTGCCATTCTGCGGAAGTATTAGATGAAATTGAACCCCACCAAGTATGTCTTTGTTATAGCCTCTCGGAAGTTTCTTAGTTTCATGGTCTCTAACTGAGGGGTGGAGGCCAACCTTGAGAAAATTAAAGCCATCCAGGAAATGAGCCTCTTGAGGATGATCAAAGAGTCCAGTGCCTTATAGGATCGCGATCCTGAATCGATTCATCTCCAAGTCGGTCGAGCGATGCCTTCTCTTCTTCCGAATCTTAAAGTAGTCCAAGAATTTCAAGTGGATTGAGGAATGTGAGAAAGCTTTTGAAAACTTTCCTGTGCCTTACTAGACCCGGGTGAGGAACTATTCTTGTACTTATCAACTTCGCCCCTAGTGATGGATGCGGTGACGATCTAGGAGCGGAACAAGATCCAGAGGCTGATCTATTACATTAGCCGGATCTCGAGGGATGTGGAGACTCGGTATTCCAAACTGGAAAAGCTGGTTTACATCCTTTTTATTGCTTCCTGGAATCTCCGACCCTATTTCCAAGCCCATACCATCATTCTTCTGACCGACCAACCTATGAAGAGCATCTTGCATCGACATGATACATTAGGGTGCATCGCTAAATAGGCAATCAAACTTCTCAAGTTTGACATCAAAGCTTAGATATTGGTCGACTTCTAGTCAAGTGCACCATTCCTAACGAACCAGCTGAACTAGATACCGTGGAGCTCTCAATGTCTGCACAAGGGTCAGTCTTGAGCCTATCGACACCTGGAAGGGGTATGTAGACAGCTCTTCCAACTCTAAGGTTCGGGGACTGGATTGGTTATTGTAAGCCCGAAAGGAGTCATAGCCGAGAATGCCATATGCTTTGAGTTTTCCATGATGAATAATGAAGTTGAATATGAAGTCTTGATGACTCCGAGTGGCCAAATAATTAGTGGTACAGGATGTAAGGGTCTATAGTGATTCATGGCTGGTCGTCGAACATATCAATGGCGATTAAAGCTCGGGAAGAAAACATGATCAAGGACCTTCCGAAGGGCATGGATTTGGCTTCCACCTTTTGTAGCTTTGAGATCCAGCAAATTCCAAAGGAGGATAAACCCTGAGCCGACTTTCTAGCCAAATCGGTGAATAATGAAGTTGAATATGAAGTCTTGATGACTCCGAGTGGCCAAATAATTAGTGGTACAGGATGTAAGGGTCTATAGTGATTCATGGCTGGTCGTCGAACATATCAATGGCGATTAAAGCTCGGGAAGAAAACATGATCAAGGACCTTCCGAAGGGCATGGATTTGGCTTCCACCTTTTGTAGCTTTGAGATCCAGCAAATTCCAAAGGAGGATAAACCCTGAGCCGACTTTCTAGCCAAATCGGTGACCACTAAGCTAATGATGCTGCCTCGAGGAGCCTATTTTTAGCTGATCAAGAGATCAATCATTGAGAAGTCGGCGGAAGTGATGCAATTGGACGACGAGTCCTCTAGGATTGATCCATTGATCAACTTTTTGAAGAACCGTTCCCCATAAATCGAAAAGAGGCTCACAAAGTGAAATACTAGGCCTCCCGGTACCTCTTGTATGAGGGAAACCTTTACAAGAGATCATTCTCTCCGTCCTTAGATGCCTGTGCCTATCCAATTCTGATTAAGCATCGAGGGAAGTTCACGAAGGGATATGCGAAAGCCACGTCGGGAAAAGGCCCTATCATACAAACTCCTTGGACAAGGTTACTATTGGTCCACAATGCAAAAGAATGCGGAGGACTTTGTCATGTAGTGTGATACCTGTCAAAGGAACTTAAACATTTAACGTTTGCCTGCCATGCCGATCACCCCTTTATATGCCCCTTGACCTGTGTAGTGCATGATAGATATCCTTGATCCTTTTCCATCCATCTTAAGACAATGGAAGTTCTTGTTGGTCATTGTAGATTATTTCACAAAGTGGATGGAGGCAGTCATTGGCTTGCATTACCGAGGCTAAGGTAATAGATTTCGTATGGAAGGTCATAATCTATCGGTTTGAGATCTTTCGAGTGTTGATTATCAATAATGGATTGCAATTCGTCGGAACCAAATTTGAGGAGTTCTGTGAAGATTATGGGATCTCACATCACTTCACCTCGGTGGCCCACCTGCAAGCTAATGGAGAAGTGGAAGTGACAAATCAAACTCTCCAAGGCATCAAAAAGAGATTGGGCCAAGTCAAGGGTTTGTGGACTGACGAGCTTCACCACGTACTTTGGATATATTGGACGACACCGAGGGTTCCAATTGAAGAGATCCTTGAGCTTAGCTTTCGGAACTAAAACTATGATACCCATCAAGCTCAGATTTCTATTGGTGTGGATCGGAAATTTCAACGAGCAAATGAACTCAGAACGACGACTTGTAGACTTGGACTTGCTGGACGAAGTCTAGGAAATAGCATACATCAAAATGGTGGTGTATCAACATAAAATTGCCTGATACTTCAACTCCAGAGTTCAAAGCAAAACTTTCAAGATCGGCAACCTAATACTACACCGAGCAGAGGTCTCCTAGCCTGCCTAAAGAGGCAAACTTTTACCATACTAGAAAGGACCTTATCAAGTGAGGAAGTCGTTAAGTCGGGGACCTATCGACTGAAGTAATTAGATGGAACTCTATACTCCGATCATGGAACTCGACTAATCTCTGGATGTATTATTAGTAAAATAGGTGCCCCACATGCTAAATAAAAAATTTTTCTCGGATTATACATATCCTCATTAACTATCATGGAACCAAAAAAATTCCGATGATGAATGCCACCGAGCCAAGCTCCTCGAGCTGAGCAAGGCCCTTGCCAAAGATCATTAGATCCCTTGAATCTTCTGGTAAAAACCCTTATGGAATTGTGAGAGGTCCAAACATTATTGCCATGCGGTTCAAAAATTAGCAAATAACAGGCAAAAACAAACATGAAACATAAAGAAATGATTATTTTATTAATAAATTATGGATTATACATGTTTTTGGTCTTAGCTAGATTATATTATTTCAAGGATGCTTCGTGAAATGTGGATAAAAATGGACAAACTTCGAAGGGCTAAGACTTGATCTCCAGAGGCTCCAAAGCTCGTGTTGGCAAGAGGATTATGACCAAGTTTGAGCCTTCTAGAGCGACAAAGTTTCCTTCTAAAAGCCCACAAAATTTTTCCTCTGTGCTCGGAAAGTAGCCGAGATGCCTTGCCATGCACGGGAATGTCACCATGAAGGGAGGTGCATTGTGAAGGCGAGATCAACTAGCATAAAGCATGGGCCCCTTTGCATGGAGTTGATGCAATGAAAAGCATGCCCTAGTCCATAAGATGGAGGAGAAAAGGCTGGCATGACTCGAGTTCTGCATGCAAGGAGAGGGAGATAAACATGTAGGAGGCCTCAGCCAACTGCTGCTTGTGATGGAGGCCCTTGAGGTGCACCTGCCGCCTCTCCACCCGAGTCCAGGTCTTGCTTAAGATGGGTGATGAGGCATACAACATGGTGATGGATGATGAGACATACAACCTAAGCCCCCTCCAACTCCATCCTTCATCCGGTGACAGTTATAGTGATGTAGCTGGAATGCCAGCCATTCTGGACACCTCCCATTAAGGTAAGTGTCTGTCATCACACCCTTGAAACAACCTAGGTAGCCCTCCTCATGGGAACCCTTCCATCAAAAAAGGGAACCCCATGCTTGCGACGCCCACATTAAAAGCTGGCTGTGGCATTTTTCCATGGGCTTTGACAGGAGGAGAATTCAGCGGAGTTTTGTGTCACTAGCCTTATATTTATAGAAGAGCCAGGTGAGAACTAGCTTTGCCCATGCCCAACCGCCATGGGACAAGTGTCCTAGCAATTAAACATCTTTAGGAAGAAAAGTCAAAGCGGCAAGTATCCCGGTCAAGGTCCTTATCCCCTTGGGAATAGTGCATTAATATCATGACATTTTCACCTAAGCAATGCCATAAGGCACCTAATATCCAAATAGTCGATCAAAACTTTCCCAGGAACCAAGTTTTCAACAAGTGGTGCTCCTGGCCACGTTTCATCCCGTGACTCGAACAACACCAAGCCATTTGCTGTGTGACAATGCATCAAGCACACTCGGAAGAAAAATATAGGGTGGGAGATCCCATTATGAGTTTAGACTTCAAGTATCAACCGTGAAGCATCTGTAAAGGTGATTCAGTGCCCACGGCTCCAAACGACCCTAGATCAATCGAGAGCCTCAACGGCTGCTTAGTGGCTCGTGAAATGGAAGGCGATTCAACACCCATGACTCCAAATGATCCTTGATCAGTCGAGAGCCTCAATGGCCATTTAGTTGCTAACTGGAAGGTGATTTAGTGCTCATGGCTTCAAATGATCTTTGATCGGTCAGAATCTTAAGACCACTCAGTGTCTATGGCTTTAAATGATCTTTGATCGATCAGAGTTGCAAGGCCATTCAGTGTCCATGGTTCCAAATGATCTTTGATCTGTCATAGTCTTAAAGCCACTCAGCACCCATGGCTCCAAATAATTTTTAATCGGTCAGAAGAGCCCTAAGGCCACTTAGCACCCATGGCTTCAAATGATCATCGATTGGACAAAACCCTGAGACTTTTCAATGACCTTTGGTCCGCCAAAGTCTTGGGGATCTTTGATCGATTCATAAAAGATTCTGAACAAAGAAGGATCGGCTAATTGTTCAAAGTAAAAAAAATGTTTGTATCACAGGAAAAATGAAAAGCGATGTAAAAATATAGGTTTTATGGTATTATATCATAGGTGCCCAGAGGCTACAAGGTGGTCACGGAAAACAAGTGATGCTTTAAAAGAATAGAAAATTTTTTGCAAGGAACTATCACGAGACTTAGGCCCACCTCGTCGATTTCCACGAGGAATTCGTTCACCTTCTTCTCTAGGGATGGTAAGCGAGAAAGGTCGAGGCTTGGGTAAAGGATCTGGACCTTATCCTTGTAGCTAAAATGACTGACAATGAGGCTGAGCTCGAACATCTTATGTATTCTCCCTATCATACTATCGTTTGCCTCGAAAGTTACTTGCGCCGAGCTCTCGTGTTATGGTGCATCCCCATTTGAGGCTGCCTGCATAGCTGAGGGGCAACCCCGAGTTGTCTTGACTCAGCCTCAAAGCTAGCCACCGTGCCTTTATCCTTCAACAACTGCTCGAGACCGGAAATCTTCTCTTGAGCCTTGTGTAGTTCGTTTTGAAGTTGCACCATGCTAGCAACCGACTCCTATCTCACCTCTCTAGATGCAAGTAATGACTCCAGTGCAAAGATCTTTCATGTTGCCCTCTTGGCTATCCCAGAAAGCCTCTTAGACTCTTTAGCGAGCTCGGTTTTTTTAGCATTATGCGCCTTGTATCTTTACAAGGTCATTGATCAAAGGTGTTCAATTTTTTCATTTGCCTTTTTAAGTGCCCCTTGCGCGTTTGGAGCTTTTTTCGATCAGTGGCATTTTTGCTTGCCCCCTTGACTTTCTTCCCCAAGCTATTAATATGGGCCCTAATTTCTATGGTGCTGGAGAGAGGAGTAGCAATGAAGTGTTCACCGGATGAAGGCTTGCCACCCTGAAGGCAACCACAACCAAATGAAGCAAGAAATTTAGAAATTCCATTTCATTGATAAAAAGTTCTTTTACAAGGATAAAAGAAATAAAAAAATAAATGAAAAGAAAAATTACAAGTTTAGCTTCCCGACCTTCTCTTTGGGATCGGTGATAGCGGAAATAGCCTTGGAGGGCATGATCACTATTTCGGCTAGAGTGGGCTTGGTCACGATGACAACTTTTACTGGAGCGAGCTCGGACATGACGATGGCTTCGATTGGAGCGGGCTTGGATGCGATGATAGCTTTGGCTGGAGGGACTCAGGTACGATAATAGATGCTACAACCTCTCCATGCTTGGAAGAGGCCTCCCTGCTGGACTCTTCTTGCTTGTCTCGGAAGGAAAGATTCCACTCTGGATGATGGGTCGTGACCTGGGTGCGGCAGTCATTTTGATCCAACTCGAAGCCTTCAAGGAAGGCCTCCTTGTTGCATTGGCGGCGATCGTCATAGAATTCTTTCGATATCCGAAAAACCACCACTATTCTGGCTTTCTCCATCGCAAAGTTTGAAGAAGCCTTGTACATCTTCACGGCCTTCACCCTAACTTTCTTCTCCCCCTCGGCCAACTATTTTTTGTCCTACGCCACATCCAACTCTTTTTCTTCGAGGCCAAGTCGGCCTTCGCCCTGACAAGTGCCTCCCTCAGATATAGCCTTCGTCACCTTAGCCCTTTGATGGGCCTTTGTAGCGGCATCTTCGAGCCATTTTTACTGCTCAAGGGCTTTTACTCTTTCCAGTGACCGATTCATTAAAATTGACATAGAATGCATTAGCTGCAATAAGACTGAGCATTAGAAATAGCAAAGGGATACAAGGACTAGCTAAGAAAATACTTGATGCATGATGATCACCGATTGCTTCCTCAGTTCTAGAAAGCACATCACATCCACTTTCTCCAACTCTATGGGGATCAGAGTCCTCTTAAAAAGCTCCTGGGCGACTTTCTGGTTGCTTAGGGATGCATCCCCCGGGATTTCCTTCAAAGGATGCTCGGAATAGGGCAAGCCCTTTGAGACCATCTTGTCTGGAGTACTGGAGGATGACGACTGAGGAGTCGGTATCGGGGTTGGGGCTGGCAAAGATGTAGGGCGGCGAGCTCTAAGGTGACCCCCATCGCAACCTGAGAAGCCCACTGTACTGGAGTCCCCAATGGGCTAGCATCCGTAGACCTCTTCTTCGATGAAGCGCCATTAGCCTAAGCCTTCCTTTTGTAAGGAAGGGTCTTTTTCAACTTGGCCAAGTCCTCGTCTCTGTTTATAGCCAAACAACAATTGGTTAGAATCAAAAGAGACGATGCAAAAGAAAATAAGTCCTAAATTCACCCCTACGATCAGCCTGACTGAGCCCTGCACTTGATAGGGCACTCTCGGATAGGAGTTGCCTTAGAGGAGGGACCTTGAAATCTCTAAGAGCCTTGAAATGCCTTTCTTCCTTAGCACTCAGTCTTGGAACTTGGTGAGTGAAAGTCTTTGGCCGATTCCAGCTCGGCAAATCCTAGTCACTGATGGAAGGGTAGGAAACAAATAGAAATCGCTCCTTCCATCCATGAATGGTAGAAGGGGAGCCTTTGATCAAACGGGAAACGTCCCTTTAAGTAGAAAAGTGCCACCATTCTTTAGTATAAGGATGCCTCTTGATACTATATAAAGCATGGAACAAAAGAAGAGAAGGCTGAATTTCAGCTAGGAAATAAATTACAAGGAATCCTAAAACTATCCTAAGAGAATTAGGAGTCAAGGTACACAAAGAAATACCATAAAATTTGAGGAGCTCAAGAAGAAAAGAGGGGAGGGAAAATCTCAATTTGGCCTCGAACGCCTCATAGCATACTCGGAGGTGGATTGTTCACCTGCGCATTGGACTTAAGGAGTTTCAAGTTTAACTTCTTCGAGATTCTGTACAAGACCCGGATCTCAGATAAATCCTCTGGAACCAATATGGATGGTACACCTTTGGACCAAAGGTCTTTGGCCCTAGCACGTCCCTTACCCATCTTCTCGGAGTCCCTCTCCGATGATGACTTCCTTCTTCCAGAACTCGCCATTATGAAGAAGAAAAGGATAGGCTTGAAGAAAAAGTTAAAAGATCCATTTGAGAATGAAAAGTGGTTGAGGACAACGAAATATCCCATGGGAAGATCTTCAACATGGGAGAATGGAGAGAGAAGGAATAAGGAAACACCAGTGACTGGAGTGGAGGGCGGCAAGATGATGCTCCTAGGAGGAAGACCCTGGGAAGCAAAAATGCAAATAAAAAAGTCAAAGCAACAGAAGGAGCTACTACTTATAGCAAGAAAAGGGACATTTAAAAAATCTTGGATCGCTTTGAGTTGACTGATGTGTGCCATGTGGCGGCCTCCTGCGACTGTTGGTTACCATAGATTAAATATGGCATGCCGGATGAAGCTTTCGCTAGTCTTACGAATCGGGACCCATGATTGCTTTTGCCCATCCGGATCCACCTAAAAAGCCATGCATGACCCTTCAATTTGGAAGGACCATGTCCTTGGCAACTTCAGAATGAATACTTTTCCATAGACAAGAAGCTGTCTCTCGGTCCTAGCATCACCTGGAAATGTACAGGTCGAGCCACCTGTGGGTAAGTGTGGTTGGAGGGTCCAATCGTGTGCATGCCGACCACTTCTCGAATTGAGTCCTTGTTACCAGTAAGCAACCCAAAAGGGGGGTGAATTGGGTCTTTAAAAAAATTATTTACTTGATGCAATGCAATACTATGCAATCTAATTCAACAATTAAACAAGGTACTAAGAAAACAATGTAATGCTCTTAAGTAAAAATGCAGTAGAAATAAAAAGCAATAAATGAAAAGCAAGTAGAGAGCAATCAACCACAAAGACCAAGAAATATAGTTGTTCGGTGCTATCCAATGCACCTACATCCACTCCCTAAGATCCCCTTGGGAATTTACTATAATCTCTATCGATTACAGTTGATTAGTTTTCCGGGCTCACTAATAAAAAATCCAACTTGTTTTCACAAGGTTCACAAGTCAAAACCTCACTTGGTTTTACGGGCTAACCAAGAACCTAATTGGTTTTAAGGCTCACCACCAACCAACCTTGATTTTCTGGGCTAATCAAGAACCTAATTGGTTTTCAAAGGCTCACCAATAACCTTGGTTTTACAATAGGCTAATCAAGAACCTTTACAACAAATAAGTTTTTGAAGTAAAGAGAATAAAAGCTTTCTAATAAAAAGCGGGTATCTCTTTGAAGTTCGATGTAGTGATGCTTTCAACTTGATGAAGCCTCTTTGATTGCTCAAGAATGGTTGATCTTTAATGCTCTTGAAGGCTCTTGAATGCTTAAAGGCTTGCTTTTGTTTGAGAGTGGTTGAATCTTTAATGGATAGGAGTGAATGCTCTCTTTTCTTCTCTCTTGAATGCTTTTATTTCATTCTCATCAATAATTACCCTTTTGATTTGATTTGGAGAATATAAATACCTTTCCAAGGCCTCAAATCTGGTTTCTAGCTGTTAGACTTGAAAAACTAGCTGTTGGAGGGCAAAAATGTCGAGTTCTGCGTTTGAAAAACTAGTCGTTACTGTTTCTAGAATTTCATGTGTCGACACTTCAGGCTATGAGTCGATACTTTAGGTCGACACTTGAACTTCTTGAGTCGACACAGTTCAAAAATCTTCAATCTGGTTCTCTGGAAATCTCAGATATGTTGACACTTAGGTGAGTCGATACTTTGAGTCGACACTTGGCTTTCATGTATCGACACTTCTGTAGTTCTTCATTTTTAGCAAGTTCTGTGGTTTGAAAATCTCAGGCGATGAGCTGATCCATGTGTCGACACTTTGAGTCGACACTTTAGGTCCATGTGTTGACACTTCAGCCGTGCCATTTGAAACATTCTTTGCATACCGGCTTGAGTCGACATTTCACTTCCATGTATCGATACTTGGTGTTATGTGTCGACACTTTAAGTCGACACCTCACTGAAATCTTCACAGAAATGACTGAACTTGTGCTGAAACAGATTTATACTTCACTCAATTCACCATTTAAGCAGATTTTGATTGTCCAAGTCCTTTTTGAGCAGATCTTTTCATCTAAGCTTTGCTTCTTCAATCAAATAAACTTTTTCAAATTTGTGAGCACCTTTTTCTATAAAAGGAGATCATTAGTACTCAACTTATACTCAACCGTTTTGCTTAGCATCAAAATCAATAATGGAGTCAACAGTCCTTGATCGAAAAGGTTTCAGTCTAAATCGTCAGTAGGTGATCATCTTCCACCAAGATGAGGCAAAGTCGTACTAAGATCTTCCTCGACCTCCCCGATCCTTAGCATCGGGCTCTTTACCCTTGGAAAGCCTGCATATAAAGCACTTGCTCAAATAGAATATGTCGAAGGTTCAACGATTGAGGTTCACCCTTGGAGTCCAAGGTTAATTGTTCCTCGAGCGGGTCGAGCTGTGCCACCAAATCTCTTCGGTTGATCCTCGGTCCTGTCAAAGGACCACTTCCCTTCTGGCGATCATCTAACATTGATAGCATCCCCTGGCGACCCTTCGCTTGCCTGACCCTCAGTCATGGATTAATCCTAGGTCATCGAGGGAAAGCTTCCTAATCCACGAGACTGGTGGAAGGCGACTCATTTCAATTGCATAACTCCCAGAGGAGGCATAAATGTGCCCCGAGTCAGGTCTCCTGAACCCTCGGTGCCCCGAGTCCTTCGGTCTCCTGAACCCTCGGTGCCTCGAGTCCTTCGGTCTCCTGAACCCTCGGTGCCCCGAGTCGTTCCGCTTCTGAACCCTCGGTGCCCCGAGTCGTCCCGCCTTTGCCCCGAGTTGTCCCATCTTTGAACCCTCGGTGCCTCGAGTTTTCTGCCTTTGCCACGAGTCGTCCAGCCTCTGAACCCTCGGTGCCCCGAGTCATCCGGCCTTGGCAAGGGTTCACCCTGCCCTCAACAATCAAGCTTTGGTAGCCTTGGATGTGCTAGTATAGCATTATGAGATCCTTGGCCCTTCGAGACCTTTGGTTCCCTGGATCCTCGGCCTTGATGCAAGTACTCAGGTCGAGTTTCACCCATTGATCACCTTTGTTCAACCTAGCCTTGGCAACGATTGGCTTCCCATCAATCGAATGGTCCAAAGGCACAAGCATCTCATTTCCAACTAAGGCCATCCAATCAAGTATCTCCTGGCCGACTATTTCTTAGACTCAAAAGAAATGCTCGAATCAAGTCCTGATCTGCAAGTTTGATTGTGAATGGGTCCTTAGGCGATATGCCCACTCAGTCCTTCTGAAGGCCAATACTATTGGTGCTTATCCCAAGGCACCAGATCATGTGACCAAAAGGTCACATTGTGCCTAATGATCGCTAATCTTTGTCATATATCCATTTTGAAGAGAAACATATCTGGATTTATGCAATAGTCCACATTGCCATTAAGAAATATGGCTGGTTCTATATAAAGAACAGAATGCCAATTAAAGAGTAGATATTCTGTTTGGATAGGGAGATCCCTTGACAACATGGATGCCAGAATCTCCAGCCCTATCACCTTTCCCCAACCCAGTGAAGACTTTTTCATTTCGAAAATATCCTTGTCTTTTACCTATAAAAAAGGGCCTCCCTAAGAGTCCCCAAGTTGTGCAAAAATTTTCTGCCACCACGTTTTTCATACCGTTGTCGTGCCGGAAACTGACTTGAGTGTTAGAGGGCTCGCGCCGGAACCACTTTCGGCCATGATTTTTTTGCAGCTTCTGCTTCCCGGAGATTAGTCCGCACTACCAGCTTCAGCATCTCCGGTGCTTGGTGGCTTTTGGTACTAATGCTATCTATATTCAGATAGATTTGGATATGAAAACGGATCTGGATGGATATTATTTGATCCCCTTTTACCTTGAATCATAAGTTGTCGGTAGAGAATCGAAAAATACTAAACTATTTTCTTGCAGCAAATTTTATGCGATTGACCGAAGGGGGTTGCAATCACCAACTTCGAGATGGTTAGCATTGAAAGGGAAATAAAACATTAAAAAGTTTGGAGAATCTAGGAGGCATAAGGACATATCTGTTCTTAATATAGACTTAGTCTGCTGTTCAAAGACCTGATATAATATTAGGCACCTGATGTGTTCTCAATGGAAAGTAGTCTTAGTCTGCTGTTCAAAGACCTGATGTGACACTAGATTTTGAACCCTGTATGAGGGTTTGTAGCTGTTTTCAGGCTTGGAACCAGTTTGCTTGGGCTGCAGTTCAGATTTATCGTTGTTGGACTGGAGTGAAGTTGTTGGCTTGCAAATGGATGCGATTTGGACTTGGTCTGGCATGACGTAGACTTCACTGAGTTTCCTTAAGTCACTGACCATTAAAAATTGTAACATATGTAAATAAAATTAGTAAACTAAGTGTCTAACATAAAAATCGGAAGCAATCATGTAGGCAAAATGCTCATGAAACTGATCCTTGGTATTGGAGATCAGAAGCATTGAAGAGCTATATGTCATCGTTGTCATAGGAGGATTCTCTCTGCTATTGGCTTGGAAATGTGGATGCGAAGGATCATAAATTTTAATCTTGTGAGTCCTTTGTGGTTAGTTTTGAGTTCTTTGTCTACTTCTCTTTGTTTTTGTTTTTGAAGCCCTTCTATCCCATTTTTGTGAGGCTAGGACTTACGTGAAGAAAGTAGGACCTATACCTTTTAATGATTTATGCTGCCTTTATTATTTTTAGGTAGAGATAAGGCTTTCACTTATTAATATGTATTCCTTTAAAAAAGTCCATGTGAAAGCTTGCTTCACTTTTCTCCCTGTCCACCAGGGCATTGAACATAGTGTAATACCACCCAAAAATGAGTTCATCATCCATTGCTCTCGAACTTTCTCTTTTTTGTTTTTTTGCACCTCTTCTACTTCTATTTGCTTTCATTCAACCTATCCATACCCCTCACCATGATTCCCCTTGCAAACCTACCTACAACTTTCTCCATTCCTTACCTCATCAACCAAGACTAGCAACAGGAGACTTGATCTATGGTCCATTTAACCTTTTGCGGGTCCAAAGCAAAACTGTTATCCCTTTTTGAAAGTTATGTTTGCTGTTTTTCTGATCTGTGTACAGAAGATCAAATATGCTTTTCGATTGGACTCAGCCAGCTATTCTTGACCCATTATTTGATTTTGTTCAAGGCTCTAAATCACCTCTTTCCATACCATTTTGGTTGGTATTTGGCGATAGTATATAGTGTTATGGTGTGGGATGCAGTCCCATGCATCAATACTGTACTATTCCAACAAAAACTGGCAGGAGGGTATATATTTTCTTTTTGAAAATTGCAATTTGAGAAAATCAAGTTGAAATTGAGGTGAGGGTGGGACTTTAGTCTAGATTACTGGTATCTAGTGACTTCACCAATTGAACCAGTTTGTAGTTGACACCCTTAGAAGACTATATAACTGGTCTTCTAAAAAAATTGATAAGAGGCAAACCAAGGGCAAACAATTAACCTTCTAGTGATGGTTGCAGGAAGGTGGGTATTTACCCTATTTCATTTATAGTAAGGTTCATGTTAGTTATATAGTCATCTATATGCAACTTTGTTTGAAAGGTTTTCTCTTTTTTGTCTCAATCGATCCACAAGTACCTCTCTTGCTTGTTTGCAAAGAAAATCAAGATTTTCTAAAGTTTTTGAATCCGTTCATTGGTATGCACAAATCCCATCCTATGTCAATCCACTCTTGCCTTGCTAAGTGCTCAATCAATAAAGATGATGAGCTTCTTGAGTTGAAACACACATCCTTTGCCCTCTGATATCTCTCCTTTACGGAATGAGGGACTGAGTCTTTATGCCTGACTTTGTTTGGTTAGTAAGAATATGCCAGTTCTCTTCAATATATGATGATGAAGATCCATTATGGGTTGTCTTTTGGCTAAATGATCTAACCAGTTGCTGGGTGAAGCACAACAATGAATTTGTCAGTGCTATGAAAAAAGGATCCAAAATACTGTTAATTGTTATATAAATGTTGTCCATATATTAAGTACTAAAGATTGTTCCTAGATCAGAACTTAGACTTTCGAACATCTCAACTGAGGATCATGGTCTCAAAATGATCGTGGATTTGCAACATTTTCAAACTTATTGTATTAGTTAGAGGACTTTGTCTTAAAGGATCTTTAGTGGACATTCCTTTCCCCTGACCAACTTGTTGATTGGCAACCAGTGGAATTGAGGTTTTCTGCTACCTCATTTTTGATCATAGACTGACATGGACAGAAAATGATTCACAGCTAGTGTTCCTCTTACAAGAAGATCAATTGTTACATGTCATTGCTCTTCCAATGCATGACTTAAAGCAAGTTTGATAATTTAATCTACGGGTAGATATGATTTTACACCAGTTTGACAGAGATACAAAAAAATGAAAGGTGACGATTGGAAGGAAGTATCTGCATATTATGGCCCACAATCTATTGAGAAAACCAGGATATTTTGTCAGAAATGAGATGTGTAATTAGTGTAGGTACTTTCTTGTTGTCATGGCGGTTCAGACTCATCAAGTTGCCATACTTATCGTTAAATGGATTTCTTGTTTGCGTCTATCAAAACAATCTTGATTTATGGTTCTAGGCTCATTAGTTGAACAAATAGTTTGGAGTAATGGATGATCTATCTTATGTAAAGGATAAAGATCTTGAGCTCTATATAATTTATTTTACTTCATATGACTTCCTAAAAGAAAGTGAAAAAAAGCTGTTTGAAAATTCCAAATTAATAAAGCTCAAAGTCATTGTCATAAATATTTTACTCAACATAATATTCCAAGCTTGTATTCAAGCTTAATGCACCATGTATGTATTCATGTGTGTATATTTATGCATGCATAACCATCGGAATGGTTTTAGAAAAGAAAATAAATAAAAAAGATGTATTTTAAATTCTAATAGTGCCACTAGCCTTTTTCTTGATTTATCTTAAAGCAAGAGTTGCCATTTTGGTACTGGTTCTTGTATTTGTACTATCCTATTATAGTGTTGGTGCATAGTACGGTATGAGATAATGAGGCATACCGATGTTAGTATGGTACAAGATTGTGCACCGTTTTGGTATCGATACGGTATGGTACATCTAAGATGGTACAATACAATAAGGTATGTCCGGTACGATGTGGTACCTAGTGGTATGTGGAACCTTACCTTAAAGTAATGGAACAATGGTAAGATTGTGTTGAATTTGTAAATCACCGAGGATGTTAGATAAGCAAAAGACAAGATATTTTTGGATTAGATAAGCAAAAGAAAAGATATTTCTTCTCTTCTCTTCTGCCTTGATGCATCATAGGTGCCTACGTACTACATAGGGACTATGTGAGTCTCTGCAGTACCTTTGCTGCCTATGCTTGTTATTAGACCTTTGCCTGGTTGTTTTAGAATTTTTTTGTATCACCATGTAATTCTATATATTTATTGTTTTTTAGCAGAAAGTGGCTTGCAAGCTATTATGAGCTGCTAGACCAAGGGAGGCATGCACCCTTTGATTACATAGATCTGTAGAATCAATACATCCGATTATGTGAAAGAAACATAAATATCATCCTGTTCAAGAGTTTTAAGTTGGATCATGAAAGCGTGTTTTTCATTTTTCTTGTTGCTTTCTATCTTCTTCTGCAATTTGCTTCGTAAGCTTTTTGACTGTTTGTCTAAAAAGAACAGTTGATATTGCTGATGTTATTATGTGATTCGTCTGTAACATGGAAGCAATATAAACTGGGAAACAAAGATAAAACTTGTTAGAGGTGATGAGCGGTAATTTGTTCCACATAGAGAGCCTCGTGGCCTTTTCTGTAATGCAAAGATCTCTTATTTCCATATGCTAAATTGTGTGGAATTGGCTGATAATTTGTTCATCTGATATTCCAAAATATACCCCCATGAAAGTTGTAAGAATTAATAAACAAAGTCATCAGTAAAATTTTTCTATAGCCAACCCCACACCTTCTAAAACCAATAAATTAATAAATAATTCCTACATTTGGTTTGAGGTTTCAAGCATCATGTTTTTCAATCTCTTCTGTGCTGTGGACTAGACACTGTTGATCATCCCTTGGAATTTATTAATTAAAATGGATTATAGCCTTTGATAGTAATACCATTACTTGATTTTTCGAGATCTTCATCTTTCTTCTTGGGTTTGCTACAGAAAAGGGAAGCTCCTCCTGGTGAGAAGCCAGAGCCAGTCAGAACTCACCTTCGCAACATGATCATAGTGCCCGAGATGATAGGGAGCATCATTGGGGTCTACAATGGCAAGACCTTTAACCAGGTTGAGATTAAACCTGAGATGATTGGCCACTACCTTGCTGAGTTCTCCATTTCCTACAAGCCTGTCAAGCATGGGAGACCTGGGATTGGTGCCACCCATTCTTCAAGATTCATTCCTCTCAAGTGAAGAGCCTCCTTGCTAGTTCTTATGGGTTTACGCCTTGCAACAATCTATTTTAGCGACCGCCTCTTGAAGTATCTTATTATTATATTTTGCATGAAGTTTTGTTTTGGTTGCCTATTTCGAATTGATACTGAGCATTTAGAACATCAAAATTGATACTCTATATTTCTGACTTTACTATTGTTTTTTTCTTAAAAGATCTATTTGTCTTTTCTTTTTGTGCCTTGTGCCAATATGGTCAAAAATATGGTTGCTGACATTGCCTTCAGATTTGATGCAGTTCAGATTAAGAAAATGGTGGCCTGTTGTATTATAGCCTGTTTAACATGCGGTATACATGTAAAATAAGCTGTTTCTAAATCAAAATTCCAATCTTATATAATTCGAGATATCGCATTTTTGTGAAGACAGATCTCGGTAGAAATCGAGTAGCTCAGAAAACTAACCTCTACTGGAAATCGTTGGGTATGAGTTCCACATTATGCCAAAACTTGGTTAGGCATCAAATTTGCAGTATCATACTCGACCTATAAATAAAATTTAGCTCTAACTTCTTAATGTAGAAATAATCTTGAAGGATACTTAAATAACTTGGACCCTGAGGAGAATGGGTAGGATATAGGGTTTGATCTTTTGACCTAAAGCCATGCAATCGAACCCAACCTACTTGTACGCGGCCGGCTCAGATATAAAAAATTTATATAAATCCCGACCCAGCCCATGGCCCAAGAAGTTTGCTTATAAGCTTATTTTTTTAGATGGGCCTTGGATATAGAAATAATTAGCATATCTCGGTGTGATCTGATAAATAATTAGCTTGGCCTGATCTGACTTGATAAATAAGGTTTAAAAAACTAAGATTGGGTCTGAATAACAAAGATAAGTCCGATAATCAAGCCAGTCCTGGATTGAGAAAAAAAGACAAATATTTTAGCAAGGCCTGGCCTGAGCTTGTCCAAGCCCGTGCTCAGGTCTGGACTATCACTATACTACGAAAGTATGAAACCCAAGTGTTCCGAGTAAAAATTTACATGATAATTTTGATATTAAAGTTGACATATGAAGGATGATAGTATCCAGATCTGAAAAGTTATTAATCCAAAGTCATGATCATTTCCTGATAGACATTTGTTGCCAACATAATTATCTCAACTTTGTTAACAAATAATTATTAAAATCATAACCCTTGTACCTTTAAACGACCATAAATACACATTAGTAATCAATATTATTGTTACGGTAGTAACCAACCCATTCAGCCCTGGCACAACGGTGGGTTCACTTGAAGAAATCAGTCCCTGTGGAGGTCAGGTCTGCAGCTTGGCCAGCCCACTTCAACCAGGTCAGGTCGGCACCTCGGTCAGCCCAGCTCGACCGTGCCTGGAGACCAGCTCGGCCGAGCTGGCACCTCGACCCAGGTCGGCAGCTTGGCCAGCCCACTTCGGTCAGATCCAGGTCGGCTCGAGCCACCCCAGCTAGGCACCCTCTCTGTGCCTCGGTCCGCGCGCACGGGAGGTACGCGCGTCCAGATCACTCCGCTAGAGTCACGCCCGCGCGCGTCTGTGCCAGGGGAAATCGGCACCTGGTTCTGCACTGCCCAAGCCTGTGCCAGGGCAGCTCTGCACCTCTCCTCGGTCCGCGTGCAAGGGAGGCGCGACCCCGACCACCTCCGGCTCTGCACCGCCCAAGTGCTGCCCGGCGCGGCACCCCAACGCCTCCGTGCCTGGCACGGCGCGGTCCCGGCACCTCCGAGCCCGACACGGCACGCCCGGCGTCTTTGAGCCCGGCGCCTCCGTCCTTGCATGACCCAGTTGCCCGCACGTCCCCTCTGGCTCCGCCCGAGCCTCGGTGCCTCCGAGCATCGCTCTGCGTGCTCCCCTCCGGCTCCGCCCGAGCCCTGGCGCCTCCGAGCTCGGTATCGCTTTGCGTGCTCCTCTCCGACTCCGCCCGAGCCCCGGCGCCTCCGAGCCCGGCGCGGCTTTGTGTGCTCTCCTCCGGCTCGCCCGACTTCGCCGGCATGCCCAGCGTGGCACCCCAGGCGCCTCCGAGCCCGGCGTGGCATGCCCAGGGCAGCGTGCCCCTGCGCCATGCTCCGTCCACCAGTGGGAGGCCAAGGCCACCGAGCCCCGGGTCCTCTAGCTCGCCCGACCTCGCCGGCGCACCCAGCGCAGCACCCCTGGTGCCTCCGAGCCCGGTGTGGTACGCCCAGGGCAACGTGCGCCCGCGCCTTGCTCCGTCCGTCCACCTGTGGGAGACCAACACCACCGAGCCCTGGCTCCCCCATCTCGGCACCGTGGCACGCCCCCTGGTGCGCCCACACCTTAGCTTGGTGGGACCCCGGCTCGGCGGTGTTGTGCCCAGGACCGTCCCCATCAGCTCTGGCCCGCATGCCCGCGGCATGCCCGTCTTCACCCGGCTCCACCCCGCGTGCCCAGTTTGGCACGCCCCTGCATGCCCAGTTCTACACGCCCGCATGGCACCCAGTTCGGCACACCTGCGTGCGCCCGGTACCGTCCGCACCTGCTCCGTGCCCCAGCACGCCCGCAGTCCAGCTCCGCCCTCCCGCGGTCTGGTTTCGACCAGGAGCAACTCGTGGGTTTGCAGCGCATGGGTTCGCATCCACACGTATGGGGCCTTGCACCTCGCCTCGATCAGCATGCATGGAGGCCCCCACGGGCCTTCTCTCGATCCGCGTGCCTGCATGGCAATCTGGAGTAAAGTCCCAGCTAGCTCGGCACTTTGACACTGTGCGGTTCGGCCCCGTTCATGTGGGCCCGATGCATCTCACGAGGGGCCCATCCACATGGGCCCGGTGCTCTTTCTAAGGATCCCCCTCCACGTGGGTCCTATGGCTCGCCGCCTGACATGCCGTCTGCAAGGAAGATTTGCATTTAAGTTTCCTAAGCTACTGTTTACACTAACTAGTAAATAGTGCCCTGCCCAAGATAATGTACCCCTGTACTAACTTCCTGAACCACCCAGAAGAAGGAGGTTTACTAGCCCATCATGGCTTCACAGGCTACCCTAGCCTGACAAGTCTACATCAAGACCAGCACGCCTCCCCAAAAGTGACAGGAACCCTTCGTCTACGTAAAGACCAGCATGGAGAGGTAAGGGGAGGTAAGAAACAACACACTCCCTTCATTATCACCCTCTGGCAGCAGAGAGTTCCCCAAGCTCTTCGTCTCAGAGGTCTCTTATTTTTCTTCGATCGTCCCACTAACTGATCGTCGGAGTGCCTCTGCCAGAATCCTCGGTGCAGGTCTTCCCTGTTTTGCAGGTCCACCCGATAGAGGGATGATACAGAGAAAATTTCTCCCATTGGAGAGGCCCATAGGAAGACCACAGCACAGTATCAAGCCCCTTCATCCCTACAACTATGACTATGTTTTCCTTGATCGTCTTCGACCGACAAGACTGGTGACGCTGGCAAGGAATCCATTCACCCGGGCCACATAAGAAGCTACAGGCCACGACGATCTAGGTGGCAATAATTTGGCGCGCCAGGTAGGGGGGCAGATCCACGCTCCTCAACAAGGTGGGACGATGGTTTCCACCTTTGTCCTTAGTCCCCGGGGGGCAGACCGGGGGCATGGGGATAGGGCACGAAAACTTCTCTCTCTCTCTCTCGAGGCCCCAAGGAGCGGCCTCGATCAAAAAGCCTTAAGCTGTGAAGGTGCATCGCCATCCTTGACGGGGCAGCGGGCAGCAAGCCAAGGATGGAGCCACCTCCCGGCGGTGCCACCATCCAGAAGCCCCACTAAAAAAAAAAGGGAAGAAAAAAAGGGGAGAGAGAAGAAAAGAGAGAAGAAGGGAAAAAGAAGAGAGGGAGGAAGGCTTTGGCCATCTTGAAGAAGAAAGAAATCCATGCAACGTGGCTCCCAACTCTCCCATGCAATGGAGTTTCCTCCCATGCAACGGAGTCTCCTCCCAAGCAACGGGAGTCTTATACTCCCATGCAACGGAGCTTCTCCCCAAGCCACGAAGCTCCCCATGCAACGGAAGCCTCTCTCCTCCCAGGCAGTAGAGCCTCCTCCCTCGCGACAGAGTTCCAACTCTCCTATGCAGCAACGAGAGCCTCATTCCTTCCATACAACGGAGTATGCTCCCATGCAGTGGGACTTACCCTCATGCAACGGGGCTTGCTCCCATCCAATGGAGTTTCCTCCCATGCAACAGGAGTCTCTTGCTCCCCAATGCAACATGCAACGGAGCCTCCTCCCATGTAGCGGAGTCTCCCCCCATGCCATGAAGTTCCTTCCCATGCGACGGAGTTTGCTCCCATGCAACGGGGTCTCCTCCCATGCAACGGAGCTTACTCCCTTGTGCTACAGGAGTCTCATTTTCTCCCACGCAGCAGGGTCTCATCTCCTCCAAGCAACGAGGTCTTCACCTTCCACGCGACGGAGTTATTTTCCTCATGCAACAGAGGTCTCACTTCCTCTCAGGTAGTGGAGGTCTACCTTCCTATGCAACAGGAGCCTTATGCTCCCATGCAACAAAGCTCCCTCCCATGCAACGGAGTCTCATGCTCCCATGCAACGGAGGACCATCTTCCCATCCAACGGAGCCTTGCTCCCCCATGCAACCGAGTTCTATGCTCCCATGCAACGAGCAGAGTCTCGTTCTCTCCCAAGATGGCGGTCGGCGAACCTAATTCTGGCCTGCACGAGAAAGAAACATATCTTTGTTTATTCATATAACCGGAGTTCAACAGGTAACTCCTCCGCTACCTTTATAAAATAAAAAACTGTGTTTCAGTTTTACAGTAAAAGCTCCCGCAAGCTCAGAACGCCCAGGCCGGAGCCCTGTTCTCCTCCTCCAGGGTGAGCCCTTGAAGGCCAGAGCCCCTGGACCGGAGTCAAGCCCTCCTGGAGATGAAGACCGGATCCTACGTCCCTCCGGCACCAACTCTTCGAGCCCAGCTCCAAGACACCAAGATCCGGAGCTCAGATTTTTGGCACCAGAGCCTCGAGCCTAGCTCCAAGGCAATCAAATCCTGTGACCCTCTTCTCTGATCTCCCCACTCATCAAAAATAGAGAGAGAGAGAGGGGAAGGAAAGAAAGAGAATATGAGGGAAACGCAGCGACAGAACCTTCATTTCATCATTCAAGACCGGAGCTCAGATCTCCGGCCGAGGGACCTTCGAGCCATGCAGCTCCTGTTGGGAATTGTATCCCAAAGCCAATCATCTAGGTTGTAGATGGTTGAGCTAATTGTTATGTAATTTTATAATGAATAAAAGTATTCTGGCTTCTCATCACTTTACATCTTCCTATAATGAATTCTTTAGTGATGATGTCCTTAGGACTACTATTACATCGATATAGAGAGGATATATCGAGTGGTCCTTAAACAGGGTTCTCAGCCAAATGATATGTTGTGCCTGGATAGCAACATATCAAGCATAGGCTGTTGTGGTTCGCATTGTTTGGTTGTCCTCTTGACCAAAGGAGTGTGGTGACACTGATGTGATCTGCAAATGGGATATTTGATATCTCATTAGACGTGACTCCGCGTAGCACCTTATCTGCCTAAGGATCGCTCGCGAATGGATATGGGCATAAGTGTCCCTCTGACCTGAGGTCACTATGGTAGCTTGCAAGCAACTCCCTGTGCTTTGGTGCCGGACTATCCGGATTTTTAATCCGGTGACGAAAGATTTCTGGGTACAGGCAAGTACTTGTGGAGCAGTAGTGGACCAAGATGGAATTGACCTATCTAAATGGTTTGGATTGAATGTCTCGCAGTGTCTCAATTTAGCAAATCCTCGGCCGGGGTGGTCCCAGTGAGAGTCACTGGACATGCGAGATTGAGACACGTAGTGGATTGACATAGCTGGGGTTGGCAGTTCAACCCTAGGTCATCCTGAGCATTGGAGGTCAAAGGGATAAATTATGCGCTAACCATATGCCAGAGGTTCGATGGATTGCTCCCGCATCTTCGACCTATCCGGACGCCGAGACCCATTGCTAGGTGGTATCTTGTGCTGGTACTGGAAGTGTCCCAGTACTACCGTTTAGGTTCGAACCTATGAGGTCACACGCCACAGAGGATTTCTATCTGATCAGGATCCGATTCGATTGGGAATCGTTTCGGTATTTTGTCACGGTTTTTGGTTGAGTTTTCTTCTGGATGACCCGGTCTTGGGTTGATCGGGTCTTCTCTGGATCAACCAGGAATATGTTCCTGGCTGACTAGGATTGAACCCATGTTCATCAAATGGTTTGATGAATGTTTCTAAGTCTAATTGATTTTGTTTTAAATCGGTTGCAAATCGATTTCAACTCAAATCAGTGAGGTTGGACTGTAGAAAGATAGGGTTCGTTCTTAGCTTCGTTTTGAGTCCAGTTTCGTTCGATTTGGACTTCGTTTGACTGGGTTTTGGCCTGAACCCAATTGACCCTGCTTTGCCCTTGGACCGAAGGGCTTTTTGGTCATTTGCCGGTTCACCTATTGAACCGTCGTCTTCATCCTCACGCCTGAGACTTTTCAATTTCTGAAACCGAAACAGGGCGTTCCCTTCCCTGATTTATTTCAATTAAATCCCACTACCCATCGCACCAAACTCAAGACCCTTGCTCTCCCCTTCGGTTGGCATCCAGAGGAATTTTTTATACCCCCTTCTTGCTCTCTTTCGGTGGGTTTTTTGAGAGCTTCCTCCATTTCTCCAAAAACCGTGAAAACTTGGGATCCGGCGGCTAGCGACGCCGGAGCTCCGATCAGAAGTTCCCACGGCGTGTATCCCCTCTAGAGGGATTTCGCCTGAGATCCTGGGAGCAGGTCATCGCTCCAGTGCAAGGTAATCAAAGTTTGATCTACAAATCCCCCTGCTGCAACCGTGGCCGTGGACGACTTTTGGAGCCCCGATTCGAAGAGAAAAACGTCAGAGACCTGGAGATCCGATTTCATCACCTTGTAGCCGGTCAAGCAAGGATTCCAGCGGACCTAGGAGCTCGGAGTTTGGAGGCCTGTGCGCTGTGCAGTCGGCGTCTGAACATTGCTCCACGGTAAGCAATCTCTGGACCGAGGTTGAAGAAGGGTGGAATAGCGGGAATAGCTATTCCACCCTATTCCTCATTGCTATTCCACCCTATTCCTCCCTTATTCCAGCCTGGAATAAGTTCAATTTAATTTTTATATGCATTTATACATATCCAAAAATTATGAAAAAAATATATGCCATGCATTTTATTGTTCTCTATGCAAATATATTTTTTGATCCTGGTTTTGGGACAGGTATTTCCGTAATTAATTAAAATTGTTTTAAACATCTACCTGTTCCTATCCTCTGCTTAGTGTAGGCACACAAAAAAAAAAAAAAATCAAAAAATCTTCCTTCAGCTCCCAGTCTCAAAACGTCCCCGAGCCCAGCTTTAGGATGCCAACCCAAGACCGGAGCTCAGATCTCCGGCCAAGGGATCTCCGAGCCAAGCCGCTCTCAATCTCAAATGTCTTCGAGCCCAGCTCCGAGATGCCAAGGGATCTTGGAGCCAAGCAGCTCCTATCGATGCCTCGAGCCCAGCTCCAAGGTGCCAAAGACCTAAGCCAAGCCCTCAGGCAACCCTTGGACCCGAGCCTAGCTCCCCGTCCAGGAAGGCCTCGAGCCTAGCTCCAAGGCAATCAAGTCCTGTGACCCTCTTCTCTTATTTCCCCACTCAAAAAGAAGAAGAGAGGGGAAGGAAAGAAAGAGAACGAGAGGGAAACATGGCAAGAACCCTCTTCTCTGATCTCCCCACTCATCAAAAACAAAAAAGAAGAAGAGAGGGGAAGGAAAGAAAGAGAACGAGAGGGAAACACGGCAAGAACCCTCTTCTCTGATCTCCCCACTCATCAAAAACAAAAAAGAAGAAGAGAGGGGAAGGAAAGAAAGAGAACGAGAGGGAAGCACGGCAGCAAAACTACCACTTCTTAGTCATCAACGTCCCCAGCCCAGCTTCAGGATGCCAGCCCAAGACCGGAGCTCAGATCTCCAACCGAAGGACCTTCGAGCCACGCAGCTCTCAGTCATTAATGTCCCGAGCCCAGCTCTAGGATGCCAGCCCAAGATTGAAGCTCAGATCTCTGGCCGAGGGACCTTCGAGCTATGCAGCTCTCAGTCATTAACATCCCAAGCCCAGCTCCAGGTGGTGGGGACACCAAAGGCACCAGAATAAGGCAGAGGCTTCTCAACCCTCTGTGGATCACTTAATTGTCATTCGAGTCCACTGTAATAAAGTTTAGTCTAGCTGAGTTGTTTTTATTTGAGTCCTGTAATTAGTCAGCTCATGTTGAGCTAGCTCAGTTCAGTATTAGTCAGCTCATGTCGAGCTAATTTTATTTTTTGAGTCCTGTCCAAGCATATCAAAGACTCAAGACCACATTATACAAGTGAAGACCAAGTCTAACCTGATTGAAGACATGGAAGTTGAGCCCAAGTTCAACCCAGCTTGAAGACTTGAAGATCCCAGGAGGAGAAAATTAAAACAAGCACAAACCTGAAGCCCTGAACCAGCTGGAAGGAAATTGGGCTAGCCCAGGCCCAGGAAGGAATTAGGGTGCCATCTCTTATGGTGACCCTCCCCTTGGTCAGCCACTTATGGTCACCCCCTTGGCCGACCAAGACAAGGAGAGTGAGTCCAAGTGCTTTAGGGATTTCTACCTATGTTACCTTGTATTCCTAGTTAGGGTTTGAAAGGGAGAATGAGTCCTATGTAAAGTCTAAAGTACCCTTACTTGGGGCCCAAGGTTAAGGGTCTATTTAAGGGACCCTAGCCTCTTGTATGAAGCTTGATTTTTGATATGAAATAAACCTTGAGTTCTTATATTGCTTTGTGTGATTATCCTGCTGTGTGCATAAAGGGGTTTGAGAGTTCTTCTTCTCGATGTTTGCAACCATCTTCCTGTCGCCAACCATCCTTCCAGTCCCTCTAAAACTTTATTTTCTTTGCTGTTTTCCTTTGTTTTCTTGATTTTCTCTGAGTTTTCTAACCCTTGACAGGTCATTTGCAGGTCCCCGAGTTCCTACGAATCCAACGACTCCAGCCAAGCCTTAATCGGACCACCGAGTAGAAAGCCGGGTATCCGTGGGTCTCTGGCTCGGTTTTCCAGGCCGCATCCATCGAGGAACGAGAGATCTCTTTGCTGCGATCTTCACCGGGTGCTTCAGAAGTTGTCAGGTACACCCCCTCTACCTCCAGTAATTATATTGTAGGAGAACTTGCCCTAACCGAGGCTTCTCAGCCCCGGCGATCCTTCTTTAATACTTTTCTAGGTTCTAATCTGCATGCTTGACTTCAAAATTTCATACATAATTCCCTACAACTAATTTTGATCTGAAATTTGGGAATTAGTCACCTAACCCCACATATAAAATATACAAAATAATTTCATGCATATTAGTCCCGCATCAATCTAGTATCAGAGCTTAGATTAGGGCTTGTTTTCTGCAATTCTTCAGTCTGTACATATTCTATTATTTTACTTATTTCTCCCTGTTTAGAACTCCAAAAATTTTAAACTTGTTTTGCTGGATTCATCATAATTCAAAATAATTTCTAGAATTTCTAAAGATTTTATTTTGGCCTGTGAATTTTCTGCAAGCCAAAATACAGCCTATAGATTTTTGGCTCTGTTTTTTTTCAGCAAGACAAGTTTGGAAGTTTTAGGATTTTGTTTAGCATCTTTTGCATATCTTTTAATTTTAGTATATTTTCTTCATATTAGGCCATAATTTGCAAGTTTTCTTTTGTTTAATAAAATACCAAAATATAAACAAAAAAATTACATATTATCCAAAAATACCAAAAAAAAAATCTAAACCCTAATTTGCATCCTCATCTACCTGCCATCATTGCATAATTTACTTTTAAGGGCACTTTTGCTAGATCTGATAAGGGGAGGATTTGATCACCTCTCCTTAGCCCAAAACCACATCCCATGCATTCGGTCCCAAACCTAACTTAAAATTGATTAGACTTAATTTGCCCTAGTGGGCTAGGGACACCAACTGGTCGGGTCCGGGCTAAGTGTTAGATCATTGTGTCAAGCTAACCTGTGTGTGCCTTATGCTCAGTTTCTAGAATGGTAGTTCAGGGATTCAATCCCGAAGGGCTTGTGTGCTGGTCCGCCTACCTGGCCAATCTCTGATTGGTGTCTAGGATTGGCAATCAGGGACCTAACACTCCCCTTACACCTGCCTAGCTGACTACAGGGTTACTATAGGCTAGTTTGCAACCCTGATTGAACACCTAGTTTTGGACTCTAGGTATAGAGAGCTGTAGTTGGTTTGATCGAGTCTTGCATGAGCATTAGATCATTAGTCCCGTCTCATTCACCATCTCCCTGAATCCATGGATCATCTTGATGCTAAAATTGATGCCCTTGGAGAGAGGCTAGTCCAATCCTTCAATCGTAGACTTGATCAACTAGATGCCTGACAAGAAACCTTAGAGAAAACCTGTAGGACCTAAACCAGATCCAAACCTGAACCAGAACTTGAGTCACCTCCCCAGCCTAGGAGAACCTTTCGCCATGACCCTTATTATGATACTGAACCTAGGAGGACCCCAAATCCTGATCCATACAGTGAGGTTGTACCTAGGAGAGCCCATCATCCTGATCCATACTATGATACTGAACCTAGATCCTATGACTCTAGATCCTATTTACCCACATCCTATAAGCCTAGTATATCTACAACCTATAGATCTTATGACTCCAAATCCTATGACTCTAGAACCTATGAGCCCATATACCATGAGCCCAGTAGACCCAAGACCCATAGAGCTGAACCCAAATCTTATGACCCCAGATCCTATAATCCCATGACCCATAGATCTGCACCCTTGTCCTATGAGCCCAGGGAGCCCATAACCCCTAGGTATCAGCCTAGTACTAGTCATGTTCCCCCTAGTCAACTTGAACCCCATAGGACTAGTACCCCCAAATATGAACCAGTAGTAAGCCACTACCCCTTAGGCAACCTAAACCTACTAGGATTAGTGCCCATAATCAGAAACTAGGACCTAGCCAATTTTTTCTTAGTCGACCTTCCCCTACCATCCCTTTGATTGACAAGGCTTACATTAAAGCGGAACTATATGAAGCTTTTGTGAACTTAATGGATGAGTATGAGGGAGAAGAGGAGATACCTTTAGTAGACCTCGAATTAGCTGACCTAGTAGATACCCAGGTAGAAACCAACCCAGAGCTAGTTGTCCTTGACCACATCCAACCTAAAGCTATAGTGGAAGAACAAATAGAGGAAGAGAACCTAGGTACTGCTGCTAGAGCCTTACCCGAGGAAACCATAGAGGAGAGCCAAATTATAGAGTCTAGTCCTAAAATACAAGAACCTGAAGAATTTATTAAGGACATGATCTCTTTGAATCAGTACCATCAGGATGAGCCTCCTCCTATAGTCCCCATTAAGGACCTCTTCCCTGAGATTAATAACCCATCCTTCCGTGAAACCCCATAGATATACCGCCTAAGGTTAGCCTCATTAGTCTAGGATTAGTTCCTGACGCCCCTTCTTTTATCCTACTTCATCCAACTAACCTTGAACCTTTTCCCTACCCTACCAGACTAATTTTGAATCCACTTCCTATTTTCTACCCTTTCCAGATACCTCCAGCATTTCTAGGATCATCAGATTGCATTTAGCTGAGATTAGCATACTGTATGCATTCATCACGCATGTTAGGTTTGCATCTTACTTCTGGCATACTCTTTGGAATTTGCTAGGAGTTCACTATAAATTTTCATGTGCATGTCAAGCTAAGATCAAACCTAGAGAACCTATAATCTGTTAGGCTTAGATCCAAATAGTTCAATCAAATTTCCTACTATAGAAATGCATAGTCAAGTCTATTAGGTGTAGGTTTGAGTCCTTTGCATCATCTTATTAGGAGTCTGCATGTGCTCAGCATGTTCACCACCTGCACTAATTTTGAAATAACTGGCTAATTCCCGAAGATGGATCAAAGAATTTGATATAGTGGATTCTATCTTGGTTAGGCTTAGGCCTAAAAGAAGCTCCATGCTCGCATAGCCAGACCTTTTAAAGTGATAGAGAAGGATTGGATCAAATGCCTATGTGTTAGACTTGCCTTCGGATATGGGCATTAGCTCTACCTTCAATATTACAGACTTGGTTGAGTATAGGGAACCGGCAACGATACCTAGTGAGGCCTTTCGACCTATTCCTTTTCATTGTGAGTGACCCTAACCCAGAGTGTCCACTAACAAATTGGCCTGAGAGAGGAGAACGGATCGAGCATATCCTGGACGATCAAGCCATCACGACCTAGGGCCATGACTATCAACGCTTCCTGGTCCGATGGCAAGGCCGGCCATAATCGGACGATTCGTGGATTTCTCGAGAGGACTTGAAACGCCTCAATCTAGACCTTCTCGAGAGATATGTGAGCCAGTCTGATCTTCACTCGACAGGGTCGAGTTTCTCCCATTCCAGAAGAATTGGTGGGGATACCAAAGGCACCAGAATAAGGCAGAGGCTTCTCAACCCTCTGTGGATCACTTAATTGTCATTCGAGTCCACTGTAATAAAGTTTAGTCCAGCTGAGTTGTTTTTATTTGAGTCCTGTAATTAGTCAGCTCATGTTGAGCTAGTTCAGTTTAGTATTAGTCAGCTCATGTCGAGTTAATTTTATTTTTTTGAGTCCTATCCAAGCATATTGTAGACTCAAGACCACATCATATAAGTGAAGACCAAGTCCAACCTGATTGAAGACATGGAAGTTGAGCCCAAGTTCAACCCAGCTTGAAGACTTGAAGATCCCAGGAGGAGAAAATTAAAACAAGCATAAACCTGAAGCCCTGAACCAGCCGGAAGGAAATTGGGCCAGCCCAGGCCCAGGAAGGAATTAGGATGCCATCTCTTATGGTGACCCTCCCCTTGGTCGGCCACTTATGGTCACCCCCTTGGCCTACCAAGACAAGGAGAGGGAGTCCAAGTGCTTTAGGGATTTCTACCTATGTTACCTTGTATTTTTAGTTAGGGTTTGAAAGGGAGAAGGAGTCCTATGTAAAGTCTAAAGTACCCTTATTTGGGGCCCAAGGTTAAGGGTCTATTTAAGGGACCCTAGCCTCTTGTATGAAGCTTGATTTTTGATATGAAATAAATCTTGAGTTCTTATATTGCTTTGTGTGATTACCCTGCTCTGTGCATAAAGGGGTTTGAGAGTTTTTCTTCTCGGTGTTTAGAACCATCTTCCTGCCACCAACCATCCTTCCAGCCCCTCCAAAACTTTCTTCCCTTTGCTGTTTTCCTTTGTTTTCTTGATTTTCTATGAGTTTTCTAACCCTTGACAGGTCGTTTACAGGTTCTCGAGTTCCTACGAATCCAACAAATCTAGCCAAGCCTCAATCGGACCACCGAGTAGAAAGCCGAATATCCGTGGGTCTCTGGCTCGATTTTCCAGGTTGCATCTGTCGAGGAACGAGAGATCTCTTTGCTGCGATCTTCACCGGGCGCTTCAGATGTTGTCAGGTACACCCCCTCTACCTCCAGTAATTATATTGTAGGAGAACTTGCCCTGATCGAGGCTTCTCAGTCCCGGCGATCCTTCTTTAATACTTTTCTAGGTTCTAATATGCATGCTTGACTTCAAAATTTCATACATAATTTCCTACAACTAATTTTGATATGAAATTCTGGAATTAATCACCTAACCCCACATATAAAATATACAAAATAATTGCATGCATATTAGTCCCGCATCACCAGGACTCCAGCCCAAGACCGGAGCTTAGATCTCCGGCCGAGGGACCTTCGAGCCACGCAGCTCTCAGTCATCAACGTCCTCGAGCCCAGCTCCAGGATGCCAACCCAAGATCGGTGCTCAGATCTCCGGCCAAGGTACCTACAGGCACCACGTCAAAGGAGGCCGCCGTGTCGGACGCTAAGCCAACTCTCCAAACCGGACCGCTCTGCCAAGCTGAGCTGAGCTCCCTCGAGATAATGAACTGAGCTCCGTCCTCCACCAGGTCGGACCGCAAGCTCGGGACACCTAGGCCGGAGCCGCACTCCGTCCTCCAGAGCGAGACCCTCGGAGGTTTGAGCCCTGTGGTCGGAGTCGAGCTCAGTGCTCACGCGCTAACGTGGAGCCTCTCCGAGCGCACGCCCTCTGGACCGGGTCTGCCATCTACCCTCCAGAGCGAGACCCTCGGAGGATTGAGCCCTGTGTTCGGAGTCGAGCTCAGCACTCCTCCACCACGTGGTGCCTCTCCGAGCGCGAGCCCTCTGGACCGGGGCCAAGAAGCTTCCGAGGCTCTGTATTCAAGCCGGAAGTCAGTCAAGCTTCTCAATAAAATGAAGCTGAGGCCAAACTCCCTGATGAAGCTAAGCTCCTCACCAAAGTAAAGCTCTTTGATGAGACCAAGCTCCCTACTGAGATCACACTCCCATTGGAGATAAGGAAGACTAACCCCCACTATGGCTGGGGAAGGCAACATAATTCCCAAAAAGAAGAAGCTGTGAAGGCCCAGTCACTTCACGCACACTATGCAAGACTATGGGGTGGGGTTTTTGTCCTCCACTCCATGCAAACGTGATGAAAAGGGTGATCCTGTCCCTCCACACAATATGGGCATTGGATAGTACAAAACTAATAAGTGCATACGCCATCATCACCAACATTATTCTCGGCCACTTGGTTTGCACAAGGCCAACCACTGTGGAAGCTTGTGATGGCTGCACCTCCACTAGCTAGAGTATGCGATGGCCATGCATGCGCCAGCAGCTCCACCATCCCAAGAAGGAGGTAAGGATCCCTCCTTAATAATAAAAGCTCCTCTCTGGTGCAACTTTGCTCTTCACCAATACAGGAACTCATCCGTCCGACTCCAAGTCCGGTGAGGTTAAGAGCTGAAATCAAGCTCCTCAGTTCAGCCGAGCTGAACTCGATAAAACTGAGCTGCAGCTTCCCACTGAGGTCCACATCTACCGCATGACTCTCAGTTCAGCTCTTGCCTTACTCACAGTCCGGAGATGTCCACGGAGACTCTAAGAAGTCCCGCCATCTACCGAGAAAACTCACAGTTTGGCATTTGCTGTACTTAAAATCCGGAGATGTTCATGGGAAGCTCTGGAGCTCCAACCGTTCTTGACTCGCCTCTTAGCATGGTGAACCAGCAGCTCTACCATCCTAAGAAGGAGGTAAGAATCCCTCCTCAATAATTAAAGTTTCTCTCTGGTGCAACTTCGTTCTCCACCAACACAGGAACACGTCTGCCCGACTCCAAGTCTGGCGAACTCAAATGAAGCCGAGCTGAAATCAAGCTCCTCAACTCGGCCGAGCTAAAGTCAAGCTCCTCACTAAGCCCCACATCTACCGCATGACTCTCGGTTCAGCTCTTGCCTTACTCACAGTCTGGAGATGTCCACGGAGACTCCAAGAAGTCCCGCTATCTACCGAGAAAACTCACAGTTTGGTATTTGCTGTACTCAAAGTCTGCAGATGTCCATGGGAAGCTCTGGAGCTCCAACCGTTTATGGCTAGCCTCCTAACATGGCAAACCAGCAGCTCTGCCATCCTAAGAAGGAGGTAAGAATCCCTCCTCAATCATTAAAGTTTCTCTCTGGTACAACTTTGTCCTTCACCAACATAGGAACTCATCCGTCCGACTCCAAGTCCGGTGAAGTTAAGAGCTGAAGTCCAGCTCCTCAGTGTATCCAAGCTAAGCTCAAATAAAGCCAAGCTGAAGTCATGCCCCTTGATTCAACCGAGATAAAGTTAAATTTTTCAGTTCAGCCGTGCTGAGCTCAAAAAAGGCCAAGCTGAATTCATGCCCCTTGATCCAGCCGAGCTAAAGCCAGGCTCTTCACTAAGCCCCACATTTACCACTTGAATCTCATCCAGAGATACCTACAGATAGCTCTAGGGGTTCAAACATCTGCAGCTCGCCTCCCAGCATGCCAAACAAGCAACTTTGCTACCTCATGAAGGGTGGGCCCATCCGCCTAACTCCAAGTTTGACAAATAAAGATTGGACACCCCGGCACCTAAAGACCGGACACCCCGACACCTAAAGACCGGACACCCCGGCATGTAAAGCTTGAAGTCACCGGATGCCCCGGCACCTAAAGACCGGACACCTCGGCACCTAAAGACCGGACACCCCGACACCTAAAGATCGGACACCCGGTACCTAAAGACCGGACACCCTGGCATCTAAAGCCCGAAGTCACCGGCACCTAAAAATCGGATGCCCCGACATCTAAAGCCCGAAGTCACCAGCGCCTAAAGACCGGACACCCCGGCACCTAAAGACCGGACACCCGGGCTCCTAAAGACCGGACGCCCCGGCATCTAAAACCCGAAATCCCCGGCACCTAAAGACCGGAAATCCCGGCACTCCAAGACCAAAGATACTGGCACCTTAAAGTGGGAAATAATGAAAGTCCCACACCAAAAGCCTCATCAAAAGCTTTGAGGAGTGCTCTTAGCCCAACTATATGCCCGGTCATACCTGTGTGCACCCAAGTTGTGCACCTCACTGACCCCTTCCTCTGTGGCACCGCCTTCTCTCCAGTCAAAGAGGAGTCAATCCGAAATGCTAGCACCATCAAAATGCAGCTAACCTTCGGTCAAGGTACTTACGGGCAAGTGAATTTCAAAAAATACCACTTCCTATTTCTGTTTTGCAGGTATGCTACGACATAGAGCTGAATGGATAAAAACCTACTCCCTTCACCCAAAACGAGGAGAAGTAACACCTTGGACTCAAGGAGTGGGGGCATCTGTTACAGTAGTAACCAACCTATTCAGCCCTGGCACAATGGTGGGTCCACTTGAAGAAATTAGTCCCTATGGAGGTCAGGTCGGTAGCTCGGCCAGCCCACTTCAACCAGGTCAGGTCGGCACCTAGGTCAGCCTAGCCCGACCATTCCTGGAGCCCAGCTCAGCCGGGCTGGCACCTCGACCCAGGTCGGCAGCTTGGCCAGTCCGACCCGGGAGGTACGCACATCCAGATCACTTCGCCAGAGTCATGCCCGCGCGTGTCCGTGCCAGGGGAAATCGACACCTGGCTCTGTACCGCCCAAGCCCGTGCCAGGTCAGCTCTGCACCTCTCCTCGATCCGCGTGCAAGGGAGGCGTGACCTCGACCACCTTCGGCTCTACATCGCCCAAGCGCTGCCCGGCACGGCACCCCGGTGCCTCCGTGCCCGGCACGGTGCGGTCCCGGCGCCTCCGAGCCCGGCATGGAATGCCCGGTGTCTCCGAGCCCAGCGCCTCTGAGTCCGACTTCTCCGGCCCCGCGTGACCCAGTTGCCCGCGCGTCCCCTCCGGCTCCGCCCGAGCCTCGGTGCCTCTGAGCTCGGCATCGCTCTACATGCTCCCCTCCGGCTCCGCCCGAGCCCCGATGCCTTCGAGCCCGGCGCGGCTCTGCATGCTCTCCTTCGGCTCGCCCGACTTTGCCGGCATGCCCAGCACGGCTCCCCCGGCACCTCCGAGCCCGGCGCGGCACACCCAGGGCAACGCGCCCTTGCACCTTGCTCCGTCCACCTGTGGGAGGCCAAGTCCACCGAGCCCTGGGTCCTCTAGCTCGCTCGACCTCGTTGGCGTGCCCAGCGCGGCACCCTCGGCACCTCCAAGCCTGGCGCGGCATGCCTAGGGCAGCATGCCCCGGTGCCTTGCTCCGTCCGTCCACTTGCGGGAGACCAACACCACCGAGCCCCGGCTCCCCTAGCTCGTCATCGCGGCACGCCCGCCTGGCGTGCCCACACCTCAGTCGGGTGGGACCTCGGCTCGTCGGCGTCGTGCCCAGGACCGTCCCCTACGGCTCTAGCCCGTATGCCCGCGGCATGCCCGGCTTCACCCGACTCCGCCCTCGCGTGCCTAGTTTGGCATGCCCCCATGTGCCCAGTTCTACATGCCCACATGGCACCCAGTTCGGCACACCCGCATGGCGCCTGGTACCGTCCGCACCTGCTTCGTGCCCCACCACGCCCATGGTCCTGCTCCGCCCTCCCACGGTCTAGTTTCGACCAGGCACAGCGCGTGGGTCCGTAGTGCGTGGGTTCGCATCCATATGAATGGGGCCTTGCACCTCACCTCGATAAGCAGCATGGAGGCCCGCACGGGCCTTCTCTCGGTCCGCGTTCTTGCATGGCAATCTGGAGTAAAGTCCCAGCCAGCTTGGCACTTCGACACCATGCAGTTCGGCCCCGTTCATGTGTGCTCAGCGCGTCTTACGAGGGGTCCATCCACATGGGCCCGGCGCTCTTTCCAAGGATCCTCCTCCACGTGGGTCCTATGGCACGCCGCCTGACACGCCATCTGCAAGGAAGGTTTGCATTTAAGTTTTCTAAGCTACTGTTTACACTAACTGATGAATAGTGCCCTGCCCAAGGTACTGTACCCCTGCAACAACTTCTTGAACCACCCAGAAGAAGGAGATTCACCAACCCATCATGGCCTCACAGGCTACCCTAGCCTGACAAGTCTACATCAAGACCAACACGCCTCCCCAAAAGTGACAGGAACCCTTCGTCTACGTAAAGACCAGCATGGTGAGGTAAGGGGAGGTAAGAAACAACACACTCCCTTCATTATCACCCTTTGGCAGCAGAGAGTCCCCCAAGCTCTCCGCCTCAGAGGTCTCTTATTTTCCTTCGATCATCCCACTAACTTGATCATCAGAGTGCCTCTGCTAGAATCTCCGACGCAGGTCTTCCCTGTTTTGTAGGTCCACCCGATAGAGGGACGATACAGAGAAGATTTCTCCCACTGGAGAGGTCCACAGGAGGACCACAGTGCAGTATCAAGCCCCTTCATCCCTACAACTATGACTATGTTCTCCTTGATCATCTCCGACCGACAAGCCCAGTGACGTTGGTAGGGAGTCCATTCACCCGGCCACGTAAGAAGCTGCAGGCCATGGCGATCTAGACGGCAACAATAATAACAATGGTATTTCTTGCTAAGCCTACTATATATTACTGACATTTTTTAAATATATTGTTGAAGTGGTGGTTAATGTTGGGGGAAACCAAATTCGGGAGGATTTGATGTGAGCAATAATGCTGGGGAGCAATTCAATTGTGAAGCACCTGCACAGTTGCAGCATAAGATCCGGGAATCATTCTTGCTTTTATCCCAACTACAAGAGGTAGGATTAACATGTGAGACAAATCCTTATGTAGTGCATTGGAACCCCTTGTATCAATCTAAAGTATGGGCCCCACAGCAAGGCATAGTGCATGGAAACCAAGAGGATTGGGTCCAGTCAATGCCAAATCTTATTCACTTGGCAAAATTGGCAAGGGATCAACTCAGTTTCCCATTTCAGCCAATTAATAGGCCGATTTATAGGAAACCATATCCAAAATGATAGGATCAAGTTTTTGAATTCTGAACATGAATAAAGCTCTTGAATTCTCTCATTTTTTGAAGAATGATGTCATGTCAACTATGGACCATGTTGGGAGATTCTCAGTCCAATGTGGAGAAGTAGGCGTCCATAATTTTCTCAAACTAAGATTGTTTGTAGACTCACTTATGGGTTTTTTTTTAGTGGTATATAAACCTTTCTCCAAAATCTATATTTACTTGGCAAGAATTAGCAAGTCAATTTCATGCACAATTTTATAGGATCAAACCATAAGTGTCGGTTGTCAATTTGGCTAGGTTGACATGATAATCTAGTGAATTAGTTAAAAAAATACATGAGCTGATAAAAAAAAGTACAAAATAGATGTTATGTGTTGGCGTAGAACCTTTCTTGATCGGACGAAGCCGCTGGATTGCCGGTTCGCTCCCCCTGCTCACCTACAACAGGTCCCTGACCAGATTTTCTTTGGTGGGGGACAGTCCGATGCCTAAGTCAGGGGCAAGTTCCAGCAACAGAACGGAGAACAGTTATGAAGGGAGAAAATAAAATGGTGGCTAGGGAAGAAAGAGTTGTTCTTTTTCCAGAATTTTTCCTCCTTACCTCGAGTGTCCCCTCTTACCAGTATTTATTGTGGTTGGGCCAGTCTATCATTCGGTATTTTCGCCCCATGATTAAGATGGAGACTAATCAATTTCGTCCCGCCCGTAATCGTAGGAGGTTACCAAAATATACTGGCCAGGCTGGAGGCGTTAGAGTTGGAGCTTGCGACCGCGTGGCCATTCCAAAGTAGCTATGATTTGGAAGTAATGGTCAGGTGATCGCTGTATCCACTTCCGTTATCATGGAGTCGATCGGAGATCCACTTCCATGCCTCCCCTTTATGGGGGAGCTATCATCGTGTCATCGAAATGTCTTCGTCCTGCCTTGCCGGGGAAGTCTGAAGATATTTCAGCTGTTTGTCACGAAGCTTCTCCCTCTAGAATGGGTCGTAGGGCGAACCTGGCATTATCTTCGGGCCCGTCTTCTTCGGATCAGTTTCTTTCAATGGTGCACAGGAGATCGATCGATCTTCAGGATCAAGGTCCTCGGATAAGGCCGAGGACCGGGCCTGCGATGTGATGGGGGGCCGAGCTGCCGCTTCATCTATTATCGTGTTTTTCTCTGGGCATTTCGGTCTAAATGTGTGATTCGAAAAAGATCTGGCGGGCGATCAAACTGATAATCGATTGGTGCTTGAATTGCCATATCCCAACAATCACCCCCCACTCTCAGTTTTCAAGCAAAGATTTGCCTCGAAGAGTAAGAGTACTACTGGGTTATCGTTTCCTTCCAGGAAAAGTACAGCCAATGATGGAGAGACATCCTGTTTGGTCACTTGCAATAACTGTTATATGACTCGGAGATCAAATTGAGGACAACTGTCGCTTCCTTACTGGAGTGTATGAAAAGAAAGGGTTATTCGACGAGTCGTTTCCTTTTTTTCTGCTGCGGCGGTTCGGCCGATCTTTTCATTGGAATTTGGGTGGAAGACGTGGCTCCCTCCTGTCCCTTGGAGAAGGTGAAGGCCTTGTCTATACCGTTAGGTGAGGTCACGTTGATCATGACTTTTGATTCCTTCTGCGTTGGATCATCTTGGCATCGCTAGGAACTTCGTGTCCGTCTCCGGCATTCTATGCATGTGGCGAGCCTAGAGAGGGGGTCCCTTCCCTCGAGGGGGCTTCCTGGGATGCTCCTCATCCTTTTTTAAGGAAAGGGAAGGACTGGTTGAGGAAGCTTCTCTGTCTTTGTCTGTCTTTTGCCTTTTGCTCAGCTCTTTCTCGCTTATGGTCTCCAGCCTTCTCCCGCAGGTAGGGCTCTTTCATTTTTCTGTTGTGTTTCTTTCCCACCATGGCTAAGTCTGTAGGAGCTTGTGCCACCAGTGGGAGGGAGGTTGGGTCTTCTAGTGCTGGCGATGAAGTTAGACCGGAGTTGGTCCCTAGTTCTGTCTCACTTAGAAAGATAGCCCACCTTCAGGAGCGTTATCGTCTACCCGAAGAGTTCCTTTTGATACTTTTGAAACCCGAAGAGTGGGTAAATAGGCCTCCTACCGGGTACGTTGCCATATACGAAGATCATTTGAAGGCTAGTCTTCGTTTCCCGCTGCATCCCTTCTTCATCAAGATTTTTCACATGTACTAGGTCGTGCTCGCGTAGTTGACTCCGAATAGTATTCGGAACATCTGCAGGTTCTTGGTTCAATGTCACATAGCTAATGTGAGGCCTGGGACCAATCTATTTACTTTCCTCTTTGTTTTGAAAAGGGATTTCCATGGCCATGGATGGTGGGTTATTGTCCTCATCCTGGCCGTAAAATAATGAAGGACATGCCCAGCGCCATCCATGGTTGCCCAATTTTGTTTTTGTTTCCTCCACTCAACCATGGAGCTTTAATAATGAGTGGGGAGAGCCTCGTTTGGATGCTAATGCCGATAAGAAGGTTCTGGCGGCCGACCAACCCGACTATACCTTGTTGTCTTGTTTGGAGGCCGTTTCCATCTAAGAGCCGTTAGAGGAGAGGAATCTTCACCTCACCAAAATTAGTGAGTTTCCAATGTTAGGTATAAGCGGTAGAAGACTTCGGCATTTTCCCTTTTCTGTGGTTTTATTGCCCAGCTAATCTCGATAATTGCTTTTATTTGTAGGCGGCAGGATGAGGCCCGATTTGGGCTTGCTTCATGAATCCACCAAGGGGAAGGTGGCTCAAGCATCCTCTCAGAGAACAGAGGTCTGAAAGAAGGCTCGAGGAGAAGGCCTCAATAGAAGCACTTCATTCTCCAGGGGGACACCTGGAGGGGGTGAAGTGCCAGTGATGGTGTTGCCCAGTAAGCAACCCAAGAGGGGGGGAGTGATTGGGTCTTTAAAAAATTATTTAGTTGATGCAATGCAATGCTAAGCAATCCAATCCAACAATCAATTAAGCAAGGTACTATGAATTCAAATATAATGCTCTTAAATAAAAGTACAGTGAAAATAAAGAGCAATAAATGAAAAGCAAGTAGAGAGATCAATCAACCACAAAGATTAAAAAATATAATGGTTCGGTGATATCCAATGCACCTACATCCACTCCTCAAGATCCCCTTAGAAATTCATATAATCACACCGATTACAGTTGATTAGTTTTCCGAGCTCACTAATCAAAAACCCAACTTGTTTTCACAAGGCCAACAAGTCAAAACCTCACTTGGTTTTACGGGCTAACCAAGAACCTAAATGATTTTACGGGCTAACCACCAACCTCCCTTGGTTTTTCGGGCTAACCAAGAACCTAATTGGTTTTCAAAGGCTCACCAATAACCTCCCTTGGTTTTATAATAGGCTAACCAAGAACCCTTACAACAAATAAAGTTTGAAGTAGAGAAATAATATAAGCTTTCTAAAATAAAATGGATATCTCTTTGAAGCTCGATGTAGAGGTCCTTTGAACTTGTTGAAGCCTCTTGAATGCTCAAGAATGGATGATCTTCAAAGATCTTCAAGGCTCTTGAATGCTTGGAGGCTTGTTTTTGCTTGAGAGTAGTTGAATCTTCAATGAATAGGAGTTAAAGCTCTCTTTTCTTCTCTCTTGAATGCTCTTATTTCATTCTCATCAATAATGTCTCTTTTGATTTGATTTGGAGCATATAAATACCTTCTCAAGGCCTCAAAATAGGTTTCGAGCTGTTCGACTTAAAAAACTAGCCATTGGAGGACAAAAGGGTCGAGTTCTGCATTTGAAAAACTAGCCGTTACTGTTCCTAGAACTCCATGTGTCGACACTTCAGGCTGTGAGTCGACACTTCAGGCTGTGAGTCGACACTTCAGGTTGACACTTGAACTTCTTGAGTTGACACCTAGATCAAAATCTTCAATTTGGTTCTCTAAAAATCTCAGATGTGTCGACACTTTCTTAGGTGAGTCGACACTTTGAGTCGATACTTAGCTTCCATTTGTCAACACTTCTGCAGTTCTTCATTTTTAACAAGTTCTGTGGTTTGAAAATCTTAGGCGATGAGCTAATCCATGTGTCGACCTTTAAGTCAACACTTCAGGTCCATGTGTTGACACTTCAGCCATGCCATATGAAACATTCTTTGCATACCGGCTTGAGTCGATGCTTCACTTTCATGTGTCGATACTTGATATCATGTGTCGACACTTTGAGTCGACACCTCACTGAAATCTTCACAGAAATGTTTGAACTTGTGCTGAAACACATTTATACTTAACTCAATTGACCATTCAAGCAAACTTTGATTGTCCAAGTTCTTTTTGAGCAGATCTTTTCATCTAAGCTTGGCTTCTTCAAATAGATAAACTTCAAATTTGTGAGCACCTTTTTCTATAAAAATATACTTCAAGGAAATCATTATTACTCAACTTATACTTAATCATTTTGCTTATCATCAAAATCAATAACGGAGTCAACAATCTCTTCCTTTTTGATGATGACAAAATCCTTAAGTATAAATTGCATAAAAAGCTTTTAAAAGAATTCATCAAGGTGCATAGAACTAAATGAAATAGTTGTATCAAAGTAATTTTTAATATCGACAAGATGTATCAGAATAAGAATGGTGTAATGATTTAAGATTATCAGAGCAAGTTGTAATGATTGAGAGTATCAGAGCTTTGGGATATATATGAAACATAATCACATGTATCGTAATACTCTACAAGAAAATTCAGCAATAAGTAAAGCTCCCCGTGAATTGATAATCCATAAAATAATTTGTAAATATCTTTTCAAACATTTAAAGAGGGGTTTTATGATGAAATTCACTTTAAAAAGGATTTTCAATGAAAACAAAGTATAGCTCCCCCTTTCTTAAGGAATTTGTAAATAATTTCAATTCAAGTTTTCAAAATAATTTTCAATTTTTGCAAATACTCTTATTTATCCTTTGCACATCACAAATACACTTTACATTTATACTTTAATCTTTACTACTCCCCCTTTTTGTTATCATTAAAAAGGTAGGAAGGCAATAGAATTGAGATATTGAATTGAAGTGCAATGTAGACAATTCATAAAGATAATGAAATAACAAGGAAATTTAAATCATTCATTCATTTAAAGTCACAAACATGAAGTACAACATGATATCTCATTTCAAGTCAAAATTTGTACAACAAAAGACAAAACATACATAGATGCATTAAAGTAAACTATCTAAAAATATATAAATATTCTAATCCTCATCTATATCATCATCATCATCATCAGAAGATGATCCAATCTCAATCGATCCTGTATCAGTAAATGATCGAGCTCGAGGCCACATCAATCTGAGATCTCGGAGTCGGGTCCTGGTCGGTCATGGAGGGGTACGATGACCATGTCCTCTGCATCAAGCATATGTCCGACCTTTGGCTGGAGCAATAGAGGTAGAAGCAATGTCCTCCGCAGGAATGGAATTGATCGGGTTGACAGTCTCTGCGACTGCCGGAAGTGGCATGCGATTAAAGGAGGGACCAGAATCAAGATACTGAAAGCCAGGTGTATAAAACCCAAGCTCTCGGATAAGTGAGGATTTATAAATAGTAGGAGTATCAATAGAGGGTGTATCAAAAATAGGGGTATCAACTGATGATACGATAGGTGTATCAAAGATAGATGTATCAGCTGAAGAATGAACAGGTAAGTCTGTAATCGATGAATCAACGATAGGAGTGTCAATAATGGGTGAATCGACAATGGGGGTATCAACAATAGGTGAATGAACAACAAAAGAATCAATAACTAGTGAAAGAATGGAATCGGAACATGATCAACTGATTTGGGAGGAGAGGATGGGACTGGAGTCTAGATAGATGAACTAGAAGGGTCATGAGTCAGACTCCTGGGCAAGTCTGCCATCACCTTCACCGCTGGCTCTGTAGTTAGATCTAGAAAATAAAATCCATCAGAGTCAGTCTCCTCATCATCTTCATCAATATCATCACCATCAACATCATCTCCATCAACAATAAGTGCTGGAGCAGGTGAAGCAGTATCCGCAACTGGAGTACTCACTAAAGGTCTGGACAGTGCGGTCAGTATAGCTGAGATGCCATCACTTAGTCCACTATGGCTCTCTCTAGTCTGAGCTATGAAGCAGTCACCATCTCCATCAATATCATCACCATCAACATCATCTCTATCAACAACAAGTGCAGGAGCAGGTGGAGCAGTATCCGCAACTGGAGTACTCACTAAAGGTCTGGACAGTGCGATCAGTATAGCTGAGATGCCATCACTTAGTCCACTATGGCTCTCTCTAGTCTGAGCTATGAAGTAGTCAAGATGCTGCCTAATGATCAGAAGATCAATCTCAATGCATCTGACTCTGTCTAATAAGCTATCAGAAACTACTGGAGTCTCCATCTGAGCTGGCTGAGGATGTGCTGAAGTAGTAGGATCAGACTGAGATGCAATCTCTGGCTGTGCTGCTGTCTCAGGTTGACTCTCGCTAAGTCCTGCCTCGCCGAAGAGGATGTGCTCCTCCTCTGTAGCATCATCGTCATTAGCTCTGTCCTGGGCCTGACCAGATATCCTGCGAGTCCACTAGCCTTGGAACAGATGGTAACCTATCCGGTGTAATGACCTGATGTCATACACATCAGTATGAAGTAGCATGCGGAAGGGCTCATTCTCAAAGTTGATGCCATACTCTCTGAACAGAACAGTCAACCCCATCCCATAGGGCAGACAGAGTCACTTGTTGACGCCTCCGTCGTCTGGTAAATCATAAGCACTGGAAGGCAGATAGGCGTTCGCTGAACCAAAGAGACCATCACTAGCAACTCCCGCTCAATGATGTAATCGAAGCATCCGGTCTTCGACAAAAGTATTTGGGCAACAATGTGGTGCAATAATCTCATCTCTGCTGACAGTTGGGATGCGAGTATCGGTGGCTCCCTTAGGCAATATATCAGACTCAAAGATACACTAGAGTCCACTCACTCTGTCCATCAAGTTGTCCACCACTGAACCAATCATTGGAATGTCCCAAACTCTACTCAGTACCTCTAAAGTGATTGGGATATCCCGGCCTCTCACCTGTGCCATCCATCCATCAGTCCCATGGACGAGTGATCCATAAAACTCTCGAATAAGCCCGGGGTTAAACCTCTCTCTCAGTGAGCAAAAAGATGTCAATCCAGCCTATCAAATCCACTGTCTGATCCTAAAATGCTATTGGTCAACAAAAGTGAAGTCCACTCCTCATTCCTCGATGACGGTCTTTGAGCTCATCCTACTAGAAGCTACAAAAAGTGGTCATGCAAGTGGATCAGGAGCTCTAGCATCGTGTCTAGCCTTTGTTCTTTGTTCTTCCTCCTGATTGGACTAACGAGGGCGATGGACTACTTGCTTTCGGGGTCCCATTGCTTAGAATAAGGATTTGGGTGAAAATCTAGGATTTCTAAGGCTCAAAATCCAAATAGAAACCGAAATGAAACAAAATCTGAACAACCAAGTGCTTCAAATGAAGAATCAATGGGTTTAAATCATGAAATAGAGGGAAGGAGTGAGGAATACCTTAAGTCATGTGTCGGCTCGAGAGAGATGAAGAAATGGGGAGAAAAATGCTTCGGAATGCCTTTATTTTCGGTTTACTGCCATTCAAGTGTCGACTCATGAATGTGTCGACACATTCAGGTGTCGACTCATGAATGTGTCGACACATTCAGGTGTTGACACATCAATGTGTCAACACATCGACTTAAAAATAAAAAAATAAGAGATTGAAGTGTTGATCAAAATCAAGCATAATTCAATGGAACTTAACAAGATTAGCAAAGTTTGATCATGATTATTGTCAAAAATGATTGATTTGAGTCAAAGATAGGAAAAAAATTAATCAAAAGGATTAATGATCCCGAGCTCTCTTCTAATCATACAAAATCGATCTTCTATAAGAGGTTTAGTTAAGATATCAGCTAATTGAAATTCAGTACTAATAAATTCAAGCACAATATCATTATTTTCAACATGATCTCTAATAAAGTGATGTCTAATTTTAATATGTTTACTCTAAGAATGTTGAACAGGATTTTTAGTCAAGCAGATAGCACTGGTATTATCACATTTAATAGGTGTACTAGCCAATTTGATTCCAAAATCTTCAAGTTGTTGCTTAATCCATAAGATTTGAGCACAACAACTTTCTGCTGCAATATACTCAGCCTCAGTTATGGATAGTGCAACTAAAGTTTGTTTCTTGCTAAACCATGAGATTAAGTTAACTCCAAGAAATTGGCAAGTACTACTAGTACTCTTTCTATCCAATTTACAACTAGCAAAATTAGCATCAAAATATCCAATCAATTCAGCAGATGAATCTCTAGAATACCATAAACTAATATCAATAATACTAGATAGATATCTAATAATGCGCTTAACAACTATCAAATATGATTCTTTAGGTTTAGATTGATATCTAGCATACATGCATACACTGAATATTACATCTGGTCTACTAACAGTTAAGTATAGTAAAGAGCCAATCATACCTCTATATAACTTTTGATCTATTGATTTATCATGTTCATATTTATCAAGTCTACAAGAGGGGCTCATAAGCATACCTATTGCTTTAGTAGTCTCCATCCCAAACTTCTTTATAATCTCTCTTGTATACTTAGCTTGGTTGATGAAGATTCCATCTATAGTTTGCTTGATCTGGAGTCCAAGAAAGAAATTGAGTTCTCCCATCATGCTCATCTCGAACCCACCCTGCATTAGCTTAGTAAACTCTTGACAAAGAATTTTATTAGTAGCATCGAAAACGATATCATCAACATATATTTGTACTACTAACAAATCACTATCTTTCCTTTTCAAAAATAGTGTTTTATCAACATGGCCTCTAGAAAATTCATTTTCAATTAAAATTTTGCTGAGTCTCTCATACCAGGCTCGAGGTGCTTGCTTTAATTCATGAAGTGCTTTTCCAATTTAAAAACATGATCAGGATGTGCATGATTTTCAAATCCAGGTGGTTGTTCAATAAAACTTTTTTTGTTATAAACCATTTAGAAAATCATTCTTAACATCCATTTGAAATAGTTTGAAATTCATAAAAAAAGCAAATGCTAATAATAGTCTAATTACTTCAAGTCTAGCAACATGAGCAAAAGTTTCATCAAAATCAATCCCTTCCTCCTAGTTATAGCCTTTAGCAACTAGCCTAGCTTTATTTCTAACAACAATTCCATTTTCATCTAATTTATTCCTAAATACCTATTTTGTGCCAATAATAGAAACATTAGATGATCTTTCTATTAATGTCCACACATTATTTTTATTAAACTGAATTAGTTTATCTTGCATGGCATTAATCCAGTTAGGATCTTTTTCAACTTCTTCAAAATATTTAGGCTCTATTTGTGATACAAAAGCTATATAATCACATTCATTTCTAATTGAGTCTCGAGTTCTTATCCCTTTAGATGGATCACCTAGGATTAATTCCTTAGGATGTCTATGAGCATACCTCCACTCCTTAGGTAGATCTTGATGCTTTGAAGTGTCTTCTCATTTCTCATTCTTGTCTTGATCTTCTTCACTCGGCTGAGGGGGTTGATTATTTAGTGTCAACTTTTGAAGCTTGTCAGCACCTATGCATTCATCAGAAGTATCCTCTTTTTTGGAGGATTTGTTAGTAAATTCTTCAAAAACAACATGCACTGACTCTTCTACAACCAAAGTTCTTTTTGAAAACTTTGTATGCTCTACTTGATGTGGAGTATCCTAAAAAGATACCTTCATCAGACTTGGCATCAAATTTTTCAAGATTATCTTTTTTATTATTTAAAATAAAACATTTACAACCAAAAACTCGAAAATACTTTAAAGTTGGTTTTCTTTGATTCTAAAGTTCATATGGAGTTTTCTTCAAAATAGGATAAATTAAAACTCGATTCAAAATATAACATGCGGTATTAATAGCTTCAGCCCAAAAATATCTTGGCAAATCATTTTCACAAAGCATAGTGCGTACCATTTCTTCTAAAGTATGATTTTTTTCTACTACCCCATTCTGCTGAGGTGTCCTAGGTGTAGAAAAGTTATGTTCTATTCCTTTTTCATTAAAAAAGTTTTCAAAATCTTGATTTTCAAATTCAGTTACATGATCACTACGAATGCAAACAACTGAAATACCTTTTTTATTTGAGACTTTTTGATAAAACTTTATAAAAGCAGAAAATGATTTATATTTATGTGCTAGAAAGAAAACCCATGTAAATCTCGAAAAATCATCCACTATGACTAATCCATATCTCTTGCCTCCTAGACTTGATATTCTAGTTGGTCCAAAGAGATCCATATGAAGTAGTTCTAGTGGCCTACTAGTAGTTACAAAACCTTTTGGTTTAAAAGAAATTTTAACTTGTTTACCAAATTGACATGCTTAACAAATTCTATCTTATTCAAAACAAAGTTCATGTAAATCTCTAACTAAATTCTTTTTGTAAAGTTTTGAAAGAAGATACATACTAGCATGCCCTAATCTTCATGCCAAAGCCAACTAGTCTCATCCTTAGCAGAATTCATTGCAACAAGGCATTCTCGATTAGGCAAAAATAGATCATCTAAATCTACCAAAAAACATTACCATGCCTTTTTCTAATGAATTATAGTTTATTTATATCCGGACTAGCAATCATGCAATAAGATGATTTAAAAATGACTTGAAAACCTTTATCATAAAATTGACTAATGCTCAAAAGATTGTGCTTCAAACCATCAGCTAGAATACGTTACTAATACAACTAGAAGGAGTTATGTGAACCTTACCAACACCAATAATTTTTTCTTTACCATTATCCTCGAAGGTCACACTCCCTCCATTCAAAGCTTCAAAAGAAGTGAATTGCTTCACATTTCCCGTCATGTGCCTTGAGCAACCACTATCAAGATACCAAAGTCTTTTGTTCTCCTTGGTTGCAAGACACACCTGTAATAAAATCAAGCTTTGTTTTTAGGTACCCAAGCCAACTTGGGTCCTTTAGGGTTAGCACTTAAAATGGTTCCTTTTGGAACCGATACTTTATCAAAAGAATTAATTTTTCTTAAATTGTATTGAAAAGATTTAAGACCTAACTTTTTATATGAAAAACATGTTATGCTGGATGATGCAGGTACAAAAAAGTTTTTGAAATACTTTTGTTGTTTCTGTGGTCTAAAACCTAAACCTGCTTTATTGAAAATGGCTCTTTGACTATTCAAAAGTAGGTTTAATTTTTCTGAACTATAGATAAATTTTTCAACAAAAGGCTTCATCTTTTCAAGTTCATTTTTGTACTTAGCATTTTCCAATTCTAAATCTTTATTTTTTTTTAAAAGATCACTATTTGAAATAACATTTTTGGATCTTTTCAAAACTTCATTCTCCATTGACAAAGCATTAATTTTCTTTTCTAAAACATCCAATTAGATTTCAAATCAGTAACTTTATTTAACAAAGAATTATTTTCAAAAGAAAAACTATTTGCATACTTTTTCAACTTTTTATTTCCACATAAAATCAGTTTATAATCATGTATAAGTTCATCAAAAGCATTTCTAAGCCCATCAAAAGTAAAATCTATTTCGGTATCGAAATTTACCTTATCTTGCTCTTGATGTGCCATTAAACAGAGATTAGGAACTTATGTCTGCTCTTCTTCAAAATTGGAGTCTTCACTATTACTCCAAGTGGCCATCATTGCTTTCTTTCTAATTTCTTCCTTGACTTCTTAAGAAGAGGGCAATCAAACTTGTAGTGTCCTGGCTTCTTGCACTCGAAGCATGTAGGTATTTCCTTCTCCTTCTCCTTTTCCTTTTCCTTCTCTTTCTCTTTCCCTTTATCTTTTGATTGAAATTTCTTTTTGTAAGGAAACTTCCTCCTCTTCATGAATCTTCTGAATTTCCTTGCAAGGAGGGCTTCTTCACCTTCATCATCTTCTTCTTCTTCGAACTCATCTATTGAGGATTCTTCTTATATGTTTGATTTGAAAGCAATCCCCTTTTTCTTTTTGTCCATGTCTGTTGACTTTTATTTCTAATTCAGCTCATAAGTCATGAGCGATCCCACTAGCTGCTCTAAAGGTAGCTTGTCAATGTCCTTGGCTTCTTGGATTGCGGTCACCTTCGGATCCCACGATGTTGGAAGTGACCTGAGGATTTTATTCACAAGATCAGCATTAGACATTACCTTTCTAAGACTTCTCATTCCATTTATAATATTTATGAATCTTGTATACATATCAGTGATAGATTCATTAGGTTCCATTCGGAACATCTCATATGTGTGCACTAACATGTTCACTTTAGTATTTTTTACTTGATCAGTACCCTCATGGGTAACTTCAAGTATGTCCCATATTTTTTAGCAGAGGTGCGTGTAGATATTCTATTGAATTCACTAGGATCTAATGCACAATAGAAGAGATTCATTGCCTTGGCATTGATCTCGGATTGCTTAATATCATTTTCATCCCAATCCTCTTCGAGCTTTGGGATGGAAACACCATTAACCACTACTAAAGGAATATGAGGACCTTTATTTACAACTCTCCATAAATTATAATCGATAGAATGCATATAAATTCTCATCCTAGTTTTTTAATATGTATAATTTGATCCATTGAAAAATGGAGGTCTATTTGAGGCTTGACCCTCAACTACGCTAGTACCAATTGGGGCTGCCATAAATCTTTACTCAAAATGGTATAGCCTATATACTGAGAATAGGGCTCTGATACCACTTGTTGCCCAGTAAGCAACCCAAGAGGGGAGATGAATTGGGTCTCTAAAAAATTATTTACTTGATGCAATGCAATGCTAAGCAATCCAATCCAACAATCAATTAAGCAAGGTACTATGAATTCAAATATAATGCTCTTAAATAAAAGTACAGTGAAAATAAAGAGCAATAAATGAAAAGCAAGTTGAGAGATCAATCAACCACAAAGATTAAAAAATATAGTGGTTCGGTGATATCCAATGCACCTACATCCACTCCTCAAGATCCCCTTAGAAATTCACATAATCACACCGATTACAGTTGATTAGTTTTCCGAGCTCACTAATCAAAAACCCAACTTGTTTTCATAAGGCCAACAAGTCAAAACCTCACTTGGTTTTACGGGCTAACCAAGAACCTAAATGATTTTACGGGCTAACCACCAACCTCCCTTGGTTTTCCGGGCTTACCAAGAACCTAATTGGTTTTCAAAGGCTCACCAATAACCTCCCTTGGTTTTACAATAGGCTAACCAAGAACCCTTACAACAAATAAAGTTTTGAAGTAGAGAAATAATATAAGCTTTCTAAAATAAAATGGATATCTCTTTGAAGCTCGATGTAGAGGTCCTTTGAAATTGTTGAAGCCTCTTGAATGCTCAAGAATGGATGATCTTCAAAGCTCTTCAAGGCTCTTGAATGCTTGGAGGCTTGCTTTTGCTTGAGTGGTAGAATCTTCAATGAATAGGAGTTAAAGCTCTCTTTTCTTCTCCTTTGAATGCTCTTATTTCATTCTCATCAATAATGCCTCTTTTGATTTGATTTGAAGCATATAAATACCTTTCCAAGGCCTTAAAATAGGTTTCTAGCTGTTAGACTTGAAAAACTAGCCATTGGAGGGCAAAAGGGTCGAGTTTTGTGTTTGAAAAACTAGCCATTACTGTTTTTAGTACTCCACATGTCAACACTTCAGGCTGTGAGTCGACACTTCAGGTCGACACTTGAACTTCTTGAGTCGACACCCAGTTCAAAATCTTCAATTTGATTCTCTGGAAATCTCAGATGTGTCGACACTTCCTTAGGTGAGTCGACACTTTAAGTCGACACTTAGCTTGCATGTGTTGACACTTCTGTAGTTCTTCATTTTCAACAAGTTCTGTGGCTTGAAAATCTCAAGCGATGAGCTGATCCATGTGTTGACACTTTGAGTCGATACTTCAGGTCCATGTGTTGACACTTCAGCCATGCCATTTGAAATATTCTTTGCATACCGGCTTGAGTCGTCACTTCACTTTCATGTGTCGACACTTGGTGTCATATGTCGACACTTTGAGTCGACACCTCACTGAAATCTTCACAAAAATATCTGAACTTATGCTGAAACACATTTATACTTAGCTCAATTGACCATTCAAGCAAACATTGATTGTCCAAGTCCTTTTTGAGCAGATCTTTTCATCTAAGCTTGGCTTCTTCAAATAGATAAACTTCTTCAAATTTGTGAGCACCTTTTTCTATAAAAACATACTTTAAGGAAATCATTAGTACTCAACTTTTACTTAACCATTTTGCTTATCATCAAAATCAATAACGGAGTCAACAGATGGATTCTCGGTAAAGCCTTCACCAGTTGAACATTTGTCGAGGGCTAACTCCCTGATCCAGATTAGGGAGAGCCCATCTCTAGTAGTCGACATACCATTGCCTTGCCCCCTACCATAGATAGGGGGAAGGCACCATAAGTTGAGGAGGAATCTGTAAGGCGGATTCCTCTGGGTTGGACTCCTTTGGGCAAGGATTGTCATGTGGACCCCTTGTAGTTCTTTGACACGGGGGGTCTCGCCATCCCTGATGTGGCTAGGCGAGTGCTGAAGGGAGTCTTGCTGCCCCATGACTTGGCCATTATCCGGGGTTGGAGCCTTGCCAAGGTGTTCGATTCCACCTTTTCCTCTTTTCTGTAGGTAGAGCAGTCATCATTTCTTTTGTTTTCATCAGGCCATTCAGGCTATGACTAATCTTAAGCTTCCTTATGCTTCATTATGTTGGTATAGTTGCTCTATGACATCACTTTCTTAGAAGAAGGGCTGGGGAATGTCGATAGTGTCATTCATGGTTTGAAGGAGAAGCTTTAGGTGGCCAGGGCCAAAAGAAAGGTGGCCGAAGAACTGAAGCAATCTATGGAGGAGCAGCTTACCCGTAGGGACGCCAAAGTTCAGGATCTGAAAGGCGAGCTGAAGAAGGCTCAACTGAGGATCTCTGAGCAGGAGGCAAAGTTAAGGAAGAAGAAGAAGTAGGTTCACTCCTTGGAATATTCTGTCAAAGAAAACTAGGAGAAGGCAGAAGACTTGGCTAAGATGACCAAGGAAGCGATCAGGAGATCCAATGAGGTGACTCTGAAAGTTGATGTAGCTATGAAGGAGTCTGAAGCTTTAAGAGAGCAGGCGGCTAAGCGGTCGAAGACTTTAAAAAGTCTTCGTAGTTCAAGAAGGAAGTAACCGAAGCCAGCATGTTGAGTTACCAATATGGCTTCAACGACGGACTTAGTTGGGTCGGGGAAGTCTTCCCTGATCTCGACCTTTCTAGCATCCCAGTAATCAAGATTAAGGAAGAAGAGGAGGAGGAGATCACAGCCCTCGCTGAGTCTGAAAAGGCACCGGACCAAATTGAAGAAGTCCCGGTTGTGGCTGAAGAGTCGATCATGGATGATCCAGTAAGACCGATCCAATCTGAAGAGGCTTAGGCTGAAGAGACATTGGCCTTGGCCCAGATCGAGGAGGTCCTTCCATCTCAAATTGAAGAGTTCCTCCATTCCGTTGATCCGGGGGTTTGTTCAGTTGGTTCATAGGGTCCGATAGGCTTCGAGTCTTGTATTTCTTGCCTTCTTTTCTGTTGACATGTAATTGGCAGCTATCCTTTGATGAATGAAAGGCTTCCTTTTCCTTCAGAGGATGGCAATATCTGAATTGGAATATTAAAATTTTTCTCTAAGTGTAGAGTCCTCGATCTTGGTTTTGACTAGGGCGTTGAGCCGGGCCGTATGATTTTTTTCCAAGTCGATTCTTTCCGAACACAAATCTTGTCCCTTAGTTTTCAGGATTCATAACTAGGAAATTTCATTTCCAGGGGTGACTCTTGGTTCCTGGAGTCTGCCAGTCGTGATGCTATTAGCAGGGAGGGAATCATCATGCAGGTCGCGATACCAATGCGATCGGAACCATAAAGGCCGCACTTGTAAAGAACTAGAATGAATGTAGCTTTTAATTTCTAGTGGTCCCCCATAGTATGCAGATCGGGGGCCCTCGTCAATTAGGGCAAGCATGTGTGGCATGCCCAGAGATTTATTGGAAATAAGAGCATTTAACTTGAGCTTTCAGTAATCTTGATATAAGGAAAATGGGTCTCCTGGGTTGAACTTTATCTGCTCCTGGCGAAGTTGCTCCCAGCACCATTTTTACCTCCTTTATCCCTTGTTATTAGAGGGGCTTGTTGTGGCATGAAGCCAAATGTAGCACAGCTCAGGGAGGCAACAAGAAGGAGGTCGATGAGGGGCCTCCCAGTGAGGAGATTAGACCGACAGTGGAGATATATCTTGGCATTGCCGCACGTTCAGGTTGGGAGCAGCACCCCAGTCGAGATAGGTTCTTCCTCAGGGAAGGAACGGGCCTCTCCTGGAAGAGCCGTGCTGTCTGGGCTGTCTGGGGGGTCGAGCCTGCCACATGCTGGCGGGATTCCCTTGTGCGTCGAAGATGTCAAGCCTGCGATTCCGACCATGGAGGGGAGGAGCCCCGTGGGGTGTGATGCACCTGCCACTAGGACGAGAGGTGGGAGCTCGACGATCCTTTCTCCTCTATCCTTCCTGGAATACAACAGGTAGGTTTTGGCATGTGTGTCGTATGCCCATGCATGTCAGCCAGGCTGATCTTGCACGTGCTTCTCTTTGGCAAGTTTCTCACGACCTTTCCTTACTGGAGAAAAGCGTTCGTGAGTCTATCGGCTTCGGCGAAGACCTCCAAAGTCAGGTGACTTCAGCCATAGCTGAAAGAGATGCTACCGAGGGGCCTCGGATTACCGCAGAAGGGGAGTTGGGTAAGGCCATGGCCTCCAACGATGTCTTGAGAAGACAAATGGGGATGCTCCAAGTGCAGGCGGCAGACATGGTGACTATTCTGCAGAAGAAGAGAAGGAAGGTGATCTCTCTCGAGCTGCTGTTGGGGGAGTGTCTTCGGGATGCTGAGGAGTTGAAGACTTAACGAGCCGAACTGAGAAGGAGGATTAGTGAGATGGAGACGGATCTTTCAGTGGCCAGTCCGAGGGTGGCGCAGGCTGAGGAGAGGTCTTTCCAGGCCGTTGAGGCTTACAAGGGCTCATAGGCCTTTAAAGATGAGGTGCATGAAGCCGCGAGGAGAGTTATCTCCTTGGCCATGCTGACTATTTGGGCAAAGTTAGGAGGCTTTACCCCAAATCTGGACTTCTCTTTGATCGCCATTCCGGGAGACGGGGCCGAGGCAGTAGGGGCTCCAACCGAAGTGACTTCGATGCATCGTGCTAAGGGTGATGGGACAAAGTCTTGATTTTTGCTTTGACTGCTAAAGGGGTTGACGAAGGATAAAATTGTTACTTTTTCTCCTTTTTTTTTTGTCAACCAGTTGTAATGTCTCCTTTTGAAATGAGGGTCTCTCCTCTTTGAAATAAACGACTGATTTTCTTTGAGTTAATCTCTTTTGAGTCAATCATCTTTCTATGGGTGCGTAGAAGATTGGTCGGTTGTCTGGTAGTAGGTATCTAGGGTAAGAAATTTAGAGTCGGCGTCTTCGGTCTGATTTGAAGACTAACTCTGAAGTGAAATCGTAGTACCATTGGGTCGTTGTTGATTCCTTTAGCACAGTCGACCGGTTTGGAGAGGACCTGACCATTTTTTTGGATCAGGATTGGTCCCAGTTGGACTGGTGTTGACCATCCATCAAGGTCATCTCCTCTGAATTAATGGTCATATGGTGGACAGATGTCATCCCGTCATCGGCAATTGGGTTGGAGGACATCGAGCACATTCTCTGTTGTCACTGTTAAACACGTTGGTATTCGAGCAGCTGTGCTTCCATACATCTTGGGAGCCGCCAAGTGTTCCTTTTCGAAGATGGCCATTGATGTCATACCCATACAAAAAGGGCCGCTCCAGATTCGAAGCATTGTTGAATCCTTTCTCGAGGGTGGTTATTAATGAGCGTATCATCTCTGGAAAGGCCGTCCAGGTCTCGAAGCATCACTTCGACACGTGGTGCCTTCCAGTTGGTTCAGAGGAAGAAGTGGGATACGCCCTCTGCGGGCGTTAGTGGGCATGAAGTGCTGTTAAAAAGGACTCATCTTCTTGCTTTTCGAATGGTAGAGAGGTAAATCCTTGCTCTAAAAGTCGCTTTCTTCTTCCCTCTTAGTAGTCTTTGAACATGAAGTTTAGCCTGGTGGAACTCCAAGGGATGGCCCGGAAGAGGGCCGCCATCCTAGAACAGAAGGTGAGCCCAGTGGGAAGGCTCATCGGGGTGATGACAGTGAAGACCTCTGGTTCGGGGACGTGATCCGTCTGGAGAGGAGGGTACGGGTGTTGGAGGCCCAGCTGGAGGAGGCGAGGGCTCATGTTATGGAGGCCGTCGTGGAGGTGGAGGAGGCCAAGAAGGAGGTGGCAGGGGCCGTCACCAAATTCTTGGCATCGTCGACCTTCAAAGAGGAGGTCACTGAGGCGGTCCTGGACTCCTACCACTGGGGGTTTCGGGAGCACCGGGACAAGGCCTTCCACTACTATGACTTGAAGGGCCTGGAGAACATCAGACCTTCCATCCCCTTCCCAGGGCATGAAGATGACCTTGACTTCAAGGAGGAGTCGAAGTCTGATACAAAGGGAAGTCCGGAGCCTCCCCAAGCACTTCCCGAGGGCTCGGTGCCGTTCGCCGTCATGGGAAGGGGCCGGCCGCTGGTCTTTGAGCCGCCCCTTCCAGTATCTGCTTCTGCTCTTCCTTTTCTTTTCTCTTTTTCCTTTCTTCTTTTTTTTTTTTGTGTAAAGTTCTTTCTTTTGATGAATGAAGATACTTTTCTTTTTCTAAGAAAGGCTTACCCCACGATATTATGGATTGTGTAGAGTTTGCCACTAGGATAGATTGGTCAAGTCGTTCCTTGGGACATCTGTTGTTGATAAGGCGAGCAATTTGAGCTTGCTTCGGCATGTTTTTGGGTTTTCCATAGGACGTTCAGACCATCCCTGTGCCTTCTTTTGAAGTTAAGGTAGGCTGATTAGGCCCGCCCTGGTGCGTCTTCAGATTCACCGTAGGGTAGGTTACGTAAACCATCCCTGCATCTTTGGTTGATCATAAGGCAGCCTGGTTGGGCTTTCCTTTGCACTCGTCGGGCATACCGATAAGGTGAGTGGATCAGACCCACCTTTGTGCTTTTGATCATAAGGTCGCCTGGTTAGGCTTCCTTTGCACTCGTCGGGCATACCGATAAGGTGAGTGGATCAGACCCACCTTAGTACTTTTGATCATAAGGTCGCCTGGTTAGGCTTCCTTTGTGTTCGTTGGGCATACCGATAAGGTGAGTGGATCAGACCCACCTTTGCGCTTTTGATCATAAGGTCACCTGGTTAGGCTTCCTTTGTTCTCGTCGGACATACCGATAAGGTGAACAGATCAGACCCACCTTTGTGCTTTTGATCATAAGGTTGCCTGGTTAGGCTTCCTTTGCACTTGTCGGACATATCGATAAGGTGGGTGGATCATACCCACCTTTGTGCTTTTTTGCTGGTTGTGCCGAGTGGACCACTGGGACCATTTCTATATCGTTGATTGATGGCAAAGTAGGTCGTTCAGGCTCATCTTCAATCAGACTTTTTGTAAAAGCCTTCCTTTGGTGGGAGTGTTAATTTATAGTATTTACGGAGGTTTTGTACATTCCAAGGCCGAGATAGCATGATGCCATCCAAGGTCTCGAGTCGATCATTCTTGGATGTATGACCTCCTTGATTTGGTAGGGTCCTTCCCAATTAGGGGAGAGTTTTCCTTGTTTCATCATCCTGGACACTTTGGCTCTCCTTAGCACCAAGTTTTCGGGTCGAAAGGTTCGCTCTTTCACTCTGGAGTTATAATATTTAGTGACCCCTTCCTGGCGCACCAATCAGTTGGCGTAGAACCTTCTTTGACTAGACGGAGCCACTGGATCGTCGATTCGCTTCCCCTGCTCACCTGCAAAATAGGTCCTTGATCAGATTTTCTTCGGTGGGGGACACTCCGATGCCTAAGTCAGGGGCAAGTTCCAGCAATAGAATGGAGAGCAGTTCTAAAGGGAAAAAATAAAATGGTGGCTAGGGAAAAAGGAGTTGTTCTTTTTCCAGGATTTTTTCTCCTTCCCTCGAGTGTCCCCTCTTACCAGTATTTACCATGGTTGGGCAAGTCTGTCATTCGATATTTTTGCTGCAGGATTAAGACAGAGACTAATCAATTTCATCCCGCCCGTAACCGTAGGAGGTTACCAAAAGATACTGGCCAGGCTGGAGGCGTTAGAGTTGGAGCTTGCGACCGTATGGCCATTCCAAAGCAGTTATGATTTGGAAGTAATGGTCAGGTGACTGTTGTATCCGCTTCCGTTATCATGGAGTCGATCGGAGATCCGCTTCCATGCCTCCCCTTTATAGGGGGCTATCATCGTGTCATCGAAATGTCTTCGTCCTGCCTCGCCGAGGAAGTCCGAAGATATTTCGGCCATTTGTCATGAAGCTTCTCTCTCCAGAATGGGTCGAGGGCAAACCTGGCATCGTCTTCGGGCCCATCTTCTTCGGGTCAGCTTCTTTTAACGGTGCGCAGGAGATCGACCTTTAGGATCAAGGTCCTCAGATAAGACCGAAGATCGGGCCTACAACATGATGGGGGGTTGAGCTACCGCTTCATCCATTCTCGTGGCTCCCTTTGGGCGTTTCGGTCTAAATGTGCGGTTTGAAAAAGATCGACGGGCGGTCGAACCGATAATCGACTGGTGCTTGAACCGGCATATCCCAACATTATGCATTATTAAGAGAGGTTGAATATATTACAATTACTCAAAACAACCATAATCTAGAATTGAGGACAAAATTTTCTAGTAAGGAGTTTCTTGATTTGTTCTAGTTAACATCTTAAGCTATTAATCATGAGAATATACTTAGAGAAGAAGAATAAAGGAGAGTAACCATAAATCTAAGAATTGATTTTGATGTCAAAATACTTAGGTACTTCTACACTACTAATGAATGCTTGAGATTATGTATAGGTAAAGACTCTCTATGAAATATCTTTCAATAAGTAAAGCTACTTAAGAAATAAGGGTGATACACATAAATTTAGTTATGGCATGGACTTTGTCTCAGAAATCTAAGGTGCTCGACCTGACTCTAACATCCTCTCAAGTCGGTCCTAATTTTAAGTCCATCCAAATTAATTGATGAGTCAATCGCAGTTCTTATTGAGCTGACTCTAATATCTTCACAAGTAGACCCTAAACTCGAGTTAATCCCAATTGTTCAAGAGCTAACTCTACTATGGTCTTAGAATGCTAAAAAGAGATATTTTTTGAAGCACAAAAACTTGAGTTGACTCCTAAGAACTCAAGCAACCCCATTACATCTCGAACCAACTCTAAAAATTTCATGAGTTAACCCTAAACATGAGTTGATTCCCGATGTTCAAAAGTCGACTCTATTAATATCTTAGAGTAGAAAGATAGAGAGTAGTAAAATTTAAAATCTCTATTTCAAGTTGACTCTAGGGCTTACAAGAGCCAATCCCTAACTTGAGTTGACCACAGATTAGCCAAGCCGACCCTAAAAGAAGTTGAGCCAATCACAAAAGAATTCTAGTTGACTCAAATTTTGATAGGCTAAACTTGTTAGCTTTTCTCTCTAATGACCATCAATGGTACTTAATTGGTGCTACTAGTATATTCAAAATGTCTAGCAATTTATGGACTTATTTAAGCATAACAATTCATCTAAAATTGATTTTTTTGGATATTATTATGAAAATCATTTGAGAAAAAAAATAAAAGAAGGAAGATGGTGCGGGCACCAGGGCTAAAAGAAATTGACAGGTTGAACCCATATCCCTGTGGATCACCTGTGAGTAAAACTCTGAACCCAATCCTATTTACCATGTAAATATTTTATTTTAAATTCTGTTATTTTGGTTTAGTTAGGGTAAACCCTTTTTACCAACTGTAATAAAGGTTTTGTTTATTTTTGGATAAAACCCTTTTTAGCATGTTGAGTTGAAATCCCAATTGAGTCAAACCCTATTTACCCAATTGGGATCTTAGTGGTCTAATTTAATTAGCCATTTTTACCAATTTTAATTTGATTTTCATTTGAAAGCCTAATTAAGTATGGTTGGTTCAATTAATTATTAGTTGGTTAAATCATGTGGTTAGTTATTCATTGAGTCCATGTAATTAGTTGAGTTATCGAGTCCTATATTATGAGAGAGGATCCAAGATAACATCCCATGTGCACCCTATTGAAGACTCAAGACAACCCATGTGCTAGCCCAAGTTACAACCTCTTCTTGGTGCCATTTTTCAAGGATTTGGACATCAACACATGTCATGGGACAACACCATTTGGACATTTCGTTTTGGGACAAGAATACATGCCATGTCACTTTTGTTTGGACATCCCACAGGCCATGTGTTTTATTATTTTGGTTAGCCACTTAAGAAGGAGTTAGCGCCCCTTATTTTTTTAAGAGGAGTAAAGTAGAAGGAGATCTCTAAATTGGCGCCCTCCCACTCCATTCCTTCATACCAAAATCAAGCAAGAAATCAGCCAACATTTCAAGGAGTTCCAAGTCATCTCAAGTCATCCAAGTGGAGAAGGTTGGAAGGTTTTCCTACTTCAAGAGTTTTGATAAAACAGGTTGGAAGCTGCTTAAGTTCCTAGGACTCAAGAGTCTCACCAAAACTCTTGAGTCTTCTTCAATCCAAACTGAAGAGTCCACTCACATACAGAAATTTAGATCAGCCCAACAAGCAATAGTCCAAGATGCCCAGAAGTAGGACTCAAGGAGTTGTAGTCCAAGGGAGCACAAGACTAGTATTTGCATCCCTTACATCATTGGTTAGGAGTCTATAAATACCCCATTAGCCTCCCTTGTAATTTATCAATTATTCATCAATATACAACCAAATTCTGTTAAATTTTCTTCCTTTGCTATGTGCATCGTGGGGTGTGAGGCCCTTCCTTTGTTCTACGGAACATCGCGGGGTGTGAGGCCCCACTTATCTGCCATCAAGAAATCTAAATCCACCATTTCTAAACCTTCCCTTTCATTCATTCTTTCTTTTCCTTGCTATTTTTTAATTCATGTTTATTTCTTTGTTGAGTATTACAGGTGATCAGGAGTCACGATCAGGTGTTCTTGCCTCGGAACTAGCTTCGCGTGGAAGATCGGAGCTCGGGATCGAGTTCTTGAAACCCTGCCATAAAGATCTTAAGAGTTCTATCATATCCAATTCAAAGGAGTGTATCTCTATGATAAAATCAAAGCTTATCCCCTTCTCATAATTTCTAACTCATTGAATAGATAAACCCTAGTTTACGATGGTTTCTCAGCCACCAAGTCCTGTTTTTTTTAGTTTACTTTGTTAGGTTTACTTTGCGGGTAATAGCTAGCAGACTAGTCTTTCTTTATTAACTGCTTGGAGTCTCAAAAATTCTAAAAATCTAAAAAAACTAATCTCTATTTCTTCTCTATTAATTAGGTTTAAATATCAGTAATTTAATTTTGATTTTGTCTTGTATCAGTTTTGGTATCAGAGCAGGTTAAACTAGGGTTTAATCTCTCTTGTGCTGATTTAGTTTCTCTTTACGTACTCGGATCGAGTGCTTCACCATGGCCATCTGGTCATAGGAAAAAGTAGGGCTGCAAGACCCTCATCTCCTATTCAAACAAGATTTTCTATGGTATGTAGGGGTGCCGCTGTGAATTGACCCTTGAGAAGAAAACAAAGAGATAGGCATCTTTAGGGTTTATTTTCTGCATCACATCTATCACAGTATATAGTATGTTGTTTTAATTGTTTCTGTATGTAGGTAACTCAGAATTGTTTGATTCTTGTTTTGTTGGATCCATCATAATTAAAAATATTTCTCAAATTTTATTCAAGAATTATTATGATTTTTAGATTTTTGGCTCACCGGAATACTGCCTGAGAATAGTTCTGCCCTGAATTTCAACAATTCTAGTTTAGGGTTCTTTTTGCATATATTTTACATATTTTAATTTCCTGCATCTTAGGTATTTTTCTGAAAACTATATCTTTGCTAAAAACAAAAGAACAAAATATAAAAAAATAATTAATTTTATTTTTTTGTTATTTTAATTTGATTGCATCTAGGGTTTCATCTTGTGTGTGCATAATCAATAAACCTAATCTTAAGGGCATTCAATATCTACGTAAGGGAGGGATTTCATCCACCTTAGCCCACAATCACCACCTTTGCATCGGTCCTAACCCTAATTAAAATCAATTAGACTTAATTGCTCTAGTGAGCTAAGGACACCAACAGGTCGGGTTCCAAGTATTGTGTATAAGCTAGTGCACCCAATCCTGTGATTATCACTCGAATATGGTGTCTAAGGCTAGAGGACCAGAGACAAACGCCCTAAGCAGTTTTGTGGTTTTTAATTAGGACCTTGCGAGGGCAGGGGGAGCCTCCCACAACCCCACCTCTTACCTGTCCAGTAGATAGGATAATTATTGAATTGGCTATAATTTGAGCTGACCCATTCTACTTGAGCTCTAGGTCTAGGAAACCCTAGTCTGAGTTGAGTTCTGTGTGATTGCATTGCATGGCTACTAAATTAGGAACTTCATACCAGTAGTCTTACCCAAACCCAACCCAGTCTGGTTTGACCATGGAGTCCACTATGGAAACCTTGTTGAGGACCTTCACTGAATAATGTATCCAAATGAACCATAAGTTTGATCGACTGGACCAACGATTAGGAAACTTAGAGAAAACCCGTAAGACCCATCATGAACCTAAATTTGAAACACACCCTGATCCATTCCTAGAACCCAACCCTAGGATAGCCCCTCGCCATGACCCAATTTGGGATCTTAGTTCGAAGAGATCCAATTATGATTTCATAGACCAGGATGAGAGAGCCACTAGGAATTTTATGCTAGTAGCACCTACATTTGGTGGTGATCTTGATCTTGAGGACTACCTTGTTTGGAAAGAAGGTATAGATTTGTATTTTGAGAGGGAACTAGTGTCTGATAAAAGAAAGTTTAAGATTACTAAGCTTAAGTTAGTATGCCAGGCTAGAATTCACTGGGATAATGTTGAAAGAATGATCAGACAAAGGAGAGATGTACCCATAACTACCTGTAGTGACATGAAACTTAAACTTAGAGAAAAGTACTTACCCAGATCCTATGAACCCAGCTCCTACGAACCCAGATCCATGACGCATAGATCTGTGCCCATGTCATATGAGCCCAAGAAACCTATAACCTCTAGGTATCAACCTAGTGCTAGTCAGGTTTTTCTTAGTCAGCCTGAACCCCATAGGCTTAGTAGCCCTAGATATGAGCCTAGTATTAGTCCACTTCCACTTCAATATCAACCTGAACCAACTAAGTTTAGTGAACCTAGTCAAAACTCTGGAGCCAGCCAGTTGCCCCTTAACCGACCTACTCATACTACTCCATTAGTCCACCAAGATGCCATTGAGGAAGAAGTTTATGAAGCTGATGTGAGCTTAGTAGATGAGTATAAGGAAGAAGAAGAGATACCTATAGCTAACCTAGAATTAGCTGACTCGATAGGTACCCAAACTAAATCCAACCCACAGATAGCTAACCCTGACCATACCCAGACTGAAACTAGCCCAGAGTTAGTTGATCATGACCTTCCCCAGACTGAAACTGTACTGGTAGGTTCCTTAGAAAAAGAAATCTATGAGGAACCTAAACTTACTACGAGACCTTACCTAGGAAAACCCTAGAAAAGAGTCAAGTCATAGAGCCTAGTCCCAAAATTCAAGAACCAGAAGAGCTTATTAAGGACTTGATTTTTCCAAACCAGTAACCTCAGGAAGAATTCACCCCATCAGTCCCAATTGAAGATCTTTTTTCTAAAATTACTGACCCATTCTTCTATAAGGCAGACACTATAGAAATATCCCAAACCTTTAAGGTCAACCCCATTAGTCTAGGATCAATCCCCGAACCCTTTTCTTATTTCCTACCCTATCAAGTCAACCCCGAACCCAGTTCTTATTTTTTATCTTTTCTTGAAGCTTCCAGCATTTCTAAAACCATTAGTTTGCATTTTATAGAAGTTAGCATGTTGCATAAGCCCAATGAGCATGTTAGGTTTACAACCTATTTCTGGCAGACCCTATAGCATTTATTAGGAGTGCATATCAAGTTTTCATCTGCATGTCACCCATCAACCAAGGATCAAGCACAGAATTGAAATTAAGGACTTAAATAGACAAAATAATAATAATAATAAATAAATAAATAAATAAATAAATAAATTTACTATAAATGCATAGTTGAGTATATTAGATATTTGCAGAGTCATATGCATAATATATTAAAGAATTGTATAAAAATCATATGGCTAATTCAAGAAAAAGACTCAAAGAATTTAATGAAGGAGACTTTGTTATGGTTAGGCTACGACCTGAACTAGTTATATACCTGATGGGGAACTAATATGCATGCAATTTTTTTTGTATATTTTACATGTTGAGTTAGGTGATTAATTCCCAAATTTCAGATCAAAATTATTTGTAGGGAATTTTGTATGAATTCTTGAAGATCAGCATGCAGATTAGGACCTAGAAAAGTAGCAAAGAAGGACCGCCGGGGCTGAGAAGCCTCGGTTAGGGCAAGTTCTCCTACAATAAAACTACTGGAGGTAGAGGGGTGTACCTGACAACGTCTATGAAGATCGCAGCGAAGGGGTCTCTCGTTCCTCGATGGATGCGGCCTGGAAAATCGAGACAAAGACCCGTAGATACCCGGCTTTCTGCTCGGTGATCCGCAGGTCTTTGTCTCGATTTTCCAGGCCGCATCCGTCGAGGAACGAGAGACCCCTTCGCTGCGATCTTCATAGCCATTGTCAGGTACACCCCTCTACCTCCAGTAGTTTTATTGTAGGAGAACTTGCCCTAACCGAGGCTTCTCAGCCCCGGCGGTCCTTCTTTGCTACTTTTCTAGGTCCTAATCTGCATGCTGATCTTCAAGAATTCATACAAAATTCTCTACAAATAATTTTGATCTGAAATTTGGGAATTAATCACCTAACTCAACATGTAAAACATACAAAAAAAATTGCATGCATATTAGTTCCCCATCATTTGGTATCAGAGCTTAGATTAGGGCTTGTTTTCTGTAATTTTTAGTCCGTATATACTCTGTTATTTTAATTATTTATCCCTTTTAAAAACTCCAAAAATTATGAAATTTATTTTCCTGGATTTATCATAATTCACAGTAATTTTGAAAATTTTTCCAGATTTTTTTATGGCCTGTGAATTTTCTGCAAGCCGAAATAGGGCCTGCAGATTTTCGGCTCTGTTTTTTCAGCAAGACAAGTTTGGAAGTTTTAGGGTTTTGTTTAGCATCTTTTGCATATCTTTTAATTTTAGTATATTTGCAGCATATTAGGCCATGATTTGTAAGTTTTCTTCTATTTAAGAAAACACCAAAAAAAAAAAAAAAAAAAGAAAAATTACATATTCTCCAAAAAAATACCAAAAACATCTAACCCTAATTTGCATCATCTGCCTGCCATCATTGTATAATTTACTTTTAAGGGCACTCTTGCTATATCAGATGGGGGGAGGATTTGATCACCTCTCCTTAGCCCAAAACCACATCCCTTGCATTCAGTCCCAAGCCTTAACCTAAAATTAATTAGACTTAATTTGCCCTAGTGGGCTAGGGACACCAACTGGTCGGGTCCGGGCTAGTGTTAGATCACTGTGTCAAGTTAACCTGTGTGTGCCTTGTGCTCAGTGTCTAGAACGGTGGTTTAGGGATTCAATCCCGAAGGGCTTGTGTGCTGGTCCGCCTACCTGGCCAATCTCTGATTGGTGTCTAGGATTGGCAATCAGGGACCTAACACTCCCCTTACACCTGCCTGGCTGAGTACAGGGTTACTATAGGCTAGTTTGCCACCCTGATTGAGCATCTAGTTGGACTTTAGGTCTAGTCAGCTATAGTCGGTCTGATCGAGTCTTGCATGAGCACTAGATCAGGAGTTTCATATCACCCACCTCCTTCACAAATGTCTGAACCCATGGAAAATTTACAAGCCCAAATAAAAGCCCTAGCTGATCAAATGGCCCAAATGACTACCCAGTTAACTCAGTCTGCTACCCAAACCAACAATAGAATTGACCATCTTGCCAATAGGTTTGACCAGTTAGGAGGCCGTGTAGGGACCATAGCAAGAACCCATGGGTCACGATCTGAGCCAGATCCTAAGTCCCCTCAACCTAGGAGAACCCCAAACCCTGATCTATACCATGAGGTCGAACCTAGGAGAGCCCCTTATCCTGACCCGTACTACAATCCTCAACCTAGGAGGACCCCAAACCCTGATCCATACCGAGAGGTTGAACCTAGGAGAGCCCCTCAGCCTGACCCATACTATAATCCTGAACCTAGGAGGACCCTAAACCTTGAACCATATCATGAGGTTGAACCTAGGAGAGCCAGTCAGCCTGACCCATACTATGATACTGAACCTAGATCCTATGACTCTAGATCCTATTTACCCACATCCTATAAGCCTAGTATACCTACAACCTATAGATCTTATGACTCCAAATCCTATGAACCTAGAACCTATGAATCCATAACCTATGAACCTAGATCCTATGACTCTAGATCCCATGATCATAGATCCTATGCACCCACACCCTATGAGCCTAGTAGACCCAACACCCAATATTCTGACCCATATAGGGAGTCCAATCCTAGGAGGACCCAATATTCTGACCTATATAGGGAGTCCAACCCTAGGAGAACCCAGTATTCTGACCCATATAGGGAGTCCAATCCTAGGAGGAATATCCTTACCCATATAGAGAGCCCAACCTTAGGAGGACCCCATACCATGATCCATCCTTAGAACCTGATCATAGAGCTGACCCAAAATGCTATGACCCCAGATCCTATAATCCCATGACCCATAGATCTGCACCCTTGTCCTATGAGCCCAGAGAATCCATAACCCCTAAGTATCAATCTAGTACTAGTCAGGTTTCCCTTAGTCAACTTAAACCCATAGGATTGGTACCCCTAAATATGAACCCAGTAGTGAGCCACTACCCCTTAGGCAACCTGAACATACTAGGACTAGTGTCCATAATCAGAAACTAGGACCTAGCCAATTTTTCCCTAGCCGACCTTCTCCAACCATTCCTGAGATTGACAAGGATTACATTAATGCGGAAGTGTACGAAGCTAATGCGAGCCTAGTGGATGAGTATGAGGGAGAAGAGGAGACACCTTTAGATGACCTAGAATTAGCTGACCTAATAGATACCCAGGTAGAAGCCAACCTAGAGGTAGTTGACCTTGACCACATCCAACCTAAAGCTATAGTGGAAGAACAAATAGAGGAAGAGAACCTAGGTACTGCTACTAGAGCCTTACCTAAGGAAACCGAAGAGGAGAGCCAAATTATAGAGTCTAGTCCTAAAATACAAGAACCAGAAGAATTTATTAAGGACCTGATCTCTTTGAATCAGTACCCTCAAGATGAGCCTCATCCTATAGTTCCCATTAGGGACCTCTTCCCTGAGATTAGTAACCCATCATTCCATTATGCAAACCCCATAGATATACTGCAACCTCGTAAGGTTAGCCTCATTAGTCTAGGATTAGTCCCTGACATGCCTTCTTATATCGAACTTTATCCAACTAACCTTGAACCTTTTTTCCTACCCTACCAAACTAATTCTGAACCCACTTCCTATTTTCTGCCATTTCCTGACACCTCCAGCATTTCTAGGATTATTAGATTGCATTTAACAGAGATTAGCATACTGCATGCATTCATTACGCATGTTAGGTTTGCATTATACTTCTAGCATACCCTCTGGCATTTGCTTGGAGTCCATTGTAAATACTCTTGTGCACACCACACTAGGGTCAGACCTAGAGAGTCTATAGTCTCTTAGGTTTAGGCCCATAAAAGTCTAATAAATTTCCTTCGATAGGAATGCAAAGTCGAGTGTATTAGGTGTTAGTTTGAGTCCTTTGCATCATCTTGTTAGGAGTCTGCATGTGCCTAGCATGTTCACCACCCACACTAATGTTAAAACAACTGGCTAATTCCCGAAGATGGATAAAAAAAAATTGATGTAGTGGATTTTATCTTGGTTAGGCTTAGGCCTAAAAGAAGCTTCATGCTCGCAGAGCCGGATCTTTTAAAGTGATAGAGAAGGTTGGATCAAATGCCTAGGTGTTAGACTTGCCTTAAGATTTGTGCATTAGTTCTACCTTCAATATTACAGACCTGGTTGAGTATAGGGAACCAGCAGCGCTACCTAGTAAGGCCTTTGGACCTATTCCTTTTCATTGTGAGTGATCCTAACCTAGAGTGTCCACAAACAAATTTGGCCTGAGAGAGGAGAACGGATCGAGCGTATCCTGGACAATCAAGCCATCACGACCCAGGGCCATGACTATCAACGCTTCTTGGTCCGATGGCAAGGACGGCCAGAGTCGGACGATTCGTGGATTTCTCGAGAGGACTTGCAACGCCTCAACCCAGACCTTCTCGAGAGATATGTGAGCCAGTCTGACCTTCACTCGACAGGGTCGAGTTCCTCCCACCCTGGGAGAATTGGTGGGGACACCTGAGGCACCAGAATAAGACAGAGACTTTTTCAACCCTCTGTAAATTGATCAATAATTTATGAGTCCATCTGTAATAAGGGCTTAGCTCATCTGAGTCCATTTTAGTTGTTATTTGAGTATTTTTAGTTGTTATTTCAGTTCTGTACTAGTCAGCTCATGTTGAGCTAGTTCAGTCCAATGCTAGTCAGCTCATGTTGAGCTAATTTTATTTTTTTGAGTCCTGTCCAAGCATACTGAAGACTCAAGACTATATCATACAAGTGAAGACCAAGTCCAACTAGATTGAAGACATGGAAGTATAGCACAAGTCCAACCCAGCTTGAAGATTTGAAGACCCCAGGAGGAAAATTCAGAAAACCCTGATTTCTTGCAGATGCCCTCCAGATGCCCAGATTCCCTTCCAGATGCCAAAGTATATTCATAGATAAGGGCATCCATGATTCCAGAGATCCATCTGCATCCTAGTCCAAAGAAATCAAGCCCAGGTGCCAAGCCCAAGACCCTAAGAAGCAAGATACCAGGGAATATTCCTGCTACCTGGCTACCAGGCCACCCCAGCTTCCAGAGGCCCAAACCCATGCACCCGAGCCCCTTTGGGCCGGCCTTTTGCTGCTCCTAGAAGCCCAACACGCCCCCCTAGGCATCCTTGGAGTCTTGACCAAGTCAAGAAAATTTTTAGGGATTTTTCTACCTAATATTTTCTTATTTTCTAGCTAGGGTTTGAGAGGGAAAAGGATTCTTATGTAAAGACTTATGTACCCTTACTTGGAGCCCAAGGTTAAGGGTCTATTTAAGGGACCCTAGCCTCTTGTATGAGGAGAATTTTTGATGAATGAAAACCTTGAGTTCTTCTATTGAGTTGTGTGATACCCTGCTGTGTGCATAAAGGGGTTTGCGAGAGTTTTTCTTCCCAGTGCTGCAATCATCTTCCTGCTGCCAACAAGCATCTCAGATCCCTGGACTCCCACTCCAAAAGAAGCCTTCCCTTGCTGTTTTCCCTTTGCTTTCTTGTTCCTTTGTGAGTTTTCTAACCCTGACAGGTCGTTTGTAGGTCCCTGAGTTCCTACGAATCCAACGACTCCAGCCAAGCCTCAATCGGATCACCGAGCAGAAAGCCGGGTATCCGCGGGTCTTTGGCTCGATTTTCCAGGCCGCATCCGTCGAGGAACGAGAGACCCTTTTGCTGCGATCTTCACAGACATTGTCAGGTACACCCCTCTACCTCCAGTAGTTTTATTGTAGGAGAACTTGCCCTAACCGAGGCTTCTCAGCCCCGGCGATCCTTCTTTTCTACTTTTCTAGGTCCTAATCTGCATGCTGATCTTCTAAAATTCATATAAAATTCTCTACAACATATTTTAATCTGAAATTTGGGAATTAATCACTCAACCCCACATATAAAACATATAAAAAAAATTGCATGCAAATTAGTTCCCCATCAATACCCGTAGTAGTGGATCATACAAAGTAATTAAAAAAATAGGACCTAATGCCTACGTGCTTGAATTGCCACCTGAACTAGGCATTAGCTCTACTTTTAATATTTTAGACCTTATCGAGTATAGGGAGCCAACGTTGATTCCTAGTAAGCTATTTGGGCCTAATCCAGTCCTTGAGAGTGAACCAACCCAAGTATGTCCACCTGCCATACCATCAGCTCGGAGAGACAAAATTGAACAGATCTTGGATGACAAGATCATTGCTACTCGGAGCAAAGATTACCAGCAATATTTGGTTCGTTGGCAAGGACGACCTGAGTCTGATGATTCTTGGATTACCAGAGAGGACTTGTAGAGAGTTGCCCCTGACTTACTAGAGTATTATACCAGTAGAGTTGACCCATACTCGACAGGGTCGAGTTCCTCCCATCTGAGGAGAATTGGTGCGGGCACTAAGGCTAAAAGAAATCGACAGGTTGAACCCATATCCTTGTGGATCACCTGTGAGTAAAATCCTGAACCCAACCCTATTTACCATGTAAATATTTTATTTTAAATTATGTTATTTTGGTTTTGTTAGGATAAACCCTTTTTACCAACTATAAATAGGATTTTATTTATTTTAGGGTAAAACCCTTTTTACCAAGTTGAGTCGAAACCCCAATTGAGTCAAACCCTATTTATCCAATTGGGATCTTAGTGTTCAATTTAATTAGCCCTTTTTACCAACTTTAATTGGGTTTTTATTTGAAAGCCTAATTAAGTATGGTTGGTTTAATTAGTAATTAGTTGGTTAAATCATGTGGTTAGTTGTTCATTGAGTCCATGTAATTAGTTGAGCCATTGAGTCCTATATTATGAGAGGGGACCCAAGACAACATCCCATGTGTATCCAATTGAAGACTCAAGACAACCCATGTGCTAGCCCAAGTCACAACCTCTTCTTGGTGCCATTTTTCAAGGATTTGGACATCAACACATGTCATTGGGATAACACCATTTGGACATTTCATTTTGGGACAAGAACACATGCCATGTCACTTTTGTTTGGACATCCCACATGCCATGTGTTTTATTATTTTTGGTCGGCCATTTAAGAAGGAGTTAGCACCTCTTATTTTTTTTAAGTGGAGTAAAGCAGAAGGAGATCTCCAAATTGGTGCCCTCCCACTCCATTCCTTCATGCCAAAATCAAGCAAGAAATCGGCCAACATTTCAAGGAGTTCCAAGTCATCTCAAGTCATCCAAGTGGAGAAGGTTGGAAGGTTTTCCTACTTCAAGAGTTTTGATAAAATAGGTTGGAAGCTGCTTAAGTTCCTAGGACTCAAGAGTCTCACCAAAACTCTTGAGTCTTCTTCAATCCAAACTGAAGAGTTCACTCACATACAGAAGTCTAGATCAGCCCAACAAGCAAGAGTCCAAGATGCCCAGATGTAGGACTTAAGGAGTTGTAGTTTAAGGGAGCACAAGACTAGTGTTTGTGTCTCTTACATCACTGGTTGGGAGTCTATAAATACCACACCAGCCCCCTTGTAATTCATCAATTATTCATCAATATACAATAAAATTCTGTCAAATTTTCTTCCTTTGCTGTGTGCATCACGGGGTTTGAGGCCCTTCCTTTGTTCCACGGAACATCGTGGGGTGTGAGGCCCTACTTATCCAGCCGTCAAGAAATCCAAATCCACCATTTTTAAACCTTCCATTCCATTCATTCTTTCTTTTCCTTGCTATTTTTTTATTCATGTTTATTTCTTAGTTGAGTGTTACATATGATCAGGAGTCAAGATCAGGTGTTCTTGCCTTGGAATCAGCTTCGCGTGGAAGATCGGAGCCCGGGATCGAGTTCTTGAAACCCTGCCGTAAAGATCTTAAAAGTTCTGTCAGATCCAATTCCAAGGAGTGTATCTTCATGGTAAAATCAGAGCTTATTCCCTTCTTATAATTTTTGACTTATTGAATAGATAAACCCTAGTTTATGGTGGTTTCTCAGCCACCAAGTCATGTTTTTTTTAGTTTACTTTGTTAGGTTTACTTTGCAGGTAATAGCTAGCAGACTAGTCTTTTTTTATTAACTGCTTTGAGTATCGAAAACTTTAAAAATCTAAAAAAATTAATCTCTATTTTTTCTCTATTAATTAGGTTTAAATATCAGTAATTTAATTTTGGTTTTTGTCCCGCATCTAGGGCTGAAAATGGGTTGGCCCAAAGCCCATTGGACTGGCCCAAAGACTATATTTTAAAAATTTTTGGACCGAATTTGGTCATTTCTTTGGTCCAAAAATTAAATGGACTCTATTTTACAGCCCTAGGACTAGTCCAATATGCTTAAAATTTTGTCCGAAGCCTGAACCAATTTCAAACCTGCTCGAAGTTTATTGAGTTGGCCCAGTCCAATTCCAAACAATGGGCTTTTGGGCTGGCCCATTTCTAACCCTACCTGCATCAGAAGAGCACTTATTAAGAGAATTCAAGTCTTCATAATTGAGAGTTAAGAGCTTGAGTGAATTGATTAAGCAAGATACATGTATAGAATCTTTATCAAACTTATTTGCATGTTTTTATTCAAAGCATTAAAAGAGGAGTTCTCATATTTGAGTTGTAACTTTAATTACCTCCAAGAGTTTCAAGAGTTTATCATCTATTGTGCATTAAATTATTATCTCTTGTACTATGTTGTTTGTAACAAGTCTCTTGGGATAAGAAACTTGGGGTAAAAGGCATATCCAAGCTTGTAATTGGATGTTTGTATTAGACTAAGTTAGTAATTTAGTCGAAAAAAATATTTTAGTTGGTGAGCCTGTGAAAACTAGTTGAATTTAGATTATAGGCCCAGAAAATAATCTGGTTATAATCTTATAAAAATTACAGTGAAATTTTCAAGTGGGTGATCATGGAAAGTGGATGTAGGTGCAACTCAAACTAGAAATCTTGATTACTATCATAGGCGGTCAAGAATAAACCTAACTTAAACTATATAGATTGGGTGAGTGTTGCCTAGTGAGCCACCCAAGAGGGGGGGTGAATTGAATTTTAAAAGTTTTTACAAGTATGTGCCAATTCAAATCAAGTGCTTGTGTCAAGAATAAACCTAACTCAAACTATATAGATAGGGTGAGTGTTGCACAGTGAGGCTACCCAAGAGGGGGGTTAAATTAGGTTTTAAAAGTTTTTACAAGTATGTGCCAATTTAAATTAAGTGCTTGTGTTTTGCCAAAGTGTTTGTGTGCTTAATGATGATATGCAGCGGAAACAATAAAGTAAATGCAAGTGGAGTAAAAAACAATCACAAATACAAATATATATAGTGGTTCGGTGCACTCCAAGGCACCTACATCCACTCTCCAAGTCCTCCTTGAAAATTCCATTATAATCACCAAGATTACAGTCAACTTGTTTTCATCGGGCTCACAAGTCAAACCCAACTTATTTTCAATGGGCTCACAAGTCAAAATCCCTTGGTTTTCACTAGGCTTATCAAAAATCTTTTGGTTTTCAAAGGCTAACCAAAAACCTCTTGGTTTTTATGGGCTAACCAAAAACTTTGTTGGTTTTGTAACTTAGGCTTACCAACAACCTTGTTAGTTTTCACAAAAGACTAACCAACAACCTTAGTTGGTTTTCACACAAAGGCTCACCAACAAATCTCAATACTAGTTTCAATTCACTTGAAACTAGTAGCAATAAAAGCTCAAATATAAGTATGAGAATACAAAATAAAAGCTTTATAAATAAAAGCAAATATATCTTTGAAGCTCTTTGATGATGTTGAAAAAGCTTGTCTCCAAGTTGTTAAAGCCTTGAATGATGCTTGAAGATATGGACTTTGAATCTCTCTTGAATCTTGAAAGCTTGAAGGCTCAACACTCTCAAAATATGAATCTTTAAAGAATTTTTAATTGGATCTTCAAAGAAATTATCAATCAATTCAAAAAATCACTTTTCTTTGAGTTTGGTGATGTTTAAATAGCTTTCCAACCCTTAAAAATCTATTTATAGCCGTTGGAGTAGAGTAACTAGCTGTTAGAAATAAATTGGAAAAGTTCTGCACTTCAAAAAACTAGTCATTACTATGTTGTCAAACCTGCAAGTGTCAACACTTTAGACCATGAGTCGACTCATATGTCGACACTTCACCTCCAAGTATCAACACTTGACCAGAATTCTGAAATCAGCATGTTCTGTATTTTATTTGGTCTTAGGCCTTGAGTCGATACATGAGTCGACACTTGAGTCGATACTTGGCTGTCCATGAGTCGACACTTTATCGTGCCACCTGAAACTTTCTTCTGTGTATCAGCTCAAGCCTCTATGAGTCGACACCTGAGTCGACACTTAATTGAACCAGTGCAGAAACTTGTCCAAACTATGTTTTGAGCTCTTCAAAGTTATTTCTTATATTCCAAAGTCCATAACTTGAAAATTCATGACTTCTTCAACTAAAAAACAAGTATTTGATCTTCCAATCTTCATGAGAACCTGAATCTAATAAATACACTTTAACACATAATTAGTATTCATATATACTTAAGTATTTTGTCATTCATCAAATCAAGATCAAAGTTAACAATCTCCCCCTTCTTGATGATGACAAAACCTTTAAGTAATAAACATGATAAACTTAAAATATTTGCAAAAGTTTAAGATAGACATGGTAAACTAAAAAGATTTGTAAAAGTTTTAAGATAGAGCTCCCCCTCAAAATATGATCTAAAAAAAATTGTTCAAAATTCTCAAACTTTCTTCCCCTTATTAATTTTTCCCTTAAGTTTTCAACCTTTTATTTTCTTCTCTCCCTTTTGTATTTTCTATTTCTTTTATATTTATATATCTCTATCATATCTCTTCCTCTTTTTCATGTTTATCATGTATTTCTCTCCCTTTTTGTCATCATGAAAAAGGTGGAAGGAAATACAAAGTGGGGATAAGGTGGAAAGAATAGCAAGAAGAGTATCAAAATCAATAAAGTATGAATATGATAAACTAAAATATACTAATAACAAATATATATTGATACCAAAACTATGACATGGAAATGCATGAAGTAATCTGATACCAAAGTATTTTTAAGAATAAAATATTTTTTCCTTTTTAAATAAATCTTTGCTCTCTCTGAATGTTATTCTCCTTGAATATATGGGATTATCAATTAGAGAACTTTTTAATTTTTTATGCTAAGCATGAGGTGTCTATTTCAAATACCAAGTTTTTTATGTAATTTAAAAACCTTATCAAGATATGCATGATTTTCAAAATACTTTTAACATCCTTTTTTTTTAAAAAAATAATTTGAAATCCATATAATTTTGGCATAGATGTAAAGAAAAGAGTCTAGAAATCATTGCATTCACTAGAGATATATTAACCAAAATCAAAAGAAAGTCTTATAGCCACAAGTCAAATTGTGTGAACATAAGATTCATCAAAATCAAGCTCCTGCTCATTATCACAGTCATTGGCTGTAAGTCTTGATTTGATTCTAATTAATCAGTTAAAATAATTTTCAAAGCTACTAGTAATAGATACCAAGATTTATTTTAGCTAATATATTTTTCAATAAATACGGAAGGAGATAATTAGATTTTACCAATATAGATAGTCCTTCCTTTACCATTAAGTCCAAAAATTTAGCTAGTCCACTCTTCATGTATCTTGTACAGCCATTATTCAAGTATTATTGACTCTAATTTTGATTTTGATGATTGACAAAATGTTTAAGTATATATGAGTACTAATTATATTTTTAAATATGTTTATCAAATCTTAGTACTTTTTCATGTTGAATGAAGAAATACATGTTTTTAGTTGAAGAAAGTCCTTAAATTAATGGAAAATCAAGTATATGGACTTTGGAATTGATATGGAAGAACTTGAAGAGGCTAAAAATTGATTTTGGAGAAGTTTCAGTAAGTTTCAGCACTGGTATGAGCAAGTATCGACTCAAAGCTTAAGAACAAGAAAAATACAGAATAGTGTCAAACCAAAATTTTTGCCTTAAGCTGATCTAAGTGTCGACTCAAGAGGTCGACTCATGGTGAAGTGTTGACTCAAGAGGTCAACTCATGAAAAAAATTCAAAAAACTCAAGTGTCGATACTTGATGTAACGGCTAGTTTTTTTGAAGTGCAGAACTTTCCCAACTTGGTTCCAATGGCTGTATTTTCTCCTCCAATGATCACAAACTGTCAAATAAGGTTTAGAGGGCTATTTAAATACCACCAAGCTCAAGGAAAAAAGGGGAAATGAATTGATAGAGAGAATCCATGATTTGAATGATAAATCCTTTGGTTTACAAGAAAAAATATGTATAGGATTTTTAAGGAATCAATATTAAGAGTGTTGAGCCTCCAAGTAGGGATGGCAATAAAATCACAAATTCATGGGTATCCGACCCGACCCGATTAGGCCGGGTAGTTAATGCTTTGATTGGGTTTGGATAAAACCCGAATGCTTAATTTTAGATTTGGGTCGGGACTGGATAGATATACACCCGACCCGAACCCGGTCTAAATTATTTTAATATATATATATAATTAATATATATTTTATTAATTATAATTATTAGTTACTAAATTTTAAAATACTTGAACCCTATATCCTAATCATTATATATATATTGGAAATTTTTTTTCATCCTATTCTATTCAGGGTGAATTCAAAACAACATCATAATTAATAGTTTACCAACTTCAAAATATAAATTTTGATTGAATATAAAATTAAATGCTATTAAACTAAAAATGTAGTTAAATTTTATTTGTTTAATATATGTATAATTTATAAAATTGTAGATAATTTTAAAGTTGATAAAAATAAAAAAATATTTAATATGACTCAGTTGTGTTTGAGCCGGGTAAACTCGATTACCCGATATCCAATTGAGATGGGTTTGGATAAAAAATACCCAATCCTGATAGTGTTTGGACCGGGTTTGGATAGTGTATTGAATATTTGAATTTGGATTTGGGTAGTTATGTACCCGGCTCAAACCCGGCCCATTGCCATCCCTACCTCTAAGGATTCAAAGTGAAGAGGGAGCTTCCAAGAGTGGCATCTTCAAGCATCCATTGAAGCTTCTACAACATGGAGATAGCTCAACACAACAATCAAGTGCCTTAAAGATAAATTCACTTTTTGTAAGAAAGATTATATATTTTCATTATTATTCTTGTACTTGTATTGCTTACTAGTTTCAATAGAAATGAAACTAGTATCTAGGTTGATGGTGAGCCTTAAGAAAACCGTATAGGTCGTTGGTGAGCCTATGTGATAAAAACCAACAAGGGTTTTGATTTGTGAGCCCGTGAAAACAAGTTAGATTGTTGGTTAGCCCGAAAAACCATCAAGGTTGTTGGTGAGCCCATAAAACCAATTAGGTTGTTGGTGAGCCCGTAAAACCAACTAGATTCTTGGTTAGCCCACAAAACCAAGGGATTTTTGGTTAGCCCGTGAAAACCAAGGGGTTTTGCCTTGTGAGCTTGAAAAACAAGTTGGCTGTAATCTTGGTGATTATAGTGAATTCTCAAGGAGAACTTGGGAAGTGGATGTTGGTGCTTTGGAGTGCACCGAATCACTATAAACTTGATGTGCTTGTGATTGTTTTTATTCTTATATTTATTTTTTTATTTCCGCTGTACTTTATTATCATGTTCACAAACACATGCTTTGAATTGGTACATTATTTAAAGTCTTGCAAAAAAGTTTTAAAGTCCAATTCACCCCCTCTTGGGTTGCATCATCACCCTAGCCTACAAGTGGTATTAGAGCTCGGAACACAAAATCGTTGATATTTAAACTTGGTGCTTTGCAAAGAATCCAATGATTTTGAGTTAACAAATTATGGCAGCCCTAGAAGGTACTTGTTTTGCTATAGGACATGCAACTAATAGATCACCATTTTTTAATGGCACTAATTATACTTTTTGAAAAACTTGCATGCGCATCTATATTCAATCTATTAGTTATTATCTTTGGAAAGTTATAGTTAATGGTCCTCATATTCCTTCCATTTTGGTTAATGGTATTTCCATTACAAAGCTCGAAGAGGATTGGAATGAATATGACATTAAGTAATCTGAAATTAATGCTAAAGCAATGAACTTACTTTGTTGTGCATTGGACTTTAATAAATTCGATAGGATCTCCACATGCACATCGACGAAGAAAATATGGGACACACTTGAAATTACCCATGAGGGTACTCTTCAAGTGAAAAGTAATAAAATTAATATGCTTGTTCATTCTTTTGAAATGTTTAAAATGTTGCATTTTGAATCTATATCTGATATGTATACTAGATTTATGACTATTGTTAATGAATTGAAAAGTCTTGGTAAAGTCTATACTAATACTGATTTGGTTAATAAAATTCTTACATCTTTGCCAATATCATGGGATCCAAAGGTAACGGCAATCCAAGAAGCCAAAGATATTAATACCTGTTAACCCCTGGAATGATTTTGATGGTCACAAAATATTGGAGCATGTATTTGATACTAATTCTTTCAAATTATTTAAGAGGTTTTGTAGGAATTGGTTATCTTTAGTTTAAAATGGTTTTCAAACTGATTGGAAGGAAATTCAATTATGTATAAAGTTTTATGAACGTGAACTTGTAAAAGCCCTAGTTTTATCAATCTTGTAATCTTATAAAATGGGCTGAAAATTATAAAAATTATAGAGTATGTAGATTAGCTTCTGTTTGATTCAATGTTGAAGATTTTTGGAGAAGCTTGAAGCATTTTTTTGAAGATTTGCAAGAGCTGACTCTTGGATCAAGAGCTGACTCATGGTGGCACGGCACGGAGGAAGTTTTAGTGTTTCAGCATCAAGAGCCGACTCCTATCCCAAGAGCCAACTCATGGAAGAAAGTATTTTTCTGAAGCCTGAGACCTTGAGCCAACTCGAGCCCTAAGAGCCGACTCGTCCAGAGTTATGTATTTTGAAGGTCTGAGAACTCGAGCTGACTCTGCCCTGAAGAGCCGACTCTAAGTATTTATGATTTTGACTTGACTGAAGGCAAGAGCCGACTCCAGCCAGAAGAGCCGACTCTTATAGAATTTCATTTTAGGCTGTCTGAGACTTCGAGCCAACTCGTGTATCTCGAGCCGACTCGTGGAGCGATTTTCTGCACTCCAACGGCTTGTTGTTGAAGTTGAAATTTGAACTCTAATTCATCTCCAATAGCTATTTCATGAATCCATAGGCCCTATAATAGCCATATCTCTTGGAAAACTATAAAAGGGATTATTTTTAAAGGATTAAACAATTATTAAAGCTTTATTATGGAATTATCTTGAGATATTGAAGAGCTTTCAAGTCATTCACCTACCTTCCTCAAAGAGCTTTCAAGTTGGATTCAAAGCTTCACCAACTCTACTCCATCATTGAATCCACTCATTGAAGAAGTATAGAAGCAGCTTGAAGAGCATTAAAGAGCATTCAAGGCTTGACTTCATCTTGATCTACGTCGACAACACTTAAACAAACTCAGTTTGTAGTAGTTGCTTATTTATCATTTCTTTATATTTGTTTTCTCTCTAAGAACAGCAAGGGGCTGTGTCTTAAGAGAGGGTTGAAGGTTTTTAGGTAAACCTTGTAAAATCTAAAGTTGGGTTCTTGGTGATTCCGGTTTAAAACCAAGTGTTTAGGTTTTCTTTGGTGATCCCGTTTAAAACCAAAGGGAGTTAGGGTTTCTTTGGTGATCCCGGTAAAACCAAAGTGTATAGGTTTGGATTATGAGCCTGATAAAATAATCCGACTGTATTCCGGTTGGGGGATATAGTGAAAATCCCAAGTGTGCTTGGGTAGTGGACGTAGGAGCCGATTGCTCCGAACCACTCTAAATTTTTTTGTGTTTGTGATTGTGTTCTTATTGCTCTATTGCTTTTACTTAATTACTTCCGCATTGCATATTGCACCACAACACAAAAAGAATTTGAAAGTGCACATAATTGTGAAAATTTTTTTAATCCCAATTCATCCCCCTCTTGGAAAGCCACTTGGGCAACAAGTGGTATCAGAGCAGAGTCTTTGAAAATTAGAGTAAAGATATATGGCACATCCCATGAGCACTTCATTGGTCGAAGGTCAATCCACAAATAGACCTTCACTTTTCACCGGAACAAATTATACTTATTGGAATGAAAGAATGAAAATATACATTCAAGCCATAGATTTTCATTTATGGAAGATTATCCTGAAAGGACTTCACACACCTACAATTGAGTTAATGATGTAGAGGTTCCCAAACCAGAAGAGGAATGGGACGAGAATGATATGAAATTAGTTGAGCTTAATGCCAAAAAAATAAACTTATTATATTATGCTTTGGATCCAAATGAATTTAACAGAATTTCAACTTGCAATCCTACTAAAGAAATTTGGGACAAGCTAGAAATCACACATGAAGGCACTTCACAAGTCAAAACATCAAAAATCAATCTTCTTGTGCATAATTATGAGCTTTTTAAGATGGATCCTAGTGAGAGACTATATCTGTAATGTATACTCATTTTACTGATATCATAAATGATCTCAAAAGTCTTGGTATAACTTATACTAATGCTGATATTGTACAAAAGGTTTTGAGATCTTTTCCAGATAAGTGGGAAGCCAAAGTAATAGCAATTCAAGAGGCGAAGGACCTAAATACTCTGCCACTGGATGAACTGCTTGGATCACTGATCATGCATGAATTGATTATGCAACAAAGAACTAAGGAAGATATAAAAAGAAAGAAAGCCATTGCATTTAAAGCTACTGAAGAAGGTAAGAATGAAGAATCAGACTCATCAAATGATGATGATCTTGGAAATGATGAAATTGCCCTTGTCATGAGAAAATTCAAAAGGTTTATGGGCAGAAGAAAAATAAATAGATGGACAAAGCAATATAGAAAAGGTGATTTTGGAAAAGAAAAAGAAAGAGATAAAGAAAAAGAGAAGGATAAAGATAAAGATCAAGTACCTATCTGCTATGGATGTAAGAAGCTGGGACACATCTATCCTGATTGTCCTGAAATAAAAAAAAATATATTCACCAAAAGAAGAAGAAGGCAATGCTTGCTACTTGGAGTGATAGTGATGAAACCACATCTACTAAAGAGGATGAAGAGACAACAAAAACTGCACAAATCTATCTTATGGGTTTGGAGGACGAGGTAAATACATCTGAACCCAATTTAGAATTCACTTATGATGAATTGCATAATGCTTTTTGTGAACTATTGGTGGAATACAAAAAAGTCGGTTTGAAAATGAAAACTTTGAAAAATCAATGTGAAACATTTGAAAAAGATAAAAATAAATTTAGTGAAAGAAATAAAATCTTACAAAGAGAATTAAATTTAGTTTGTGAAAGATTTAAGATTGTTCAATTTGAAAAAGAAGAGCTTTTTGAGAAAAACAAAGGTTTGAAAAATGAAAATGATGATTTAAAAAAGGAAGTTCAAAAACTCAAACTCTTGGTTGAAAAACTAACCTTAAGCTCTAACAAACTTGAATTAATTTTGAAAGATCAAAGAGAAACAAATAATAAATTTGGAATTGGTTATAAAGGTTCTATTTCAAATAAATTTTTTACATCTGCTTCATATGCTCCTAAGTTTACAACTTCAAAACAAGTTAGAACTAAATTTGCATCATCTCATGTTTATTATTCAAGGTCAAGGATTGTATGTTATGCATGTAATAACATTGGTCATAAAGTCTTTGAATGTCATTTGAAACATAATGACAAAAAGAAAATTAAGAAAGTTTGAATTCCAAAAGCAACCATTTCCACTAACTTGCAAGGACCCAAGAAAGCTTGGGTACCTAAAATTGTTAAATGATTGTTTTGCAGGGATGTCTTGCAGTCACAAATATAAAGAAAAATGATATCTGGATAGCAGCTATTCAAGACACATGACGGGTGACATTGATCAATTCTTCATCCTGGAACAAAAGGATGGTGGAATGGTAATATTTGGTGATAATCGAAAAGGAAGGATAATCGGTATTGGTAAAATCAAAATTACTCCTTCTACATTCATTGAAAATGTGTTACTTATAGAAAAGTTAAAGCATAATCTTTTGAGTATCAGTCAGCTATGTGACATTGGTTTTAATGTTTTCTTCAAGTCATCAATGTGTATAGTAGTTGATCCACTTGACTCTAATACTAAATTCATTGGACATAGACTTGGTAATATTTATGTAGTAGATCTTAATGATCTAGCTATGTCAAGCAACACAAGTCTTGAAGCAATGAATGACAAGAGCAAGGAATCAAGTTTACTATGGCATAGGCGACATGGTCATGCTAGTATGGACACAATAGCTAAACTTATTTCAAAGGATTTAATCAAAGGTTTTCCAAAATTTAAAGTTAATTTTGATTATGTTTGCAATGCATGTCAGTTAGAAAAATAAGTGAGGGGGAGTTTTAAATCTAAAAATATTATTTCGACAACTAGATCCTTAGAGCTACTTCACATGGACTTATTTGGACCTACTAGGACTACTAGCTTAGGTGGTATGAAATATGACCTTGTGATTGTAGATGACTTTTCAAGATATACATGGGTTTTGTTTATTGCACATAAAGATGAAACTTTTAATGTATTCAAAAAGTATTACAAAAGAGTTATAAATTTGAAAAATTTATCTGTTATTTCAATTCATAGTAATCATGGCACCAAATTTGAAAATCAGTATTTTGATCACTTTTGCACAAAGTATAGTATTGATCATAACTTTTCTGTACCTAGAACATCATAGCAAAATGGTGTTGTAGAGAGAAAGAATCGTACTTTGGAAGAGATGTCCAGAACAATGCTATGTGAAGGAAATCTTTCAAAATACTTTTGGACAGAAGCTGTGAATTCTGCATGCTATATTTTGAACCGAGTTTTAATTAAATCTATTATTAGAAAAACCTCCTATGAACTTTGGAACAATAGAAAATCTAATATTAAGTACTTTCATGTTTTTGGATGCAAATGTTTTGTTCTTAACAAAGAAAAAGATAATCTTGGTAAGTTTGATGCAAAATTCGATGAGGCTATTTTTCTTAGATATTCTTTAAATAGTAAAGCCTATCATGTTTTCAATAAAAGAACTTTGACTGTTGAAGAATCTGTATATGTTGTTTTCAATGAATCTGATATTACATCTTCTAGAAAGGAAAATTTTGCTGATGATGATGCTGGTACTTTAGAACATGGAATGAAAGACTTGAATCTCAAAGACAAATAATCAAGTGAACCACAAGAAGAAGAGATAAGCAAGAATCATGATGATATATCCAAGGAATGGAGGTATGTACAATCACAGCCTAAAGAATTAATTATAGAAGACCCATCTCAAGGTGTTAAAACTAGATCTGCACATGATTTAATTGCTTTTATTTCGCATGTAGAACCACACAATATAGAAGAAGCTAAAACTGATCCCAATTGGATGTTAGCAATGCATGATGAATTGAACCAATTTAGGAGAAATAATGTTTGGACCCTAGTTGAAAGATCCAATGACTATCCTGTTATAGGTACTAGGTGGATTTATAGAAATAAACTAGATGAAGATGAAAATGTAATTAGAAATAAGGCTAGACTGGTTACACAAGGTTATAATCAAGAAGAGGGAATATATTTTGATGAAACTTATGCACCAGTAGCTAGATTAGAAGCCATTAGATTGCTACTAGCTTATGCATGCTTTATGAACTTTAAATTATTTCAAATGGATGTAAAGAGTGCATTTTTGAATGGTTTTTTATCCGAAGAGGATTTTGTCGAGTAACCATCGGGTTTTATTGATCACACTTATCCAAATCATATTTTCAAATTAAATAAGGCTTTGTATGGTCTGAAACAGGCACCTAGAGCCTGGTATGATTGATTAAGTAAATTTTTGATTGCTAATGATTTTGTAAGAGGTAGTGTTGACACCAAACTATTTATTCAAAGAAAGAATAATGATATTTTAGTTGTTCAAATATATGTTGATGATATTATCTTTAGATCTACTGATGAATCTTTGTGTCAAGATTTTGCTAAGCTAATGCAGGGAGAATTCGAAATGAGCTTGATGGGTGAGCTGAGTTACTTTCTTGGACTTCAAATCAAACATACTAAAGAAGGTATCCTGATCAACCAGGCCAAATACATCAAAGAGATAATCAAGGAATTTGGCATGGAATCAAGCAAAAAAAATGGGACACCCATGAGTCTTGCATGTAGACTTGATAAAGATGAGAATGGCATAAATGTTGATCAAAAGCTGTACTGAGGTATGATCAGTTCTTTACTTTATTTGACAGTTAGTAGACCTGATATTTTATTTAGTATTTGTATGTGTGCACGATTTCAATCTAATCCAAAAGAGTCACACATCATAGTTGTTAAAGGAATCATTAAATACTTGAAAGGCACATGTAATGTAGGTTTATGGTATTCTAAGCACACATCATTGAAGTTAATTAGTTATTCTGATGCTGATTATGAAGGCTGTAAAATTGATAGAAAAAGCACAAGTGGCACATGTCAATTTTTAAGTGTTAACTTGATTTCTTGGCACTGTCACAAACAGAACTCTGTAGCACTATCTACTGCTGAGGCAGAATATGTGGCTGCTAGGAGCTGTTGTGCTCAAGTGTTGTGGATCAAGCAATAACTAGAAGATTATGGTATTGTCCAATCCAAAATTCCTATCAAATGTGATAATACTAGTGCTATTAATTTATCTAAAAATCTAATTCAGTACTCATGAACTAAGCACATTGAAATTCGACATCATTTTATTCATAATCATGTTTTAAACAATATTGTTGAACTAGAATTTGTACCTACTGAAGATCAACTAGCGGACATTTTTACTAAACCACTTGGTCTAGAAGATTTGAGAAAATTAGAGGCGAATTAGGACTGTGTGACCCATTCTGAATTTTTTTGATCTAATTTTTGAAAATTAAGGAAAAATTATCTAAGTGTTTCAAATTTTTCTTTAGAGCATATGACAACCTAGTTTAGGGTCAAGAAACCTATAGAAATCAAGTTTGACCATTTTTGACCTTTAGACTGCTTTTTGGCTCTAGCCAACTCGAGTCAACAGGGTGCTCGGCGAGCCGACTCAAAGGTCGAGCCGAATGTTTTTAAATAGGGCTTCCGTGTTTTCTATTCATTATATTTTTAGGTTTTGGCTGTTTTCACTTAGCCGACTCCACATTCGACTCTAGGAAACCTTCTAAAACTCTCTCAAACCCCTCCAATCCTTTGATCTTAGCTAAATGGCACCCCGCAAAGCCATAGCCAAGAAACCCTTGCAGGTGGTTCGGACCATCGCGGAAGAAAGGAGAACCAAAAGATGCTTGGACACCTCCAATCCATCAGAAGAACCACAGATTGAGCAGGAAGAAGAACCTCAAGCACCCCAGCAAGTGATTCTTATGGAAAATCATCAAGTTACCTCGGGTAGGTGCATTGATTTTAACTTTCTGGAGAAAGAATAGTTTCATATTGGGGATTGGCTAGAAAAATAGGGTTGGAAAGAATTTTGTCTATTGAATGTTCTGACATATCCTAATTTAGTCCGACAATTCTTTGAAAATATGTCGTTGGGTGCATTTCATTTAGAAGGAACAGTTAAAGGGAAGCATATAGAGATTAATGAGCAAAAACTTTCAAGTATCTTGAATATCCCAAAGGAAGGTGAATGCTATTTGGTTTTAAAAGAGAAGATGAAGACCCTTAGACTCATACTGGAGAGATCAAATGTGAAGGGTGTTGTGCATGCGACTGCAAATCAGCTGTCATTGGAGATGAGGCTGTTGCACAACAATATCAGTAGGATTTTCTTGCCCCAGACCGGGCATTTTGATTGGGTCAGCGAGCGTGACCTTGTGTTTATGAGATGTCTATTTGAGGGGGAGGCCCTCAACTTGCCATTTATCATGCTTTCACAGATGAGGGAGGCAGCCCGTAGGGCACGGGCTTGTCTGCCATATGAGATGGTTTTTATACTATTATTTCAGGATGCCCTGGTAGATCTGACAGGAGATGATAGCCGACTACTGCTGCATACTGACAAGTATACCGTGAAATCCCTTACCAGAATGGGATTCATTAAAGTAGATGGCAATTGGGTCAGGAAGACTTCAGGTATTCCTATAGCACATTCAGATGATTCAGAGGATGACACTCAGGTGGCTCAGGGACTTGGTGAGGAGACTGATGCACAGGCTGATAAGGCTGGACCATCAGAGCCAGCTCCTACCACATCTCATTCACCAGTCGGGAGATCCACAGCTGTTAGACCTGATACAGAGGACAGACTTCAGAGAGTCTTGGAGGAGATATCGTGTCTCAGATTAGACACTGATAGCAGGATCACTCTACTCCAGTCTAAGATGCAGCAGGGATTTCGTGATGTTATGACTATATTGAGAAAGCTTCTACAGCCAGCCAGCATGTACCATTGACTTCCACAACACCTGGCACTGGCACTGGCACTGGCACTGATCGAGAGCAGGGACCGATGGCACATTCCAGTGATGTACCTTCTCATGCCACACATGCTGATGTTGAGCTCGAGGTTGGTATGGAGGCTATAGGATCTGAGGTTGGACAGACTCCAGCTACCTAGATACTTTCGACCACCAGCACCTTGGCGTTATCCTTTGATCCACCGACTGCCAGACCCACACCTATTGTTATATCTTCAGAGTCCAAAGCCAAAGCGAAAGCTAAAACTAAAGTGTCTAGGACTACCACTCCTATTAGGACTAGGATTAGGGATCTTAGACCTAGATTTCCTAAGTTCAAGTCTAGTGCAGGAATCTTAGAAGTTGGTTCCTCCTCTGACGAGGAAGAACCTGATTGTGATGATCCTAGCCTATCTTTTTGATGTTTAGGCTTTTATCTTGATGTTTTTGGGACTCTATGTTATTATATTTTACTTGTTGTAATACAATTTTGTAGTGTCGAGGCATATCTGTAATGTATCACCTTTGTACTGACTTTTTATATATATAGATATCACTTTTTATGCTACATGTCTATTCTTTTTATGTTTGAATTTTTGTGAATGAATGTTCTCTTGTATGCCTTTTGTTGATGACAAAAAGGGGGAGAACGGAGATTGTGCATGAAAAAGCTATAATATGAATGTTAAATTCATAATTTTATATGAAAATTTGAAAAGGCTATGTTATTTTGGAGATTGTGTGCATGAAAAAGCTATATGGAAGTTGATTGTTATGAAAATATGAATGTTTGAATGATTCATGAAAATTTGATGAAATTTAGAAGGAATGCTATTACAAATAGTAAGGGGGAGTTTACTTCAAATATTACCATGAAATTCACTTCAAATGTTTGGTAATTTTATAAGTTTTGATACGCATTGTATAGATGATACTCTTGATACATTTTGTGTTGATACATCATGTTTCGATACATATTGTTCATATGATACGGAAAATATAATGTATTGATACATATGATACTGTATGTTGATAGTGTTCAATTTTATACATTTGATACATATGATACGTTGTGGCACACTGTGTTGATACATTGATACCTAATCCATGTGGTACACATTATGTCTAATGTCTTTTGATAAATATGAATATACTGTAATTGTAAAGTATTTTTAAATTTTTAATCATGCCCAGTGTTTTGTCATCATCAAAAAGGGAGAGATTGTTGACCCCTGGAATGATTTTGATGATCACAAAACATTGGAGCATGTATTTGATACTAATTCTTTCAAATTGTTTAAGAGGTTTTGCAGGAATTGGTTACCTTTAGTTTAAAATGGTTTTCAAACTGATTGGAAGGAAATTCAATTGTGTATAAAGTTTTATGAACTTGAACTTGTAAAATTCCTAGTTTTATCAATCTTGTAATCTTGTAAAATGGGTTGAAAATTGTAAAAATTATAGAGTATGTAGATTAGCTTCTATTTGATTCAATGTTGAAGATTTTTAGAGAAACTTGAAGCATTTTTTTGAAGATTTGCAAGAGCTGACTCTTGGATCAAGAGCTGACTCGTGGTGGCATGGCACGGAGGAAGTTTCAGTGTTTCAGCATCAAGAGCCGACTCCTATCCCAAGAGTCGACTCATGGAAGAAAGTATTTTTCTGAAGCTTGAGACCTCGAGCCGACTTGAGCCCCAAGAGCCGACTCGTCTAGAGTTATGTATTTTGAAGGTCTAAGAACTCGAGCCGACTCTGCCCTAAAGAGCCGACTCTAGGTATTTATGATTTTGACTTGACTGAAGGCAAGAGCCGACTCCAGCCAGAAGAGCCGACTCTTACAGAATTTCATTTTGGGCTGTCTGAGACTTCGAGCCAACTCATGGAGCGATTTTTTGCACTCCAATGGCTAGTTGCTGAAGTTGAAATTTGAACTCCAATTCATCTCCAACAGCTATTTCATGAATCCCTAGGCCCTATAACGACCATATCTCTTGGAAGACTATGAAAGGGATTATTTTTGAAGGATTAAACAATTATTAGAGCTTTATTGTGGAATTATCTTAAGATATTGAAGAGTTTTCAAGTCATTCATCTACCTACCTCAAAGAGCTTTCAAGTTGGATTCAAAGCTTCACCAACTCTACTCCATCATTGAATCCACTCATTAAAGAAGTATAGAAGCAGCTTGAAGAGCATTAAAGAGCATTTAAGGCTTGACTTCATCTTGATCTACATCGGCAACACTTAAACAAATTCGGTTTGTTGTAGTTACTTGTTTATTATTTCTTTATCTTTGTTTTCTCTCTAAGAATAGCAAGGGGCTGTGTCTTAAGAGAGGGTTGAAGGTTTTTAGGTGAACCTTGTAAAACCTAAAGTTGGGTTCTTGGTGATCCCGGTTTAAAACCAAGTGTTTAGGTTTTCTTTAGTGATCCCGTTTAAAATCAAAGGGAGTTAGGATTTCTTTGGTGATCCCGGTAAAACCAAAGTGTATAGGTTTGGATTGTGAGCCTGGTAAAACAATCCGACTGTATTCCGGTTGGAGGATATAGTGAAAATCCCAAGTGTGCTTGGGTAGTGGACGTAGGAGCCGGTTGCTCCGAACCACTCTAAATTTTCTTGTGTTTGTGATTGTGTTCTTTTTGCTCTATTGCTTTTACTTAATTACTTCCACATTGCATATTGCACCACAACACAAAAAGAATTTGAAAGTGTATATAATTGTGAAAAGTTTTTTAATCCCAATTCACCCCCTCTTGGAAAGCCACCTGGGCAACAATACCCTACCTTTGGAGGAGCTTATTGGTTCACTCATGACCCATGAGTTGAATTTATGGCACAAAGAAGTGGTTGCTAATCAAGGGAAGAAAAAGATAATAGCCCTTAAGGCCAAAAAGAAATTCAAGGCAATGATGGCAACGTGGAGCAAAAGTGAAGACTCTAGTTCAGAGAAAGAACAAAAAGTTGCCAATCTTTGCTTCAAGGCAAATGAGGAAGAGGTATATGCTGAAAATGAATATCATTTTACCTTTGATGAATTACATGATACATTTAATGATCTTGTGCATGAATACAAAGTATTAAAAATTGAGCACAAGAAATTAAAAAGGCATGTATATTCTTTTTCTCTTAAGAACACCAATCTTGCCAATAAATTTCATGATTTAAATATAAAGATTGATGTTTTAAAAAATGATAAAAATAATCTTTCTAAAGAAAAAAAAATTTAGAAAAAGAAAATCTTGATTTGAAAGATTTATGTAATAAGTTTTCAAATGAAAAAAATATTTTATTGAATGAAATAGAAATTCTTAGAGGACTCAAGATTTTTGTATCAAATGATAAGCTTTTAAAGAAAAAATAAAAATATTGAGTTGAAAAATAAAAATTTCTTTGTTGCTACTTCTTCCAATATTGCATACGTTAAATATGAAAAATTTGGACTTAATACATATTCTTGTAAATTAAGAAAAATTTAGGTTCCAAAAGGAATCATAGTTACTAACCCTAAAGGATCCAAGAAAGTTTGGGTACCAAAATTGTCCACCTAGTTTATTTTGCTGGTGTGTCTTGCAGCCCAACATAAAGAAAGGAAGTTTTTGAAAGGTGGCTGTACAAGACAATACAAAGAGTAGTCAAGCTATATTCTGGACTAAACAGTAAAGGAAGGATTATACATATTGATAAATTCTGAACATTTCCTTTCATAATTAAAAATATAGTTAAATTTTATTATAAATATTGTGTCAATTACTTTGAAAATTATTTTAAATGATTAATTAGAGTCAGGTTTAGACTTATAGTCATTGGTTATGATCATGAACTTTTTGATGTTGATGAATTTCATGCTCTCATGATCAAATTTGTGATTATTAGACTTTCACTTGATTTTGATTAATATAGTTTTAAACTATTTCAAGTGAAATGTTATGATTTATGTATTTTTATTTTTGGCATCTTTGCTTAAGTTAGAAATGATTTGGATCAAGTATATAACTGATAGTTAAGGGTTATATTTAAAAAGAAGGTATGCATATTAATAAACCCTTGCTCCAGTAGCTAGACTTGCTATTAAATTACTTCTAGCATTTGTATGGATATCAAATCATTTCAAATAGATTTTAAATCATGCTAAAAGTTTTTAAACGATCAATCCTTTGTATATATTGAAAATCTCAAATCTTAATAGTTGTACTTTCAAGTTTTATTCCTTAAATGAATGCATATTTTTAAGGGAGAATAATATTTAGGGTGAGCATCCAAAAATTTGTTGTCATTATATACATGTATGATGCTTTCAATATTTTCTTGATATCATATTTATATTGCTCTATTACTCATTGTTTTCAAATCTAATCCTTTGAGGGGAGTTACATTCAATTGGTATCAAGATTTATAGTTAAGGGTTATATTTAAGAAGAAGGTATGCATATTGATGAACCCTTGTTATAGTAGCTAGACTTATTATTAAATTACTTCTAGCATTTGTATGGATATCAAATTATTTCAAATGGATTTTAAATCATGCTCAAAGTTTTTAAATGATCAATCCTTTGTATATCTTGAAAATCTCAAATCTTGATGGCTGTGCTTTTAAGTTTTATTCCTTAAATGAATGCATATTTTTAAGGAGGAATAATATTTAGGGAGAGCATCCAAAGATTTGTTGTCATTATATATATGTATGATGCTTTCAATATTTTCTTGATATCATACTTATATTGCTCTATTACTCTTTATTTTCAAATCTAATCCTTTAAGGGGAGTTACATTCAATTGGTATCAAGATTTATTAAGAATCTTAAAAAAGGAGAGAGAAGAGCTCCTAGTAACTGCTTTGGATTGGGTTAGTCACTATGGCCATCTGGTCATAGGAGCAAAGTAAGGTTTAAAGACTCTCTCTTTCCATTCAATGTGATTTCTTATGACATGTTGGGGTGCCACTATGGCCTTATCCCATGAATAAGTAAGGTGAATGGACTGTTGTCTTGCTATCAGTTATGCATATTAGAGCTAATATACATTGAAATATTTTTTGCATGTGCATCTCATTTTGTGGTATCATATTCAATTATATTATATTTGATTGGTATCATGATTAATTAATTTTATGTATTAATTTTGATGATCTACTTGCTATTTTTTTCACCTTCATTTCCATTTTGTATTGCCTTTCACCCTTTTTCATGATGACAAAAAGGAGAAGAAAAATGTTAAGTATGAAAAGGAAAAATATATGATAAACATAAAAAATTATAAGAGAAATGAAAGAAAGTACAAAAGGGAAAGAAGAAAGCAAAATATTTTAATCTTAAGGGAAGAATTAGTAAGAGAGAAAATTTGAAAATTTTGCATATTTTGAAGAATTTTTGAAAATATTTTTGAAATCATATTTTGAGGAGGAGCTTGATGCTTATTGATTTTGAGCTTACATGTTTATCTTATTGTTAATCTTTTTAAGCTTACCCTATTCATATACTTAAAGATTTTATCATCATTAAAAAGAGGGAGATTATTGACTATGATCTTGATTTTGATGATTGACAAAATGTTTAAGTATATATGAGTACTAATTATATTTTTAAGTGTGTTTATCAGATCTTAGTACTCATCCATGATTAATGAAGAAATACATATTTTTAGTTGAACAAAGTCCTTAAATTAATAAAAAATCAAGTATATGGACTTTGGAATTGATATGGAATAACTTGAAGATACTAAAAATAGATTTTGGAGAAGTTTCAGTAAGTTTCAGCACTAGCATAAGCAAGTGTCGACTCATGAAGAAGTTCAAGTGTCGACTCAAGCCTGAGAATAAGAAAAATACAGAACAGTGTCAAACAAGAATTTTTGCCTTGAGCTAACCTAAGTGTCAACTCAAGAGGTCAACTCTTGGTGAAGTATCAACTCAAGAGGTCGACTCATGAAGAAAATTTAGAAAATTCAAGTGTCGACACTTGATGTAATGGCTAGTTTTTTTGAAGTACAGAACTTTCTCAACTTGGTTCCAACGACTATATTTTCTTCTCTAATGGTCACAAATGGTCAAATAAGGTTTGGAGGGCTACTTTAACACCATCAAGCTCAAGGGAAAAAAGGGGAAATGGATTGATAGAGAGAATCCATGGTTTGAATGATAAATCCTTTGGTTTACAAGAAAAAAAAATATAAAGGATTTTTAAGGATTCAATATTGAGTGTTGAGCCTCCAAGGATTCAAAGTGAAGAGGGAGCTTGCAAGAGTGGTATCTTCAGGCATCCATTGAAGCTTCTACAACATGGAGACAAACTCAACACAATAATCAAATACCTCAAAGATAAATTCGCTTTTTGTAAGAAAGCTTTTATATTTTCATTATTATTCTTGTACTTGTATTGCTTACTAGTTTCAATGGAATTGAAACTAGTATCTAGGTTGATGGTGAGCCTTGAGAAAATCATCTAGGTTGTCGGTGAGCCTATGTGATAAAAACCAACAAGGATTTTGACTTATGAGCCCGTAAAAACAAGTTGGGTTGTTGGTTAGCCTGGAAAACCATCAAGGCTGTTGGTGAGCCCGTAAAACCAACTAGGTTATTGGTGAGCCCGTAAAACCAACTAGGTTCTTAGTTAGCCCACAAAACCAAGGGATTTTTGGTAAGCCCATGAAAATCAAGGAGTTTTTAGTTATCCTGTGAAAACCAAGGGTACAACCAAGAGAAAGGAATAGACTTTGATGAAACCTATGCACTCATAGCAACACTAGAGGCTATAAGATTACTACTTGCATTTGCTTGCTACATAAATTTCAAACTTTTTCAAATGGGGGATGTAAAAAGTATATTTTTAAATGGTTTTATATCAGAACAAGTTTATATCAGAACAAGTTTTTGTAGAACAACCATCAGGTTTTGAAAGTCAAGCTTTTCCAAATCATGTTTTTAAACTCAATAAAGCATTGTATGGACTTAAACAAGCACCTAGAGCCTAATATGATGGATTGAGCAAATTCTTACTTAAAAATGATTTTGCAAGAGAAAATGTTGATAAAACTCTTTTTATCAAAAATAAAAATAATGACATGTTAGTTGTACAAATTTATGTTGATGATATTATATTTGGTGCAACTAATAAAACTCTTTGTAGAGAATTTGCTGAGTTGATGCAGGGTGAGTTTGAAATGAGTCTTATGGGTAAACTAAATTACTTCCTTGGACTTCAAGTAAAACAAAGGAAGGGATCTTCATAAACCAAGCCAAATACATCAAAGAAATCATCAAGAAGTTTGGTATGGAGACAAGCAAAGAAGCAAGCACACCCATGAGTCCTACCTGCAGATTAGATAAAGATGAAGATGGCAAAAACATTGATCAAAAGCTTTATTGAGGTATGATCGAATCACTATTATACTTAACTACTAGTAGACTTGATATCTTGTTTAGCATATGTGTTTGTGCTAGATTTCAATCTAATCCAAAAAGAATCTTATATGCTTGCTGTAAAAAGAATCATAAAATATCTAAGAGGAATAAGTAATTTAGGTATATGGTATTCAAAGCAATCTTCATTGAATTTAATTAGTTTTTCGTATGCTGATTATGGTGGATACAAAATAGATAGAAAGAGTACTAGTGGTACATGACAATTTTTAGGATTGAATTTAATCTCATGGTATTGTAAGAAACAAAACTTGATAGCACTATCTACTACTAAGGCAGAGTATGTAGCTGCTGGGAGTTGTTGTGCACAAGTGCTTTGGATTAAATAACAACTAGAAGACTTTGGTGTTACACAATCTAAAATCCCTATCAAATATGATAATACAAGTACTATTGATTTATCTAAAAATCCAATTAAGCATTCTAGAACAAAGCACATATAGATTAGACATCATTTTATTAAGAATCATATTTTGAATGGTGATATTGTGCTTGAATTTATTCCTACTGAAAATTAAATTGCTGATATTTTTACTAAACCTCTTAATTTAGATAGATTTCAATTGATTAGAGATGAATTAGGTCTATATAACCCTTTTTAGAAAATTTGACCTAATTCCTTCAAAATTAAGGAAACACTATCTAGAAAGCCTCCAACATCAAATTAAGGATAATTACCATTTCTCTTAGTGTATACCTTTCATTTAAGACCATTTTTGAATTGTTTAGAACCTTTAGGGAAGTTTTGGTTCGAGTCGACTCGAGCTATAGTGCTCAAGTTGAACCAACTCAAATTGTGGGTTAAGCATTTTTATATAAAAATTACAAAACCCTTCTTAGAGCTGTAGGTTCATTCAAACCCTAACAAAGCTCTTATTCACTCTCTCCAAGCTTAGAATCTCAAACTCCTACCCTACATTCTCCCAAAATCTATTGTATCCAAACCTAATTGGTGCTAATGGCTCCAAAGATGGCTGTTGGCAAGAGATCTCGATGAGCAGAGCCTCCTGGTGAAAGAGAGAAGAATAAAGAGATAGCAAGAAGAGCCGACTTGGACTGATGAAGTGGAAGAACAGGAAGATCGAAATCCATCCCCCATGTAGCCTTGATCGATCTTTCTGATGGGGAACTGATCCGTGACTACTAGTAGGAAAATTAATTTCACATTTTTAGAAAACCATGGTTTTCGGATTGGTAATTGGATAGAATCTCAAGGTTGGAAATTTTTCTGCACTTTGGATTTGCTTACATACCCTAGCCTAGTTAGATCTTTCTATGAAAACCTAACCCTAGAAGAAAATGGTGTTACTTTAACTGTTAAAGGGGTTAGAGTAACTGTGAATGAAGGATGTCTAAGCCAAATTCTCCAAATGCCAAGTAATGGAAGCTACCATCTGGTTATGAGGGAAAGACAAAGGACTTTGAGGCTGATCTTGGAAACCAATACCGTGGATGAAATTTCTAATGTAAAGGCCAATGTCCTTTCCTTAGAGATAAGGCCACTTCATAACATTGTTAGCAGAATATTTTTGCCTCGCACTGGTAGATTTGACTAGGTCAGCGAGAGAGATTTGATTTTTATGAGATATATGATTGAGGGGGAGGCCCTCAATCTCCCATACATTATGCTGACTCAGATGAGAGATGCAGTTAGGAAGGCCAAGGCATGTTTACCCCATGGTATGGCCTTCACACTCATTTTCAGACATTTTGGTGTTGTGCTTGATGGGGAGGACAGCAGGATGTTATACCACACTTATACCTACTTAGATAAATCACTTCAATGTATGGGTTATCATCAGGTTGAAGGGGCTTGGTTGAAGAAGGGATCGGATTAGAGGGCTGGAGCATCATCAGATGATGATGAGGGGCATGAGGAGCAGCTACCTGAGGAGATTGGGATTGCTACTGAGCTTACTGTTACTGATGCTGAGGAATTAGAGCATAGAGAGAGGAGTCCTAGGACTTTCCCAAGATCTTCACCAGCACTAGTATCTCCACCCGCTTTAGTACCTATACCTCCAGTGCCAGCACCTGCAGTGACTGCTACACTTGCTCTGGGTTCATCTACTAATATTCCAGGTCTATCTACTGTTGCTCTAGGACCTTCTGTGTCTCATGCATTCTTTTCCCAGCAGATGAGACAGCTATCTCAGACTCTGACCAGCTCCATTGGTTCAATGTTTGGCAAGCTTCGTCAAACAGTCGACACCAAACTTGTGGAGATCTGTGGTGAGATTATACAGCTACACTCCAGGGTAGATAGTGTTGAGTCAGCCAGCCCACAACCATAGATTGATATACAGGCACTATCACACTCCCTCAGGATAGCTTCAGATGACATCCGACAGACTGTAGCTCATAGCATTGAAGAATTCAGATCTGAGTTGCGTGAGATGAGCTATAGGATGGGATCTATTGAGCAAAGCAGGAAGATGGAAGATGATTATACAAAAGGAGTGGGAATTCTCAAAGAAGAATTTGGAAGGATGAGAAGATCAGTAGAGGCTTTTACTAAAGCTCAGGCTAGTGAGCTCATTGCTCTCCAAGAAGGAAACAAGAAGATTCAGACAGAGCTGAGCACAGTATGGGTTTTTCGAGCTAGGCTATCTCTAGACATTCAGGCTCTTAGAGCAGCTAGAGCTATACCTAGTCAGCCTGCATCTCATCCTAGACAGCCTGCACCACACTTTAGACAGCCTCCACCTCAGTCTACTCAGCCACCACCTTTTGTTCCTCCTAGTTTATTTGACCCAGAACCTATCTCTTCCAAACCATCACCTGAAACATCCACTAGCATTAGAGGACCTTCTAGTATACCTAAATCTTGGCTAGGTAGATCTGAACCCATTAAGGTAGAACCTATTATAGAAGAGCCTAGTGATAGTGACTGGACTAATGTTTGTAAGTTGTATTACACATTTTGAAAGAAATGAAAATATCTCCTTTATTACTTCTTATTGTGTTTGTAATGTGATTTGTGGAATGTGATAATGAATTTTAAATTAGATTATCAAAATTTCTTTGAGAAAGTGAAATTATCTTAAACAATCTTAATAATCTTCTCTTTCTATTTCAAAAATCAAGATTAGTGTACTTAATAAAGGGGGAGAATGATTTTAAATTGAATACCTTTTTGATTATTGACAAAAAGGGAGAGAATGATATTGATATTGAATGCATGGAAAATTGGCAGAAGAAACAGATGAAAAAGAATGTTTTTTGATGAAAATCATGCTGTTTCAAAATTTTCAAAACATACAACAAGGGGGAGAAAAATTTTTGAATGGCTTAAATTCATTTACATTTGCTCTCAAATATTTGCAAATTTTCTCTGATTAGATCTTGCTACAAGCATTTGTTGATATCTCAAGACTTGATACCTTTTGCCAACCTAAAACTCTGATACATTTATGGCAAACATAGCTTTTGATAAGTGTTTATTATGATACATATTGGACTTATTTCAAAAGCTTTGATACATTGTCTATATGCAAGCTCTGATATATTGATTTCAAATACATTTTTGGTATATAGCTCATACATGTTAATATTTACTTCCAAATATATTTATACATGTAATTGTAAAGGTTTTCCATGCCTGGTGTTTTGCCATCATCAAAAAGGAGGAGATTGTTGACCTCTTGAGTGGTTTTGATGATAACAAAATATTGGAGATTGTATTTGTCTTACTAATAACTCTTCAAGTGCATTACAAGTTTTTGTAGGATGATCTTAATGCCCAATTGCAACTCCTACAACCTTGATTATGTTAGGTGTTGCGTTGTAAATGTTTCATGTAAAGAAGAACCCAAAGAAAGATTGATGTAATATTCATGAAAAAGGGTTACTTCTATGTGTTTCTCAAGCTTAAATTTCTTTAGAATTTGTTATTAGTTGAGTTGGGAAGAGTTTTAAGTGCTGAAGAGTTGCTAGATGAATTCTGGAGAAGAGTTAAAGTTTTTGTTGGAAATTCACTCGAGCCAACTCGTATGAAGAGAGCCAACTCTAATCCATGGCACGGTTGAAGGATTCTGGCATGCAGAGATCCGAGCCGACTCGAAGGAACCCTAGCCGACTCGTCCAGAGCATCATTTCTTGAATCAGATAGGCGAGCCGACCCGAAGGTAGTCAAAGCTGACTTAACCATTCAGCCAGGCATCCGAGTCAATCCTTCAGTAATTCGAGCCGACTCCTTTAGAGTCCAAGAAAAATTAGTTATGAGAGAACATCCAGGAGAGCCGACTTAAAGGAACCCGAGTCGACTCCTCCAGAGTACAACTTCGAAGACCTGAGAATCCAAGCTAACTCAACTGAGGCGAGCCGACTTAACTAGAGTAAGGAATCATTGACATTGTGGATCTGAGCCGACCTGATTGTGGTGAGCCGACTCGAATGTCGATTCCAGGCAGATAATGGCTAGTTCTAGAACTTCATTTTTTAATTTAAAATGTGCTCCAACGGTCAAATGTCAAGTCCCAACGGTCTACAATGACTATATCCATCCAAGAAGAGTACAAGACTCTATAAATAAGGGATTTGGATAACCTTTGAAGAAGCTAATGCTTAATTGAGCATTAAAAGAGCTTGTGAGCAAGAGAGCACTAAAAGAACATTCAAGTCAGCCTTCAAGTTTTCACCAACTCCTATCAGAAGCTTGAAGGACTTATTGAGGAAGAAGAGGAAGCCATTGAAGTGCATTAAAGCCCATTAAGAAGGCTTCTCTTGAGCTGCAACTGCAACCATCAGACAACTTGGGTTTGTCATTAGTTGCATACTTTCTTTTAACTCTTTGTGAGTTTGTGGGTTATTAGTGAGCCCGGTTTAAAAACCAAGTTGGGTTGTTAGTGATCCCTTTTTAAAACTAACATTGTAAGGATTTTTGGTAAGCCCGGTCAAAACCAAAGTTGGGTTCTTGGTGATCCTGTTCAAAACCAAGTGTTGGGTTTTGGATTGTGAGCCGGGTAAAACAATCCAACTGTATTCCGGTGGTGAATATAGTAGAAATCCCAAGTAGTATCTTGGGTAGTGGACGTAGGAGCGAGGTTGCTCCGAACCACTATAATTTGTTGTGTTTGCATTGTGCTTTTTCTGTTTGTGTTTGCTTCTGCTTTCAATTATCTGAAACACAGCACCTCCACACTAAAGTAGATTTAAAAGAGCACATATCTATTCAAATTTTTTAAATTCTCAATTCACCCCCTTCTTAGGAAAGCCACCTGGGCAATAGAAGTTACCTTGTCCAGTAATAGCTTGCTTCTTTCTCTTATTCAGTTTATTCGGGTCAAGGAAAGCAATATAAAGAGGATAGTTCCTCTTCCAGTGACCCTACTTCTTATAATAGAAGCATTTTGCCTAACTCTTATTGACCTTGGACTTCTTAGTCTGAGAGGACTGAGAAGTCCTAGCATGTTGCACCTTATTTTTATTCATCTTCTTTTCCTCCTTAAAATGATGATGCCCAGATGAAGACCCACCCATACTATTCACCGGGTCCTTATGGGGATGGTAATCTTTCTTATAAGTTTATAGTAATCCTAACAGACCATGATAATTTACTATAAGCTTTGTCATTCTATAATAACTGAGAAAGTCTAGGTAGGATTTGGGCAAATAGTTCAAAATCACATCTTTTCCTAGCCACTCATGCAAGGAAAATCCATATTTTCTCAGATGTTTGATCTGCTCGATCATGTATAATATATGATCAGTGATCGATACCCCTTCATACATTCAAGCATTGAAAATAGCACAAGAGGTCATGTATCGCTCAACATCATTAGTTATGCCGAAGGACTCATTCAACACTTGAAGCACTTCCTTCGATTGAGCATCCCCAAACTTGTAACTGAACTATTCATTCATCGTTGCCCTCATGATGCAACACACCATGGTTCAGTCACTGAGCCACTTCTAGTAAGTATCTTGGATTGCACCATGAGCTATTGGAGCGGCCTCCTCAAGTGCTAGATCTGTGAGTACATACAAGATCATTTCATACTCTAGGACTATCTTTAACTTTTGATATCAGCTATCAAAATTAGGTCCTATCAATTTGTCATTGTCCACCAATGACCTGAGCGATAAGATAGTAGCCATTGCTGAAAAGAAAACATAAGACCAGCTTAGTATATAAATTATTTAATCCTAAAGACTTGGACTTTAGTTTATTTTTTTATTATTTTAAATAAAATCGTAGCCTTTACCGCCAATTCGAGGAATTACCCTAATCCTTTAATAAGTACTAGAATCCATATAAATTGTACACGGGCTCGAGTGTGGCTCAACCAACTCTATGTATCCATAGGTAGGTTTTTAACTAATTGTTTCTTCAAATAATTTTTAGTAAAAATTTTGCCACATGCACCTCTTTAGCAAGCATGTGACACCTCCATTGAAAGTCCTAGTTATGTCTAACTATTAACATGACAAAACTCAGTGTATCTAACCAATGAATGATCAGGCCCGAGTATGGCTTAGCCCACCTGACCAATGTTAAGAAAGTTACAACTAAATCATCATATTATGAATGATAATTTCAATGGCTAGATAATCACTAGGCACATGGTGCCTCCAATGATTATCTAGACTATTAAATCTATTATCATTCAACTTAATGGAAGACTATGACTCAGTTATCCCCATAACTTTATTATTTGAAGGACCTAATAATCTAAAGAATTTAAATATGTTATAGAGATAAGAGAAGATGTGAACTAGTTTGTCAAAAACTTTGCACTGACTTTACCAAGTCTTTGAAGAGGGTTCGAGACTAGCTAGTCCAAGGATACCTCAATTGGTCATATTAATTTAGCTTAATGGTATGTATCAACTCAAATCACTAAGTGACCTTATCAAAAGCCGATTGACCACTTTGACTAGAAAAGTTGAGATCAGTGGGAGGGTCCTCTTTTCTTTCCTTAGACACCAACTTAATTGTCAGAAAAAAATAATCTCAATTAAAAAGACCTTTTAGCCACTTATCTTAGACACCAATTGGTTCATCAGTTTCAATTTGGTAGCCTAATAACTTGGGCTCAACCATTGAACCATAATCAGGCCCATTTATTAGAATCAAGGATATATACTTAATCAAACTATAACTATTGAGTTTGATCTAGAGAAAAGATAATCTAATTCAACTCTTGGTTAGATCTTAATCAATTTCTCTATTTGGTCCAAATTTTATTTGATTTTAATTCTAGGTCTAACCTAGTTAAATTGACTTGATTCGAGCTAACCCATAATCCAAAGGTTTATGAAATGGCTTTAGATCTTTTATTCTCAAATCTATATCTTTAAACCTTCATATCTTAATTCTTAATTAAGTATATGAACATGTTTAAATTGAAACAATTTCAATTTTCATTGTAAAATCCCTTTTACAAAATTTATGCAAATAATTTGCTATCCATTATCATGAGTCAACTCATCCTGAAATTTAAGTTGACTCACCAATGAGTCGACTCAGTAGCGAGTCGACTCACCAGTGAGTCGACTCATCACAGGGAAATAGAGAGCAGGTTTCTTCTAGTTGAGTCAACTCAATAGCATCATGAGTCGACTCAACAGGCTAACAGCAGCAAGTTCAATTATTATATTTGAATTTTATGCTAAAAAATAATGACATAACAAATCAAAAATCTATATCTAATCCAATCTAAACTTATTTATGATTTCATATCTAAATTGCAAAGATTAAAATAATTTTAATCAATTCCTTTTCATGGTTCTTCATGAGTCATATCATAGCAGCACCCTTACGTGTTATAAAAAATCGATCCCCATCGAATTGGAAGGGAGGACCTTTAAACCTTACTTTCCTTTATGACTGGATGATTGTGATGATGCACTCAATCTTAGTAATAAAAAAGGTCAAAAGATATGAAAAATCTTAATCTATTTGCAATCATAATCATGTCAAATGAACCTAGCTTTGACACCAATTGATGAAAATGGTAGGTGGTTTCATTCATGCTTTTTATTTTTTTAAAAAAATTTACATAGTGGAAGTCATAAAGAATAATCTAATTAATCTATCATACATTAGATCAAATCTAAAATAGCATATAATAGGATTTATGACATGATAATCATGCATATATATGAAATCTAAAAAATAAGAGTAGCATGCATAGATCAAAACTATGTGATAAATACTATACTGTAGATCATATCTACGATATGCAAGAGTTCAAGACTCTTTACCTGAGAATGGGTTGAAGAACTTTGTAGTTGATATCCATGGAATAAAGGTTCTTCCAAGCCACACATATGTATAGCCTTTACATGATGTCTACACGAAGCCCTGCATTGATTGACCTCCCTGAAGTGCTAGGTCCTAGCAGAGATCACTTGATGGCTGATGGAACCTTCTTCTTCAGATCACCATGGTGCTCTAGGAAATGAAGAAAGAGAACTAGGAGAACAAGAGAAATTGGAGGAAGTAGGAGAAGATCCTAGAAGAAGAACTATTCTCTCTTCTCAACACCCTAGAACAAGGACTAGAGTCCTATGCCCAAGATGTTTTTCTCCTAGAAAACCCCATGTCCCATAACCCTTTTTTCTGATTATAAGACACTCTTCAACCCCACTTTCATGCCCACTCTTCAATCCCATTAAAAAGGTGGTGTCCCAGAGAGGTTAGGATGGATAAGGATGAGGTGAGGTTTATTTTGATTCAAAGTCAAAATCAAAACCAATTTCAATTTGAATTCAAATTTAACTTCAAACTATTTGAATTCAAATTCAAATTCAAATTTAAAATCAAATTTAAATTTAAAATTTGAATTTACATTGTGTATGTGGGTTGGGTGCTTGGGTATGATCCAATCCAATTAGACTCAATACAAACTCAAACCAAATTCCATTTGGTTAGTCCTAAAGAGATAAGTGAACCTAATCAAATTGAAAACCTAAAATCATGTACTAGGTCCTAATCTAATTGAAAATAAATTGAGCCCAAGTCCTAATCAAATTAGGAACCAAACCTCCTTAGTGATTAGGTTATCTTATAACCTAACTGGGTTAACCTAATTGAATCCAATTCAACTAGACTTGATCCAAATCACATTGCTCAATCAAATTAAGCTAATCAATAATCTAATTACTAATTAATCCTCTTATAATTCATTAACTATTAGTGAATTATTTTGTCATCAAACACTGATAAGTCAACTCACTGATGAGTTGATAGATAAATGAGTTAACTCAAGGTTAATCATCAACCATTTTGATGATTAAATCCTGACATAATTCATAATCATTGATCAGCTAACAAATCAAATATGTACTTCTATTATATGTGATCTCATAAGTTCGAACACTGAGCTAGTAGCATAGGAATAAATTCTTGTATCAATTAAAATGATCATTTAGTAATGATACCGGACATCCGGATAGATCCAATAGTTGCAAAGAAACATTCAAGAATTTTTGGTAAATAGTTACTATATAATTCATCCCCTTAATCCTCAATGCTCAGGATGACTTCAAGGTTAATTATTAATCCTTAATTAGTACATCCTTATTATGTTAAATCTTATAAATCTTGCGATTCCTTACAAAGATTATCCTAATCAAGATTTTGCTAAATTGAAATATAACAAAGTATTATCTCTGATAACTTATAGTGGTCAATCTCATCTTGACTTACAAATAAAGTTCATAAGTACTTGACTATTCCCAAAAACCTAAATTAGAAATTCAAGTAGTTCAGTACCAAAGCACAGTGAGTTGTTTACAAGTCACTATGATAATCTCAAGTTTGAGGGATACTTATATCCATATTCTTAGCGAGCAAAACTTGATAGTCGAGTGCTTTGCAGGTGGATCACTTCAGTAAATGTACTCCTACATTTTACTTGAAACTAGCATCTCTATACTCCTTGGTTACAAAGATAACTAACCCATATGGCACACAATGACCTAAACGTGATAAATATTATCATCCTTTAATAACGTATCATTTGGTCATGAACAAGTTTAAGAACTATACCCTTTATCGAATAAAATAGTTCTAAGGACTTCATCATAAAATAGTTCATTATAGGAAGATGCACAAATTATGATGAACTATTAAATAATTTTTATTAATTAATAATTTATATACAATTTAAAAAGAGCACAACCATTTATAGCTTAGATGATTGGCTTTAGGATATAATTTCCAACATCGAGTTGGCAGGTGAAGTGACCTTAAGTTGAGCTGGTAAGTGAGGAGGCGAGGCCAAGAGTAGTCCATGTAGGTGAAACCATTTCTAGATATATCAGATGCCCTTACTTCCTAGGATGAGGTATCACCTTGCTTTGGGCATAGAAAGTAGAGGTTGGAGGTGGTGGGGCTCAACACTGGATCTCCACTTGTTGGACTCAGCTACTTGGATAGTTTTCCCTCAGTCTTGATGGAAGAAGCACGGGGAGAAGACTTTGCTCCATGTTGAGTGAGGCAATGGGCACTGATGTCATGGGATGCACATGACTTGGATGAAGTTTGAACTATCGCATCTAGCTAGATTGTACAATTCTGCTGCATTTAATGAGATGTACACAACAACTTAAAGCAATGATGGTGTTTTGTGGCTCAAAGTGATAGCGGTTTGAGTGAAATGGTGGATCCATTTGGATGTGGACACATGTCTCATAGTGAATTATCGTCGACCGGTATGACACCTGGAGTGCCACTACCAATTGGAAACTTTAAATTGGTGAGGTGGGTGTCACCCTTTTGTATTGGTCATCTATTTCTGTTAGCCTACTATGGGAGAGCCCAGAGTCTTCATTGCCAAGGAGACTTGCTGTTGCTATTGGAGGTGCTACGATGAAAGTGGTGGGTTCTCTTCCCTTTCTTCTCTTTTCTTGCTCTTCTATTTTGCCCAGTTGGTGTATTCCTTGGGGGTTCGGCATCAAAGTCAATGGCAGTTGAAGATACTCATGAGGTGATTGAGTCCATCCTAGTTGAGGAGGATCTAACAAGGATTCAGGAGGATATCACCATTCCCATGTTGGTCAGGCTCAAGTTGCCTGGTCCTTCAGAGAGGATGACTATGGGATTAGTGACCGAGTGGCATTGCATGAAGATGCATTCAAGGCTAGAGTGAGGATTTCGTTCCTAACTATCATCATTGAGTTACTTAGGTGGTCTCAGGTGTGTTCCACATAGTTGATTCCCAATGCTTGGCAGTTGATCATGAGGTTTTTTTGTCACATGGTAGAATGCGGGGAGATGCCTTGTGCATAGGTCTTTAGGACCTTCTTCCTATTGAAGTATAGTTCGAATGGATGGTGGTATGCCTCACCAAGGAAGGGGTACCAATTTCCAAAGGGTCCAGTCAAGGTGTATCACTGGAAAGAGCAATTTTTCTTTGTCACTTCCATGATGGCTTGGCCATTCTTGACTATTTGGAGGATGGCAGATAGGACAAGGATGCAAGACTACTCAAAATTGCAGCATCCAGAGAGGATGACAGTGTAGAGGTTGTGGCAACTACTATTCTTCCTCTCGATGATCTTCTATGGGAGGAACTTCTTATGGTGTTGTGTCACAGGGACTCACCTACTACTAGTAAGTGCTTCTCTTGGCTTGCTCGAGTTGCTCTATTCCTTTTGGAACTAGGAGATAATAATCCATCTCTTGGTAGCTTATCTCTTCAGAGTGTGGAGGCAACAGTCCAAAGGCCTGCTTCTCCTATGGAGGATAAGAAGGGGAAGTGAGTCTTGGAGGAGTTAGAATGAGCATCGAAGGTCGAGAAATGATAATGACACCTAGAGGAGTCCCTGTTCCTAGAGTAGGCAAGGCCTCCTCCCGGGTCATTGGCATCCAGCTGGCAAGGTAGTGGAGGTGGTAATGAAGACCACTAGTGAGGCAACTGAGATGGTGGAAGTAGGTCATGACACCATCACAATCATAGACTAGGCTATGAGTAGGGTCCATGGGGCCTCAAGTGATGCTAGAGATGACCATAGTGGTCATGTGGTTGGTGTGGACACCAGGGCCCGAAAATATCGACAGGTTGAACCCACATCCCTGTGGATCACCTGTGAATAAAGCTCCGGATCCAACCCTTTTTTCCATGAAAATATTTTATTTTAATTTTGTTATTTTGGTTTAGTTAGGTAAACCCATTTTTATCAGCTAAAATTAAGATTTTGTTTATTTTGGGTAAAACCCTTTTTATCCAGTTGGGTCGAAACCCCAAACCCTAATTACCCAATTGGGATCTTAGTGGTCTAATGTAATTAGCCCTATTATAGCCATTTTATTTTGGGTTTGTGCCTCTTGATCAATTGATCAATTGGGCTTTAGATTGAGTCCTGTAAAAATTAGTTATTGAGTCTTGCATTACAAGGAAAACCCAATTGTAAGACCCATGTGACTCAAATCAAGATCCATGTGCTAGCTCAAGATCAGCCCATGTGACTCCATGTGCTAGCACAAGTTCTTGCAATATGCCATCTTGTTTGGGTGCCACCTTTGCATGATTTCAGGACAACTGCTGCCACATCACCAAGGGGACAATGACACATGGCCTTACACTTGAATTTGCATATGCTACACAAGTCAAGACAACTTCCTTTGGTCGGCCCATGAGAAGAATTAATTGGCGCCTCAAATTTTGAGAGGAGTAAATGAGGAGTCTCATTTTGGTGCCCTCCATCCAAGTTATTTCATGCCACTTCAAGCATTCGACCAAAGCAATTCATGCCCAAGAGTCCTGGATTACTTGCTCACATGGTGTTGGAGGTCCAAGGGTTTCTACTCCTAGCTTTTCATTTCAACTAGCTGCTAGCTGTTCAAGCTTCAAGGACTTTAGAATTTCATCAGGACTCTAGAATTTCATGAGGACTCTAGAGTTCCCTTCAATCCAAACTAAGAGTCCATGCATCTGTAGAAGACTATATTATCAAGACACTAGAGTCCCATCATCAGGGCCAACCAGGGAAGCAATAATGGCCCTTCATCAAAGATCATCTTGCTCTTCATCTTAGTGCCAACTATGGATAGAGTCCATAATTTTTCAACCAGCAGGAGTCCAGGCAATATAAACTTAAAGTCTAGAGTTGTAATGCAAATTGGACAAAACTCTTGTATCTGAGTCCCTCACTTCTTTGGTTAGGGGTCTATAAATATCCCTACACCCCCCTTGTAATTCATGAATTAATAGTGAAATACAAAGACATTTTGTCAAAATCTTCCTTTGCTGTGTGCATCGCGGGGTGTGAGGCCCTTCCTTTGTTCCTTTGGAGCATCGTGGGGTGTGAGGCCCTATTTATCAATCCAACAAAAAGATCCCGCCAATCCTTCTAAACCCTTCCCTTCCTTCCTTTCCCTTATTTTTTTGCTTTTAACCTTAGTTTCTTTGTTGAGTGTTTTGCAGGTGACGACAATCCAGATCTGTTGTTCTTGCCTTGGAACTGGCATCGTGTGGACAATTGAAGCCCGGAAGCAAGATCTTGAAGTCCCAGCTTGATGATCTTGAGAGTTCTGCTGGATCTGCATCAAAGAGTGATCTACGTTGGTAACACTGAACCCTTCCCTTTTGATAAATTCTGATTCATTGAAAATCCTAGTTTATGGTGGTTTCTCAACCACCAGGTCCTGCTTTATTAATTGCTTTTAGGTTTACTTGTATGGATAATAGACCTACTAGTTTTCCTTTACTGTTTCCTTTGAGTTCTCCATAAAAATCTTAAAATATAAAAAAATATTAATTGCTATTTTTCTTAATTGTCCCGTATCAGTGGTGGAAGTCACTACGTTGCCATAAGGGCAAGGCTTCAAGGAGGCACCATTGGAAGGTGATGAAGGTGAGGAGGTCAATGGTGCTGAGCCTTAAGACTCTTGACAAAGAGGCCTACTACTTAATGCTAAAGAAGTATGCATCTTCCAAGTTTAGGAAGGAACTTCTTCAAGAGGACACTCTGGAGAGCATCGAGTAGCTCGTCCACACCATGATGGCAATAAGTTCACCAAATCAAAGTTTTCTGCTTCTGAAAGATTTTTTTAATAACCTGATTGGTGGCTCTTTTGTAGATTAATTTTACAGTATGGGGACAACTTCAACATCTAGCGAGGCTAGGGAATGATTGAGAGCAATCCCTTCGATGCATCTTGGTCTAGGAAATTGAGCGAGACGATGTTGTAAAGCAATTGAGTGTCACCTTTGAACAATTGACTACTGAGAAGAACCAAAGTAAGAAGATCGTGGGTGACCTGGCAATGGAGCAAATGTGAGTCAAAGATCTTTAGGCTGAAGGGAGATGTGCCTTGGTGGAAGAATAAGGCTGCCCAGCTTAGAAAAAAGTTAGTCGGGATCGATGACATGGCGGTAGCATTGAAGGGGCTGCTCGCCCAAGCTGAGAGTGAAGCAACTAGGTTAAGGTCCTCTCTCCAATGCTGAGGGTGAGGCAAACATGCCAAAGGAGGAGACATCCAAGCTGTGAGGGTCGCTTGTCACTACAAAAGATGAGGTAGACAAGCAAAGAGAGGAGGCTTCCAGGTTATAAGGGTTGCTCATCACTATAAAGGGCAAGGCAACTAAACAGTGGGAGGAAGCCACTAGTGATGAGGGACGAGATTCTAACATGATGCATGATGACATGAAAGAGAGAAAAATAAAGAAAAATAGATTAAAGGAGCAATGATTTTTGATATTATTTAGGTTTAGTTCCCGAAAATAGCTAAGACTAGGTTAGGGTTTCATGCAACAGTTAGAATTCCTACCCACATGCTAGAACTATCAACGAAATAAAATAAGTAAAGGATCCTAGGTCTAAGAAGGCCTATTAGAAGCATGTTCACCTTCAGAAAATTAGATAAAAAGAGATGGGAATTAGTTTTAGCATATTAGGCAATGATTTCTAGTTGATGTGGAAGAGATCGCTTCGCTCATATCGGTGCCTGGATGATCCGGTCACTTTCCTGCGAATCCATCAGCTTTTTATTAGCTTCGTTCGATGGCAAGGAAGAATTCATCTAGAGGGCATGGTACTGGAGGGATCCTGCAAACGTCAGGGGTTAGTGTCAAGGATGATGGGAAAAATATAAAACGGGGGATTAGAAGAGAAGAAGAAGTAGTAGGATCGCTGGGGCCTATTTGAGGACTGTAGAAGATGAAGATGCCTGGATCCTTGGAGGGCTGATGGTAGGCATCTTAGGGATCTTGCTTGGATAGACAATGGCTAGGGCTTAGTAAGAAGGAAAAGGAACAAGTCTCACACACACTTTCAAAGAACACAAATTGTCATAAGAAAAACTCACTAGAGTTTTAATTCATGAAAAGAGATCGATTACAAGAGGGGGAGGGGGTGGATATTTATAGATTCATCCAACCCTTTCCCTATCAAACTAAGAGTACACAGTATGAATAGGATTAGGAGAATAAAGTTGAGTAGAATAAGGAGTACATAATTTGAATAGACTTGGTAGACTGAAATCCTTGTAGAACTTGGACATCAACTCCTTCTTGGACTTGGAAGCTTTAACTTTTCTCCATGGGCTTGGATTGGTATGAAATTCTTGCTAGGCTTGGACTGGGTCAAAGCCTTGGGCATCTTGGACTAGGTCAAAATATGGGGCGCCAACTTCACGATGGGTTGGGGGTGTCAACTACTATGGGCCTTGGATTGGGGCACCGAGGATAGAGATCTGGGGTGGCACTTCTTCATGAAATCTTGTGGGCTTGAGGTGCCTAAGGCTTGGTATGCTGGGGCGCCATCTCTTGGAGGGCTTAGGTGGCATGAAGAAATCCAGATGCTGGGTTGTTGACTTAAGCATGGGTCCAAAGGTCCTCCTCTTGAATAAAAATTACATGGACTCAAAAAGACTTAATTAACAAGACTCAAAATAGGCCTAAATAAATAATGGACTCACTAAACAGATAAATAGGACTCAATGGACTAAACAAGGAACTTCCATTGACTTAGTGAATCCAATTAGCTCACTTTATTACAGGACTCACAAAATTTGGACTTCATTACAGGACTTAATAAAAATTGACCAACACATGACTTGGAGTACAAATTGAAGCTTGAAGTCTATGTCTGATATGATGTCCCCATCAATTCTTCCGGGGTGGGAGAAAGTCGACCCTATCGAGTAAGAAGGTCGATCTTTCTCAAGTACTGCTCTGACGGGTCTGGGTTGAGGCATTGTGGATTCTCTCGAGTGATCCACGAATCCTCAGATCTCGGTCGACCTTGCCAATGAACCAAGTGACATGGTATCCTTTGATTCGGGTACTAATGGCTTGTTCATTCAGGAAATGCTTAATCATTCCTCTCACTGGCTGATTTGATGGTGGACACTCAGGGTTGGGTTTGCTCTCAAAGAAAGGGTTAGGCTCAAACTCACGGGTATCATTGCTGGCTCTCTATACTCTACTAAGTCTGTAATATTGAAGGTTAATCTTAATGCCTAATTAGATAACTCAAGCACTAGGTCCAACTTTCTTTATCACTTTGATGGATTCAGCTCCATGAGTATGTAGCCTAATTGTTACAAGATTTTTCTAGCGAACTCTTACTCTTTTTGGGAATTAACCATACTTTTATAAAAACATTGCTTACATTAATCTTATGATTAATTCCTCATGCAGATCTCTAATCATGCAGTGTAAATTACATACAACAACTCCTATTGACATGCAGACAAAACACCTAATACGGGTAAATAACTCATACCAACACTTATTGATATACAAACTTGACTAACACTAAACTATAGCTGTGGGTTTGACCCTTGGTCAGGTGGGTGACATGCAGATGAGAACTTGACATGCACTCCTAACAGATGCCATAGGGTCCTCCAAAAGTAAGATGCAAACATGACATGCATAATGAATAAATGCAGTATGCATACTTCTACGAAATGCAATCTAGTGGTTAGAGAAACATGAAAAGCTTCAAAAAAGGGTAGAAAATAAGAGGTAGGTTCAGGGTTAGCTTGGTAGGGTAGAAAGTAAGAAAAGGGTTTTGGATTGATCGGATAGAATAGGATATGGGAAGGGATGTCAGGGATTAGTCCTAGACTAATAAGGCTGACCTTATGGGGTTGAGGTTTACCTACAGGGTTTACAGTATGGAAGAATGGGTCATTAATTTCAGGGAAGAGATCTTCAATAGGAACTATAGGAGGGGATTCATCCTGAGGGTACTAATAAGCCAAATCCGTAATAAAGTCTTCTAGTTCATGAAATTTAGGACTAGGCTCTATAATTGGACTTTCTTCTAAGGTCTCCTCAGGTATAATTCTGGCAGTAGTATCTGGGTTCTCTTCCTTTAACTGGTCTTCCATTACAGGTTCAATTTGGGTGTGGTTAGGGTCAGCTAACTTTGGGTTGACTTCTATCTAGGTTTGGTCAGGGTCAACTAATTCTAGGTTGGCTTCTATCTGGGTTTGGTCAGGGTCAACTAATTCTGGGTTGTCTTCTATCTGGGTTTGGTCAAGGTCAACTAATTCGGGGTCTTCTATAGGTATCTATTCTTCTTCTTCCTCATACTCATCCACTAGGATCACATCGACTTCATATATTTCTCCTCCAAGGTCATTCTGGTGAACCAATGGGGTAGTAAGAGGGGTTGGCTAAGAAAAAATTGACTAATGACTGGGGTAGGGGTGGGTTGACTAAGAGGAAGTGGACTAATACTGGGCCCATATCTAAGGATACTAATCCTATGGGTTGCTTGGTTATTGGATTGGATTATTTGGTTTATCTGGGCGGTCAACTGGGCAAACTAGTTTTGGGATTGGGTATTGGACTGGTTAATCTGGGTGGTTAATTGGGCAGTGGATTGGGCATTCAGTTGGTTCATCTGGTCAAATCGTTCAGTCATGGCTTTCATGAAGATCTCAAGTTGGATTGCATGGCTGAGCTAGGTTGGGGCTTAGACTATTGATATTTGGTTCCTAACCTAGTGGTCATGCAATCAATCACTCAAAGTGGTATGGTGCAGTCAAGCATGCAAAGATCGGTACATTCTAGGGTTTGCTAGACCTAGAGCCAAAATTGAGTGGGTCGACTTAACTTACACCCAACTCATCAACTAATCCTTTCACTAGCTAGGTAGGGGGTGGGAGTGTGGGAGGCCCTCGCTGCTTTTGCAGGGACCCAATTAAAGAACCACAACACCACTTAGGTCGTTTGACTCAGGACCCCGAGCCTTAGACACTAGTTTCCAGTAATAGCTGGAGAATTGAGTGCACTAGTTTATTCATACAATTTGGACCCGATCTGTTGGTGTCCCTAAGCTCACTAGAGCAAATTAGGTTGCTAATTGATTTTAATTAAGGCTTGGGTTCTGATGCTGGATGGTTGTTTTGGACCCAGGACAGGTGATGAAATCCTGCCTTGATCTGAGATAGGAAATTGCCCTTAAGATTATTGAATGAGATGATGAACACACAATGAAACCTGATGCAATCTAATAACAATCAAAAAATAGAAAATATTTTTTTATTTTTTATGAGGCAACAAATTAATTTTCAGTTGGTTAAGTTATCAAACAAAAATTGGCTTGGGTGAAGTGGGTTTGGTAGTTGATTCGGTTTGGTTTAGTCAGATATGCAGAAATTGAAATTAGGGTTTGTTTGATGCAGAAGTTAGCATGGATTTTAATGCAGAAAAATTCTAAAAAAATTATAAAATAAAGAATGTGTGTAAGGATACTTCCTACCAAATTTTATGCAAAACTAAAATATTATTATGATGTAAAACCTAGGGTTTCTAACTAGTTGCAGGAAAACATAAAATTCTAGTTAGGATTTCTAGGATGCCGATTTGTTTGTAAACTTTGGTTCTGTAAAATCTAAGAAAAATATTATTAAAATAGAGGACTTAACAGAGATGACGTGATGCAGACTTCAAAGAAAAATAAAATGCCTAAGTTTATGAAACAAATCTAAACTCAGACCCCTAATGCAGATGAAAGGATGTAGATTTTTGTTAGGGTTTTACTTTTGCTATTTTTTATTGATTTTTGGATATGGAAAAAATACACAAAAATATCATAAAACAGAGAACAAAACATAGGATATTCACCATGAAAATCAGAAAAAAATAAAAATATTTGATGGGGAAAATAGTCCTATATTTTGAGGGGTTATGCAGAAAATAACATGCAGAAATCTAGACTATGATGCAAAAACATGCCCTAAACTATGCTCTGATACCAAAATTGATGAGGGACGGGATTCTAACATGATGCATGATAACATAAAAGAGAGAAAAATAAAGAAAAATAGATTAAAGGAGCAATGATTTCTGATGTTATTTAGGTTTAGTTTTTGAAAATCGCTAAGACTAGGTTAGGGTTTCATGCAACAGTTAGAATTCCTACCCCCATGCTAAAACTATCAAGGAAATAAAACAAGTAAAGGATCCTAGGTCTAAGAAGGCCTATTAGGAGCATGTTCACCTTCAAGAAATCAGACAAAAAGAGATGGGAATTAGGTTGGGCATATCAGGCAATGATTTCAAGTTTATGTGGAAGAGATCGCTTTGCTCAGATCGGCGCCTGGATGATCCGGTCACTTTTTCGTGAATCCGCTAGCTTTTTATTAGCTTCGTTTGAGGGTAAGGAAGAATTCATTTAGAGGGTGTGGTACCGGAGGGATCCTGCAAATGTCAGGGGTTAGTGTCAAGGATGATGGAAAAAATATAAAACGGGGGATTAAAGAGAAGAAGAAGTAGTAAGATCGCTGGGGCCGATTTGAGGACTGTAGAAGATGAAGATGCTTGGATCCTAGGAGGGCTGATGGTGGGTGTCTTAGGGCTCTTGCTTGGATAGACAATGGCTAGGATTTAGTGGGAAGGAAAAGGAACAAGTCTCACACACACTTCCAAAGAACACAAATTATCACAAGAAAAATTCACTAGAGTTCTAATTCATGAAAAGAGATTGATTACAAGAGAGGGAGGGGGTGGGTATTTATAGATTCATCCAACCCTTTCCCTATCAAACTAAGAGTACATAGTATGAATAGGATTAGGAGAATAAAGTTGAGTAGGATAAGGAGTACATAATTTGAATAGAATTGGTAGACTGAAATCCTTGTAGAACTTGGACATCAACTCCTTCTTGGACTTAGAAGCTTTGACTTTTCTCTATGGGCTTGGACTGGTATGAAATTCTTGCTGGGCTTAGACTGGGTCAAAGCCTTGGCATCTTGGACTAGGTCAAAATATGGGGTGCCAACTTCATGATGGGTTGGGGGCACCAACTGCTATGGGCCTTGGACTGGGGCACCAAGGACAGGGATCTGGGGCGGCACTTCTTCATGAAATCTTATGGCTTGAGGTGTCTAAGGCCTGGTATGCTAGGGCGGCATCTCTTGGAGGGCATGAAGAAATCTAGATGCTGGGTTGGTGACTTAAGTGTGGGTCCAAAGGTCCTCCTCTTGAATAAAAATTATATGGACTCAAAAAGACCTAATTGATAAGGCTCAAAATAGGCCTAAATAAATAATGGACTCACTGAACAGATAAACAGGACTTAATGGACTAAACAAGAAACTTTTACTTAGTGAATCCAATTGGCTCACTTTATTACAGGACTCACAAAATTTGGACTTCATTACATGACTTAATAAAAATTGACCAACACATGACTTAGAGGACAAATTGAAGCTTGAAGTCTATGTCTGATCTGATGTCTCCATCAAATGGGTTCCAAATGTTGCTCATTGAGGTTGAGGAGAAGGCATCCTTTACCGAGCATTATGTCTCCGATGTGGCTACTGATATCATCGAGGCCTTTTAGAAGGGAGAAGACTTCCACCAAGAGCTTCTGGAGTCCTGTCGAGACACCTATGCCAAGGGCGTTCGGTGGCACTGGCAGAAGTTGGTGAATCACTACCTAGGCATCGACCTTGGCATGCTGTCTTTAGACAATTCATCTTCTGGTAGTTAGTCTAGTGCTTTCAACATGGAGGATGACCAAGCAGCATCACTTGCCTTATGACTTTTATACTTTTTTGTTCTATTTTTTGTCCTTTTCCCTTTTGTAAAGAAATTGTTGAGTTATTTGTACTAAAGATTCACTTGGAATGAAATAGAAAAAAACTTTTTGCTTTTATCTTCCTTTGTGCACTTTTCTTCTTGACAGATTCTAACAAAAGGCTTCACATCATGTTTGCTGTCTGAACAGAAGATGAAGTTTTTCAAGAAGGAGTTGCCTGCTGAGCTAAAAGTCTAGTCATCAAAGAAGAGGAAGAGAGGTGATAGAAAGGAGGCAGTCATTGAGGAGGCCAAGACTAGAGCTATGGAAGAGTCGACAAAATTTTCCCCCTTGCGAGCTTTGTTGTTACTACTCTGATGCTAGAATCTCTCTTCAAAATCATTGGAACTAGTCCCGAGGCTGAGGTGGAGGTGAGCGATCCACTTGTTAAAGTGGGGAGAAACGATCGATCGGAGGTAGAGTCCAACATTCATGCAATCAAGGAGGGAGAGATTGTCCTTGAGGAGGAGGAGCCTCTACCTATGCAAGGTATGGTAGAACTTCCCTTGGAGATAGAGCTAGCTCTAGGAAGTGAAGAGATACAACTAGACAAGGATATTGCCCCAGTGGAAGCTTCTGACTATTATAGTGAAATAGGTGCAATCATGGTTGCTTCTTTGGCGATGGTGGCTAAAGAAGCAGAGCCTTTGGCAGTGATGGAGGCATCACCCAGGAGTACGATGCTCGTAAAGGAGTCATCAACTAGATAGCTAAGAATGGTGGCTTAGATGTCATGGAAGATGGCGAGCTCATATTGACGATTATGCCTCCAATCAATGTTGCATCGCCATGATGCACGTTAATGAAGGAGACATTGGTCCCTGCATTGCTGCATCACTGAGGTAGATAGTACATCTTTGGAAGGTCATGTTGTAACCTTTGCTAGGTACTGATATTTTTGATGTTGTAGGTAGGCTTTTGATCAAAACCTGATTGAAAGCTTAGGCAATGTCCATGCCCACTACTTGATCACTTTGAATAGAGAAAGCTGATCAGAAGTTTGGATAATAGTTGTACCCTCTACCCGATCTAATGTAGGAACATCAAGAGCATACCAGGATTTCAAGGTTCTAATTTCTAATTCATGTGTTGGGTAATCAGTCACTTGTAAGTTGAGTCCATCAGGGTAAATTGAGTCCTGTAATGAAGTCAAGAGTCTTGTGAGTTTCAGTCTAGTCATATGAGTCTTGTAAATTTTGGTTGTCATTCAAGTCAAGTTCAAGAGGAGGATCATCATATTAGGAGAGTTACCAGGCCCTAATGAATGAGGCTTCATGCATCCAACCAGGCTTCCACTCAAGCCACCCCAGCCTAGGCCCCTGGTCCACACTCATGACACCCAAGGTCCTAAGCATTGGTGCCCAGTCCAGATCCACTAAGAAAGTGGCACCCAGATCCAAGCCCAAGCCCATGGCACCCTCCCCTCCCAATCCAAGCTCAAATGGTGCCCAGGCCCTAGCCCATTCATATTGGCGCCCATGCTTTGACCCAGTCCAAGGTGCCCCATGTTTGACCTAGTCCAAGATGCCCAAGGCTTGACCCAGTCCAAGTGGTTGTCATCCCAGCCCAGCAAGGAGTCAACCAGTCCAAGCCCAGTCCAAGCCCAGCAAGAATTTCATACTAGTCCAAGCTCATGGAGAAAAGTCAAAGCTTCCAAGTCCAAGAAGGAGTTGATGTCCAAGTTCTACAAGGATTTCAGTCTACCAATTCTATTTAAACTATGTACTCCTCATTCTACTCAACTTTGTTCTCCTAATCCTATTCATACTATGTACTCCTAGTTTGACAGGAAAAGGGCTGGTTGGTCTATAAATACCCTACCCCTCTTCCTCTTGTAATCAATCTCTTTTTCATGAATACAACTTGAAGTTATTTTGTCAAATTGTTTTTCCCATATTGGAGTTTGTGTGAGACCTATTTTTACATTTCCTGTGTGCAAAACCCTAGTTGCCCAACAACCCTCCCTTCCCCTAAATCCTAGCCATCATCAAACCCCATGGTGAGGACACCAGGATCAGACATAGATCCCTGGATCCTATATGGTTTACTTAGTCTTGTGTCAAAGTTTTGAAAATTTTGTAATCAATTAAGATTGAGTCCTGTAATAAGTTGAGGTTAGTTGATTTGTCTCAACCCTCAACCTAGTCAGTATTTTGAGTCCTGTATATCAATTATGAGTTCAGTATGAGCCCAATTTTTGTATAAGAGAGGAGGTCACCTTATTTTGGAGTTCCACCATGCCACATCCAGGAGTTAGAGACCGCAACATCAATCCATTGGATCTTGTGTGATAACCCAGGATCCAAGATGCTTCCAGAAACCCTGATTCTTTCTAGATGTCCTCCAGATGCCCATATTCCAGTCTAGATGCTAGAGCATATTTCCAAGTTTAGTGGAACAGTATGAGGAGGAAGAAGAGGAGTTCCCCATAGAAGACTTAGAGCTAGTTGAATCAATAGATACCCAGGTAGAAGACCACCCAACAATAGTTGACCCTGACCATACCCAAATAGGTACCGACCTAGATTTAGCTAACCCTAGCCATACCCAAACAGTAATAGACATAGAGTTAGCTGACCAAGTAGTGGAAGAGCTATTAGAGGAAGAGAACCCTGATACTGTTACTAGAGTTTTACTTGAGGAGACACTAATAGAAAGCCCAACTGTAGAGCCAGTCCTTTGTTTTATGAGCCAAAAGAATTCATTAAGGACCTAATCTCTTTGAATCAGTACCCTCAGGATAAAGCCACCTCTTTAACTCCACTTCATCTCTTCCTTGAAATCAACGACCTTTTCTTCCATAATGCAGACCCTTTAGATAGACATCAACCCCATAAGGTTAACCTCATTAGCCTAGGATTAATCCGTGATACCCCTTCTTATATCCTACTCTTTCCAAATAACCTTGAACCCTTTTCATACTTTCTACCTTTCCAAACCAACCTTGAATCCACCTCATATTTTTTACCTTTTCATGAATTTCCTTATATTTCCTTAACCATTCATTGGCATTTTATAGAAGTAACAATACTACATTCATACATTGTGCATGTTAGGTTTGCATCTTACTTCTTGCATATCCTTTGGCATTTAGTAGGCATACATAGTAAATTTTCATGTGCATGCCATGCTAGGGTCAAACATAGAAAGTCTATAGTGTGTTAGGTTAGACCCTAGAAAGTCCAAAAAAATTTTCTTCGATAGGAAAGTTTAGTCGAGTCTAATAGGTATTAGTTGAGTCCAATAAATCCTCAACCTTGAATCATCTCTTTGCACCTGCACTAGCCTTTGCACAGCATATGCATCATGAAATTAGTCAAGAGCTGAACATAATTAATAAACTAAATAACAACTTGGCTAATTTCCAAAAGAAAGATGAAGAATTTTCTACATAGAATATGTGACTGTCAAAGAATTTTCTGCTCAAGAAGCTGGCCCATCCAACATATTGAATAGTAGTGGACTCAATGCCTATGTGCCAGAGATATCACTTGATTTAGGTATTAGCTCCACTTTCATCATCTCAGACTTTGTAAAGTCTAGGGAGCCAGCAGTGATACCCAACGAGCCTCTTGAGCCACTCCCGTTCTTTGAGAGAAAACCCATCCTAGAGCGACCACATATAATTTGGCCTTATGGTGAGGAAATGATTGAAAGAGCTCTGGATGATCAAGCTATTGGTACCCAGGATAGAGACTGTCAGCGGTATTTGGTTCGGTGGCAAGGTCTGCCAGAATCTGAGGACTTGTGGAACGCTGGTGCGGATCGGCAGCGCCTCAACCCAGACCCTTCTTGAGCCAAATTGACCCATACTCGACAAGGTCGAGTTCCTCCCATCCCGGGAGAATTGGTGGGGACACCAGGATCAGACACAGATCCTTGGATCCCATATGGTTTACTTAGTCATGTATCAAATTTTGAAAATTTTGTAATCAATTAAGATTGAGTCCTGTAATAAGTTGAGGTTAGTTGATTTGTCTCAACCCTCAACCTACTCAGTATTTTGAGTCCTGTACATCAATTATGAGTCCAGTATGAGCCCAATTCTTTACTAGAGATGAGATCATCCTATTTTAGAGTTCCACCAGGCCACATCCAGGAGTCAGAGACCACTACATCAATCCATTGGATCTTGTGTGACAACCCAGGATCCAAGATGCTTCCAGAAATCCTGATTCTTTCTAGATGTCCTCCAGATGCCCAGATTCCAGTCCAGATGCCAGAGCATATTCCTAAACCAGGGCATCCATGATTCTAAAGGTTCTTCTATATCCTAGCCCAAAGAAATCAAGTCCAAGTGCCAAGCCCAAGCCCTAAAGAAGCAAGGTTCTATGGAATATTCCTGCTACCAGGCTACCAGGCCACCCCATCTTCTAGAGGCACAAACCTATGCACCCAAGCCCCTTTAGGCTGGCCCCTTACTGCCCCTAGAAGCCCAACATACCCTCCTAGGTATCCTTGAAGTGTTGACCAAGTCCAAGAGGTGTCCTTGAGTGGAATAGTCAAAGCATGAAGGAAAAAGGAGAGAAGACTAGGTCAATTCCTAACCTAATGGGGATTTATTTTTCTAACTAGCTAGGAAAGGACTTGTATTCCAATTTGGAAGAGGACTTGTAATCCAAGTGTAACCATGGTTAGTGAGGGCATGGGAACTCTATAAATACCCCATCCCTCTCCCTCTTCTTTTATTCATGATATCAAAACCCTGGTGAATTTATTTTGAGCTTGCGAGCTTGTGTTACTTTGTTTTTTTGGTTCTTTGATTTGTGTTTGTGTTTCCTTGCTGCCCTAGCATCCTTCTACACCCTAACTTATTTCCATCCAAGCCTTCACACGTCCAAGAAGGAGTGCCCTAGGCCACCAAGCAAGGAGATCTTCATCAAGCTTCAAGCCACCCCGCTTCTAAACCTAACCTGATTCTTTCTAAAACTAATCCCCTTTCTTTTTCTTACTTGCTATTTTGATTGATCCTTGATGTTTTGCAGGATCCCCGAGGTATTTCACCTCCCCAGAGGAGGCTTTCCTTGCATCCAGAACCATTCAAATCAGCCAATCTAATCAAGGGAACCGAACTTCATCATCCAGACTTCAATCAGAGTGCTTTGTGATCTCTTCATCGGACGTTCTTCAAATCACTGATTGGTAACATCCTTTCCTTCTTTTAATTTCTAATTTGATAAAGATAAGCTATCTTAATCTGGGAGTTTCTCAATTCTCGGGTCCTGGAATTTATTATTTTGCATGAGTTTGCCTGCGATACGATGATTCTATGCATTGCTCTTCTTCTTGCTAGTTCTTACTTTTATTTGAGAATTTAGCTTACAAACTAAATTATAAAAATCATAAAAAAACTATTTTACTATTTTTCCTGCATGTTTAGCAATCTTAGAGTCATCTCGCATCACCCCAGCTAAAGCCCAAGGATGCCCATCTTTCTCCAAGCCAGGCGTCCCCTTCTTCTACTGGCCGCCAGCCACCTGAAGCTTCTCTCCATCCCTCCACTCTTCTTTCTTCCAGTTTATTATTTTTCTCATCTGTGAGCCTAACCTTTGATGTTTGCAGGATCTCTCTAGTATCATGCCCTCCAGATGAGGTCTTCTTTGTCTCAGAATTGAATTGATAAAAAGCTAACGGATCCATGGGAAAGTGACTCAATCATTCAGGTGCCGATCCGAGCAGAGCGATCTCTTCTACGATTCAAGGCAATCATTTCTAGGTATGTAGATCCCATTCCATCTCACTTTTTCTATTTTATTGAAGTTTAGAGCATGTCCTATAGGTGTTTCTTAACCCTAGGATCCTTAGTTTTTTATCTCTTTGATAGTTTCTAGCATGTGGGTAGGATTCTACCATCTCACGAAATCCTAACCTAGTCTAGTTTTTTTGGAATGAATCAATTAAAAAAATCTAAAAAAATATTGTTTATTTTAATATGAAATTTTATCTTTTTCATGTCAATCATCTGCATGCATCATGTTAGAATCCCATCCCTCATCAATTTTGGTATCAGAGCCTAGGATTAGGGCATGTTCTTGCATTATAGTTTAGATTTTGCATCCTGAAATCTGCATAACTAGTCAAAACATAGGGCTGTTTACCCATCAAAATATTTTTTTTTCTCTGATTTTCATGGTAATTAATCTCTATTTAATTCTCTATTTTCTGTAATTTTCATGGAATTTCTCTGATCTGAAAACATGGTGAAACCTGCATGAGAAAACATTCCTAACAAAAATTTTTGCATGCTGAACCTGCACTAGTAGTCTGAATTTAGGTCTAGTTTTCCATCAATTTCATAATTCTTTTCTATGAAATTTATATCACGTCATCTCTGTCAAGTCCTCTATTTTTCAGTATTTAGCTAATTTTTATAGATTATAAAAAAACAAAAACCAGCAAAACAAAACCCTAACAAAAAATTCTGTCTTTCTAAGTTTCCTGCACCTAGTTAGAAATCCTAGGTTTTCCATTATCATACTATTTTTGCTTTGCATGAAATTTAGTAGGAATCATATTCACACATAACCCTCTGTTTGCAAATTCTTAGAATTTCTTTCTTTGAAATCCATGCTAATCCCTGCATCAAAATAGAACCAAAAATCTCAATTTCTGCTGTTTCTGCATACCTGACTTGACTAAACCTAATCAACTACCAAACCCCACCCAACCTAAGACAATTTTGATTGATCACTTAACCAACTTTGAATTAAGTTTCCATCTCATAAAAAGATGAAAAAAATATTTTATTCTCTATTTTTTGATTTTTAGATTACATTTAGGGTTTATGTGTGTGCATCATAACTAAAATAATCTTAAGGGCAATTTTATTTTGCCAGATCAGGGCAGGATTTCATCACCTGTCCTGGGTGCAAAACAACCACCCTCATACATACCCAAGCCTTAATAAAATCAACTAGCAACTTAATTTATTTACGGGCACCCACAAGTCGGGTCTGAGTTTTGTGGGAGAACTAGTGCATTCAACCCTCCACTTATTACTGGAAACTAGTGTCTAAGGCTAAAGGTCCAGAGGCAAATGCCCTAAGTGGACTTAATTAAGACCCTATGACAAGCAGGGGGAGCCTCCCACCACCCCACCTCTTACCTGGCCAGTGGAAGGATTAAGTGCTGAGTTGACTGTAAGTTGTGTTGACCCACTTTAGTTTGACTCTAGGTCTAGCAAACCATAGTCGATTTGTGTCTAACCCCATCAGTCTCAACCCTAACCCAGTTTGACCATGGAGTCGATATGTGTGTTTGTTTGCATGACCTCTAGACTAGGAACCCAATACCAGTAGTCTCAACCCAACCCAGCATGACCATGGAATCTGACATAGGAACCTTACTAAGGACCATTAATGATCAGATTGCCCAATTGAATGCCCAATTGACCACCCAGGTAAACCAAATGAATGTCCAATTGACCACTCAAATGAATGACAAGTTTGACCAACATACCTAATTGAATAATCAAACAACCCATAGGTGTGACTAGATAGAAGATCATTTAGGAAACCTTGACAGAACTAGAAAGGCCCGTACTAAACCTAAGTTAGAGTCACCTCTGCCCACACCTCCCAACCCTAGGAGAGCCCAACACCATGGCCCATACTTGGAGCCCAACCCTAGGAGGATCCCATACCCTGACCCATATTTGGATCCCAACCCTAGGAGAACCCCACACCATGACCCAATATGGGAGTCCAATTATAGGAGACCCAATTATGAGTTCATAGACTAGGATGAGAGAGCCACTAGGAACTTCAGGCCAAAAGCACCCATGTTCGATGGCACCCTAGATCCTAAGACCTATATAGATTGGGAAGGAGCCATGGAACAAAATTTTGAATGGTATGAGATGACTGAGGACATGAAGTGTAAATTTGTCAAACTAAGGTTAACCAGCCATGCTAGGTTATATGGGGAGATGTAGAGTGCCTAATCAAACAACGAAACAAAGCTCCCATAGATACTTGGATGGCCATGAAGCTAAAACTTAGGAAGAAATATGTTCCCCCATCCTATCGAAAGAGACTCCTAGACCAATGGTAGAGATTAAGTCAAGGAAGTAGGTCTGTGACAGAATACATAACCAAGTTTGATGAGTGTGCTAGAAGGTGTTGCCTAGATGAACCTGAACTAGTGACCCTATCTAGGTTTAGGGTTGGCCTTTGTGAAGACATCCAGTGGGAATGTTTCAATGGCAAATTCAGGACCTAGAGGAAGCTTATCACATAGCTAGGGAATTCGAGTCATATCAAAGGGAACTCATGATCAATCAATCTAAGTCCAACAAGAGTAAGCCCCTTGAACCTAAGTCCAGACCTAGCCGACTTCCTTTAAACCAACCCATTCCCATTGCCCCTAGCCAGACCCTAGGACCTAGTCAGGTATGTCCGAGCCAATCCAACCTGAGCCGACCCACCCCTGCTACTCCAGACACTAGCCAGTTTTTCCTTAGCCAAACCCCTCCTACCATCTCACTAGTTCACAAGAATGACATTGAAGAGGAAGTGTATGAAGCTGATGAGAGCTTAGTGGACGAGTATGAGAAAGAAGAGGAGTTACCTATAGAAGACCTAGAATTAGTTGACCTAGTAGATACTCAGACTAAAGCCAACACAGATTAGTTGACCCTGACCATACCCAGATAGAAGCCAACCCAAAGTTATTGACCTTGACCACACCCAAACTGAAGCTGTAGTGGAAGTACAGTTGGAGGAAGAGGACCATGAGGAACCCAACCCTACTATTAGAATTATACCTTAGGAGACTTTAGAAGAGAGACCAATTATAGAGCCCAGTCCTAAAATCCAGGAACTCGAGGAATTTATTGAGGATTTGGCTTATGTAATCCAGTACCCTCAGGATGAATGCCCTCCTATAGTTCCCATTGAAGATCTCTTCCCTGAGATTAGTGACCCTTTCTTCTATTATGCAAACCTTGTAGATATACCTCAACCTCGTAAGGTTAACCTCATTAGTCTAGGACTAATCCCTGACACCCCTTTTTATATCCTACTTTATCAGACTAACACTGAACCTTTTTTCCTACCCTATTAGACTAACCCTAAACCCACCTCTTATTTTCTACCATTTCCAAAAACTTCCAGCATTTCTAGGATCATTAGATTGCATTTTTAGAAGCATAATGCATACATTCATTGTGTATGTTAGGTTTGCATCTTATTTCTGGTATACTCTATGACATTTAGTAAGAGTACATGCACCATTCTCATCTGCATGTCACCCACCTGATAAAGGGTTAAACCCATAGTTGTAGTTTAGGGTTTAATTGAGTTTGCATATCAATAAGTGTTGGCATGAGTCATTTGCCTGCATTAGGTGTTATGAGTTTTGTATTGCATGATTAAAGATCTGCAAGAGGAATTAATCATCAGATTAATGTAAGCAATGATTTTATAAAAGAACATTGTTAATTCTCGAAAAGAGTCCAAGAGTTTGCTAGGAAAATCTTGTGATGATTAGGCTACATACCCCGTAAGCTAGATCCATCAAAGAAATAAAGAATGTTGGACCTAGTGCCTGAGTTACTACCTAATTAGGCATTAAGCTCGATCTTCAATATCTCAGACTTAGTTGAGTATAGGGAGCTAGCAATGATACCCAGTGAGCCTATTGACCCTGACCCTTTCTCTGAGAGCGAACCCAACTCTGAGTGTCCACCATCAAATTAGCCTGTGAGAGGAAATGATTGAGCATATCCTGGACGACCAAGCCATTAGTACCCAGATCAAAGGCTACCATATCACTTGGTTCGTTGGCAAGGTCGACCGAGATCTGAGGATTCGTGGATCACTCGAGAGTATCCACAACGCCTCAACCCAGACCCGTCAGAGTAGTACTAGAGCCAGATCAACCTTTACTCGACAGGATCGAGTTCCTTCCTGATGCGGGATGAACCTAAGACTAACATGAATGCAGGAAAATAAAAGCTAATTTTTTGTAACTTTTTTAGAGGTTTAATTTGGAGGCTAAAATCCTGAAAGCAAGCAAAGACTAGCAGGCAAACTAGTAATGAAAAGATCAAACATACCGCATATGGACTCATGTAAAATAATAAAATGGAGGATCTCGAAGATTGAGAAACCCTGGTTAGGATAGCGTACCTTCAATAAATCAGAAATCAGGAGGGGAAAGGATTATACCGAACAATGATTGAAGATCCTGCCGAAGATGGGGTCACACAGCACTTTGGATCATCGCCTAGAAGATAAGCCTGTAGTGCTTGAATCAAGCAGCTAGCTTGGCCTATCCAGGAGGTAAAGAGGGCCTCCTCTTTGGAGGTGAACACCTCGGGGATCCTGCAAGTGTCAGAGGTCAGTTAGGAAGCAAAAAGAAAGCAGAAATATGGAATTAGGGTCTGGAGAATGTTGGAATCAGGGTTTGCTGATGCTGGCGGCCTGGGATGGAAGAAGACTCCTTGCTGGGGATGGCTAGGACTTCCTTCTTTGGGGCGGATTAGGGTTTGATTAGTGAAGGCTTTGGTCGGCTAGGGCTTAGAGGGATTAGGGCACACAGGTATCACTCACACTCACTTCAAAGAAGAACACACAAGAACACAAGCTAACACAAAATTTCTCTAGAGTTTTATTTCATGAATAAGAGATGATTACAAGAGGGGAGGGGTGGGGTATTTGTTGATGTTCCCATGTCCTCTCCTTGTTAGGATAAAATTACAAAGTTAATTGGGAGAAGGATTACAAGGTTGCCTAGAACTAGGAGTATACAATTTAAGTGGAAATAAAACACAATCTCCTTGTTTGAAATGGACTCCTCTCCTTCTTTGATTTGGTCAAGGGGCTCCCTCTTGGGCTTGGGCACTGTTGCTCAGGTGGCTTTCCCAAGAGGGGGATGAATTGGAAATTTAAAAAATTTAAACAGAAATGTGCTCTTTTAAATCTACTTTAGTGTGATAGTGTTGTGATTCAAATAAATAAGAGCGAAAGCAGATGTAAACAAAAAAAAAGCACAATACAAACATAGCAAGTTATAGTGGTTCGGAGCAACCCAGCTCCTACGTCCACTACCCAAGATACCACTTAGAATTTTCACTGTATTCACTATTGGAATACAGTTCGATTGTTTTACCAGGCTCACAATCCAAACCTAACTTGGTTTTTCAACCAGGCTTACAAAAAACCTAACACTTGGTTTTTCATAGGACCACCAAGAACCCAACTTGATTTTAAATAGGATCACCAAGAACCCAACACTTGGTTTTGAACAAGATAACCAAGAACCTACTTGGTTTTTAAATCGGGCTCACCAATAGCCCAACAAATCACAAAAGAGTTAAAGAAATTAAGCAACAAAATGACAAACTAATGTTGTCTGATGGTTGCCAATGCAGCTTGAGAGAAGCCTTCTTAATTGCACTTTTCAGTGGCTTTTTCAACTTCTTCAATGTATGCTTCAAGCTTCAGGTAAGAGTTGGTGAAGTCTTGAAGATTAACTTGAATGCTCCTTTATGCTCTCTTGCTCACAAGCTCATTTAATGTTCAACTAAGCAGTAGCCTTTGAAAAGCTATCCCAATCCCTCATATATAGAGTCTTGTACTCTTCTTAAGTGAAAATAGTCGTTGTAGACCATTGGGACATGACATTTAACCATTGGAGCACTTTTTAAATTCAAAAAATGGAGTTCTGGAACTAGCCATTACCTGCCTGGAATCGACCTTTGAGTCAGCTCGGATCCCTCGAGTCAGCTTAGGTTCTCAGAGAAGTTTTGGTCGAGTCACCTCGCTTCATTTGGGTCATCTTAGTTTCACAGTGGTCTTGATTCGTTACTTTGGATGAGTCAGCTTGCCTTTGATCGAGTCGGGTCGGATTCACATGTCTTCAAAACTGTACTTTAGAAGACTCGGCTCTTCTCATTAGAGTCAGCTCGCTTGGCTATTCTCTCAAAACTAGTTTTTCATGAACTCTGGAGGAGTCGGCTCGGATCTCTGAAGGGTCTACTCGGATGTCTGACTGAATGGATGAGTCGGCTCAGACTTTCTTTGGATCAGCTCACCTGTCTGATTTAGGAAATGGTACTCTGGACGAGTCGGCTCGGGTTCCTATGAGTCAGCTCGGATCTCTGTGTGCCAGAATCCTTCATACATGCCATGAACTAGAGTCGGCTCCCTTTACTCGAGTCAGCTCGGATGAGATTTTTAGAGAATCTTCTATTTCTTCTCCAGATTACATCCAGCAACATTTTTAACATTCAAGATACTTCACAACTTAATTGACAATTGAATCTAAGAGATTTAAGCTTAAAAACACTTAGAATTAACCCATTTTTGACAATTTTTCTTTAATTTTTCTTTTGGGCTCTTCTTTACATGACACATTTACAACACAACTCATAACACATAATAAGATTGTAGGAGTTGCAATTGGGCATATAGATCATCTTACAAAAGCTTGTAATTCACTTGAAGAGTTGTTAGTATGACAAATGCATGCTCCAATATTTTGTTATCATAAAAATCATTCAAGGGGTCAACAGGCGCCAACTAGGATTGGGGCATGGGCTTTGGGCAGCAAGGGGCGACCTCCAATGGGCTTGGGCGCATGGGCCTAGTGCATGACTTGGGTGACCTCCAAGGTGTGGCGCATGGGCTTGGTGTATGTGTTCCTGGTGGGTTGGAGATGCTAGGCTGGGTGCTTGGAAGAATATTCCTGGAATCTTCATGTGTGGAGCTTCTTGGGCTTGGACTTGCTTGGTTCTGGGAGGGCCTGGTGAAGGCTTTGGCTGGTGCTCCTCCTCTTGTATAAAACTAGACATGTACTTGACTGAACATAAACTTGCAGGACTCAATTGGACTAGACTAGGGTTGCGACAACTCAATTAGACTTTTTGTCTCAATTTATTATAGGACTCAACTCAATTTAACTGGACTAACTTCATTACAAAACTTGACACATTATTAAGGGCTCAAAATAAAATCCTAATCAGTAAACCAGATAGGGCCCAGTAATCTGTGTCGGATCTTGGTGCCCCCGCCAATTCTCCCGGGGAGGAGGAATTGACCCCATCGACTAAGGGTCAATGCGGCTCTTATATTGCTCAAGAAGGTATGGGTTGAGGTGTTGCAGATCCTCTCGAGTGATCCACGAGTCCTCAGATTCTGGTCAACCTTGACATCAGACCAAATATCGTTGATAGCCTTTATTCCAGGTATTGATGGTTTGATCATCCAAGATGTGCTAAATCTTTTCCTCATGAATAGGCTAGTTTGTAGGTGGACACTCTAGGATGGGTTCACTCTCAAGGAAAGGGATAGGTCCAAAGGGCTCGCTAGGTATCGCTGCTGGCTCCCGGTACTCCACAAGGTCTGAAATATTGAAGGTGGAACTAATACCTAATTCGGGTGGCAACTCGAGCACATAGGCATGGATCCAACTCTCTTTATTATTTTGAATGGTCCAGCTCCACGAGCATGTAATTTCTTTACGATCCCTGGAGGGAACCGCTCAGGCCTAAGCCGGATCATCACATAATCCCCTGCAGAAAACTCTTTAGCTCATTTTCAGGAATTAGCCAAGTTTTTATAGAGTTCATTACTTAAATTAATCTTTTGTCTAATGTCTTGATGCAAATGCTGTGCAGAGGTCAGTGTAGGTGTGGATAGATGGATTAGGTCTATGGACTTATTCGACTCAAAACCAGATACTACTTCTTGGGGTTGTTCCTTATGGAATTGTTCCTGGACCTCCTCTATAGACAACTCTTGTGAACCCTCACTTTCATTTATAATGTTTGATCCTGGCTCAGTTACTTCTTCTTTAAATTCTATAGTGGGTTCAGGATCATTTTCCTTTGATTCCTCAATAGGTTCACTCTCTAATTCCTCTTCTTCAAGTTCCTCTACCAGACTCAACTCATCGATGTCCTCTTTAGATCCTTCAATGGGCTCAGGAGTTTCCTTCGCTAATTTCTTAGCCTTAATTAGATTAACTCCTGGTTTCTTTTCTTTAAGGCTACTAGAATCTCTCTTAACTGGATCTCTGGGTTGAGTCGGATGAATTACAAATTTCTTCCGATGGTGACTAAAGGTATAGATGTTTGTTCAACCAAACAAGGCTACATCATGATCATAAAGCCATGGTCGACCTAAGATGATACTACTGACTCCCATGGGAAGGACATCATACCAAATCTTCTCCTCATATGATTGCAGTTTAATCAAGATTTGGCACCTAGACTTAATTGAGATGGAGGTGGAATCTATTCATGATACCTTATAGGGACTAGGATGGGGAATTGGGCTTAAGGCTAGGGTTTTGATTGCCTTAAGTGAGATGGCATTCATATAGCTACCACTATCTATGATAATCTTGCATACCTTATCCCCAATTTTTACAAAGGTTTGTAGGATGTTAGTCCTACACCAATCTTCTTGTGTCTTGGTCTGGGACAAGATGCACCTAACTACCCTTACTAGGTCAGACTGATCACAATCCTCCTCATCTCCCTCATATTCCTCTATTAAGTCTGTCTCAACTTCATAAACCTCTTCTCCCTCTTCATCATTGGGTTCAGGCTCCTCCTCCTCAAGCTTCCCTATGTGTAAAGATCTGGTGGGACATTAGCTAGCATAATGACCTACCTTGTTACATCTAAAGCAAGCATTGGGGCTAGGGCTTGGGGTTTTCTAAAATGCGGGTGCCTTACCCTTATCCGTCCTAATGGGTGCAGAGTTGCTAGAACCAGATTGACTCGAGCTAGGGTTGGGTCGAAGTGGGTTAGGGTTGGGATGAGTTGGGTTGGGATTGGATCGAATTGCATTAGGGTTAGGTTGGACTGGATTGGGGTTTGTTTTAACTGGGTTGGGGTTGACTCGGACTGGGTTGGGAATGGGTCGACCTTGGTATACTTGGCTTGGGTTTGGTTTTAGGAAAGGGGCATTGTTCCTAAGAGGTTCAGATCGCTGGTATGTAGGTCCCCTTTGGAATTATTCATAATGTCTATCTATCTAGTATGCTTGTTCTAAATTGATGATCTCCCTCATATACAACTCTCTCTGGATATCTTCACGTAATCCGGTTCTAAACCTAGATAAGGTGTATGCTAAAGATTCTGGTTCATTACACCTAATTGCGAAGTCATCAAACTGGGCGATGTAATCTGATACAGACCTATTCCCTTGACGTATCCTATCCTATTGGTCTAGGAGCTTCTGATTGTAGGATTTAGGAAGGTACTTCTCCTTAAGTTTCAATTTCATGTCTTGCCAAGTGGTTATGGGAGGAAGTGTTTGTTGTCTCCTAGTACACTTAAGGTTAGCCCAATATAGCCTAGCCTGACAAACTAGCCTCATCTTTGCAAATTGATACTTCCTTTCTTCACTCATTTCATACCCTCAAAATAATAATCCATGTCTCCTTCCCAATCTACATAGACCTTGGGTTCTAGACTACCATCAAAGATGGATGCCTCTACCCTAATGCTTCTCATGGCCCTCTCATATTGATCACAAACTTCATGGTGGGGCCTCCTACGGTTGAGTTCCTGAAAAGGGTTAGGGTCTTGGACTCTCCTAGGGTTGAGCTCCTGAGGTGGTTCCTGGCGTGGGGCTATCCTAGGATGGGGCTCCATAAATTGGCCTTGGTTTTGGGTTCTCCTAGGATTGGGTTCCGCGAATTGGTCTTGATTTTGGGCTCCCCTAGGGTTATGAGAGGTGGAATAGGGTGAATCCAGATCAGGTTCAGTATTGGACTCTTGGGCTCTTTCTATGGTTCCTAATCGGTGTTCTACTTGGTCCAACCTATTGGTTAACTGGTCAATCCTATGGGTTGCTTGGTTATTTGATTGGGTCATTTGGTCAAATCTATGATTCAATTGGGTCATATGGGTGGTCAACTGGGTATTGGATTGGTCAAACTTGTGGTTCAATTAGGTATTCATTTGGTTTATCTGGGTGGTTAACTGCTCATTCATGGCCTTAATAAGAGCTTTAATACTGAATTCCATGGTTGAGCTAGTTGGGGTTTAGACTGTTGATATTGGGTCCCTAGTCTAGTGGTAATGCAATCAAACAGACAAGGTGTTATGATGTAGTCGAGCACACAAGGTTACTATGGACTATAGTTTGCTAGACCTAGAGCCAAAATTGAATGGGTCTACTCAACTTACACTTAACTCAACAACTAATCCTTCCACTGGCCAAGTAAGAGGTGGGGTGGTGGGAGGCTCCCCCTGCCTGTGACATGGTCCTAATTAAAAACTACCAGTCCACTTAGGGCATTTGCCTCTGGATCTCTAGCCTTAGATATCGGTTTTTAGTAATAGTTGAGGAATAAGTGCACTAGTGTACCCACATAACTCGGACCTGACCTGTTGGTGTCCCTAAGCTCACTAGAGCAATTAGGTTGCTAACTGATTTTAGTTAAGTGATGGGGGACGGGATCAGGGAAGGATCGTTGATGAGCTGAGAAGTCATCGAAGATTAGGGTACCACTATATTTTTTTTTATTTTTCTAGGGTGGTGGCGAAAGAATAATGGAGATGGAAGGTAGAAAAATCTGGACTTTCATGGACTTTGAGACTCACACTAACAAAGATACCTCTCACCTCTAGGGCATTTTAGCCACCTCGATACTTGGAGGCGTTAGGATGAATCTCAAAGGACATAGAGGGTAAAGAAGATGGAATCAAGGGATAACTAGACATGACCTTTTATCATATCCTGGGATTAGGCCTCACACCCTCTCCTTATGGAGAGGAAGAAAAGAATCACTCTTTTCTAAAAAAACTCATTTTTATTCACCAAAAATATTTTTTACAAAGGATGAGGGTGGTATTTATAGACCTTTCTAACCCTCATTTGAATTTGAATACAAGATAAAAAGATAAGGATGGTTCAAATTTAAATACAAGATAAGATAAAGATAAGGCCTATCCATATCTCAATCCTAACCAACCAAAACTAACTAAATCCTAAATCAAATTTCAAACAACCAATCCTAATCAACTAATTTTTTGAATTTGGATTTATTGAAATCTATGCTACATCGAGATTCATGTTGCATTGGAATTTGTGCTACTTCAAGATCTGTGCTGATCCAGGATCCATGCTGCTCTGGGATTAGTGCTTGCAATGTCCCCATCATTAAGACTTGGGTTTTGATGTTGGGTGGTTGTTTTGGGCCCAGGACAGGTGATGAAATCTTGCCCTGATCTGAGATGGAAAATTGCCCATAAAATTGATTGAATGAGATGATGACAATCGATGAGCCCTAATGCATCTAATAACAATCAAAAAATAAAAAAAATATTCTTTATCTTTTATGAGGTGGCAAATTAAATTTAAGTTGATTAAATTATCAAACAAAATTTGGGCTTGGGTGAGGTAGGGTTTGGAAGTGAATTAGATTTGGTTCAATAAGGCATGCAGAATTCTCAGAAATTAAAATTAGGGTTTGATTTGAAGCAAAATTTGGTATGGTTTTCTATGTAGAAAAAAATCAAAAAATTTCATGATAGAGGATTAATAGCACATGATCCCTACCAATTTTGATGCAGAACAAATTCAGATGATGATAAAACACCTAGGGTTTCAGACTATGCGCAGAAAATCAGAATTTCTGTTAGGGTTTCTAAAATACAGATTTTTTAATATTTCTTTGTTTCTGTAAAAATAATTAAAAATTTTGAAAATTATTTGGACTGAAAGAGAGTATGTCATGCAAATTTCAATGAAAAATAAAATTCTTAAGATGATTAAATAGACTGAAACTCGGATCCCTAATGCAGATGATAGGATGCAGAAAAATAGATATGAATGTTTTTGGTTGTTTTAATAAAGATGCAAGCTATCCTAAACTTGCTCGATACCGAACTAATGCGAGATGAACCTAAGACTAACATGAATGCAGGAAAATAGAAACTAACTTTTTTGTAATTTTTTTAGAGATTTAATTTGGAGGCTAAAATCCAGAAAGCAAGTAAAGACCAGTAGGCAAACTAGTAATGAAAAGATCAAACATACCCGCATATAGACTCATGCAAAATAATAAAAAGGAGGACCTCGGAGATTGAGAAATCCCTAGTTAGGATAGCATACCTTCAATAAATCAAAAATCAGGAGGGAGAAAGATTGTACCGAACAACAATTGAAGATCCTGCCGAAGATGGGGTCACACAGCATTATGGATCGTCGCTTGGAAGATAAGCCTGTAGTCCTCGAATCAAGCAGCTATCTTGGCTGGTCTACGAGGCAAAGAGGGCCTCCTCTTTGTAGGTGAACATCTTGGGGATCCTGCAAGTGTCAGAGGTCAGTTAGGAAGCAAATATGAAAGAAGAAATGATGAATTAGGGTTTGAAGAATGTTGGAATCAGGGTTTGTTGATGCTGGCAGCCTGGGGTGGAAGAAGACTCCTTGTAGGGGATGGCTAGGGCTTCCTTCCTTGGGGTGGATTAGGGTTTAATTAGTGAAGGCTTTGGTTGGCTAGGGCTAAGAGGGACTAGGGCACATAGGTATCACTCACACTCACTTCAAAGAAGAACACACACGAACACAAGCTAACATAAAATTTCTCTAGAGTTTTATTTCATGAATAAGAGATAATTACAAGAGGGGGATGGGTGGGGTATTTATAGATGCTCCCATATCCTCTCCTTGTTAGGATAGAATTATAAAGTTAATTGGGAGAAGGATTACAAGGTTGCTTAGAACTAGGAGTATACAATTTGAGTGGAAATAAAACACAATCTCCTTGTTTGAAATGGATGCCTCTCCTTCTTTGACTTGGTCAAGGGGCTCCCTCTTGGGCTTGGGTGCCAACTTGGATTGGGGCATGGGCTTTGGGCAGCAAGGGGTGGCCTCCAATGGGCTTGGGCGCATGTGCCTGGTGCATGACTTGGGCGGCCTCCAAGGTGTGGTGCACGGGCTTGGTGCATGTGTTCCTAGTGTGCTAGAAACCCTGGGCTGGGTGCTTGGAAGAATATTCCTGGAATCTTCATGTGTGGAGCTTCATGGGCTTGGACTTGCTTGGTTCTGGGAGGGCCTGGTGAAGGCTTTGGCTAGTGCTCCTCCTCTTGTATAAAACTGGACTTGTACTGGACTGAACATTAACTTACATGACTCAATTGGACTGGACTGGGGTTGAGACAATTAAATTGCACTTTTTGTCTCAATTTATTATAGGACTCAACTCAATTTAACTGGACTAACTTCGTTACAAAACTTGATACATTATTAAGGGCTCAGAAAAAACCCTAATCAGTAAACCAGATAGGGTACAATAATTTGTGTCGGATCCTGGTGCCTCCACCACTCCCATCCTGGGAGAATTAATGTAGGAACATCAAGAGCAGACCGGGATTTCAAGGTTCCAATTTCTAATTCATGTATTGGGTAATCAATCACTTGTAAGTTAAGTCCATCAGGATAAATTGAGTCCTGTAATGAAGTCAAGAGTCCTGTGAGTTTCAGTCTAGTCACACGAGTCTTGTAAATTTTGGTTGTCATTCAAGTCAAGTTCAAGAGGAGAATCATTATATCAGAAGAGTCACCAGAGATGCAAGACTATTAATGCATGCCAATTATTTTTTTGTTGTTAGGCATTAAGTTAGGAGTTTATATCCCGAATTTCAAGCCAAGATATTGAGTAGGAAATTCTACAGAAAATCTGAAGCACAAGCATGTAGAAATAAACCCTAAAAGTGAAGAAACAGGATCGCCAAGGCTGAGAAGCCCTGGTTAGGACCAGCTCTTCTGCAATACCACTACCAGAGGAGTCTACGGGGCATACTTGGTAGAGATTTGAAGATCGATCCATGACGAGTTCACTCTACGCTCTTGGATGTGGCTCGAAAATAAAGCTATCGATCCTACGGATTCACGGCTTTCAATCTGATGGCCCGAAAGCTAGTCAGGTGGAATTCTTAGATTCATAAACTCTAAGAGACCTGCAAATCACCTAAAAAAGGTTAGAAAATAAAAAAAAAAAGGCTAGATGGCTGAAAGAAGAAGAAGGGAAAGAGGTTTGAGGATGGCGACCAAGAGATGAAGAAGGCCGACGGCTTGGAGGCAGGGCACAGGGATCACACAGAAATCTTGAGGGATCGCATAGATGTCCTTAATCTCACTAAAAATTCACACCAAATTCATACAAAAAGTTGAGAAGAACTCAAGAAATTTTTTTCATATATTCAATAGCATCAAAACATACAAGAGGGGGTGGGGTATTTATAGATGTTCCCATGCCCTCTCCTAGTTAGGATAGGAATACAAAATTTGATAGGGAGAGGGATACAAGGTTGCTTAGAACTAGGAGTACACAATTTGAGTAGAAATAAAATAAGATCTCCTTGTTAGAATTGGTCTTCTCTCCTTCTTTGACTTGGTCAAAAACTCCGTCTTGGGCTTGGATGCCTAAATGGACTTGGGCTTGAACTTTAGGGCAGCAAGGGGCATTTCAAATTGGGCTTGGGCAGCCTCCAAAAAGCTTGGTGCAAGGCTTGGCGCATGGGCCTCCTGGTGGCTTAGAAACCCTGGGCTGGGGTGCCTAGAATATTCCCTATCATCTTCATGTGTGGAGCTTTATAGGCTTGGGCTTGCTTTGTTCTGGGAGGGCCTAGTGAAGGCTTTGGCTGGTGCTCCTCCTATTGTATAAAACTGGACTTGTACTAGACTGAACATAAACTTATAGGACTCAATTGGACTGGACTGGGGTTGAAACAACTCAACTTATTACAAGACTCAATTTGACACAAGATCCAAAATGACATATTAGACCAAAATAACTATAGCCTCACAATGAGCTGACTTGAACAACTAAGCTCAACTGAGTCGAATATAATCCAAAACTTGACTCATAAACCCTAATGGTGTGAGTTAATTCTAAATACAGGACTCAAGTGTAACAAGGCATGAAAATAAAACTTAAGGCCCAAATACAGGACTCAAATGGCTAACACAACCAGATTATTGGACTCAAAGATAAAATTTGAATCATGGCTAAGGGACTCAAAACTCAGGGACCTATAGTGAACTAGGGTTGACCTGATGTCCCCATCAATTCTCTCGGGATAAGAGGAACTCGACTCCATCGAGTAAGGGTCGCTCTGGCTCTGGTATCACTCAAGGAGGTCTGTGTTGAGGTGCTGCAAGTCCTCTTGTATAATCCTTGAATCGATGGATTCTGGTCGACCTTGCCAACGGACCAGGTAGCATTGATAGCCGCAGCCTTGGTCTTGATAGCTTGATCATCCAGGATATGCTTAATCCATTTTCCTCTCTCAGGCTAATTTATAAGTGGACACTCTAGGTTAGGTTCGCTCTCAAAGGATGGAGTAGGTCCAATACTTCACTAGGAATCACTGCCGGTTCCTTTACTCAACCAAGTTTGCGATATTGAAGGTAGAGCTAATGCCTAAATCCAGGGGTAGATCAAGCACATAGGCATTGGATCCTACCTTCTCTACCACTCTAAAGGGTCCAGCCCCGCGAGCATGAAGCTTTTTACCCATAACAGATCTCACACATTAAATTTCTTGGCTCTTTTCAGGAATTAGCTAGTTTGTTTTAAAATTAATGCTTAATGCGGATGATGCACCTGACTTGTACTGACACCTAACAGAAATGTAGACTCAATTATGCATTCCTATCGAGAGGAACTTTATTGAACTCTTTTGGGCCTAGACCTAGTAGACTATAGGCTCTCTAGGTTTAACCCTGGTTTGACATGCACATGAAAATTTATAATGAACTTCTAGTGAATGCCAGAAAGTCTTCTAGAAGTAGGTTGCAAATGGGATGGGCTCTAAGGATTCATGCAACTTGGTAATCTCAACAAAATATAACCTAATGGTTTTAGAAACATGAGACGACTCAAGGAAGGGTAGGAAATAGGAAGAGGATTCAGGGACTGGTTCTGGGCTAAAGAGACTGACCTTAATGTATGAACATTGAATTATATATATGGGCAAGAAGAGGTCCATGCTATGGATGGAAGGGTCAAAAATTTTTGGGGAAGAGGTCTTCAATGAAAACTATAGAAGGGAATTCATCCTGAGGATACTGAACTAAAGAGATCATGTCCTCAATAGATTGCTCGGACTCTTGAATTTTAGGACTGGGCTTTATAATTAGGCTTTCTTCTAGTGGCTCATCAAGTAAGATTCTAATAGAAGGGTCAGGTTCCTTAAGGACTTGTTCCTGGACCTCTTCTATGGACAACTCTTGTGAACCTTCACTTTCATCTACTATGTTTGATCCTGGCTCAGTCCCTCATTCAAATCCTATAGTGGGTTCAGAATCTTTGTCCTTTGATTCCTCAATTGGTTCACTTTCTTGTTTTTCTTCTTCGCATTCCTCCTCAAAGTCTTCTCCTTCATATTTGTCTACTAAACTTGGATCAGCCTCATATACTTCTACATTGGGTTCAACAATGGGTTCCGACTCATCTTTATCTAGCTCACCTAGGTGTAGGGCATTGACTGGACACTAGCTAACAAAATGGCATGGTTTGCAATATTTAAAACACACTCTCGGGGGATTGGAACTCTTCTGAACCTTTATAGACTTGCCTCTACCTTCCTTACGGGCCATAGTGGTACTGGGCTGGGGTTGGCTCGGGTTGGGCTGGTTAGGATATGGTCCGGGGCTAGGGGCACTAGTCCTAAAGGGTTTAGGTTGACTAAAGGGAAGTGGACTAACACTAGGCTCTTATCTAGCGATACTGATCTTGTGGGATTCGGGTTGACTAAGGAAAACTGGGCTATACCCATAGGTACTAATCCTATCAGATTCAGGTTGGCTAAGGGAAACTGGCCTAGTACTGGACTCATATCTAGGGGTACTACTCCTATTGGATTCAGGTCGACTAAGGGCCATGGGTCCCTTGGGCTCATAGGATGTGGGTGCATAGGTTCTAGAGTTACAGGATCTAGAGTCATAGGATCTGGATTCAGGGTATGGGGATCTCCTAGGGTCAGGCTTAGCATGGGTCCTAAGGTCAGGCTCAGGTTTAGGTCTGGTATGGGGCTGAGGGATTTTCCTTAGGTCTCTTAATTGGTTCTCTACTTGGTCAAAACTATTAGTTAGCTGGTCAATCCTATGGGTTGCTTGATTATTGAATTTGGTCATTGGTCAAATCTAAGATTTATTTGGTTCATCTGGGAGGTCAACTGGGCAAGCTGGTTTTGGGATTGGGTATCGAATTGATTTATTTGGGCAAACTGATTTTGGGATTGGGTGTTCATTTGGTAAAGCATTCAGTCAAGGTTTTCATGGAAGTCTCTAGAATGGGTTCTTTGGTTGAGCTGGGTTGGGGTTTAGACTTTTGATATTGGGTTCCTAACCTAGTGGTCATGCAATCAATCAAAGTGTATGATGTAGTCAGGCACACAAAGTAAAAATGGACTACAGTTTGCTAGACCTAAAGCCAAAATGGAATGGGTCAACTCAACTTACACTTAACTCAATAGCTAATCCTTTCACTGGCCAGGTAAGAGGTGGGGTGGTGGGAAGCTTTCCCTGCCTATTACAAGGTCCTAATTGAATAACCACCAATCCACTTAGGGCGTTTGCCTCTGGACCTGTAGCCTTAGACACCAATTTCCAGTAATAGCTGGGAAATTAAGTGCACCAGTTGGCCCACATAACTTGGACCCGACCTGTTGGTGTCTCTAAGCTCACTAGAGAAATTAGGTTACTAATTGATTTTAATTAAGGCTTGGGTTTTGATACTGAGTGGTTGTTTTGGGCCCAGGATAGGTGATGAAATCTTACCCTGATCTGAGATGGAAAATTACCCTTAAGATTGATTAAATAAAATGAAGACACTCAATGAGCCCTAATGCAATCTAATAACAATCAGAAAATAAAATATTTTTTTATCTTTTATGAGGTGGCAAATTAAATTTAAGTTGATTAAATTATCAAACAAAATTAGGGCTTGGGTGAGGTAGGGTTTGGAAGTTGATTAGATTTGATTTAGTCAAGTATACAAAACTGAAATTAGGATTTGATTCGATGCAGAATTTGGTATGGTTCTTAATGCAGAAAAATCAAAGAAATTTCAAGACAGAGAATGGACAGTGCATAGGATCCCTACCAAATTTTATAAAGAGAAAAATTTGGATGATGATGCAAAACCTAGGATTTTCAGACTGTATGTAGAAGTTCAGGATTTCTTTTAGGATTTCTAAGATGTAGATTTGTTTATATTTTTTTGTTTTTATAAAAATAATTAAAAATTATAAAAATTATCAAGACTAATCACAGAGTATGTCATGAAAATATCAATAAAAAATAAAATTTTTATGATGATGAAACAAACTGAAACTCATATCCCTAATGCGAAGATAAGATACAAAAGTTTTCTAAGGCAAAAGAAAATAGTCATGAAAAAATTATACAGACTAAAATAAATTATGAAAAAATTTAGAAAAATACTATTAATTATATGTAATCAAAAATAATAAAAATTAAAATTTTTTGATCTACCTACATATAGAAATAGTAAAAATAACAGAATATGTATAGGAATTATGGGATGCAGAAACTAGCCCTAAAATAGGCTCTGATACCAAATGATGCGGGACTATTCATGCATGCCAATTATGTTTTTGTTGTTAGGAATTAACTTAGGAGTTTATATCACTAATTTCAAGCCAAGATATTAAGTAAAGAATTCTATAAAAAATCTGAAGCACAGACATGCAGAAATAAACCCTAAAAGTGAAGAAACAGGACCGCTAAGGCTGAGAAGCCCTGGTCAAGACTAGCTCTTCTACAATACCGCTACCAAAGGAGTCTAGGGGAATGCTTGGCAAAGTTTTAAGGATTGATCCATGACGAGTTCGCTCTATGCTCTCAGATGCAGTCTGGAAAATAAAGCTATCAACCTTACAGATTCGTGGCTTTCAATCCGATGGCTCGAAAGCTGGTCAGGTGGAATCCTTGATTCATAAACTCTAAGGAACCTGCAAATCACCTAACAAAGGTTAGAAAAATAAGAAAAAATAGGCTAGATGGCTAAAAGAAGAAGAAGGGGAAGAGGTTTGAGGATGGCAGCCAAGAGATGAAGGCCGGCTGCTTGGAGGCAGGGCGCAGCGATCACACAGAAACCTTGAGGGATCACACAGATACCCTTAATCTTACTAAAAAATTTACACCAAATTCACACAAAAAGTTGAGAAGAACTCAAGAAATTTTTTTCATATATTCAATAGCATCAAAACATACAAGAGGGGGTGGGGTATTTATAAATATTCCCATGCCCTCTCCTAGTTAGGATAGGAATACAAAATTTGATAGGGAGAAGGATTACAAGGTTGCTTAGAACTAGGAGTACACAATTTGAGTAGAAATAAAATAAGATCTCCTTGTTAGAATTGGTCTTCTCTCCTTCTTTGACTTGGTCAAAAACTCCCTCTTGGGCTTGGATGCCTAAATGGACTTGGGCTTGAACTTTAGGGCAGCAAGAGGCATTTCCAATTGGGCTTGGGCGGTCTCCAAAGAGCTTGGTGCAAGGCTTGGCGCATGGGCCTCCTGGTGGGCTGGAAACCCTAGGCTGGGGTGCCTAGAATATTCCCTAGCATCTTCATGTGTGGAGCTTTATAGGCTTGGGCTTGCTTTATTCTGGGAGGGCCTAGTGAAGGCTTTAACTGGTGCTCCTCCTCTTGTATAAGATCAGACTTGTACTAGACTGAACATAAACTTACATGACTCAATTGGACTGGACTGGGGTTGAGACAACTTAACTTATTACAGGACTCAATTTGACACAAGACCCAAAATGACATAACAAGACCAAAATAACTATAGCCTCACAATGAGCTGACTTGAACAACTAAGCTCAACTGAGCCGAACATAACCCAAAATTTGACTCATAAACCTTAATGGTGTGAGTTGATTCTAATACAGGATTCAAGTGTAACAAGGTCTGAAAACAAAACTCAATGCCCAAATACAGGACTCAAATGACTAATATAGCTAGATTATTGGACTCAGAGATAAAATTTGAATCATGGCTAAGGGACTCAAGACTCAAGGATCCATAGTGAACTAGGGTTGACCTAATGTCCCCATCAACCAGGCCCCAATGAATGAGGCTTCATGCATCCAACCAAGCCTCCATTCAAGCCACCCCAGCCTAGGCCCCGGTCCACACTCATGATGCTCAAGGTCCCAAGCATTGGCACCCAGTCCAGATCCACCAAGGAAGTGGCACCCAGATCCAAGCCCAAGCCCATGGCGCCCTCCCCTCCCAGTCCAAGCTCAAATGGCACCCAGGCCTAAGCCCATTCATATTGGCGCCCATGCTTTGACCCAGTTCTAGGCACCCCATGTTTTGACCCAGTCTAAGATGCCCAAGGCTTGACCCAGTCCAAGTAGTTGTCATCCCAGCCCAGCAAGGAGTCAACCAGTCCAAGCCCAGTCCAAGCCCATGGAGAAAAGTCAAAGCTTCCAAGTCCAAGAAAGAGTTGATGTCCAAGTTCTACAAGGATTTCAATCTACCAATTCTATTCAAACTATGTACTCCTCATTCTACTCAACTTTGTTCTCTTAATCCTATTTATACTGTGTACTCCTAGTTTAACAGGGAAAGGGCTGGTTGGTCTATAAATACCCCACCCCTTCCCCTCTTGTAATCAATCTCTTTTTCATGAATATAACTTGAAGTTATTTTGTCAAATTGTTTCCTCTAGACTGGAGTGGGTATGAGACCCATTTTTATTTTTCTTGTGTGCAAAACCCTAGCCGCCCAACAACCCTTTCTTATCTTAAACCCTAGCCATCATCCAACCCCAGCTGAAGCCCAAGGATGCCCATCTTCCTCCAAGCCAGGCGTCCCCTTCTTCAATTGGCCTCCAGCCACTTGAAGCTTCCCTCCATCCCTCCACTCTTCTTTCTTCTAATTTATTATTTTTCCCATCATATGTGAGCCTAACCTTTGACGTTTGTAGGATCCCTCTAGTGCCACGCCCTCTAGATGAGATCTTGTTTGCCTCCAAATCGATATAATAAAAAGCCAACAGATCTACGGGAAAGCGACTCAATCAACCAGGTGCTGATCCAAGTGGAGTGATCTCTTCTATGATATCAAGGCAATCATTGCTAGGTATGTAGACCCCATCTCATCTCACTTTTTCTATTTTATTGAAGTTTAAAGCATGTCCTATTGGTAGGATCCTTAGTTTTTTATCTCTTTAATAGTTTCTAGCATGTGGGTAGGATTCTAACCATCTCACGAAACCTTAACCTAGTCTAGTTTCTTTTCGAGAATAAATTAATTAAAAAAATCTAAAAAAATTATTATTTATTTTAATCTAAAATTTTATCTTTCTCATGTCATTCATTTACATGCATCATGTTAGAATCCCATCCCTCATCACGATCAATTTAAGTAGATAAAGCTGATCAGAAGTTTAGGCAATGCTTGTGCCCTCTATCCAATCACATTGGATAGATGAAACTAATCAAAAGTCTAAGCAATATCTATGCCCTCTTCTTGATCATTTTAAATAGATAAAGTTGATCGAAAGTTTAGATAATGCATGTGCCCTTTATCCAATCACTTTGAATAAATAAAATTGATCAAAAATTTGGACAATGCCTGTGTTCTCTACCTGATCACTTTGAATAGATAAAGTGGATCAAAAGTTTGGACAATGTCTATGCCCTCGACTCGATCACTTTGAATAGATGAAGTTGATTGAAAGTTTGGACAATGCCTATGTCCTCGACCTAATCACTTTGAATAGATAAAGCTAATCAAAAGTTTGGATAATGCCTATGCCCTCTATCCAATCACTTTGGATAGATAAAGTTTATAGAAAGGTTAGATAATGTTTATGCCCTCTACCCAATCATTTCAAATAGATAAAGCTGATCAAAAATTTGGACAATACCTGTGCTCTCTACCCAATCACATTGGATAGATGAAGCTAATCGAAAGTTTGGACAATGCATATGCCTTCTACATGATCACTTTGAAAAATAATAGAGAGACATCTTAAAAAAAACTATTGATAATATTTTCTTAAATTATCAGAATTCTATGATCTTGAGATTAGAGTTCTATCCAAGTTTTCTAACTTATATGCCTCAAGTCTAATGACCTTTGATATTTTGTAGAGCTCTTCCCAATTGGATGCAAGTTTTCTTTATTCTATAGGCTTTAATACTTTAGCTTGTTGAAGGACAAGATCTCCTTACTAGAAACTTTAGTTTTGATTCCAGAGTTGAAGTATTGGGCAATCTTTTATTTAAAGCTACCATCCTGATATATAGGCTTTCTCCTAAACTTCTTCCAAAAGGTTAAGGCTTGCTTGCAATCTTTCTTAAAAAGTGTTTTCATCATACCCCTTTACTTAAACAGATACCAAACCAATCTCCAAAGAGATGACAGCTTCTATTCCAAAAGTAAATTTGAAAGGTGTTTCACTAGTGGAGACCCGAGCAGTTGTTCGATATGCTATCCAATTCATGCTATCCAATTCATCAACCCAGAGGCCTTTTTTTCAATCAAGTCTGGATTTCAGGCCTTGAAGAATGGTTTGATTGGTCACTTCCGCCTCTTCGTAGGATTGTAGGTGCCTTACTAATATGAATCTCTGCTCGATATGTAGCTTCAAGCAGAATTCTTGGAATATCTTATTATCAAATTGATGCCAGTTGTAAAAAATAATATATCTAGGCAATTCAAACTGACATATGATAGACTTCAAGATAAAATCTTAAATCTTCCTCTCAGTGATTTGGACCAAGGGTTTAGCCTCTACCTACTTCATGAAATAATTAATGGCCATTATTAAAAACTTGCTTTGCCTAGTCACCATTGGAAATGGTCCAAGAATGTTGACCCCCCACATATCAAATAGCCATAGAGCTAGGATATGAGTGATAGGTACTGAACGCCTCCTCAAATGTGAGCAAACTTTTGACACTAATCATATTTTTGGACAAAGTCCATAGCATCTTATTGCATAGTGGCCCATTAAAATCCTTGTATAGGGATTTTGTAAGCTAATGTCCTTCCTCCAATATGCTTGCCATAAATACCTTCATAAACTTCTTGAAGGACATAGTCAGCTTTTGAAGGATGCAAGCATCGAAGTAAAGGTATTGTAAATGATTTTTTATGAAGTTACTCATTTAGGAGGACATACCATTGGGCTTATTATTTCATTCCTTGGGCTTCTCTTTCATCCATTGAAAGATCTTCTTTAATCAAGGAATTCGATAAGTTGGTCAATCTAGCTTGGCTCATATTCTGCCTGTGCAATAATAGGGACTTCTTTGTTGAGTCTCAGATGGTGCATCCAAGGCTCAAAGGGGGGCCAAGGTTTAGGTTTGGTCTGTTTGTCATGTTTCTGAAAGGAAACCTAGTGCACCGGACACTTACCCTAGATATGTTGCACTAGGGAGTAGTATTTCATAATTAAAAATTTTAATATGCAAATGGAAAATACCTACTCATGTACAGGATCTAACATAACATGATGCATATAATAAATACATAGGCATGTATACAGGCATGTATAGGCAAGCGTAATAAATATAAACAACATGATAAACACTAGATCTAAGCATGTATCATAACAAAAATAAATAAATAATATACCTGATCGAAGTAGGAAGAAATCGACTCCCTCAATTAGCAGCAAATCAAGGCACCCGGTTGAACTCCTTCAATAGTAAAATAAGATATGCAACTATAAGAAGAAGAGAGGATCGGTGCAATCTCTCGAGGTGTCCAAGTGTTTACCCTCTAGAGTATTCATGCACGGGCTCTCGCTGATCCTACTCCCGGAAGGATGCTAGTCCTCCAGGAATCAATGAATAAGTCACGAATGTGTGGAGCAGGGAAAGCCAAAAGGTCCTCATGGATGGTCTTCTCTAAGACCGCCCAAACTCCATAAAGTGCACACAATGGAAACCAAAAAACCAGGGAAGGTAAAACATGGGATGTACCACGAATATCTGCTTCTCTCAAAACAAATACTCTATTGCTTCCCCTCTCACCCGCAATCCCTCTCTCCTCACGCCCTGTTTCTTCCAAAAAAAATAGCATGCCCTGTTTCTTCCAAAAACAAACACAGCATGCCCTGTTTCTTCCAAAAAAAAAAAAAAACACGTCACGGTTTCTTCCAAAAACCGCACGGCCATCAACAAAGAATACCAGATCTGAGAAATCCCGTGAAGGCCAGGGAAAAATCGGAGAGAAAAGTCCAGCGAAATCACCACTAGCACCCTCTCGAACGCCATGTCCTCCACCCACATCCAAGGGCTCCTCCCAGGCAACTGCACCGCGATCAGCGACCACCAATCCGGTGCACCCTCATATCTCTCTACCTCTCATACCCTGTTTCTCGCTCTCTCTTCCTCTCATGGCCTTGGTCCGCTTCACTTGCACGCCCACAGCCTACTGCCCAGATGAAAACCGAGACATGAAAGTCCTGCTGAGAAATTACTTGTGAAATCCCGTGAAGATTTATTGGTGGAGAGTCATTGAAATCGCTGGCTGGAAGAGAATGAGAAGAGTGGAAACACCGTGAAAACCAAACACCGAGAGGGGAAAGACGTCGGGAGAAAAAACCATCGAGAGACACCTTCTTGATCTGATCTACCAAGCAGCGATCAATCTCCATGTGATCTTATCCCATTTTGGCGGAGAACAGGGCAACCGAGAGCAGGGAGTTTGGATAACAACAAACAATGAAGAAGCATTGGTTTAACGTGAGAGGTGTAGCAATGGGGCGGCAATACCGTGAGAAGTCCAAACTCATTTGAATATGCTCATGATCGGATGAGAATCCTGGGAACTCGCTGGAAGAGAACTCCGTGAAAACAAATGATCGAGAAAAGGGAAGCCAAGCGGGAGAAATCACTTGTGTAAACAATCCCATGATAAAACCCGGTTCAATAAAACCAAAAATCGGTTCACCAAGAAAATCCTGGTCCGACCAAACCCGAGCAGAAAGAAAAACGGGTCCAGTTCTGATCTACCAGGAACAATTCCTGGTTGACCCAAACCAATCCTGGTCGATCTAAATCAGACCAGGTGGACCAAAAAAAATCTAATGTATGCTCAATCAGCCTGTTTGACCTAAATACCGAAACGATTCTCAATCGTTGATCGGTTCCCAGATCAGGAAGAAATTCTCTATGACATGTGACCTCATAGGTTCGAACATAAACGATAGCACGAAAAGATTTCCAGTACCAGCACAAGATACTATCTAGTAATGGGTCCCGGTATCCGGATAGGTCGAAGATGCGAGAGCAATCTATCAAACCTCTGGCATATGGTTACCGTATAATTCATCCCTTTGACCTCCAATGCTCTAGATGACTTAGAGTTAAACTACCAATCCTAACAAAGTCAATCCACTACATGTCTCAACCTCGCAAGTCCAGTGACTCCTCACTAGGACTACCCTGGCTGAGGATTTGCTAAATCGAGACACTGCGAGTCATTCAATCCAAACAATTTGGATAGGTCAATTCCATCTTGGTCATCACTACTCCATAAGTACTTGCCTGTACCCAGAAACCTTCCATCACCGAATTAAAAATCCTGGTAGTTCGGCACCTGGTAGTTCGGCACCAAAGCACAGGGAGTTGCTTGAAAGCTACCATGGTGACCTTAGGTCGGAGGGACATATATACCCATATCCAATCGCGAGCAATCCTTCGACAGAAAGGAGCTCCACGGAGTCATGTTCAATGAGATGTCACACATCCCACTTGTAGATCACATCAGTGTCACCACATTCTTTTGGTCAAGAGGACAACCAAACGATGTGAACCACAACAACCTACACTTAATACATCGCCGTCCTGTATAATATATCCTTTGGTTGTGAACCTTTTTAAAAGACCACTCGATATATCCTTTCTATATCAAATTCAGTGCAGTCCTAAGGACTTCATCACATAAATAGAGTTCATTACAGGGAAATGAATAATGTGATGAGCTGCCAAATAAAGTTTTATTAATTCATATACAAATTACAATACTGAGCACAACCGCCTATGGCCTAGGCGATTAGCTTTGGAACATAATTCCCAACAACTCCCACCTGTACTAAAGCCAATTAGAATAATATCTAATACCTACTTCCCTTTTACAATAGTCAAACTCTTTGATTCCGAGGGCTTTAGTGAAGGGGTCGGCCCGATTCTCCTTTCCATCGATCTTCATAAGATAGATGTCGCATCGTTCCACGATCTCTCGCACGAGGTGATAGCGCCGCAGAATGTGCTTAGTGCGGTGATGAGACTTTGGTTCCTTAGCTTGAGCAATAGCTCCCGTGCTGTCACAATACACAAGAATATGACCATCTAGGGAAGGTGCCACCCCTAGCTCTCCAAGGAACTTCCGTAACCACACGGCTTCTATTGCTGCATCTGATGCTGCAATGTACTCTGCTTCGCATACCGAGTCTGTAACTATTGCTTGCTTGGAACTCTTCCAGCAGATCGCTCCTCCATTCAGGGTAAACACAAACCCTGACACACTCTTACTATCATCTCTGTTAGACTGGAAACTGGAGTCAGTATACCCCACAAGTTTGAAGTTAGGTTCTCCATAAATCAACCATTGATCCTTAGTATTTCTCAAATACTTCAGGATGGTTTTAACCACCTTCCAATGTGCCTCACCTGGGTCAGACTGGTATCTGGTCACTACTCCTAGTGAGTATGTCACGTCTGGTCTAGTACATGTCATAGCATACATGATAGAGCCCACTGCAAAAGCATAAGGAACTCTACTCATGCGCTCTCTTTCCTCAGGAGTTGTCGCACAATCCTTCTTGGAAAGAGTAATTCTAGAATCTATTGGGAGATCTATCTCTATAGATCTTCATACCCAATATGTAAGAAGCTTCACCAAGTCCTTCATGGAGAACTGAGATAACAACCAGACCTTTATTCCTTGCAATGCTGTGATATCATTCTCGATTAAGAGAATGTCATCAACATACAGTACCAGGAATACAATCATAGAACCATTAACCCACTTATAGATGCATGGTTCCTCTCCATTCCCAATGAAGCCATACGATTTGATATACCTATCAAATCGCATGTTCCAACTTCGAGATACTTGCTTGAATCCATAAATGGACCTTTGCAATTTGCACACTTTTGACTCGTCTGTAAATGTGAACCCTTTAGGCTGTATCATATACACCTCCTCATCTGGCTCCCCATTCAGGAAAGCAGTTCAGACATCCATCTACCAGATCTTATAATCAAAATGTGCTTCCAAAACAAGCATGATCCGAATGAACTTGAGCATTGCCACAGGGGAGAACGTCTCATCATAATCGATACCATATCACTGATGATATCCCTTAGCAACCAGACGGGCTTTATAGATCTCCACCTTCCCATCTATGCCCCTTTTTCTCTTGAAAATCTACTTGCACTCGATGGATTTTATCCCTTCAGGTGGATCAACCAATGTCCATACATTGTTGATTTCCATGGACTCCATCTCGGATCGTATGGCTCCAAGACATGCCGTAGAGTCAGATCTCTGAAGTGCATCTATATAGGTGATCGGATCCTCATCGTTCTCGTCGAGCTCAATGGGATCACTATCCCGGACCAAGAAACCATAGTATCTGTTCGGCTGATGCGGTACTCTACTAGATCTCTTACTAATGGGTTCTGGGTGTGATCCAATCATAGTCGGTTCTATGATGTCCTTAGAGTATGCAGGTTCTTCCATTGATTGAACTTCACCAAGTTCAATCTAGAGGCTACAGTTCCTTCTCCAAGAAACTCCTTTTCTAAAAGATAGCTCTAAGAGCAACGAATACTTTCTGTTCGTCCTCCAAGTAGAAGAAATACCCTTTTATTTCCTTAGGGTACCCAATAAACAGGCACCGATCAGACCTAGGACCAAGTTTATCTGAGTCTAAATAGTTTACATAAGCCGGACAACTCCAGACCCGAAGTGATGCGGGACGACTCTAAGACTGCTAAACATGCATGGAAAATAGTAAAATAATTTTTTTGTGATTTTTATAATTTTGTTTGTAGACTAGATTCCCAAAATAAAATAAAAACTAGCGGAAAGACTAGCAGTGCAAAGAATCATCGGATCACAGGCAAGCTCATGCAAACTAATGAAATAGCCGGGACCCGAGAGTTGAGATACTCCTGGTTTACGATAGTTTATCTTCATATAAATCAAATAATCAGAGAAGGGAATGTTTCTTACCAGTCAGAGATTGAAATTCAAAAGCAGCAGGGTTCACACACACTCTGATCGGAGCCTGGAAGAAGAAGCCTTGTCTTCCTTGAATCTGATGGCTGATTTGGGCAGTTCGGGCAGCAAAGAAGGCCTCCTCCAGGGAGGAAAAGTACCTCGAGGATCCTACAAGTTTCAGGGTTAATCAAAACAGCAATTAAAAAATAAGAAAGGAACTATGGGTTGAAAGGAATCAGGATTAGGATTAGAAGATGGCTGTTTGAAGCTTGTTGAAGATCTCCTTGCTTGGCAGCCTAGGGCACTCCTCCTTAGACGTGTGAAGGCTTGGATGGCAGTGAGTTAGGGTGTGGAAGTAAACTAGGGCAGCAAGGAATTCGTCCAAGCACAAGAACACAAACCAAAGAACCAAAACAAAACACCAACATAAGGTCGTAACTCAAAATTTCAGCAAGTTGTATTCATAAGAAAGAGATGCTTACAAGAGGGGAAGGGGTGGGGTATTTATAGAGTTCCCATGCCCTCACTAACCATGGTTACACTTGGGTTATAAGTCCTCTTCCAAATTGGGATACAAGTCCTTTCCTAGCTAGGTTAGAATTATAAAGTTTAAAAGGATTAGAAATCCCAACTAGGTTAAGGAATAAACTTGGTCTTCTTCTTCTCTTCAACTTGGACTTGGTCAAACCTCTTTGGACGTGGTTAACACTTCAAGGATGCATAGGGGGGCATTTTGGATCTCTAGGAGTAGCAAGGGGCCGGTTCAAAGGGGCTTGGGTGCATGGGTTTGGGCCTCTGGAAGCTGGGGTGGCCTGTTGGCCTGGTAGCAGGAATATTCCCTGGAATCTTGCTTCTTAAGGGCTTGGGCTTGGCACCTGGGCTTGATTTCTTTGGGCTTGGATGCAGGTGGACCTCTGGAATCATGGGTGCCCTGTTATGAGATTATGCTCAGGCATCTGAAAGAGAATCTAGGCATCTGGAAGGAATCAGGATTTTCGGAAGCATCTTGGATCCTGGGTTGTCACACAAAATCCAATGGGCTAATGTAGTGACCTCTGACTTCTGGATGTGGCCTGGTGGAACTCCAAAATATGGTAACCTCCTCTCTTGTACAAAAATTGAGCTCACACTGGACTCATACTGGTATACAGGACTCAAAATACTGACTAGGTTGAGAGTTGAGACAAATCAACTAACCTCAACTTATTACAGGACTCAATTCCAGTTGATTACAAAATTTGACACATGGCTAGGTAAACCAAATAGGGCCTAGTAATCTGTCTGATCTTGGTGCCCCCACCAATTCTCCCAGGGTGGGAGGAACTCGACCCCGTCGAGTGTGGGATAACTTGTCTCTCATAGTGCTCGAGTAAGTCTGGGTTGAGGCGCTGCAGATCCTCACGGGTGATCCACGAGTCTTCATATTCTGGTCGACCTTGCCACCAGACCAAATACCTCTGATAGCCATGATTTCGGGTACATATGGCTTGATCGTCCAAGATTCTCTCGATATTTTTCTCACTATTTGGCCAATTAGTTGGTGGACACTCCGGGGTGGGTTCTTTCTCAAAAGGGAGGAATAGGCTCAAGGTGCTCGCTAGGTATCGCTGCTGGCTCCCTGGACTCTATAAGATCTGAGATGATGCAGGTGGAGCTAATACCTAAATCAGGTAGTATCTCACGCACATAGGCATTGAGTCCACAGATATTCATTATCTTGGATGGGCCAGCTTCACGAGCAGAAAATTCTTTACAACTACAAAATTCCCTGCAAAATCCTTTATCTTTCTTTGGGAATTAGCCAAGTTGTTAGTTAGTTCATTAGTTATGTTCAGCTTTGACTAATTTCCATATGCATATGCTGTGTAGAAGGTAGTGCAGGTTCAGACATGTAATTCTGGTTGTGTGTTTATTGGACTCAACTAATACCTATTAGACTCGACTAAACTTTCCTATCAAAAGAAATTTTATTGGACTTTCTAGGGTCTAACCTAACATACTATAGACTCTCTAGGTTTAACCCTAGCATGGCATGCACATGAGAATTTACTATGTATGCCTACTAAATGCCAAAGGGTATGCAATAAGTAAGATGCAAACTTAACATGTGCAAGAAATGAATGTAACATGCAAACCTCTACATGATGTAGGTGAATGGTTAAAAAATATAAGAAAACTCAAGAAAAGGCAAAAAATATGAGATGAATTCGGGGTTAGTCTGGTTGGGTGGAAAGTAAGAAAAGGGTTCGGGGTTAATTGGATAGACTAAGATATAAGAAGGGGTGTCGGGAATTAATCCTAGGCTAATAAGATTTACCTTATAGGTTTGATGTCTATCAAAGGGTCTAAATAATGGAAGAAATGGTTATTAATTTCAGGAAAGAGATCAAGTGCAGTCAAAGAGGTGACTTCATCCTTAGGGTATTGATTCAAAGAGGTCAAGTCCTTAATAAACTCTTCTGGCTCATAAATCAAAGGACTGGGCTCTCTAATTGGGCTTTCTTCTAGTGGCTCCTCAAGTAAAGCTCTAATAGTGGGACTGGATTCCTCATGGTCTTCTTCCTTTAAGGGTTCTTCCACTACAGGTTGGGTGTGGTTAAAGTTAGCTAACTCTAGGGTTGCTTCAACCTGGGTATCTACTGGATCAACTAACACTGGATTGGCTTCTACCTGGGTTTCCACTGGATCAACTAACATTGGATTGGCTTCTACCTGAGTTTGGTCATAGTCAACTAATTCTGGGTCTTCTATAGGTGGGTCTTCCTCTAATTCTTCTATGGACTCATCATCTTCATACTCCTCTGCCAAACTTAGGTCAGCCTCATATATTTCTTCTTCTAGGTCATCTTGGTGAACCAATGGGGTAGTAGGAGGGGTTTGGCTAAAGGAAAATTGGCTAGGATATGGGGTGCTGATCTTATGGGGTTCAGGCTGACTAATGGTTATGAGTTTAAAGGTTATGGGTTCAAAGGTTAGGGGTTCAAATCTAGTGGTATCTATCCTATAGGGTTTAGGTTGACTGAGGGATAGTGGGTTACTACTGGGTTCATATCTAGGGACTATGGGTTCCTGGGGTTCAGTTCTATAGGTTTTGCCTAGGGTTCCTACTTGGTTGAATCTTTGGTTCATTTGGTCAAGCTTAGTGTCAGATTGGTCAAACCTACGGTCTATTTGGGTAAGCTGATTTTGAGATTGGACATTGGCTTGGTTCATTTAGGTAGTTAACTGGGCAAGCTGGGCTTGGATTTGGGTATTGGCTTGGTTCATTTGGATAAGCTGTGCTAGGATGGCCTCCAAAGTGGGATTCATGATTGGGTTGAGCTGGGGTTTGGATTTTTGATATTGGGTTCCTAATCTAGTGGTCATGCAACATATCAAACAATCAAAATGAAATGATGCAACTAAGCATGCAAAAGAAAAAGAAAAGGCTAGAACAATCTAGGGTTTTCTAGACCTAGAGCCAGAAACTGGGTGGGTCAGCTCAACTTACACCTAACCCAATAGCTAATCCTTCCACTGGCCAGGTAGGGAGTGGGAGTGTGGGAGGCCCCCCTGCTTTCGCAGGGACCCAATTAAAAACCACAACACCACTTAGGTCGTTTGACTCTGGACCCCCAGCCTTAGACACCAGCTTTCAGTAATAGCTAAAAGGTTAAATGCACTAGTTGGCCCACGCAGCTCGGACCCGACCTGTTGATGTCACCTAGCCCACTAGGGCAAATTAGGTCTAATTGATTTTAATTAGGCTTGGGTTAGTATGATGATTGTGATTTTGGGCCCAGGACAGGTGATGAAATCCTGTCCTGATCTGAGATTTTGAGTTGCCCTTAAGATTAGGTTAAAAATGATGGCAATCGATGGCCCTAATATAATCTAAAACAATCAGAAAATAAAATATTTTTTTAATGATTTATGATGTGTCATGTTAGGTTTAAGTTAACTAGGATTAGCAAACAAAGTTTGGCTTGGGATTGGGATGTGTGGAAGTTGATTATGTTAGGTTGAGTCAAGATACAGAATTTAGCAGAAGTCAGAAAAATTAGGATTCAGATGATGCAGAAGTTGACACAGATCCAGATGCATAAAAAAATCAAAAAAATCTGGAACAAAGGATGGATGGTGATGATGAAACCTACCAAATTTCATGCAAAGCAAAAATCATATGATGATGCAAACCTAGGGTTTGTTTGGACTGCTGCAGAAATTATCAGGATTCTATTAGGGTTTCTAATATGCCAAATTTTAATAATTTAGGTTTTTTGTAAAATTAACTAAAATTTTTTATAAAATAGAGGACTCAACAGAGAACAATTTATGCAAATTTTAGAGAAAAATAAAATTTTTAGATGGTCAAAAATAGATGCAAAACTGATACCTAATGCAGTGGACAGAATGCTGAAATTAGGGTTTGTGATTGTAATGTAGATAAAAACTATCCTAAACCTGCTCTAATACCAAACTGATGCGGGATGACTCTAAGACTGCTAAACATGCATGGAAAATAGCAAAATAATTTTTTTGTAATTTTTATAATTTTATTTGTAGGCTAGACTTCTAAAATAAAGTAAAAACCAGCGGAAAGACTAACAGTGCAAAGAATCATCGGATCGCAGGCAAGCTCATGCAAACTAATGAAATAGCCAGGACCCGAGAGTTGAGAAACTTCCGGTTTAGGATAGTTTATCTTCATTTAAATTAGATAATTAGAAAAGGGAAGGTTTCTTACCAGTCAGAGATTGAAATTCAAAAGCAGCAGGGTTCATACGCACTCTGATCGGAGCCTGGAAGAAGAAGCCTTGTCTCCCTTGAATCTGATGGCTGATTTGGGTGGTTCGGGCAGCAAAGAAGGCCTCCTCCAGGGAGGGAAAGCATCTCGAGGACTCAAAATACTGTCTAGGTTGAGGGTTGAGACAAATCAATTAACCTCAACTTATTACAGGACTCAATTCTAATTGATTATAAAATTTGACACATGGCTAGGTAAACCAAATAAGGCCCAATAATCTGTGTCTGATCCTGGTGCCCTCACCATGAAGGTATGAATTTGAGGACTTACGTCCAGTCCATAACTCATATGGAGTGGAGACAACAGACTTACTCAGAACATCATTCAACAAGTAACAAGCTGTCTCAAGTACATATCCCCAGAATGTTAGTGGCAGAGTTGCAAAGCCCATCATGGATCGAACCATGTCCAACAGGGTTCGATTCCTCCTTTCGGACACACCATTCAACTGGGGTGTTCCTGGAGGAGTCCATTGAGAGAGAATCCCGTTCTTCTCAAGATATGTCATGAACTCACTGGATAGGTATTCACCACCTCGATCAGATCAAAGGGTTTTAATACTCTTTCCAGTTTGTTTCTCCACTTCATTATGATATCGTTTGAACATTTCAAATGACTAAAATTTATGTCTCATCAAAAAGACAACCATACCTGGAAAGGTCATCTGTAAATATAATGAAATATCTATATCCACCTCTGGCACTAACTGTCATGAGTCCGTAACATCAGTATGTATGAAACTCAGAAGTTCTGTAGCTTATTCACCTTTTTCAGTAAAAGGTGACTTGGTCATTTTACCAAGCAAACAGGATTCACAAGTAGGCAGTGAGTCAGAATCACTAACCTCGAGGAGGCCTTCTCCTCGCAACTTGTTTATCCTATTCTGGTTAACATGACCTAGCTTACAGTGCCATGATACAAGTCACTGACATTTTCTATCCATGAAATGTTCGGGTCTATGGACGCCTGATAAAGAGGACAGTTCCTCTTCTAGTGTCCCTGCTTCTTACAGTAGAAGCACTCTGCCCCAGCTTGATCAGCTTTCACTTTCTTGGCTTGACTTGGGCTAGGAGCACTCTGCACCTTCTTTCCCTTACCTTTCTTCTTTCTTTTCTTAAAGGGATGACAACTTCTAGAACCTCCCACTAAATTCACCACCCCCTTGTTCAGTTGGTGGTCCTTCTCGTAAGTCTGCAGCAACCCCATCATACCATGGTAATTGACTGCAGGCTTATTCATTCTATAATGATAGAGAAAATCAAGATAGTAGGAGGGTAGAGAATTCAGGATCACATCCTTGCCGAGTTACTCGTGCAAGGGACATCCGAGCTTGCCCAATCGTTCGATCATCTCGATCATGTACAATATATGATCGGTGACCGAATTGCCATTCTGTATTTTGGTATTGTAGATGGCACAAGATACTTTGTACCACTCCACATCGTCTGGCATGCCAAAAGATTCCTTTAACTTTTGAAGAATCTCATCTGGCTGGGCCTCCTCGAATTTGCGACTGAACTCATCGTTCATCACTGCCAACATTATGCATCGAACAGTAGTCTAATTAGAAACCCACTTCAAATAAGTGTCCCTGACCAAACTCCGAGCATTGGCAAGAGGGATTTCGGGTGTTGTATTCGTTATCATATAAAGAATCCACTCGTGCTCTAGGACAATCCTCAATCTTCGATACCAGCTATCGAAATTGGGACCCTTTAACTTCTCGCTATTGAGAAGTGACCAGAGTGAAAGGTTTGAAGACATCTGAAAGGAAAACTAAGACCAAATTAGTATATGAATTAATCAATTAAACCAAAAGACTTGGACTTTAGTTTAAAGGTCCCTCCCACTAATTTTTCAGATTGGGAGCCTTTATCTCCAATCCGTGAAATCATCATTTCATAGTGGGTACTGAAATCTAATAGATCACGTATGAGCCCGACTTTGGCCAGCTTACCTATATGCACCTAAAGGTAGGTTCTCTAACCAATTGCTTCCCTAAGCAACTTCCAGTGAAAAATTTTACCCTACAGAACCCCCAATCGACCTTGGGGCCTCCTATTGCGGGTCGTGGTTAGGTCCAACAATCAATATGACAAATCCAATGCTTCCAGCTAACGAATGACCAAGCCCGACTTTGGCCGGCCCACCTGATCACCGTTAAGAAGGTTGCACTAAACCATCATCTATGAGAGAGTAATCCCAGTAACCGAATGCACACCCGTTCTTTGGAACTGCCGATGTACACCAAGCTAAAGGACTCATTACTAACCCACTTAATGGGAGGCTAAGACACCATCAACTCATTGACTTAGTCTTTTTCAGGACCTAATAATTTTAGAAGATTTTAATTAAATTGTGACAAAAGAATAGAGTGAAGAACATGGATCAACCTCCCACTGATCTAATCAATTCTAGGAGGGTTGAATTAAATTCAACAAGTTGGTCCATGGGCACCTAAAGATCAGACAGGCTGATCAACTTGGGTGACATGGGTTAACTCGAATTAATAAGCTTTTCTAATCAGTTCTGGTTGACCGGATTGGCCAGGTAGGTGAGATCATGGATGAGTATCCACCATTAACCATCTTTCCTAGACACCAACCAAGTCGGCCAGGAAAGAGGTAGCCTCATGCAACCATGATCAAAATGCCAAACCTGTCTAGATACCAATCGGTTTACCAGACTTGATTAGACCAGTCTAAGAACTCGAGCTTACCACAGAGCCACTAATTAGATCCATTTTAGAAGAATGGACTAACCCATCTAATTATTAGATAGATACTAAAGAGAATGTCCTTAATCGACATTTGATTAGTTCTCTTAAGTCCAATTCAACTAACCTTAGGTCTAACCCAATAAATGGATCCAATCAGATAGCTAACCTAATTAACCCAGATGGCTTATTCAAATGACTTTAGATTTCATAAACCCTAATCTGGCTTGTCATTTAATTAATCTTTCAATTCATAATTGTTAGATTATATGCCAACTTTTAATTAACATTTTTAATTAAATTCATGTAAAACCCTTTTACATCTTTAATGCATCATATCTAGTTCTATCATATCATTATAATATTGCAAGACTTAAACATTTTAGACATGACAATGTATATGTATCAGGATTAAAATATTTTTAATACCGTAGGTTTCCTTTAAGGATCCTTCTGAAAAGGCCAACATAGACGAACCGCCTTGTGCCATAAAAAATTAGGGATTTTAAACCCTAATTAATCAGGATACACGGCCATAGTGAAGGTCTCAACTAGGTTCCTAAAAGTAATCCCTAAACAAAATACTGATCCAATTACAAGCAATTATGATATGCTACACAGGAACCTGGTGCTCTGATACCACTGAAAGGAAACCCGGTGCACCGGACACCTATCCTAAACATGCTACACTAGGGAGTAGGTATTGCATAATTAAAAATTTTAACATGCAAACGAAAAATACCTACTCAAGCACAGGATATAACATAACATGATGCATACAATAAATACATAGGCATGTATACAGGTATGTATAGGCAAGCGCAAATAATATAAACAACATGATAAACACTAGATCTAAGCATGCATGATAACAAAAATAAATAAACAATATACTTGATCGAAGAAGGAAGAAATCGACTTCCTCAATCTTCAGAACAGATCAGCAGCAAATCAAGGCATCCTGTTGAACTCCTTCAACAATAAAATAAGATCTGCAACTACAAGAAGAAGAGATGATCGGTGTAATCTCTCGAGATGTCTAAGTATCCATCCTCTAGAGTATCCATGCATAGGCTCTTATTGAACCGACTCGCGGAAGGATACTAGTCCTCCATGAATTAACGAACAGGTCACGAATGCGTGGAGCATGGAAAGCCCAAAGGTCATCCTCACGGACGGTCTTCTCCAAGACCGCCCAAACTCAATAAAGTGCACACAATGGAAACCAAAAACCAGGGAAGGTAAAACATGGGATGTACCACGAATATCTACTCCTCTCAAAACAAATACTCGGTTGCTTCCCCTCTCACCCGCAAGCCCTCTCTCTTAACGCCCTGTTTCTTCCAAAAATCAGCATGCCCTGTTTCTTCCAAAAAAACACAGCATGCCCTGTTTCTTCCAAAAAAAAGAAAAAATAGCACGTCACGGTTTCTTCCAAAAACCGCACGGCCATCAACCAAGAATACCAGATCTGAGAAATCTCATGAAGGCCAGGGAAAAATCGGTGAGAAAAGTCTAGTGCAATCACCACTAGCGCCCTCTCGAACACCATGTCCTCCACCCGCGTCCAAGGGCTCCTCCCGGGCAACTACGCCGCGATCAGCGACCGCCAATCCGGTGCACCCTCCTATCTCTCTACCTCTCACACCCTGTTTCTCGCTCTCTCTTCCTCTCACGGCCTTGGTCCACTTCACTCGCACCCCCATGGCCTGCTGCCCAGATGAAAATCGAGAGATGAAAGACCCGCTGAGAAATAACTTGTGAAATCCAGTGAAGATTTATCGGAGAGTCATGGAAATTGCTGGCTGGAACAGAATGAGAAGAGCGGAAACACCGTGAAAACCAAACACCGAGAGGGGAAAGACGTCGAGAGAAAAAACCACCGAGAGACACCTTCTTGATCTGATCTACCCAAGCAGCGATCAATCTCCATGTGATCTAACAACAAATAACGAAGAAGCATGGGGTTTAACATGAAAGGTGTAGCAATGGGGCGGCAATACCATGAGAAGTCCAAACTCATTTGAATATGCTCATGATCGGATGAGAATTCTGGGAACTCGCTGCAAGAGAACTCCGTGAAAACAAATGACCGAGAGAAAGGGAAGCCGAGCGCGATAAATCACCGTGTAAACAATCCCATGATAAAACCCGGTTCAATAAAACCAAAAACCGGTTCACCAAGAAAACCCTGGTCTGACCAAACCTGAACAGAAAGAAAAACAAGTCCAGTCCTGGTTTACCAGGAACAATTCTTGGTTGACCCAAACCAATCATGGTCGATCCAAATCAGACCAGGTAGACCAGAAAAAATCCAATATGTGCTTAATCAGTTTGTGTGTGCTTAATCAGTCTGTTTGACCTAAATACCGAAATGATTCTTAATCGTTGATCGATTTCTGGATCAGGAAAAAATCCTCTATGACGTGTGACCTCATAGGTTCGAACCTAAACGGTAGCACTGGAATACTTCCAATACCAGCACAAGATACCATCTAGCAATGGGTCCCAGCATCCGAATAGGCCAAATATGCGAGAGCAATCTATTGAACCTCTGGCATATGGTTACCGTATAATTCATCCCTTTGACCTTTAATACTCTAGATGACCTAGGGTTAAATTGCCAACCCTAACAAAGTCAATCTACTACATGTCTCAACCTCGCAAGTCCAGTGATTCCTCACTAGGACTACCCCGGTCGAGGATGTGCTAAATTGAGACACTGCGAGTTATTCAGTCCAAACAATTTGGATAGGTCAATTCCATCTTGGTCCACCACTGCTCCACAAGTACTTGCCTGTACCCAGAAACCTTCCATCACCGGATTAGAAATCGGGGTAGTCTGGCACCAAAGCACAGGGAGTTGCTTGCAAGCTACCATGGTGATCTCAGGACAGAGAGACACATATACCCATATCCAATCGCGAGCAATTCTTTGGAAGAAAGGAGCTCCACGGAGCATATTCAATGAGATTCACACATCCCACTTATAGATCACATCAGTGTCACCACTCTTTTGGTCAAGAGGACAACCAAACTATGTGAACTACAACAACCTACACTTGATACATCACCATCCTGTTTAATTTATCCTTTGGTTGTGAACTTTTTTAAAGGACCACTCGATATATCCTCTCTATATCGAATTCAGTGCAGTCCTAAGGACTTCATCACATAAATAAAGTTCATTACAGGGAAATGAATAATGTGATGAGCTGCCAAAATGAAGTTTTATTAATTCATATACAAATTACAATACTGAGCACAACCGCCTACAGCCTAGGTGATTGGCTTTGGGACACAATTCTCAACAGTTTCTACATAATGTATCTAGGGCTAGGAGTGAGTCCGAGACAAGTCCTAGGTGTTAGGCTGTGTTTTTTGTCAGTCTGAACATTAGAGTCGACTTGTCTGGTACTCGAGTTGACTCGATGGTTGGCACTGCAGGGAGCTGTTGTGCGGTGGTCTGGACGAGTTGGCTCTCTCAAGAAAGAGTTGGCTCGTGTCTACAAACTATAGCATGATGTTTTGGACGAGCAGACTCATAACCTAAGAGTCGACTCATCCAGAGGACGTCTACCAGCTTTGAGTTGACTCGCAGGATGCGAGTCGACTTGGATGTTGGGATTTCAGAATCTCGACAGTGCTAACCTGGGGAGTTTTTTGGGGGCTAGGTCTTATATGACCTAGGTATATATATGTATATGTGTGGACATTTTATAAGTATTCTTGATGGCTGAATACAAGTATTGGAATCCCATTTTCTCCTAAGAATTTTTACTTCTATCTCTTGTCACCTTCTTTTTGCTATCAACCAAAATCCATCTACCTTCGAGAAACTTGTATCCTACCGCATCCATAGAGGATTGCTGGCAGAGGGTTGAACATGCCCCTGGGCATTCCGCAGGGCAAGAGGGTCTTTCGGATAATTGGTATCCAAGTGCATTTGCCATAACAATTTGGTATCAGAGCAAGGGTTTTGGCATGGAGGAAGAAGGATGATTTGTGCACTTCAGATTTTTGCAATACCAGGTTTCATTCAATCTTTGTCCTATTTTTTCTTCTACAGTAATCTCCAGAGTTAGGTGGAGGGTATCTCTTTTATGGAAGGGGTGAAAGAAAAGGATTGGAAGGAAGGTTTTCCTGGTTTTTGTCTATAGAAATTGTTTGAAGGGTGATTTGCTTGATTGTGTGTGATGGCATCAAGTGGTTTTAAGGTAGACTTTGAGAAGTATGAGAGCAAGGAAAACTTCACTCTATGGCAGCAAAGGGTTAAAGATTTGCTGGTTCAACAAAGGATCTACAAGGTCTTGGTTAAAGAGAGATCGCAAAAGATCAGTGTTGAAGATTGGAAAGAGTTAGAAGAGATTGCTTTCAGCACCATCAGGATGTGTCTGGTGGATCAGGTTTTACCTGAGGTATGTACAGAGACCACGGCAAAGGGTCTTTGGCTGAGACCGGAGAACACATATATTAAGAAGAGCATGATGAACAAGCTATGGTTGAAGAAGCAGCTATACAGTCTGAGGATTCCTAAAGGAGGAGACCTCGTTGCTCACATTCAGAGATTCAATTAGGTATGTTCTGAGGTTATGAGTCTAGATATGAAGATTGATGAGGAGGATCGGGCATTGTTGTTGTTATGTTCACTCCCAGAATCATATGATGGCCTTATAACAACCTTGGTGTATGGAAGGAAACCCTGAACTTTGAAGAGGTTGTTGGAGTGCTTAGGTCAAATTAGCAAAGAGAGAAGATCTGCAAAGGAAATCCTAACTCAGAGGTCCTTGTTGTGAATGAAAGGCAAGGGAGATCTAAGGAAAGAGTTAGGGGGAAGTCAAAGGGCAGATCTCAATCTCGAAGCAGTCAAAAGAGCTGGAAGTATTATAAGTGTCATCAGCCAGGTCATCTGACATGAAATTGTCCTCTTTGGAAATCGAAGAAAGGGAAAGCCAGCATAAGTGGTGCTAAAGCATCTGATGGCAGTGGTGAAGATATACTGGTAGCTTCAGATGGTTCTATAGATTGGGATAATACTTGGACATTGGATTCAGCATGTTCTTATTACTATACCTCACATCGGGAGTGGTTTGATACCTATGATAGGTCGGATGGAGGTAGTGTAAGCCTTGGTGATGATCACCCTTGTTCGGTAGCTAGAGATAGCACTATCAGGGTAAGGATGTATGATGGAGTGATAAGGACTCTATCAAATGTTAAACATGTACCAGAATTGAAGAAGAACTTGGTTTCTTTGGGCTACTTGGAGAAGCAGGGTTATGCTTTTAGTTGCCAGTCTGGTAGTGGATGTTTGAGAATTACCAAAGAAGCTTTGATGGTAATGAGAGGAAGAAGACTGAGCAATAATTTGTACAAGATAGAAGGCTTAGTGGTGAATGATAGTACAGATGTGCTTGCAGCAACACAGGAGGAGCAGTTAGCATACAAATTATGGCACTATTGGATGGGTCACCTGATTGATCGAGGGCTCATGAAATTAAGCAGAAGAGGAAACATTCCAGTTCTGAAAAAGGATGGAGATGACCTATGTGAGCCATGTATTTTTGGTAAACAGCATAATGTAAAATTTGCTATTAGCACCGAATCAAGTGGAGTGCTGGATTTAGTGCACTTTGATGTATGGGGACCAGCTCTTGTATCATCTAGAGGTGGGGCAAGATATTTTGTCACCTTCATTGATGACTACTCAAGGAAGGTGTGGATTTATTTGATGAGAGAAAAATCAGAGGTATTTGCCCGATTCAAAGCCTGAAGAGCTGAGGCAAAAAAGGAGATAGGAAGACATGTGAAGTGCCTTCGATCTGATAATGGAGGGGAGTACTCTAGTAAGGAATTCAGGAGTTATTGTGAGGAAAATGGGATCAAACATCATTACACAGTAAGGATGACCCCTCAGTAGAATGGTGTTGCGGAGAGGATGAACCGGACACTATTAAAGAAGGCTAGAAGCATGAGGCTGCAAACATCACTCCCGATAACCTTTTGGGGTGATGCTATAATCATTTCATGTTTTCTTGTTAACAGGTTCCCTCACTATAAGTTGAATGGAAGATTCCCAAAAGAGGTTTGGAGTGGGAAGAAGTTGGAGCTTGGTCACCTCAAAGTTTTTGGTTGTCCGGCCTATGCACATGTGGAGGCAACTGAGAGAAGTAAGTTGGATCCAAAATCAAAGAAGATGATTTTCATTGGTTATCCATGAGGAGTCAAATGTTATCTACTGTGGGATCCTCAGTCTTAGAGGACAGTAATCAATAGAGATGTCATTTTTGATGAGAGGAGCATCTTGGAGAGACTGGGGAGTACGGATGGAGGTGCAGCTATAAAGGTGAACTACAGTGATCATCCTTTACAGGTGGGAGATAGGCCTTCCACTTCTAATAACAAGGGTGTTTTAGTTGAGGTGGAGTTAGGCAGGAGATATTCTCCAGTAGTGAAGGAGATCCAGCTGTACAGATAGAGATACAGGAAGAGTCACACTTGACAGACCTATAGGACAGTTCAAGGGGAGTGGCGCTACATAAGCCTCAGCATACGATCCGAAAGCTGGTGCGATACGGCATGGATGAGACTATCTCTTATACTCTCATCTCTGTCAATGGAGATCTAGAAACATTCAAGAAGGCCATGGAAAGTCCTAATAAAGAATCATGGATGTAGGGTATAATGGAAGAGATGGAATCTCTCAGGAGGAATAAGACATGGTAGCTGGCTCATCTACCTATTGATGCTCTAGCAATTGGCTCAAAGTGGGTGTTCACAAAAAAGATAATACCTTCAGAGCAAGGTGGAGTAAGATACAAAGCAAGGCCGGTAGCAAAAGGATACTCACAGAGGGAAGGAGTTGACTACATAAAGGTGTTCTCTCCTATTTTGTGCCATACTTCAATTCGGGTGTTGTTGTCTTTGGTGGCGGAACATGATATAGAATTGGAGTAGATGGATGTAAAAATAGCCTTTCTACATGCAAGCTTGGAAGAGAGATCTACATGAAGTAACCTGATGGCTTCACAGAGATTGGACAGGAGGACAAGGTATGTCTACTTCAGAGATCATTGTATGGTCTGAAGTAGTCACCTCGATAGTAGTATCATAGATTTGATACTTTTATTTAAGCCTTGGATTTGTCAAGTGTGAACATGATTGCTGTGTGTATGTGAAGGATGTGGATAATGACGATGCTCTGTATCTACTTCTTTATATGGATGATATGCTGTTAACTAGCAGAAGAATGAAGGCTGTAAAAGAGTTGAAGAGAGCATAATCTACAGAATTTGAGATAAAAGATTTGGGTCCATCATAGAAAATCTTTGGAATGGAGATTTACAGGAATAGAAGTTAGGAATACTCCATTTATCACAAGGTGGTTATATTAAGAAGATACTTGAGAGGTTTGGGATGGAGAAGGCCAAACCGATAGAGACACCTTTACCAGGGCATATTTCTCTCTCTAAAAATCAAAGGCCCCAAACAAATGAGGAGAGAGAGCACATGGAGAGAGTTCCATATGCAAATGCAGTGGGCAATGTTATGTATGTGTTGCAGGCCAGACATAGCATATGCTATAAGCTAGGTGAGCAGGTACATGTCTAATCCTGGGAAGGAACACTGAGTCATTGAAGTGGATCTTGAGGTATCTACAAGGAACTCAGAAATATGGACTGGTATTTGGTGGGCAGTATGGAGGACAAGAGATGAATCTCATGGAGATATATGGAGATTCGGGACCTTTGGAAGGGCATGTGGATACAAGTTATGCAGGTGATCTTGATACAAGAAGGTCTACTACAGGTTATCGTTTTTGCATGTAGGTAGACCGATTTTTTGGAGATCTACCCTTCAACCTATCACTGCTCTCTCTACAACAGAAGCTGAGTATATAGGTATTACAGAGGCTGCAAAGGAAGCACCGTGGCTTAGGAGGCTAATAGCTGAAATGGGGGTGAAACAATGTATGGTGGTCCTGCACAGTGATAGCCAGAGTGCCATACAATGACTCAAAACCTAATCTACCATGCATGCACAAAGCATATAGATGTGAGGTACCACAGGATCAGGAAGCTGGTGGAGGAAGGAGAAGTGGCACTAGTGAAGGTTCATACAAAGGAGAACCAGGCTAATACACTCACAAAGGCTATACCAAGAGAAAGTTTTCATTCATGTATGTGGTTGATGGGTTTGAGGAATCTGGTGTAGTTGTTTGAAGCCTTGGAGCACCAAGATGGAGATTGTTGAGTCTCAGGTGGTGCGTCCAAGGCTCAACGGGGGGCCAAGGTTTTGGTTTTGGTCTGTTAGTCATGTTTCTACGTGATGTATCTAGGGCTAGGAGTGAGTCCGAGACAAGTCCTAGGTGTTAGGCTGCATTTTTTATCAGTCTGAACATTAGAGTTCACTCGTCTGGTACTCGATTCGACTCGGTGCTTGGCACTGCAGGGAGCTATTATGCAGTGGTTTGGATGAGTCAACTCTCTCAAGAAAGAGTTGGCTCATGTTTGCAGACTGTAGCATGATGTTTTGAACAAGCCGACTCATAGCCTGAGAGTCGACTTATCCAGAGGATGTCTACCAGCTTTTAGTCAACTTGCAGGATGCAAGCAGACTCGGATGTCAGGAATTCAGAATCCCGACAGTGCTAACCTAGGGAGTTTTTTGGGGGCTAGGTCTTATATGACCTAGGTATATATATGTATATGTGTGGACGTTTTGTAAGTCTTCTTGACGGCTGAATACAAGCATTGGAATCCCATTTTTCCCCAAGAATTTTTACTTCTACTCTCTTCTCACCTTCTCTTTGCTATCAACCAAAATCCATCTATTTTCGAGAAACCTATATCCTACCGCATCCACAGAGGATCACTGGCAGAGGGTTGAACACGCCCCTGGGCATTCCGTAGGGTAAGAGGGATCTCTCGGATGCTTGGTATCCGAGAGCATTTGCCACAACATTCTTCAATGCTGAAAGTTTTCAAATATAATAAAGACTCCTTTTGAAAGATTTAAGCTATCTATGATGACAATATATGATAGAGCATCTACTCAGGCATTTTTAAATTAGATATCTATCGAATTTTTAGAATTTTAAAATTTGAGGATAACTCTTTAATCTTCTAAAGATATTTGATCATGGTTGGCTCTTTAGCTCCATACTCTTCTTGTACTTGTCCGATGATCAGTTATGAGTTGGAAAGGGCTTTGACTTGATCGATGCTGATCTCTTTGGCTATCTTTAAGCTAGCAATTAGAATCTCATATTCAGCTCCATTATTGGTAGGTGAAAACCAAATCTTAGGGCATATTCCATCACTACCCTATCATGATTTATAAAGATTAATCTAGCTCTACTTCCTTAGACATTTAAGATACCATCAATATGTAGAACCCAGGAAGGAGTGGTCGGTTCTTTTTTTTATTTCCTTTTTGCCCTTTCTTCATCATGTATTGTGTATTCAACAATAAAGTTTGCAAGGACTTGAGTATTCATATTGGGATGAGGTTTGTATTCAATATCAAACTCTCCTAATTCGATAGCCCACTTGGCCAGATACCCTGATATGTCTAATCTTCGAAGTATAGACTTTAAAGGCTGATATATTAAGACAACAACAAAATGTGATTGGAAATATGACCGAGGTCTTTTTGATATGATGACAAGAACATAGATTATCTTCTTTGCCTTGATATATCTTACTTGCATAACTCTTAATATTTTGCTAGTGTAATAGATGGATTTTTGTATACTTGAATTTTCCCTTACCAAAATAAAACTAATGGAATTAGAGAAAATATATAAGTAAATGTAAAGTTGCTCATCTTCTCTCGACCTTGATAGCAATGGAGGAAAATCAAGATACTTCTTCAAATCTTTAAAAGTTATCAACAATTTTTTGATCACTCAAAGTTGTCAATATGCCTTATAACTTTGAAGAACTACAAGCACTTTTCAGTTGATTGGGACATAAACCGATTGAGTAAAGTAATTTGACTAGTTAGGCATTGAACTTACTATTTTGGAGGTGCTTCATTTTTAGAAGTGCTCGGATCTTTTTGGAAGTGGCTTCAATTCCTCTCTAAATCACAACAAAGTCTAAGAATCTTTCTGATATAACATCGAATGCATATTTATTTAGATTGAGCTTTATCTAATATCATCTTAATTCATTGAAGGCTTTTTCTAGGCTGGCTATGTGGTAATTAACCCTTATACTCTTGACAAGCATATTTTCCGCATAGACTTCCATGTTTCTCCCTATTTGGTTTTTGAAGACTATGTTGACCAGATATTGGAAAGTGGCTTCTATATTTTTTAGTTCAAAATGTATCATGTTGTAACAGTAAAGCCCTCTTTTTATCACAAAGGCCAGTTTCTCTTCATCTCCTTCCACCATTCAGATTTGATTATATCTTGAAAAAGCATCCATGAAGTTGAGTAATCATGATCATCTATAGTATCTACCAGTTGATCAACTCTTGGTAGAGGTAGCTATCCTTTGAACAGGCTTTGTTAAAATCTATGTAGCTAATGCAGATTTTCCATTTCCTATTTGCCTTCTAACCATAACCACATTGGTTATCCCGTATGGGTAATGAGTTTTCATGATAAACTTTGCCTTTATAAGCTTATCCACTTCTTCTTTAATGATCCTTTGTCTTTTTGGAATAAAACTTCTCTTCTTCTACTTAACAAGGGATATTATGGGTCCATGATAATTTGTGGATGATGACATTGGTAGGTATGGCTGGCATGTCAGCAGCTATCCAGGAAAAGATATTGATATTGGCTTAAAGGAATAGGATCAATCATTCTCTAACTTCGATAATCAAAAGAGATCCAATCTGTATAATCTTGTCCGGGTCATCTCCTTGGAGAATGCTTATCAACTACTTGGCATGCTCTTCTTTATTTACAGTGACGTCTCCTATGACATCTAGCTTATTTGTTAGTGGAATCCTGATATATTTTTGGATCTTTTTAGATACAGGAAACACTCTTGCCAATATCTAATCTCCTCTGATTTTTCCAACTTCATGCTTGGTTAGGAAGTGGATGAGCAAGTGATAGGTGGAGACTACTATCCTTAATATATTTAAGCCAGGTCATCCAAGAATAGCATTGCAGATTGATGGTACTTGGACTACCAGAAAATTTAGTTAGACTATTGCTTATTTTGATGGCTGATCAGTAGTCACCAATAAAAGGATCTCTCCTTCCATGATGATAGAGTTTCCAAAGAATCCAATGATTGGAGTATACACTTTTTTTAGCCCTTCAGATGGTAGTTTAATTTTCTAGAAAGGATCATAGAATAAGATGTTAGTAAACTTTCCATTATTAACTAGAACTCTTTTTATATTATACTATATTTAGCTATCATCATAGAGATGACAACCGTATCATTATGTGGGATTTGAATTTACCTTACATCATTATCAGAAAAGGTGATAATGTTTTCATTTTGAGAAATGGTTGACTTTGTTAGATGCCTCTTGTTTGGTGGCTCTTCATCCCATCTTCTTGGCCCCCAACCCTTGGAGAGGCCTGAGTCATGTCGACTGCCCCTTTAATTGGTAGGTTATTTAGCTTAGCTTCATGCTTGGGCTGCATATGAGAGTTCTCTTTTTTTTCTAGTTATTAATATATTTTTTGAGTTGCCTCTATGGATTGGGTTCTCGATCTCCTGCTTTAACTATCGATAATCTTTTGTATCATGACCATGATCTCTGTGGTAGTGGCAATATTTGTTCTTGTCTCTCTTCTATAGCAAATCTCTCTTGGATGGTGGTCGATACAAAAAATTCTTATTCTTGATCTCCATTAGGATTTGAGATCAAGAGGCAATCAAGGGGGTATAGTTGGTGAATTATTGAGCAAGATGGTTTAGCAACTTCCAGTTGAACATGAGTTTCTTCCTCATGAGCTAGCTTCTTCCTACTCTCTTTCTTTCCTTCCTCCTTCCAATGAAAGGAGTAATTTTGCTTGGCTTGAGCATACTTCCTTGCATGCATGAGGAGCTCAGTATAACTCTGAAAAAAAATTTTATCCAATGAAAAACTCAGGAAACTATTTTGAAGTCCTTGCTTCAAGGTTAACATCGTGATGGACTCATTAAGGTCTCTGACCTCCAATGTGGCTGCATTAAAATGCACCACATAACTCCATAGTATCTCTCCTTCTTCTTGCTTAATGGAGAATAGACTATCATTATTCTTTAGCTATGATTAATGACTATCAAAGTAAGTTACTAGCTGATTACTTAGCTATTGGAAAAAGTGGATGGATCCAAGTAGCAAACTTGAAAACCACATCCTGGTGGATTTTTTTAGAGTTACTAGAAAAGCCAAGTATAATAAGGTGTCAAATATGCCTTAGAGCCTCATGAGAGCTTTGTATCCCTCTAGATAGCCAACAAGATCAGTATAACTATCATAAGATTTAATTGATGGCATCTTGAATCGATGAAGAATCAGCTCATTCATTATTTTTTCATAGAAAGGGGATTGATTATTAAAGTCATGGAAGTTATTTCGGTGGTGGTCTTCCATATAGATTTTTTCAAATTTAGTTTCTAGCTCCCTAACTTTTTTTGATATCATCCTCTAGTTGAGAGTGATGATTTGAAAAGTAGATCAAAGTCGAATCCTCTTGGAAATCCTCCATAGGGTGATGGCGATGGGTTTTTCTTTCCTGAGAAGGAATTGATCAATAGATTTTTTCCTCCATACGGGAAGGTTGATGACTTTTGCACTTCCATCAGGCTGATGCTGGTGATTCCACTAAGATGATTTAGTCGACGAGATAGGAAGTCAGATAGTACATTATTGAAGATGGATGGCACTTGTCATAACTAGACCTACTCAATTAGAGTATCCAACCTTGGATTAGTGTATTAGGAAATGTGTCCTATAGCCTATTATCTGGGTTGTCGATGGTTGAGCTTTTTATAATTTGTACATGAATTATTATTGAAATAAAAGTTATTTATGGTAGTCCATCTCTTTTTACATCTTCTTTTGGACTTTTTTGAGATGAAGTCTTTAAAACTACTTTAATTCGATAAAGAATGATTTATTGATTAGTTTTTAAATATGTTTGTGACTAAATTATTTGTTGTTACCTAGGATGACAATGTTTATCAAGCATTGGTCATTGTATGCCATATGGATTTATTGTCCTCAAAACCAAAGAGTGTAGAGATACTGGTATGGCATGCAGGTGAGTGTAGATATATATTGTACCAAACGTGACCAACTCTATTAGTAATCTGCTGTCAAGAGTATCTCATAGAAGTATATGGATATAAGTATTCCTTTGACCTGAGATCTTCCCGATGATTTGTAAGCAACTCATTATACTTAGGTGCTGGACTACCTAGATTTCTAATCCAGTGATAGAAGGTTACTAGGTGCAGTTAAGTACTTGTTAAGTCAGTGGTGAGTCAAGATGAAATTGATCACTCTAAGATATTGGAGATAATGCTCTACTGTATTTCAATTTAGTAAGACCTTGGCTAGGGCAATCCTTATGAAGAGTCACAAGATTTGGCAGGTTGAGATATATTTGTTTGTATTATTCAATGTTGGTTATTGACTCTGAAATCATTCAGAGCATTAGGGTTAAAGGGATGAACTATACGGAAATCATATGCATGGTTTCTTGAATGTTGCTTCGTGAACATTCAACCTATCTGGATGTCGGGTACCATTGCCAAATGGTTATATCAATTAGTTTAAAAATTAGTTTCTAGACTACTGACTTAGTATTTAAACCTACGAGATCACACACAATAAAAACTTCTGACCGATCATAATACTTAACTAATAATTAAGACTCATTTAGTGGCAAAATTATAACTATGATGAACGATTAACCCTGTACAAATATTATAAATTAATAATTAATTATTAATTAATTATAGGAGGATTAATTAATAATTAGATTGATAATTGACTCAATTTGATTAAGTGAAGAGGTTTAGATCAAGTCTAATTAAATTTGGTTCAATTAGAATTTACCCGATTTGTTATTTGATGACCAAATCACTAAGGATTTCTACTATAGTTGGATTTGGACTTGGACCTAGTTAGTTTAAGATTTAATTAAAATTAATTAAGTCTAATTATGATCTAATTATATTAAGTCCAAGTTGATTAAATTAGTTATAACCAAATTAATTTTGGTTCATAACTAATTTTGGTCAAAGCTTGGTCAAACCCTTATCTAGCCCAATTAGGTTTCCTATTATCTTTCTCCATGGCAGTTATTTGAATAATTCATGAAAAACTCATGCCAAACATGTTTTGGTGAACTCCATCCTTTCTTAACTAATTTGGATTAATTTAAGATGAGTTTTAAATTCAAATGAGAGGAGTTTGATTGGGAATCAAACTCTTTGCCTTATCCTAACTCTACCTGGTCTTAAACTCTAAAAATATATCTATTTTTATCACTAATTTTTTAAAGAATTTTCCATAAAAAAAATAGTTTATTAATCCTTCCTCATTTTCATTTAGATTAGAATTAGTTTTAATTAAATTTGGATTGATTTGAATTTAATTGGAGGAGTTTTATTAGGAATAGAACACCTAGTCCTATTCAAATAGCATCACCTTATCCTAATCTAATCCCTCATCTAATCAACAAAATTTTACTTCAAATTCTTGTCATATATAAATCATTAAGAGAAGAATTATCATAAAAAATCTAAAGTGAAATTACCATGAAAATAAGAGAAGAAGGGGGCATGAATTCTAGATGGGCATGAGAGACCTTCTTGGGTTCTAGAGTTGAAGGAAGAAAAAAAGAAGGAAAAACTAGTAGAAATGTGTTTCTTATTTTTGATTTTCTTCCTCTTCGATCTAGACCTCTTCATCCTCTTTTGGGACTTCTTGGGAGCAAGAAAGTCTAAGAAATAATTTATTTTTAGCCATCTAGTGGCCTTTGCATGGATCTAGCAGTCTAGGAGGTTGATTGTATCAGAGCTTTGTGTGGATGATTCATAGAGGCTGGACATCTTGTATGGCTGTGAAGTGACATGGAGAGCCCTTACCACGTGCCATCAGTAGTGGTGATCATCGACCTGTGATAAAGTATTAAATTAGATTTCTTATGATTTGTAAATTAGATCTACTGCATGCATTAGGTAGTTCAATGCAAGTTGATTTTATTTTCTACCGCATTCATGTTATGATCCTGCTTAGGATTTATTAGAATTATTTTAAATGCATATCTTCTATTTAAAGTATTTTAAAATAGATGTTCTTCTGCTATAAATTATTAAAAAATAATTTATGCTTGAAACCTTTGGTTTTTTCCAACATTGTATCAGAGCCAAGTTTTTATAACATGACATGTAGATGTAAAATTTTACATATTAGATATAATCTTAATCCAAGTAACTACTTCAGATTGGGTTGATCACCATGACCATCCAATCATAGGAGAAAAGTAGAATTTAAAGACCATCTCTTCCTATTCAATGGGATTTTCTATAGTATGTAGGGATTCCACTTGTGGTTATATCCCATAAACAAATAAGGTAAAAAGAAAATCATTAAAATTATTTTAAAAATTAGATCTATTTTTTAATAATTTAATCTTCATTAATTTACTATTTTTGATCTGAAATTATGTATTATAATTTATTTTTATATTTAGAATATGAAACATAAAATTAATTTCAATATATGACTATATCATATAGTTGAGATCTAAAAAGTGTTTAATGTATATATGATGCATATAAATGGTTTAGATCTAAAATTTAACAAACATAATCTTGATTAATTACCAAAATTAAGAGATCTAAGATTAGATTTAGAATTATAAATTAAATGTCTAATCATGTTTCATAAATCATGGACTTTGGGTTATCTTGAATTAGGTCAAATAACCAGGTTAAACCTGGGGTTAGAATTTAGAATAATATGGATCTAGTAAAGAATTGGATTTAATCTAACTAAAAATTAATTAGGATTAGATCAAATTTTTCTCTAAATTAAATCTATAGTGTAGTTTGATCAAGTCCATATTATAACAAATAGACCCGATTATGGCTTAGTGGTTAGACCCGAGTCCTTAGGCTCGTTTTATCAAATATGATGAACTAATTAGTGTGTAAGGTAAGTATGGCATTTTGATCATGGTCATTAATTGGGACTATCTCTTACCAGGCCAACTTGTTTGGTGTTTAAGGAAAGAGGTTAATAGCTGAACCCTCCCATTGATTTTACTTACATGGCCAATGTGGTCAATCAAAATTTGATTAGATAGCTCATCGATTCGAGTTAACCCATGTCAGTAAGGAAGATCTATTTAACTGATCTAGATGCCTTTGGACTAATGTGATTCATCCTTGATGAAGTCAATGAAAGGATTGTTGATTAGTCCATGTCTTCTTCTCTTTTCTTTAATTAAATCATCTAAAATTATTAGATCCTTTAAGTGATAAAATTATAGAGATAATTGAGTCATGGCCTCCCATTAATAGAGTGATAATGAGTCCAATAGTTAAGAGATCATTGGAGATCCAAAGACCTGGTGCTCATTTGGCTATTGAGGTTATTATTCATATTATGATGGCTTGTCCTTATTTCTAAATGATGGTCAGGTTGGTCAGCCAAAGTTGGGCTTAGGCATCGCTAGCTTGAAGTACCCAGTCCTGTCATGTAATGATTGGACCTAACTAGGACTTTTAGTGGTAGCCTAAAGCTTACTGATTAGTACCTGGGGCAAAATCATTACTAAAATTTTTTTAGAGAAATAATCAGTTAAGAACCTATCTTTAGATGCACATGGGTAGCTAGCCAAAGTAGAGCTCATGTGCAGTCTACTAGATTCTGGTACCCGCTAAGGAATTGGTGTAATTCCTCGAATTGGAGGTAAAGGCTATCAATTTGATCAAAAATAGTGGAAGAACCTTGAGACTAAAGTCTAAGTCTTTAGGATTAAATGATTTATGTAATAATTAGGTATTGTTCTTTTTTAGATTAATATGGCTACCACTTTATAGCTCTGTTCATTGCTAGATAATAAAAAATTAATGGGACTCAATTTTGATAGCTGGTATCGAAAGCTTAAAATAGTCCTAGAGCATAAATAAATTCTGTCCATGCTGATAGATCGATACTTGGAGCCTACTCAGAGTGTTATGTTGAAGTCTGAGACACTTATCAGAAAGCTCAATACCAAAACCATGGTTCGTTATATTATGTGGGTATTCATGAATGAATGAATTGAATCACAAGTTTAAGGATGCTCAGCCAGAGGATACACTTCAAGTATTGAAAGAATCCTTCGATACCTGATGATGTTGAAAGGTACAAACATCTTGTGCCATTTTCAACATAAGGATGAGGGAAGGGGCCTCGGTCATAGATCGTGTATTGCATATGATTGAACTGATTAAGTGTCTGGGCAAACTTGGATCCCCCTGCATGAACAGCTAAGGAAGGATGCGATTCTTGATTCATTGTCAAAATTCTATATTGACTTCCTTGATTATTGTAGAATGACAAGGCCTATAGTAAACTACCATGGTCTGTTGGGGTTACTACAACCTATGAGAAAGATCATCAGCTCCATAAGGGTTGTGAATGTAGTGGGAGAATCGATAGTGCATCATCCCTCTAACAAAGGGAAGAAAATAATAAAAAATGTGCAAAGTACTCTAGCGAATAAGCTAGATCAGATCAAGAAGTTGAAAGTTGACTAACTCAAGCTGAATACTTCTACCATAAGAAGCAAGGGCATTGGAAGAGGAATTGTCCTTCTTATATTTTTTCGTTGGACTTAAACAAGCCAAGGAAAAAAAAGAACCAAAGGCATTGCTGGACAAGGTAATTATATAACAACATCTTGAAGTTTTATATTTGTAATACTACTACCTGGGTATTAGATACCGAAGCCCTATTAATATTTACAATTCGATACGGAACTTTAGGTTAGTAGAAGATTCAAAAATAGCCAAAATTCTTGAACATTGAAGATAGAAGATCTGTTCCAGTTCTAGCTTTAGGAATATTCAAGCTTATTTTTGATTATAGTATCATTGTTTTAGGTGATTATCACTATTATTCTAATTTTTTGATGAATATGATCTCTGTAGGCCTTTTGGCCAAACATAGTTATCATTTATCAATAAAAGATAGTTATTGTGATATCATTTTAAATTGTGTTATATAATGCATGGACAATTGCAGAATGACATTTATAATTTATCACAGTCTAGAAAATAATGTACACATCCAATAAATGCCCTAGGATTGAAAATGTGTCTAATATCTACCTTTGGCATTGTAGACTAGGTGATACTAATAAGAATAGGATGAATAGGTTATCTAAAGAGGGAATCCTCGAGGTTAATGATTTTGAATCATTACCGACCTATGAATCCAGTTTTCTTGGAAAGATGAGTAAGTCACCTATTACTAGAAAGGATGAAAGAGCCACTTAGGTTCTGAGTCTAATATATACTGATGTATGTGGACCCATGAATATTTTAGCCATAGGTGAATACCACTACTTCATCACATTTACTGATGATCTATCAAGGTATGGGTATATCTACTTGATGAGACATAAATCAGAGTCATTTGAGATGTTCAAACAGTTTCGTAATGAAGTAGAGAAACAAACTGGTAAATGTATTAAAATCCTTCAATCTGATCGAGAAGGTGTGTATCTTACCAATGAATTTATAACACATTTGGAAGAGAATAGGATTATCTGATAATGGACTCCTCCTGGGATATCCCAAGATAATAGAGTGTCTAAAAGGAGGATCGAATCCTATTAGACATGGTTCAATCATGATGGGGTTTATGAGTCTGATCATCTCCTTATGGAGACATGCATTAGAGTCGACTTGTTATATTGTAAGTAAAGTTCCTAGCAAGTCTATAGACAAAACTCCATATAAAATATGGATAGGATGTAAGCTGGTACTCTTACACCTTAGGGTCTGGGGATGTCCAACTTATGTCAAACATTTAAAGATAGATAAGCTTGGGCCGAGATTTGATCAGTATACATTTATAAGGTATTCGAAGGAAACTAGGGATTATTTCTTTTACCATACTGATGAACATAAAGTATTTGTTAGTAATAAGGTAGTCTTTTTAGAAAAGGAGTTCTTTAGAGAAGGAACTAATATCTCTAAGGTTGAACTTGAAGAGGTTCACACGTTGAAGAACCAACACCATCGACTAAACTCAAAGAACTGGAATTGATTGAATCAAACATGGAGTCCATTGTAGAAGCACCATTAAGGAGATTTGGTAAAGTACCGCATCAGCTAGACATATACTATAGTTTCTTGGTTTGGGATGGTGATCCTATTGAACTTGATAAAAATAATGAGAATTTGATCACATATATGAATGCGATGCACAGAGCCGACTCTGATAAATGGCTAGAAGCCATGAATTCTAAAATTGAGTCCATGAAAGTCAACAATGTATGGATACTCATTGATCCACTTGAAAAGGTAAAATCCATAGGTTGTAAATGGATTTTTAAAAGAAAAAGAGGTGCAGACGTGAAGGTAAAGACCTATAAAGCTCATCTAGTTGCTAAGGGATATCATTAGCATTATGATATTAACTATGATGAAATATTTTTGCCTATGGTAATGATTAAATCCATTCATATCATACTTGTGATAGTGGTACATCTTGAAGAAATTTGGCAAATGGATGTAAAAATAGCTTTTCTAAATGAAGAGCTAGAAGAAGAGGTGTATATGATACAGTTTGAAAGGTTTACATCCATAGATAAAACAAAGATGTGTAAGCTTTAGAGATCCATTTATGAATTAAAGCAAGCATCTCAAAGTTAAAACTTGCATTTTGATAAAGTGATCAAAATGTATAACTTTGTTAGGAATGGAGAAGAGCCCTGTATATACAAATGGACTAATGGTTCGGTTGTACTATTTCTTATTTTGTATGTGGATGACATTCTCTTAATCAAGAATGATATTCCTATATTGCAAGGAACAAAAGTATGGCTGTCTTCTCAATTCTCCATGAAAGACTTGGAAGAAGCACCTATATCCTTGGGATAAAGATCTATAAGAAAAATCTAAAAGGTTGCTAGGGTTGACCCAGTCCATGTACATTGAGACCGTGCTAAAGCGGTTCAACATGGTGAATTCTAAGAAAGGCTATCTTTTGATAGACCATGAAATTAATCTCTTAAAGAAGGATTGTCCGACAAGTCCTCAAGGAAGAGAGTGTATAAGTAGGATTTCATATGCCTCAGCAGTAGGATCTATCATGTACGAGACCAGATGTGGCATACTCACTAGGAGTAGTTAGTAGATATCAATATGATCTAGGTGAGAATCATTGGAAGGTTGTAAAACCATCATTAACTATTTGAGAAATACCAAGGACTAGTGGTTCATTTATGAAGATTCTGACTTGAAACTAGTCGATTTATTGACTCAAGTTTTCAATTAGAGAGGGACAATAGCAAGAGTATGTCAGGTTATATTTTTTTCCTAAATGGAGGAGCTATCTACTAGAAAAGTTCCAGCATCACATTATGACTGATTCTGTTTGTGATGTAAAGTAATTGCAACATCCATTGTTACAAAGGAAGCTATTTGGCTAAGGAAGTTCATCACGGATCTTGGAGTGGCACCCTCCATAGATGGCCCAATTTTCTTATATTGTGATAGCATTAGGGTCATAGCTCAAGTGAAGGAACCAAAGGCTCATCAGCGAACCAAGCACATTTTGCATCGTTTTCACCTTATCTGGGAGATAGTGGATCGAGGTGACATTGATCTTCAAAAGAACGATAGAAAGGAGAACCTGGATGACCTATTTACTAAAGCCCTCAAAATCAAAGAGTTCGATGATTACAAGTAAAAATGGATATTCGATACTATTGCGATTGGCTCTAGTCCAAGTAGGAGTTCTTAGGAAACATGTCCTATAGCCAATCATCTAGATTGTAGATGGTTAAGCTTTTTATAATCTATATATGAATCATTATTGAAATAAAAGCTATTTTTGATAGTTCATCTCTTTTTGCATCTTTCTTTGGATTCTTTTGAGATGAGTCCTTAGAACTACTTTAATTCAATAAAGGAGAATTTATCAAGTAGTTCTTAAACATATTTATGATCAAATGATATGTTGTTATCTAGGATATAATGTTTATTTAGCATAGGTTATTGTATGCCATATGGGTTGGTTGTTCTCATAATCAAGGAGTGTAAAGATACCGGTAGGGCATGCAGGTGAGTATAGGTGTACATTGCACCAAACGTGACCAACTCTATTAGTACTTTGCTATCTAGAGTATCTCATAAAAGTTATGGGTATAAGTATTCCTCCGACTTGAGATCACCCCGATGATTTACAAGCAACTTATTATATTTAGGTGCTGAACTACCTGGATTCTAATATAGTGATAGAAGGTTACTAGATACAGTCAAGTACTTATTAAGTCAGCGATGAGTCAAGATGGAGTTGACCACTCCAAGAGGTTGGAGACAATGCTCTATTGTGTTTCAATTTAGTAAGACCTTGACCAGAGCAATCTTTGTGAAGAGTCATAGGATTTAGTAGGTTAAGATATATTTAGATGCATTATTTAAAGTTGGAAGTTGACTCTAAAATCATTCTGAGCATTAGGATCAAAGGGATGAATTATATGAAACCATATGCGTGGATTCTTGAATATTGCTTCATGAATATTTGACTTATTCAGACGTCAGGCACCATTGCTAGATGGTTGCATCAATTAGTTTCTAGACTACTGACTTAGTGTTTAAACCTATGGGATCACATACAATAGAAGTTTCTAACCAATTATGATGGCTAACTAATGATTAAGAATCATTTAGTGGTCAAATTATAAATATGATGAACAATTAACCTTGTACAGATATTATTAATTAATAATTAATTAATAATTAATTAATTATAATAAGATTAATTAATAATTGGATTGCTGATTGACCAAATTTAATTGAGTGAAGAGGTTTAGGTCAAGTCTAATTGAATTTGGTTCAATTAGAATTTCCTGATTAGATTATTTGATGACCTAATCACTAAGAATTTCTAATTATAGTTAGATTCGAGCTTGGACTCAGTTAGTTTTAGATTTAATTAATAATTAATTAATCCTAATTGGGATCTAATTAGATTGAGTCCAAGTTGATTAAATTAGCTATAACCAAATTAGTTTTGGTTCATAACTAATTTTGGTTAAAGCATGGTCAAACCCTTATCTAGCCCAACTAGGTTTCGTATTGGATTTCTCCATGTTAATTATTTGAATAAATTCATGGAAAATTATGACAAACATGTTTTCATATACTCTCTCCTTTCTTATCTAATTTGGATTAATTTAGGATGAGTCTTAAATTCAAATGAGAGGAGTTTGACTAGGAATCAAACTCTTTGCCTTATCCTAACTCTACTTTGTCTTAAACTCCCAAAAACTTATCTATTTTTGTCATAAATTTTTTTGAGAATTCTCTATAAAAAGAATAAGTTTTCTTTCATACTCCCTTATTCCATTTAGATTAGGATTGTTTTGAATTAAATTTGGATTTATTTAAATTTAATTAGAGGAGTCCTATTCAAATAGCATTACCTTATCCAAATCTAATCCCTCTTCTAATCAATGAAATTTTACTTCAAATTTTTATCATAAATATATTATTAAGAGAGCAATTATCACAAAAAATTGAAATGAAATTATCATGGAAATAAGAGGAAAAGGGGGTGTGAATTCTGGATGGGCCTGAGAGACCTTCTTAGGTGCTAGGGTTAAAGGAAGAAGAAAAGAAAAAAATTAATAAAAAAGGGATTTTTTATTTTTGGTTTTCTTTCTCTTAGATCTATACCTCTTCATCCTCTTCTTGGATTTCTTGAGAGGCTCAAGAAAGTCCAATAAATAATTTATTTTCAGCCATCCAGTGGCTTTTGCATGGATCTAGCAGATTAGGAGGTTGACATATCAAAGTTTTGTATGGATGATTCATAGAGGTTGGATACCCTGTACAGCTACGAAGCAATACAGAAAGCCCTTACTACATGCCATAAGTAGTGGTGATCATCAACCCGTGATAATATATGAAATTATATTTTATATGGTTTGTTAATTAGATCTACTGCATGCATCGAGTAGATCGATGTATGATGATTTTATTTTCTACTGCATATCATGTTATAATCCTGCTTAGAATTTATTAGAATTATTCTAAATACATATTTTGTATTTAAAATAGTTTTAAAATAGATGTTCTTTTACTATGAATTATTAAAAAAAATTCATGCATGAAATCTTAAGCATTTTTTCTAACTCAGTAGTGGAAGTAGGTTGAGGATTTCTTATCTCAACTTTTATTATATTGGAAGCATTCAGGAAGATCACCATCGAGGAATAGAGTCCTTTCACCATTTTCTTGAAAGATTTAGGTAAGGCCCTTTCTCTACCACTAATCTATATCTATACCTCTCCAAGCTTAGTAAACTGGATGTACTAGAGTGGTTTTAAGCTCCTAAGGATCTTTAGAAAATTGATCATTGACTTTCATAGTTGGCTTGATTAGCTTCTAAACCTGTAAAAGAAGTCCTCAATATTTGATAAATTGGTAGGATTTCTCCAATAGGGACCCTCCAATGCTTAATTCAACTCAAAGAAGGAGAATAGTGAAAAGAAAATATAGTGTGTTCAAATATCTTTCCCTTGGATTTTCTCTCGATCCCTATTTACAGAGGTTTAGGACTGAGTTGGTTAGATGATTATAATTGTTTGTGATGTGGTTATACTATTAAGAAAGTTATTAAGTCAATTAAGCTATTAAGAAGTCGGTTTGTAAAATAGTTTGCTAAGTAATTTATTACACTTCTAGATAACCACTTTTCAACCTTATTGTAATGACTCTAATGACTCTAAGATATATGCTTTATATTAAATGAAGTTGTGAAACTTTGTACCTAGCTCAGGTAAATGGTCGGTACTTGTCCAATGAGTAGTTGAGCTACTTATGCTTCGAATAAATGATCAACTCCTGACTCTCATGCATCCTGTGCCTCAAATAAGTGATCAGCTCATAGCCATCTGGCATCTTGTGTCTCAATAAGTGATCGGCTTCTAGCCATTTAGTATCCTATGTCTTAATAAGTAATTGACTTCTAGCCATTTGGCATCCTATACCTCAAATAAGTGATGGCTCCTGGCCATCGAGCATCTTGTGCCTAAAAAAAGTGATCGATTTTGGCTATCTAGCACCCTATACCTTAAATAAATGATGGCCCCTAGCCGTTTAGTATCTTGTACCTTAATAAATGATCAACCCCTGGTCATCTATACCTTATGTCTCAAATAAATAATTAGCTCCTAGCCATCGGGTACCTAGTATCTCAAATAAGTGATCGGCTTTTGGATATCTAGCATCCTATACCTCGAATAAATGATCAACTCCTGGCTGTCTAGCACCTTATGCCTTAATAAATGATCATCTCCTGGTATCTAGCATGCTGTGCCTCAAAAAGTGATTGCCTCTTGGCCATCTAGCATCCTGTGCCTTAAATAAATGATCGGCTTCTAGCCATCTAGCATTCTATGCCTCAAATAAGTGATCGACTCCTTGCTGAATACTTTTTTGCATACCAGTAATTACTTATAACAAGTTATCTATCTTATAATAATATCACTACCTGTCCATTGCTCAGGACATGCTCCACTCTCACTCTCTCTCTCTCCCCTACCTTATGCAAAACGTTCATGATAAACATTCCTTAAAATTGTAACATGGTGATAGCTAGAATTAACATAAATGTAGAAAACAACAATGAAGGAGAATAAACAAAAAATTGAAGTGAGCAAGGACTAAATATTTTTAAATAGATATTAATTAATTTTAAAAAACAATTTTATAGAAATAAATACTAAATCTCATATGATAAAAATATAGTCTATTAAAATAAATATAAATATTAACAAATAAATATCAAAAAATTAGCTTGGATGTAGAGAAGGGAGTGAGAACCAAAAGTGCTTGGACGGGAAACATCTAATGGGATGCACACAGGCATGGTAGCATGTCACATTTTAACATATTAAGGATGGGTATATATTAGATGAGCTATAAACATGGAATTAGTGGACAAAAATAGATAAATATAAATTAGTGAGCCAGAATCTATAAATATGGAATTTGTGGACCAAGAGTTGATTGTGAGAAATTATAAGAATTGTGAGAGATTACAGGGATTGATTGTAGGGATTGAGAGATTACGGGGATTGACAAATTATGGGGATTGATTACTTATTTTAATTTTATACAATTGGCCAATATGTCCTATATATATGTTGTACTTGATCTCTAACGAAATCAAGAGAGAAATTCTCATCTTATTCTCAAACTTTACATGGTATCAGAGCAAAGATCCTGATATCAACGAAATCCAAATAGCCTTTTCAATCCATGACCTCGACTCACCATGGCCAATTAGAAGAAGGTGGCAGAGATACTATCATTATACCATATGAGTTTCTCAAACAATCTAGAAACTCCGTTGGTTTGTTGCTCTCTCACCGGTGACAATTATTCAACAAGGGAAAGGGCAATGAAGAATGCCTTATGGCAAAGAACAAGCTTGGATTCATTGATGGAACTTTGAAGAAACCGAATGCTAGTACACCTGAGGCAAGCCATTGGATGATTTATAATTTAATGCCTGTCCATTCTGTTGAAGCCATAGATCTGACCTAGAGTTCAACTCAAATGCCCCAACCTTCACCAATAAGCAATATCAACAGCTTCTGGCACTCTTGAATGATAAGAAGGGATCAACTGAACAAATATTAGGTGAGAATTTTACTCACAATGATATCGTAAACTGGATCTAGATATGAAAGACTCAATATACATGACAAGATGATTAAAATATCTTGACAAAACCAATAGAGTAGAAGCATCATATCCTTTACAACTCCCTACGGGGAGGATGGTTCGAAATAAGGCAATGGGATGAGTGCAATTAGGTCCAAATTTAATTTTGCAAGATGTTCTTTATATTCCAAGTTTTACTTGCAATTTGATTTCGATTGAAAAGTTGACAGCAAATCTAAATTTCTTGGTAATAGTTTTTTTCTAATTTTTGTCTTGTATAAGGCATCACCTTGAAGTAGTTGATTAGAGTGGGTGAATTATAGGGAGGGGTCTATAAGCTTGGGCATGTGGTACCATTATTGGCATGTCAAGTAACCTTGACAGAGAACCATGGTTTATAGCATCAATAACTAGGTCATCCATCTCACCATGCTTTAAATTTAATTCTTGGATTTTCAGTTAACAAGTCCTTCAGTGATTTTTACAATATATGTTTATGCTTAAAACAAGTTAGAAAACCTCTTAATGTTAGTGTGCTGCCATTTTTATTTAATTCATTATGATTTACAAGGACCTTATAATATGGCATCCCTATTGGGTGTGCGATATTTTCTAACATGGTTGATGATCATAGCCAAGGGATTTCGATATTTTTGATAAAGAAAAAATTTGAAATATGTAGGCTATTGATAAAGTTCTACATTGTGGTTAAAACTCAATTTGGGTACATAATTAAGGTAATCAGATATGATAATGGTTGAAAATTTATATCAGGTCTGCTATAGTAGTTTTACTCATATAAGGAGATAATATACCAAACCTCCTATATTGATACTCTATAATAAAATGGGAGAGTAGAATGTAAGCACCAACATATCCTTAATGTAGTGAGGGCCTTGTATTTTGAGGCTGGGCTTCCTGCTAACTTTTAAGGTGAGTATGTCTTAATAGATGTTTATCTCATTAATTATACTCTGACATGTCTTTTATGGGGGAAGACATCTTACAAGTTGCTCTTTAGATGAAAACCAAATTATGATCATATTCAAATTTTTGGACCCATATGCTTTGCTCACTGGAATCACGAGTCCACGATAAATTTTATGAAAGGGCTCGGAAGTGTATTTTAATTGGTTATCCCTATGTCCATAAGGGGATGGAAACTATATGATCTCGATACATAAGAAGTTTTTGTCTCGAGGGAAGTAGCTTTCATCAAAAGAAAACTTGTAGAATTTGAGGTTGATAATGAAGATGGGCCAATGGTGCCGTTAACATTTAGGGAAGATGATGCAATCGTATCAAGCTCAATACCCAACATGCATGGATGCTGGATCTCTACAAGTGAGCCAATAGTTTAGCTAGACAGTTCCTTCAATCGATACCAGTGCCACCAAACTCAGTGAGGTGCCCAATAGTTTATAGGTCCAGTCTGAACCAAGCTTAGAAACATAATAGCCAACTAGAAGGAAATTATGTTGGACAGGGAGAGCGAGCCCGAGGTATATGATGAGATAAATTTAATACAAGCCCAAACTGCAAGGCCCGAAAGGATGCATAAAATACCAACCCACCTATAAGACTATGTCTGCCATGCCACCAAGCCCAAAGACCCCCCATGCATGCACCTGGCTCCACAGCAACTTTAGGTATGGTCCATCCCATAAAAAACTTTATCTGTTATGATAAATTATCTCAATCTCACAAAGCATTTTTAGCGGCTCTTGATGAACATGTTGAGCCTAGAAATTACTCTCAAGTAATGAAAGATCCTACATGGTTGGATAATATGGCCCAAGAGATAAAGGCACTCGAAGACAATGGTACATGAACTATGGAGGACCTCCTACCAAATAAGAAACACATCAATTGCAAATGGATATATAAGGTGAAGCACAGGGTTGATAATAGTGTGGAGCATTATAAGGCCCACCTCATCACAAAGGGGTTCCCTCAGATCAAGGGACTTGATTTTCATGAGGCATTGGCATCAGTGTTGGGAAATGTATTCCAAAACCAATCATCTAGCTTGTAGATGGTTAAACTATTATTGTAATTGTATATGAATTATATTGAATAAAATATTTATTCTGTCTGTTCATCATATTTTACATCTTCCTATAATGAACTCTTGTGTGATGAAGTCCTTAGAACTACTTTGATGTGATATAGAGAGGATATATCATCTAATTCTTAAATCTAATTCTTAAATTGGTTCGCGACCAAATCGTACATTATCACAGGACGACAGTATATCAAGTGTAGGTCGTTGTATATCATAGTCGTTGGTTGTCCTCTTAACCAAGAAGTGTGGAGACACTGGTATGGCATACAGGTATTGTGTATGACACTTCACTAGACGTGACCCATCTGTAGAACACTCTTTCTGCCAAAGAGTAGTTCGCATTGGGATATGGATAAAGTGTTCCTCTGACTTGAGATCACCATGGTAGCTTGCAAGCAACTCACTGTGCTTAGGTGCCGGACTACCCAGATTTTTAATCCAGTGATGAAAGGTTACTAGTGTTGACTCTTGTCTTGATTTTGATGAAAGGTTACTGTATCAACAGTAATAGCATTGACACAACTCCCATTATCTATTATAATCTTGCATACCTTATCCCCAATTTTCATAAAGATTTGTAGGATACTAGTCCTATGCCAATCTTCCTCAATTTGGGTTTGGGTCAGGATGCATCTAACTACCCCTACTAAGTCAAACTGATCAAATTCCTCCTCATCTCCTTCATATGCCTCAATCAAGTCTGCCTCAGCTTCATAAACTTCTTCTTCTTCAACATTGGGTTCAGGCACTTCCTCCTCAAGCTCCCCTATGTGTAACGATCTAGTGGGACACTGGCTAGCATAATGACCTACCTTGTTGCATCTAAAATAGGCATTGGGGCTGGGGCTTTCTGAAATGCTGGTGCCTTACCCTTATCGATTCTAACTAATGCAGAATTACTTGAACTGGATTGACTCGGACTTGGGTTGGGATTGGGACGGGTTGGGTTGGGATTGGATCGAATTGGTTTAGGATTAGGTCGGACTGGATTAGGGTTTGACCTAACTGGGTTGGAGTTAAATCTGACTGGGTTGGGATTAGGGTTTGGTCAACCTTGGTACACCTGGTTTGGATTTGGTTTTGGAAATGAGGTATTGGTCCTAATAGGTTCAGATCATTGATATGTAGGTCCCCTTTGGAATTGTTCATAATGTCTAGCTATCTGGTATGCTTGATCCAAATTGGTGACCTCCCTCATGTATAGCTCTCTTTGAATGTCTTCACGTAATCTAATTCTGAACCTAGATAAGGTTTGAGCTAGAGACTCAGGTTCATTGCATCTAACTGCGAAATCATCAAACTGGGCGATGTACTCTAATACAGACCTATTCCCTTGATGTAGCTTATTCCATTGGTCTAGGAGTTTCTGGTTATAGGATTTAGGAAGATACTTCTCCTTAAGTTTCAATTTTGTCTTGCCAGGTGGTTATAGGAGGAAGTTCTTGTTATCTCCTAGTACGTTCAAGGTTAGCTCAATGTAGCCTAGCCTAACGAATCAACCTCATCTTTACAAATTTGTACTTCATCTCTTCACTCATATCATACTATTCAAAATAATATTCCATATCTCCTACCCAGTCTACATAGACTTTTGGTTTTAGACTACCATCAAAGGTGGGTGTCTCTACCCTAATGCTTCTCATGGCCCTCTCACCTTTATCACAAACTTCATGGTGGGGCCTTCTATGATTGGGTTCCTAGATAGGGTCAAGGTCTTGGACTCTCCTAGGGTTGGGTTCCTGATGTTGTTCCTGGTATTGGACTCTCCTAGGATTGGGTTCCAAAAATTGGTCCTGGTTCAGGGTTCTCCTAGGGTTGGGTTTCATAAATTGATCTTGATTTTGGACTCCCCTAGGGTTATGAGAGGTGGAACAGGTTGAATCAGGATCTGGTTCAATGTTGGACTCTTGGGTTCGTTCTATGGTACCTAATCGATCCTCTACTTGGTTAAACCTATTGGTTAAATGGTCAAGCCAAGTGGTTGCTTGGGCATTTGATTAGGTTATTTGGTTTATCTGGATAGTCAACTAGGCAAACTGGTTTTAGGATTGGGTATTGGACTGGTTAATCTGGGTGGTTAATTGAGTAGTGGATTGGGCATTCAGTTGGTTCATCTGGTCAAATCATTTAGCCATGGCTTTCATGAAGATCTCAAAGTTAGATTCCATGGTTGAGCTAGGTTAGGGCTTAGACTGTTGATATTTGGTTCCTAACCTAGTGGTCATGCAATCAATCACTCAAAGTGGTATTGTGCAGTCAAGCATGCAAGGATCAGTACGTTCTGGGTATGTTAGACCTAGAGCCAGAATTGAGTGGGTCGACTCAACTTACACCCAACTCAACAACTAATCCTTCCACTGGCCAAGTAGGAGGTGGGAGTGTGGGAGGCCCCCTTGCTTTTGCAAGGACCCAATTAAAGAACCACAATACCACTTAGGTCATTTGACTCTGGACCCCCAGCCTTATACACCAATTTCTAGTAATAGTTGGAGAATTAAGTGCATTAGTTTACCCACACAATTCGGACCTGACCTGTTGGTGTCACCTAGCTCTCTAGAGCAGATTAAGTCTAATTAATTTTAATTAAGGCTTGGGTTCTGATGATGGTGGTTGTTTTGGGCCCAAGACAAGTAATGACCTCCTGCCCTGATCTGAGATACAGAAATATTCTTAAGTTTAAGAAGATGATGAACATTCAATGGTCTTGATGCAATCTAACAACAATCAAAAAAATTTTTTTTTTATCTTTTTATGACATGGCAAGTTAGGTTTAAGTTGATTAAGTTAGAAAACAAAATTTGGCTTGGGATTTGAGGGGTTTGGCAATTGATTAGCTTAGGTTCAGTCAGGTGTGCAGAAATCACAGAATCAGAAAATTATGGTTCGGTTTGATACAGAATTTGACATAGTTTTTGAAGTAGAAAAAGATCTTAAAAAATTACAAAACAGAGGATGGACATTGATGATAATCCCTACCAAATTTTATGCAAAAAAAAATCAGATGATGATGCAACTCTTGGGGTTTTCGGACTGTGTACAAAAATCTCAGGAATTCGGTTAGGGTTTCTAAGATGCCAAATTTTAGGACCTTTTAATTTCTATAAAAATAATTAAAAATTATGAAAGTTATCAAAACAAAATAGAGGACACTTAATAAAAATTTTAAAGAAAAATAAAATTTCTAGATGGATGAAATTGACCGAATCCTAGACCCTTAATGCAGAAGACAGGATGTAGAAAATCAAAGATGAAAACTTTTTGGTGTTTTTGATGAAGATGCAACCATCCTAAACTAGCTCTGATACCAAACTGATACAAGATGATCCTAGGACTACCATGATTGCAGGAAAATAGAAACTAATTTTTTTTATAATTTTTTTAGAATTTTAATTTGTAGGCTAATGACCCGAAATTAAGTAAAGATGAGCAGGAAAACTAGTAATAAAAAGAAACATTATACCCACAAAGAACTCATGCAAAATAATAAAAGAAAGGATCTCAAAGATTGAGAAATCTTCAATTAGGATAGCGTACCTTCAATAAATCAGAAGTTAGGAGGGAGAAGGATTTTACCAAGCATCGATTCAAAAATCTACTCGAAGCCGGGGTCACAACACTCGGGATTGTCGCCTAGAAGACAAGCCTTCAGTTCCTTGGTTCAGGTAGTTATTTGGGATTGATCCTGGAGGAAAAGAAGGCCTCCTCCTTGGAGGTAAATACCTTGGGGATCCTGCAAGCATCAGAGGTTAGAAAGAGAACAAATAAGAAATCAAAAAAGAAGAACTAGGGTTTGTGAAAAGAGGAATCAGGGTTTCTGTTGCTGGCGGCTAGAGGTGGAAGAAGACTCAGGCTGAAGAATGGCTAGGGCTCTCTTCCTTGGGATGGATTAGGGTTTGAATGTTGATGCTTTGGTCAGTCATGTCTTGGAAGAACTAGGGCACACTTAGTAGCACTCACACACCTCAATCACAAGAACACAATTAAACACAATTGAATTGAATTTCAGCAGGGTTTCATTCATGAAAAGAGTTACTTACGAGAGGGAGAGGGGTGGGGTATTTATAGAGTTTTCCCATGTCCTCTCCTTGTTAGGATAGAACTACAAAGTAGAGTGGGAGAGGGATTACAAAGGGATTTAAAATTAGAAGTATACACTTTGAACGAAATTAAAACTTGTTCTCCTTGTTCTAATTGGATTTCTCTCCTCATTTGACTTGGTCAAAGAGCTTTCTTTGGGCTTGGATGCCAATATAGCTTGGGTTTGGACTTTAGGGCAGCAAGGGGTGTCCTCCATTGGGCTTGGGCGGCCTCCAAAGGGCTTGGACGCATAGGCCTCCAGGTGGGCTTGAAACCCTGGGCTGGGATGCCTAGAATATTCTCTAAGTATCTTGGTTCTTGAAATCTTCATATGGGCTTGGAAAAAAAGCCTAGGACACCTCCTCTTACTAGACTTCTAGGCTTGAGAGACTCTTGGGCTGGGGTGCCTGGTATATTCCTGGAATCATGGGGTGCCTTGGTCTTTGGAATATTCTCTGGGCATCTGGAAGGAATCTTGGCATCTGGGGCATCAAAATATCTGGGGCGACAAGCAAAGGCCCATTATGGTTGATGTGAGGGCCTCTAACTCTTGGATGAAGCCTATTAGAACTCCAAAACTAGGTATCCTCTTCTATTGTACAAAATTAGATCGGTACTGGACTAATATAAATATACAGGACTCAATGGAACTCAACTGAACTGGACTAGGGTTGAGACAAACCAACTTGGGCATCTTGCCTCAACTTATTACAGGACTCAATCTTACTTGATTACAAAATTTAACACATAAGAAAGGGCTCAAAATCCTAATTAGTAAACCATATAGGGCCCAGTAATCTGTGTCGAATCCTGGTGCCCCCACCAAGCATGTGCATCGAACATAGAGTGGTATTGTGTGATGCACGACTTTGTGTGCTTATGTTTTCTTTCATTTGCATGTTAATATTTATACATGATCTTATTTGTAGGCCTATATTAGAAATGTTCTAATATTATATGTTGATTAATATGATTAATCTGGTCTTTCATTGCAATACAAGATTAAAAAAAAATTTAAAGTTGCATGACTATTGCTTACATAATGCTTCCTTCAATCAGTTGCTAAATTGGTGAGCTTACGTTGCCTTCTGACTATCTCAATTTTTAAGAAGTGGGAACTTCACCAAATGGACATACATAATGCATTTCTACATAGTGATCTTGAAAAAAAGTATACATGAGTATTCTACTAGATTTCTATATCACAGGGCATGGCAAAACTTTCCACCTTCGAAAGTCACTTATGGTCTTCAACAATCCTCTAGAAATTGGTTTGCAAAGTTTGCATCCACCTTGCACAAATACTGGTTCGTTCAATCAGGGGCTGATCATTCCTTATTTATATATAATAAGTAGACCACCTTTGTGGCTATTCTAGACTATGTAGATGACTTAATATTGGCATGCAATGATTTAGGTTAATGTTAGAATTTCAAGACTTATTTGGCCACCCAGTTTCATATCAAGGACCTTAGTCCTTTGAAATATTTTTTAGCATTGAAATTGCTTATAATCTATCAGGATTATTCTTGTCCCAGCAAAAATACACTCTAGATATATTAACCAAATATGGCATGCTTGGAGCTAGACCGTCATCATTTCCCATGGAGTAGCAGCACCGTCTATTGATAGACTCTAGTGAACCCATATCTGATCCTGGATAATATCAATGCCTAGTGGGGTATTTGATTTATTTGACCATCACATGACCAGAACTCTACTACTCAATCCATATCCTATCTTCGTTCATGCAGAATCCTCGATTATTGCACTAGGATGCAACGATGCAAGTCCTTTGATATCTCAAGCAAAGTCCAGGACAAGGAATTCTACTTAGTATATCGACATCTTTGTAGTTGATCGCTTATTGTAATTCGGAATGGGTTGGTTGTCCGATAACACTACATTCCATCATTGGATACTTTGTTATGCTTGGAAGTTATCCCATTTCCTGGAACACCAAGAAGCAATCCACTATGTCTAGGTTGTCAATAGAAGCAGAATACAAAACTATGGAACTACCACTAGTGAACTCCTATGGTGCAAATCTTTTACGATCTCTTAGAATCAATCATGTTCAGCCCATGCAGCTCTTATGTGATAAACAAGCCGCACTCTACATCACCAATAATTCCATCTTTCATGAGCAAATGAAACATATTAAGATAAATTGTCATTTTATATATGACAATCTAAAGCTTCACGATATAGTCATAGCTTATGTACCATCCAAACTCTAATTGGCTGACGTGTTCATAAATGTCCTGGGACAGGATCGATTTTGGTTCTTACTTGGCAAGTTGGGCGTGATTAACATTTATGCACAAACTTAAGGGAGAGTATTAGATGAGCTGTAAACATGAAATATATAAATATGGAAATAGTGGACCAAAATCTATAAATGTGAAATTAGTAGGTCAAAATCAATAAATATAAAATTAGGGACAGAAATTTTTACCGACCCAGTGGATACCCGACCCAACTCGATCCTAATGAGATGAGTAAAACCCAACCCACCTAATTTATAAACGGATATGGGTTATATAAAAAAAACCTGACTCGGGTTCGAGTCGGGTACGGGTAGTAGTATGCCCCGATCCAAACTTGACCCATTTATATATAAAAAAGATATATTTATAAAATATTTAAGTAAATTGGATATGGGATGGATATACCTGACCTGACTTAACTTGACTCGACCTGTTTAGGTTTTAAGTAAACTAGGTTTTATGAGACCAGGTATACCCAACCTGACCCGATCCAAACATGATTTTTTTATACTCAACCTGACTCGACACGAGATGGGTATGGGGCGAAGAATTTTTTAGCGAGGCAAGTATGGGTTTTGGATGACCCGACCCAAATCCGACTTGTTGCCTCCCTATATAAAATTAGTGGACCAAGAATTGATTGTGAGAGAAAGTAGGGATTGAGAGATTTTAGGGATGAAAGATTGCAAAGATTGATTGTAGGGATTAAGAGATTATGGAGATTGACAAATTATAAAGATTGTTTACCTATTTTGATTTTGTACAGATTGGCCAATATGGCCCCTATATATGTTATACTTGACCTCTAATGAAATCAAGAGAGAAATTCTCATCTTATTCCCAAATTTTACAGTATGGTACCTGTTGTGTCCAAACAAATTACAATGGTACTTGGGCTTAAACTAGATCAAATGAAAACAGGTTGCACTAATTAATTTTCATCTTCTTGGAGGCTCTGTGCATTAAAGTGCTCCTGCTCCCAAGCTCATCGATGGTGTCTAGACTAGACAGATGTGATCTGAAGAAAAATTGAGTGGAAGGAGTTTTGGAATCAGAATCCCCTTCTCCATCGTGTTCACTGGTATTTATAGGCCTCAAACTTAACTGATTCTAGCCAGCTCCAGCTGTAAACGGTTAGTTTGTTAAGACATGAGCACGTGCCGGCAAACGTTGTCCACAGTTGGTCAGCTATTTTTCAGATGTTGAACAATCTCACACCACTTGAACATTAATCAGCCTTGCTTCTCCTAGGCATTAATCATCTTTACACCTCTTGGGCGTTGATCGGCCTTATGCCACTTGGGCATTGATCGGCTTTATGCCTCTTGGGTATTGATCAGTCTTATGCCTTTTGGGTAGTAATCAGCTTTACGCCTCTTGAGCATTGATCGGTTTTACGCCTCTTGGGCATTAATCGGTTTTACGTCTCTTGGGCATTGATTAGCCTTATGCCTTTTGGGCATTAATCGGTTTACGCCTCTTGGGCATTGATCAGCCTTATGCCTTTTGGACATTGATCGGCTTTATGCCTCTTGGGCATTGATCAGCTTTACACCTCTTGGGCATTGATCGGCTTTACGTCTCTTGGACATTGATCGACTTTATGCCTCTTGGGCATTGATCAGCCTTATACCTTTTGGGCATTGATCATCTTTACGCCTCTTGGGCATTGATCGGCTTTATATATTACTTGATTAACCAGATTCAACCCCTATCAGATCAATATAAATAGGCTAAATGTGTCGTATCCCAATACTAGTCCCCCCAGTTTCTGAATTTATTAATTGTAAGTCAGAAGCTGTCAAAAGCTTCCATTCTTGGGCAGCACGCTTTGATGACGTGTCAATATCTGATAGGGGAGGTGGTTATAAAAACCAACAATCGTATCCTGCCATCATCATTGCAATTTTTGAAATCCACAAAAGGCCAAAAGATCTTCATCATAAAATAAATGTGAACATCCCATCAGCAGCACATTGCTATCGGATTATAAATGGTCATTTCGACTCTTCGAAAAACTATATCTTTTTACCGTATATTACGGATAGGTGGCAAGATCTAAATCAATCCCATTATTCAAGAAAAATCTTAGACCGCTGAAGGATAGTATATAAGTACCATCTTTTCCAGGAAAATAGGTTTTCCACCATTTTAGTTTCTTCACCTTAGGAGCAAAAGAAACCTCCCAGGTCGGCCTCTTTTCTTCTTTACCTTTTGTTTAAGTTAATCTTCCTTCGTTCCTTCCTTTCTTTATGGCTAGAATCTTAGAAGTTAGTCGTACTGATAATCCTAAAAAATCTACTTCTCAGAAATAGAAAAAACAAGTCGAATTAGTAAAGATAGGTGATGTTAGGTCCTCTTTAATAGAACATTGAATTTTAGCATTGAAGTAGTATTATAATATTTCAGACAATTATGTTGTAGTTCTTTCGAATCCTAAGAGCAAAAGGATCAGCCTTCACCTGGTAGCCTGATAATTTATGAGGTACATTTAAGAGCTGGTCTTAGATTTTCGATTCATCCCTTTTTCCTTATGATCTTTAGACTATATCGCGTATTACCAGCCCAATTAACTCTCAATAGTATCTGAATAATCTGTGCTTTCTTGTTTCTTTACAAGGATGCAGATATAGTCCCCAAAACTTCCCTTTTCACTACTTTGTTCTTACTGAAGCGGGATTTCCATGGCCATGGTTGGAAATTTATATTGGGGCTTCCATCAGCCATTCATGGTTGGAAGCCTTGCTTCTTTTACATCATTTCCAAAATTTCTTGGGATTTCACCATTAGCCATAGAGAACCCCGATTAACTCTCAATGATGGCAAGATAATTCTGAAAGCCAACCAAGAAGATTATGAGAAGCTCATGGGGATAGAGATTCCCCCGATAAAAGAACTTCTTGATGAAAGAGGGCTTTTTTCGGTGGAAATCAGTCCCAAACCTTCTTTTGGTATTTTTATTGTTGATGTTACCTCTTCATCTCTTTTATGACAATCAGTCTCAATACTCGACTTCTTAATCATCTTAGATACCTCAGTCATGGTGGATGTTCGGAAACTTCGAAAACTATCAAAGAAAAGAAGAGCAAAAGCCACTCCCTCCGACCAAGAAGAAGGAAGAATTAAGAGATCAAGAAGATAAAACCGACAACTCCAACAGCTTCAATAGTCTCAGTAGATCCTATTTCTCCGATACTAATAGCAAGTGTATCGGAAGATGACAAAGTACCATTATTGGCATCTCTTCAACCTCCAGTACAAGAAAGATGACCAACTGAAACTTCAGAAGCGGGTCCATCATCATTTCCTGCTGACCGAATTGATAAAGGAAAATCTTCGATGATGGGGGAGGAAGAAGAAAGAATACTAGCTGTAGATATCATGGCTGATTTTCCTGTATATGCCGATGACTCGGGTCTAAATGATCTAATGCTAGCTCGTCGCCTCTTAAAGTCTATCATCATTTGAAAGACTGGAAAATAACCAAGTCCCATCAAATTGACGATACAGTCTATTACTTCATCCAACACTGTTGAAGGTATGGAATTAACTTGTACTTTAAATAATTAAAGAGTTAATCATTTTTCTTTCTTTATTAAGTCTAACCAATTTGATATGCAAATAAATAGCTCATCCATGGGATCAGCATCATGGATGAAAGTTTAAAAAGCTTCGATCAATTCTGTCAAACTATGTGCAACGAGGTAAACATTGCAAGGGCGAAGAAAGAGGTTGCTGAAGAACTAAAAAATGCTATGGAAAGGAAGTTAGAAGCGACAGCAACCAAAACATCAACTCTAGAAGTAGAACTAAAAGAGGCATGATAAAAAATAAACATCATGGAGTTAAAGTTGAAAAAGAAGAAAAAGAAAATCTAATCAATGTCCGTTAATTTGGAAAAAGTTGAAGGAAAAATTTCAATGGCTGAAAAGAAAGTTTTAGTGGCTGAAGAAAGAGCTCTAATGGAAACAAAGAAAGCTGAACAAGCTGTTGAAGAGGCCGTTATGAAGCCGTAAAGAAATATGTTCAGTCAGAAGCTTTTGAGGATAAACTTCATGAAGCGGAGGTTGAGAGCTACGACCTACGTCGCGCCGACTGTTTAAAAAAAGTAAAGAAATTTTATCCCAACCTAGATACTTCAAAAATAGAGGAAGACTCTAATGAAGAGGATTCTGATGAAGAAAATCAGGTTGGAGAACCAGTCGAAGATCAAGTTGAAGAACCAGTCGGTGGCCAAACTAAAGAACCAGCACCAAGCTCTCAAATTCAAGAAGAAATGTCAATAGTTCCTACTGTAAGTCAGGTTGAAATAGAAAAAAGTGTAATTGAAAAGAATGCAAACGACCAATCTGTATGAACGAAGTAGGAACTCATTTTGTTCTTAATATGAAATGAAAAATCTTTCTCTTTAACAATGTCTATTGGATTTCGAGTAAGGCAAATGCATTTTCCTCTCCTTCTTTTACTCTTCTTTTTTTTTTTGAGAAAGAAGATATGATAGATTATTTCAATAGAAATCAAAGAGTTCCAACTTTTACAAACAAAAAATTTTCTAAGTATAAAATCATCAGATCATACAAGGAAGTTTCCAAGAAAAATCGATCTAATCATGAAATTGTTCGAATCAGATTATAAACACTAATTATTATTCGAAAAAATTTAGTCAAATCAATTCCGAACAAGCTCAATTAACAGGAATCTTTAAGGGGATAAGTTGATCGGAAAGCATAATCTCTAACTTCTCCCAAGGAAGAAGTTAACACTTACTGAACATTTAGAAAAATTAATCTCTAAATCAATCAAACACCTAACTTACTCATAGATAGTATAATATTTCAATCAAATTTACCAAACATCTTTTTCCTTCCTCCTTATATTTTAAAAACAAGAATCCTTTATGAGAGATTTTTTCAGATGAAGTATAATAAGTCATCATATCAACTTTGCTAAATATCATCTTCCTATTGGAAGAGCAGTTGCCCGGTAGGCCATATAACCACATTTATCTATATTTCAGAGACCGTATAAGATTTGAATTCAAATTCAAATCAAATACCATTATATATATTTTTATAACTGACTTTTTGAAAATCAGAAGTGATGCACGGATTCCCACCAAATCAGGATCTCAAATGTGTCAAGATCTCAAGATATCTCGAAATTTGGATCATAAATCACGATCGTTGATGCTCTCTATATAAAGAGGTTTCAGGTCCAGGTCTTTTAGCCAATTTTGTCTCAAGTATTTTGAGTTTCTTTTCTCCTTTGAAATTCTTTGTTTCAAGAAATACTTCTAAAGAGAAATCTTCATCGTATTTGAGAAATAGAATCAGGTGATAAGAAACTTCATCAAACACTCAAGAGGAAAGCCAAACCGGTACGATATAGAGAAGAAAGATCATGTGTAAGAAGAAGCTGCTTGTCAAGAAGTACTTCCAATAAGCCAGAATTTCCCGAATACGTTGCATCTTCATCCGAGGAAGATGAACAAGAGCCTTCTGTTCCTCTTTCAAAAGAACCAGAGTGTGATCCATCTACTAAGCATACTTCAATAAAAAAAGGAAAAGCTCCTGTAGAGGAACCATCCGATCCGAACAATGACAAGGTCGTTCATATGCTTGTTGCTGATACAAGTATCAATAATTCAAAGCTGGCAAAAACCATGCTACAATCTACCATCCTTTGGAAAGACTGGGAGACAACAATCAAATACGGAGTGAAAGAGAATCTATCTTCCATTTACCCAGGAGTAATGAAGGTAGGTAGCACTTCCTTTCTTTCAAAATAGTCTATTCTTGTTCTAATCATGTTCCAACTCTTTTGTTCAGTTTATCAATGATATCTCCATGATTGAAGAAAGTTGGTGTCAAACGACTGTCCTTCAAGAAGATCTCTAGAAGCAATTAGCATTGGCCAAGGAAGAAAAAGACAAGGCTGATGCTAACCGAGTAGCCTTAGAATCAAAGGTTGTTTGATCAACTACAATGATCTTGTCCTTGAAGAATCAACTGAGAATCGTTGAAAATCAAGCTATGCAGCTTGTAGCTGATGCAGCTAAAAGAAGAAAAATACTTCAGCAGGCAGATGAAGCCATAGAAGAGAAATCTCGGGCATATGAAGAAGTATTGAATCAAAAGCCCACAATGGAAGAGATGATAACATTTCTTGAGAAGAAGTTGGATAAACCGAATAAGAAAATGCTTTATTGATCCAACGAAGGCTTCTTGTGATTGAAGAATTCAAAAAACCCAAAGCATTCAATGATGAAATGGACCAAATAGGAGCCAAGGGCTATGAATTCGGCTTTGAAGATTGTATCAACAAGGTCAAAAAACTATACCCTGCCCTTGACATCTCCTCCATTTCCATAGACGATCTCACAAAAGAAGAAGAAGAAGAAGAAGAAGAAGGAAAGCCAACTAATAATCCTGTAATTTCTCCTGTTAAAGAAACATCTGAACATGAGGGAACTTCATGTGATCAAACCAATGAGAAGAAAGTTGAATAACTCTTGTAATCATAAATTTTCAGCAGCTTCTTATGAACCAATGTCACTGTTGTTTGTTTTGCTTCTGTTTTTGTTTTTTTTAATAGAATATTAATGAAATCCTTTATTTCTTTCTCATTGTTATATAATCAACATATCAAACCAACTATAATGATCAGCTCAATATACCGAACCAACTTTCCAATATCTTTAATATTATGAGGTAATGACATTGATGGAGTGGCAATTTAAGCCAACTCTCATTGCTCATATCATGGTCAGTTTATCGGGTCAACCTTCCAATCAATCGGTCATTCCGATGTTAACATACCAATGAGTTAGTGGGTTAGACCAACTCGATTTGTCGGATTATGGTTAGCTAATCAGGCCAACCTTTTGATTGATCAATTATTTTGATCATAAAGCACCGATGAGTTAGTGTGTCAAACCAACTCGATTTATCGAATTATGGTCAACTTATCAAGCCAACCTTTTGATTGATCAATTATTCTAATCATAAAGCATCGATGAGTTAGTGTGTCAGACCAACTAGATTTGTTGGATTATGGTCAGCTTATCAGGCCAACCCCCTTTTTTTTAAGAGCATGTACTAACTTCATATTTTTCCTTCATATAAAAGGAGAAAAAGAGAAAAATCTCTTTATTGATTGTATTTGCGAAGATATTCTACATTCCATGGTCTAGCCATTGGATAACCATCCAGACTTTCAAGTCGATAGGTCCCGGGTCGCACAACTTCAATGATGCGTTATGGACCTTCCCAATTTGGAGAAAGTTCGCCCTGTTCAATTGGTCAGGATATTGTTGTTCAGCACAAAACAAGGTCTCCAATCCGAAAGATTCGGGCCTTGACTCTTGAATTATAATATCGCGCCACTCTTTGTCAATACGCTGCCATTTTTAATTATGCCTGTAATCTAGAATTTTCAAGTAGATCCAGGTCAATTCTCCTTTGGTCAGTATTATTCGACTCTTTAAAGTTGTCAGTTCTTCTAGAACGAAGAACAATCATGATAGGCAACATAGCTTCACTCTCATAAGCAAGATTGAACGGAGATTCTCTTGTTATAGACCGGGGAGTCATTCGATAAGCCCATAAAACAGAGTTGAGTTCATCAACCAAAGATCCCTCGGCTTCATTCAATCGGGTCTTCAATCCGTGAATGATTGTCCGATTATTTACCTCAGCTTCTCCATTAGCTTGAAGATGTCCAACGGATGTCAGTTTGTGAAGAATATCATATTGAGAACAAAAATTTCTAAATTTCTGATTATCAAACTGTCTTCCATTATCAGTAATAATAGCATGAGGAATTCCAAACCTGTATATGATAGAGTTTCTGATAAACATTTCGACTTTTGCTTTAGTAATCAGAGATAAAGGCTCAGCTTCTACACATTTGGTAAAATAATCAATGGCAATGATCATAAATTTTCGTTGCCTAGAAGCGGGATGAAACGGACCAAGTTTATCCATTCCCCATTGGGCAAATGGCCAAGAAGCCATTAACTGTGTTAGCTGACTGATAGGTCGTCTTTGTATATTTGCATACCTTTGGCAAGAATCATATTTTCTTATAAAATCTGCAACATACTTCTGTATGGTCGGCCAGTAATATCCTTGCCTTATAATTTTATAGGCCAATGACCTTCCTCCCAAATGATCACCGCATATTCCCTCATGCACCTCTCTAAGAGCATAATCGACATCTGAAGGAGATAAACACTTCAATAGCGACTGAGAAAATGATTTTTTATACAACAAGCCCTCTAAGATAACATACTAAGAAGCAATCTTTCAGAGTTGTTTATCTTCTACATTATTTTCAGGCAATACCCCTTCAGTTAGATATTTAATTATCGAACTCATCCAACCCATTTCCGGCTCTATTTGAAGAACCTTTTCTTTTTCAGTTGTTGAAATATTTGGGGTCTCCAAATGTTCCATAAAAGTCTGACCCATTTGATCAGGCATGGATGTAGCCAATCTGGATAATGAATCGGTTAAAGAATTTTCAATTCTAGGGATATGACTGATGTCCCAAGAATCAAATGAAGCTCCAAACTCTTGAACTTTCTTCAGATACAAAGCTAAAGTGGCATCGCGAACTTCAAAATCTCCTTTTACTTGGTTAACAATTAATTATGAATTAGATAATACCTTCAACCTTCGGACACTTAATTCCTTTGTAATTCTTAAACCAGCTAGGAGAGCTTCATATTCGGCTTAATTATTAGAAACTTTGAAAGAGAATCAGAGTGCATATTCTGTGACATCTCCATTTGGACTGGATAAGATCAATCCAGTTCTACACCTAGAAGAATTTGAAGTCCATCTACATGTAATATCTAGGGTGCATTAGTCTTCTCCATTCTATCAGATGGTTAGGTTTTCCTTTCACTATCACTCCAAGTACATTTGGCTGTGAAATCGGCCAGTACTTGAGCTTTCATTGCAGATCGAGGCTGATAAGTAATATCATACTCACTTAATTTGATCACCCATTTTGCCATTCGACCAGAAGTATCAGGACATTGTAGAACAGTCCTTAGAGGTTGATCGGTCAATACAATAATACGATGGGATTGAAAATATGGCCTGAGATATATGGCCAATATTACCAAGGTATAAATAATCTTCTGAAGTTTTGGGTACCTTGTTTCTGCATCATGAAAGACTTTGCTGATGTAATAAAAGGGCTTATGTGATTCATCTGATTTCTTTCTGACCAACATAGAACTAATTGCTTCATCAGATGCAACCAGATAAAGATACAAATCTTCTCCTTCTTGGGGTTTAGACAATATGATCAGATTTGTCAAATACTTCTTAAGTTCTTCAAATGCCAACCGACAATCATCTGACGAATTAAACTCGGTCTGTTGTAAATCTTTGAAGAAAGGCAAACATCTCTCAGCTGAACGAGAAATAAATCGGCTTAATGAAGCGATTCATCTAGTTAATTGTTGAATTTGTTTCTTATTAACTGGATGCCTCATGTCCAAGATGGCTCGAATCTTTTCTGGATTAGCTTCAATCCCTCGCTTCGTAACCATGAGCCTAAAAATTTCCCAGAAGTCACACCAAAATATATTTGGTCGGATTTAACTTCATGTGATTTTGTCGTAGAATATCAAAGGCTATCTGCAAATCTTTAATATGATCATCAGACTGATTACTCTTGACGATCATATCATCTACATATACTTCCATAGTCTTTCTAATTTGATCTTCAAAGATCTTGTTCACTAACCTTTGATAAGTAGCTCCGGTATTTTTAAAACCAAATGGCATTACCTTGTAAAAATATATCCCTCAATCTGTGATGAAAGATGTCTTTTCTTCATCTTATGAACTTATTCATATCTGATTATATCCAGAGAAAGCATCCATGAAACTCAAGAATTTATGTCCAGCCATTGCATCAACTAGTTGATCAATTTTAGGCAAAGGAAAACTATCTTTAGGACATGCCTTGTTAAGATCAGTATAATCTATACATATCCTCCATTTTCCATTTGCTTTCCTTACCATTACTATATTGGCAAGTTAGTCAGGATAATGAACCTCCCTGATAAATCCGGCATCAAGCAATTTGGTCACTTCTTCATTGATAACTTTGTCTTTCCGAGACAAAATTTTGCTTCTTTTGTCGAACAGGCCGACTAAGCGGATCAACCTTAAGTTCATGCATAATCACTTCAGGAGGAATCCCCAACATATCGATAGCCTTCCATGCAAATATGTCAGTATTTTTTTATAAAAAATCAATCAACTTCTTCCTTTGGTCTTCAGTAAGTGAACTTCCAATCTGAATATTTTTAGTAGGATCATCTTTTATCAAAAGAGCATGAATAGTTCTTTCTATTGACATGCTTACCCCTTCAATCGGATCACGTGGATCCATTTGCTCAGAAACTGAGTTGTTGGTTGATTGTTGATTTTGAATTGTCAAACATTGACGAGCCATCTGTTAATTTTCTCTTATCTCTCCAATCCTATTTTGGGTTGGAAATTTCATCAATAAGTGGTATGTCGATACGATGGCTCGGAACTTATTCAGAGAAGGTCTTTCCAAGATTGCATTATATGCAGAGGAAATCTGAACAACCATAAAAGTAAGAGGAAAAGTCCTTTGCTTCGGTATTGTTCTGAGGGTTACGGGGAGTGTAATCTCTCCTTCCAGTCCTACAGAATTTCCGCCAAATCCAGTTAGAGGCATATGAATTCTTCATAGCTTATTAGTTGGTACGTTCATCTTGACAAAAGCATCATAAAGCAAGACCTCGATAGAACTTCTATTATCAACCAGAATTCTATGTATATCATAGTTCACAATCATTGTGAAAATCACTACATGATCATTATGTGGCATCTGGACGCCTTCTAAGTCATCATCAGAGAAGCTTATGCTTCTTCGAAGCCTCTTGATGCTCTGATCATCTTCATAACATGCTTGGTGAATCATTCCGACTGAACCTCAGTCGGCTGTTGATTTGGGAGCTCCGTCCCATCAGTGATCATTCTTGGGGCCGTTGGCCTTGGTACTACTGTCTCAATTGGTCGGTTTTGATTTTGGTTTCGGACATATCTGCCCAGATAACCTCGTTTGAACAGATATTCGATCTCATCTTTCAGTTGGATACACTCCTCCATAGCGTGTCCATGATCACGGTGAAATCGACAGTATTTGGCTTTGTTACGCACAGTAGGTGGGGCTCTCATTGGCCTTGGTCTTTGAAGAAAATTTTCTTTCTTAATTTCTATCAGAATTTTCTCTCTCAAGTGAGTTAAGGGAGTATAGGTGTCAAATCTATTGACATAGCTCCTGCCGACCAAGTTCTTCGACCTATGGCCTTGTCGTTGAATTGATCGGACTTTAGGTGATCGGAAGTCGTCTTCTTTGAAATTCTTTTTGCTTGGCACCGATTTTCTTTCTACCTGTCGCTGGCTCAGGGCTTGTTCTTCGTCCTGAGCATACTTTTGGGCATGGGCCATTAATTCAGAATAATTGGTCAAAAACTTTTTATTTAAAGAGAATGTGAACCTAGAGGCTCGCAATTCTTTCTTCATAGCTGACATCTCTACATATTCATTAAGATTCGAAATTTTCAATGTGGCAGAATTAAACCTCGTTATGTAGTCTCTCAAAAACTCTCTTTCTGATTGTTGAATGAAAATAAGCTATCAGAGCTTCTGGATATTTTTCTGCTTGTTCTAAAGTGAGAGATGAACAACTTCTTCAACTGACTGAAAGAATGAATTATATCTGGCTGGAGGCTTGAATACCACATCCTCGCAGATTTCTTTAAAGTTGCTGGAAAAGCAAGACAGTGGAGTGTGTCTAATGCTCCCTATATTAACATGTGGGTTTTAAAGCTGTCCAAATGATCCAAGGGGTCAGACGATCCATCATATAGCTCAATTTATGAAATTTTGAAGTGATGTAGAATTCTTTCCTCCATAATCTTCTTGGAAAAAGGATGCAAGATGTCGCAGCTTGGTGTTGTATCCTCTGCTTTCCTTTGCTCAACAACTCTGGCAATCTGCAGCTTCAGCTTTCTGAATTTCTTATCAAAATCATTTGCTCTTGCAAGGTTTAAAACTTGAGCACTCTCAGGAGTTGATTCCTCAGAGGATGTTGAATGAGATCGCGGGCATTTTCCCTTGTTCTGTTTCTTGGTGTGATGATGAAATCGGTGATGTTGCTTCGCAGGAGACTGCTGTCCCGAAAAATGTTGATAAGATGAATGTCTTCTTGGACTAAGATGTTTACTTACCTGAAAAGAAGGTCGCCGGCTACTTCTTGATACAGCAGATCATGATGGTTCCCTCATAGCGATTTCTTGGAGGTTTTGCACTGCCGCGGTGAGTACTTCTACCTTGTCCAACAGAGTGTTTAACTTTCTTTATCCAAATTTGTAGCAGGAAGAACTTCCATCCTTTCGCCAAGAATGGGATCGTTCTCCTTTGAAGGATGAGGAATGTCTTCAGTAGGAAGATTTCAATTCCTACCTTTCACCATATTTTCTTTCAGATTTTTGACTCTTTTGTTGAGTCCCCCTACTTAGCGCGCCAATCTGTTGTGTCCAAACAAATTACAATGGTATTTGGGCCTAAACTAGATCAAATAAAAACATGTTGCACTAATTAATCTTCATCTTCTTGGAGGTTCTGTGCATTGAAGTGCTCCTACTCCCAAGCTCATCGATGGTGTCTAGACTAGATATATGCGATTTGAAGAAAAATTGAGTAGAAGGAGTTTTGGAATCAGAATCCCCTTCTCCATCTTGTTCACTGGTATTTATAAGCCTCAAACTTAACTGATTTCAGCCAACTCCAGCTATAAATGGTTAGTTTGTTAAGACATGAGCACGTGCCGCAAACGTTGTCCACAGTTGGTTAGCTATTTTCTAGATGTTGAACAATCTCGCATCACTTGAACAATAATCAGCGTTGCTTCTCCTGAGCGTTAATCATCTTTACACCTCTTGGGCGTTGATCAGCCTTATGCCACTTGGGCATTGATCGGCTTTACGCCTCTCGGGTATTGATCAACCTTATACCTTTTGGGCATTAATCGGCTTTACGCCTCTTAGGAATTGATCGGCTTTACGCCTCTTGGGCGTTGATCGGCTTTACGCCTCTTAGACATTGATCGGCTTTACGCCTCTTGGGCATTGATCAGCCTTATGCCTTTTGGGCATTGATCGGCTTTACGCCTCTTGGGCATTGATCGGCTTTACGCCTCTTGGATGTTGATCAGCCTTATGCCTTTTGGATATTGATCGGCTTTACGCCTCTTGGACATTGATCAGCTTTATGCCTTTTGGGCATTGATCAGCTTTATGCCTTTTGGGCATTGATCGGCTTTATGCCTCTTGGGCGTTGATCGGCTTTATATATTATTTGATCAACCAGATTCAACCTCTATTAGATCAATATAAATAGACCAAATATGTCGTATCCCAACACTACCTAAGAGAGAAAACAAGCATGATACTGTCCCATTTCATTAATGTTGTTATTTTTTTAAAAAAAAGAAATTCTTGGGACGTAACAATGGAGAGGCTATTGCTAATGGCTAATTTTAAGATTTCAACATGCACATGGATCAAGGAGCGGTAAAGGTAACTACATCTAGGCTTTTAGCTGTACTCTAATATATCTTAGTGCATCTCTCTCCCTTTATATATATAGTTGGCTTCTTTTGAAAGAATTTGGAGCCAAATCCAGTTAAGTCCTTCACCATTTGATTTGTATGAAATATCATACAGTAAAACTAAAAAGTTAATGATATAGAATAAATACAAATAGAAATAAATAAAAATACTCCAGAATAAATACAAAGTTTCTAGAATAAACACAAACTTTTTTTACTCATATTAATGGTATATTAATGGTTGCCAGAAAGTTTTAGCAATTATTAATATACTATTAATGCTAGTAAAGAATTTTGTATTTATTCTGAAAAACTTATGTTTATTATGGAGTATTTTTAGTTATTTCTATTTTGTTTATTCTACACCATTAATTTTTTAGTTTTAATGCATAGTGATCCATGCAAATCAGACGATGAGAGACTTGACCAGATTTAGCTCTAAATTCTTTTTAAAGAAGCCTAGTCTAGTTATATATATATATATATAGGCTTCTTGCCTAACTTCAAGCATAAAAATTTGTCCCACCGAATATTTTCTTCTATATCTATATTTCTACCGGAGTAGATAAATTAGCATGACTAGAACCTAAGGCCATTGAGCTAGACCTTCACCACTTGTTATGAAGTCATGATTTATAGAATTTAGGAATGTTACTATAGTTCTTAATAAAAATTAGGGTAAGAAGTAAAAAAAAATTATATTTTATCTCGATTTGTAAATACTTCCAGACATTTTTAATTTCAGCAATGTCAATCCTACATTTTACAATTTATTGCAATATTATGCCTGACTATCCAATTTTAAAAAAACTTAATAGCTGATGGTAAATTATTTAGAGTTGGATAGCTGATATGGATTTATTGAATCATTTTAAAATAAGATAGGCATATGATTTGGACTTGAAATGAGATAGGATTAAGATGAGGATTAGGATATTTTAGTCTTTTAATTTTTTTAATCCATGTTATATATCTATCTCATTTTAAAATATTTCATAAAATCCATATCCTCTATCCAACTTTAAATAATTTATCATGTATGCACCAACCACGAAGCTTTGTCCCAAATCGGGTAATCATTTGAAACTTTGTACTAAATTGAAAAATGTAGGGTTGACATTGCTGAAATTAAAAATGTAGGAGAGTATTTACGAATCGAGATAAAATATAATTTTTTTTTTTACTTTTTATCCTAAAAATTAATAATAGACCCACGGAGAAAGTATCACCTCTTTCCTTTTTTTTTTTTTCATTTTTATGATATTTTTCAAAAAGAAAGATGGGCTATCCAAATTGAGCCCCACTAGAATTTCATTAACATAGAGAAATGCTCAATACATAGCATCAAAGGAATATACTTAAAGAGTTAGGAGCATAGAAATTTGGAATAGAAAAGTTTCCTACGATACTTTAGGTTCCATGGCAGAAGACCAATGTAACCAAGTAGCACTAATTTTAGAGGGAAGAGGAAACCTAGCTGCAACGTTGAATACGATAGTTCTCTCCCAAATCTTCAACAAAAAGCAACAACTATAATTTGGGATGCACATCTGCCAGGTTGAGCTGGGCTGTAGGTGGTCTTGGCCTAAACCCAGCTAGACATCCGGTTCAAACTCAGCCCAGGCCATTCCCAACCTAATGTGCATGGACCCAAGCTCAGCTTTACAAGTCACAGTTTTGCTTAAGTTGAAATTAGGGTAGCCCAAATTACTAATCATATTTTTAATTCCAAATCTATGTCAATAATTTAGAAACAATTCTCGATTACAAAAGTGATTTTAAAATAGCTAGTATCTTTACCTTCATGAAAGATACTTTTTAATAATGTAATTTAAAATATTTATGTAATATATAGACTAAATATATATGTACACGCTATACAGCTCTCAGCTTGTGCTGAAATGGGCTATAAAGCTCATAAATCAGTGGTATGTGCTTGGACTGATTTTAAATCGGGCCAAAAGTTTATGGCTCGAGCTTACCCCATCCTACAAAACAATTGGCCAAACCTTCTTTTATCAATGGCTTGGTCAAGCAAGCCATGGGCTAGCCCGGCCTCATGTGCGAATGTCTAACAGTTGCCATCCAATCTTTTGCTTGATCCTCTTCATTCTTCAAAGGGACAAGGTTGTATATTTTGCATGAGAGTAGGATTCACGTTCTTTCACATGAATTTATCATTGGATAATGTAATGGTTGCTTCAAGATTTTTGTAGACGGATGAATGAAAAGTGTTGCCGACCTTATCGCTGTGGTCTGTAGTTGTGAGCTGGCGCCGGACCTTGGTCTCCTTTACCCCGGAATTCTAAGACTCTAGGACTTGCAAAACAAGGTCAGAGACCCGGGCTGGGAGTTCCGGCGAGGGCACTCCGATGGTCAAGTTAGCGAACGGCAAGGTGGAATAGATCCACTAAGATAGATTTCCGCTAGGTCTCCGTGCTTAGAGGAATCTCAGATGAGGGGATGTGTGAGAACGAGAGGGATTAGCACTCGGGTTCCTGCGGCTGGACTCACCGGGCTCGCCTCTGCGAGTTTCTTTGGAGCTTCAGAATCACCTCTTCTTCCCATACGTGCATTTGCCCTCTTGGTTGCTTACCTTCCTTCTCGCCCATGGTGCCCTTTTGATATTGCTGGGTGCTTCGTCACCTCGTTTTCCCCCCTCCAGGGGCCCTTGGAGGTCCATGGCCCCTTTCCTCTGTTCCCCCCTTTCGCCTCTCCTTACGGATGGAGTTAAGTGGTGAGCTCGTCTCATTCGTCGTGCTGTCACGAAAGAGGGAACCTGGCGGGACCTCGATCCAGGCGCGGGAGCCCTTGGACTCGAGGCATTGACCGCAGGCCTCTTCCTCAGGGGGTTCCAGGGTACCGGCTGCAGGATCTGGCACCTTGATCTGGATGCCCCTCCTAAACTGGTGCAAACGAGGTTCCGCGCACCGTTATGGGTCTATGGATGCCGTACTGGGTGTGCTAGCCTTAGTAGTATTCTCGGGGATTGCGCCTTCGGTCTCCCTGAGGCTCCGTGGAGTAGGTTTGGCTTCGGTTGAGGTAGACCCATCTAGGGGCACCACCTGGTGAAGGAGCAGGAGTGCCTGGCTCGACTTCGATAAGGTGGGCCTATCATGAGGCGCCGCCTGACGAAGGGGCAGAGGCACGCCCACTTCGACCAAGGTGGATACCTGGCATAGTGGCAGAGGCAGGCTTGACTTCGATCGAGGTGGATCCGTCTGGGGGTGCCACCTGGCGAAGGAGTAGGAGTGCCTGGCTCGACTTCGGTGAGGTGGGCCCATTAAGGGGCACCACCTGGCGAAGGATTAGAGGCACACCCACTTCAGCCGATATGGACCCCGCCTGGGTTGACACCTGGCGAAGTGGCAGAGACAGGCTCGACTTCGATCGAGGTGGATCCATCTGGGGTGCCACCTGGCGAAGGAGCAGGAGTGCCTGGTTCGACTTCGACGAGGTGGGCCCATCAGGGGGCGCTACCTGACGAAGGAGCAGAGGCATGCCCACTTCAGTCAAGGTGGACCCCACCTGGGTCGACACCTGGTGAAGTGGCAAAGGCATTGAGCTCGGCTTGAGATGGGCTTGACCGTGGTTCAAGCTATCTGGCGGAGAGCTCAGAAGAAAAAATCTACGAGGCACCGCTGGCGGCCAGCTGGATCTGACGTATACTCCATGTCAGCGATATTGCCATATCAATTGCCTCCCACTCCCAAGTCCCATCGAAGCACCGCGGCTGGGACGTAGGGATTTAATGCGGAGATGACATGGAAGGACAGAAATCCTGCGTAATAATTGCTTTGATTGCTGTCGCTACGCTTATCGTGCTCGAGGTCCAATGTGAGGGCACCACATCTGCGCACTTGACGGGCCATAATTATGCCGTGCCAGGCTCGAGGTGGTTTCTAGTGACTCGAAGCATCACTGTTGGGCGTTTCCCCACGTGGTGCTTATCTGATGGCTCAGGTGAAAAGGAGCCGTACAGCCACTGTTGATTGGGTTTGAAAAGAGAAAGGACTTTCTGAAAACGAGGTCTCTTGGCTTTCTCACACCTCGCTGGTGGTTGTAGCGGTCCTTCTTCATCCCTTGGGTCGCCATTCTTCTACTAAAAAACCCTGGTGAGTGCCCTGCGACCCACTTTTTCTTCCCCTTCTTCTCTCGGTCCCTATTTATCTCGAACCAGTCTTTCTTTCATCTCTTTCTTCGTGATGGCTCCTTCGGGTCATCATCGCCACTTTTCCTCCAATCCGGATGAGGCCTGTCCTTCCCAGCCAAGGACTCCATCATCTTCCTTCTTAGAGGGGGAGGACATTCCAATTGAAGTCGAGGCAACTGCAGCCGGGCATGGTAACCATCAGAGTCCCTAGGGCTCCTAGGGCTCCTCCTGTTGTTTCAGCTCTTCCTATCTCTGCCCTTCCTCCTTCGATGGCAGAGACTTCCTCTGGTCCCTTCGGTTACGCTTCGACGATGACCGAAGATGACCTTTCTTAGATCCGGGACATGTATGGGGTCCCGAACTCCATCCAACTTTCACTCCCAGGGCTAAGGGATCGAGTGACCTCGAGTGGCCCTAAGAGGGTTGCATTCTACGAGGACTTCCTTGTCCGGGGTCTTCGTTTTCCTCTTCATCCATTCTTCATTTTCTTCCTCAATAACTTCTGACTTGTCCCAGCCTAGTTGGCTCCCAGTGCCGTCCGGGTCATCTTTGCTTTCATTGTCTTCTGCCATTTCCACAGGTTCGTCACCCATTTTTTACTTTTCAAGGCCCTCTCACCCTAAAATGCTACTCCACTAATAATGGCTAGTGGTATCTTTCCTCCCGGTCCAGGTTCCTTCGGTTCGACCTCCCCACATCGATCAAGGGGTGGAAGAGCCGATTCTTCTTTGCCTCGGTTCGGGATGTTGATTGGGTCTGGAGTGAGCCAGACCGGTCCCCGAACTGGAACTCCCAGGTTGAGCCAGCTGACCAGGAGGTCCACGCTCAGTTGCTGGCTGATGTAGTCCTTACCCTCGAGATTTTGCTTTCAGAGCAGAACCTGTTTGAGGCAGGGATCAGCCCAATCTGGACGATTGGTGAGGCTCCGTGCCTCCTTCCTTCTTCTTTCCCCCTTTCTTTTTTGCATGATCTGACATTTTCTTCCTTCAGGGATGAAGTTCTCTGTCGAGAGTCTGATGGAGGGGGCCCAAAAGAGGAACACTCCTGAAGGGGCCCAGGAGGCTCCCCCAAAGAGGGCCCGCACGGAGATGGGACTGGGCCCAGGGTGACGGGTTCGGCCCCGAGGCCATCCCAGCAGCGGGCGCCCATTGCAGATGTTATCAAGCTCAATAAGGTTAGGGAGGTGGGGCAACCGGCACCTCCCCTGGCAGTTACTATGCCTGCTACCATGCTAGCGACAGCACCGACGGCCATCCCGGTGACTGCGCCGATCATCTTGGCTGTGGCTGCCACTGTGGTGGCGGTGCCATCAACTGCAGCTCCATCCAGTGGAGGGACTACAGCTCAGCCCCCCCGAGGTCCGCCCTCCACCAGCAGGGCTTAGTGCCAGTTCCTCTATCATCTGTGATCAGGGGCTCGTCGAAAGGATGATGGAGTATGCGGCCCTGCCTCGATACCGCCACCTGAGCGGCAGCCGAGACTACTCTGAGGCATTGCTTTGGATCCTTCCGCCGCTCTTCACGGTAAGCATCGGGCTTTTCCTCTTTAATGTTCCGGTTGGGTCCTCCTAGAGTCTCACCTCTTCCTTTGATGCAGATCAGAATTGGCGTGCTCCTGCTCCGTAATTTCCTCTCCACTTTGGTGAAAAAGGAGGCCGAGAAGGAGCGAAAGCTGGGCAAACTGGTGGCTGACGTGAAGGACCTCATGGACAAGGGCCATGAGCTGAGGAGGAGCAACCAAGCTCTCCGAGAGGACCTGGTCCATTCCAAAGGGCACATCAAGGATCTCAAGGCCTCTCAGTCTGAGGAGAGGATCTCGAGTCAGCATCGCACTGAGGACGATGCTCCCAAAATCTCCTGCCTCAGGGGGCAGTCCTGGTCATTGGAGCGCTGGGTCGAAGAGGTCTTGAAGGAATTGATGGTGGCCAACGAGAAGACCTCCTACATCAACGAGCTGCTGGAGGCCTCCCAAAAGGAAGCCTAGGAGGTCGTGCCCAAGTTCCAAGCCTTGGAGGAATTCAAGAACGAGCTGCATGAAGCCGCAATGGACTCCTTTCTAAAAGTCTTCGGGGTCTGCCTGAAGAAGGTGGGCTCACTTTTTCCTTAGCTCGACCTGATTGGGGTCTCTCTGGGCGGCCGTAGGGGGTAGTACAAAGGAGGAGGAGCAGCACCAGGAGCTGCTAGTGAGGAGGAGGCTGCCAGGCAGCCTTCTAAGGATGCGACCGGTGATGTAGAGGCCTCCTAGCCAGGGGAGGAACCGGCAGCATCGGAGTGACTTCAAGTCCTCCTTTTTGTACTCTAGTATAGGGTTTCTCTTTTATTTCTTTGGGCCACCCGATCTGTTGGGGGTCCCTTTCACCTGTAAGAACCCTTATGCTAGAAATGAAATCCTTTTTCTCTTTTCTGCTTTTCACCTCGACTCTCCTTTCTGCTGCTTGTTGACATTGTGCTTGATCTTTGTATCGTTGTTTGTCATTGTCTTTTGTGGGAGCCTAAAGCCTGCAGCTTTAACTTGCATCTTGACTTGGATCCTTAGTTAGAAACAGGGCTCAGAAGACCTCCAGGCTTCAGGAGACCTCCAGGCTTCAGGAAGGAACTCCTGGGGCTTCTAGCTTGCACTTTGAAAGTTTCTGGCACCAAGACTTAGATCACCGGGACATCCTTCAGACTGAACTCCGAGGCCGCACGCTGAAACTGGGTTCCGTGCGACGTTCCGGACTGAACTCCTGGATCTGATGGAGGAACTGGGTTACGTACCACCTTCCGGATCGAGGTCAGGTACTTTGCGCAGGAACTATGTTTCGTGCAAACTTCCGGACTGAATCCCAGGGCCACATGCCCGAACTGGGTTCCGCGCGACATTCCAGACTGAACTCCGGGATCTTATGGAGGAACTGGGTTTTGCACCACCTTCCAGATCGAGGTCCTGTACTTCACGCCAGAAGTGCGTTCCATGCGATCTTCCAGACTAAGCTCCCGGACTTCGTGTTTTTCATAGGCCGCTCTTGGGTCCCCTGCCTTGCTTTTGTTTGCTAGACCTAAGGTCGGAAGGCGATAGCCCTACGAGATAGAAACAAGTAATGCACACGAAAAGGGGTTTCATTATTGATGTTTAGGAAGTCTTACATCATTGGTAATATATCCTCAAGTTTGCGACATTCTACGTCCGCGAGAATCGAGCACCGCCTAGCTCTTCAAAGTAGTAGGCGCCATGGGGGAGTGCTTCGGCCACCCTGTAAGGGCCTTCCCAGCTTAGGGAGAGCTTACCGCACTCTCGAGGTTGGGATGCCTAAGCACGGTGCAGCACTAGGTCTCCTGGGCGGAAAGACTTCGGTCTAACCTTGGAGTTTTAGTATCTGGCTATCCATTGGTGGTAGGCCACCATCCAAACTCGGGCCTTGTCCCTCGTTTCCTCAAAGAGATCTAGGTTCAGTAGTAATCGTGTTGGGTTCTCGACTTCGTCGTATTGTTCCACGCACAACGTTGGTAGGCTGAGCTCCACTAGAATAACCGCTTCTACGCCGAAAACAGGGTTGAAAGGAGTCTCATCCGTGGCCATCCTTGGGGTTGTGTGGTATGCCCATAGGATGCTGGGGAGCTCCTCAACCCATCTTCCCTTGGCCTAGTCTAGTCTGGTCCGAAGCCCTTGCAGGATGGTTCGGTTGGTCACTTCGGCTTCCCCGTTGGTCTGAGGATGCGCAATCGAGGTGAAGCAATGATAAATGCTGAGGTCATTGTAGAACTCCTCAAATTCTTGACAATCAAATTGGCATCCGTTGTCGATGATGATGGTGTGGGGGAGCCCAAAGTGGCATACGATTGACTTCCATAGGAAGTTGCTGACATTCGCCTTAGTGATCCGGGCCAGCAGCTCGGCCTCGACCCACTTCGTGAAGTAGTCGATAGCCACGATCAAAAACTTGTGTTGGCTGGATGCGGGAGGAAAAGGGCCAAGGTGGTCCATGCCCTACTGAGCAAACGGCTAGGAGGCGAAGAGCTAGGAGAGCGGCACAGTAGGCTGGCATTGCACGACGGTGTGACGTTGGCATCGGTCACACCTCTTGACAAAATTAGCTGTGTCCTCCCTCATTATCACCTAGAAGTATCCTAGACGAAGGACCTTGTATGCCAGAGTCTTGCCCCCCACATGATTCCTGCAGAGGCCCTCGTGAATCTCCTGGAGCACGAGTGCGGCCTCCTTGGACCTCAAACATTGGAGGAGTGGATAAGAGTAGGACCTCCGGTAGAGCAGTCCGTCCATCAATACAAAGCACGCGGCCTTTCTTTTGATGAGGTCGGCCTCTATGCGATCTTCAAGCAAGGTGCCGTTGGTGATATACTCAATGTATTTGTCCATCCAACTGGGCTCCGGGGTGACCTGCTGGATCTCTTTAGGGGTTTTATGACTCGGGGTCTAGAGATGCTCGATGTAGGCGTGGCCTAGTGATGAGTCCGGCAAGGTTGCCAGCAAGGAGAGGGCATCTGCACGAGCATTTTCACCGTACGGGATGTGGGAGATGCTGAAGTGCTTGAAACCTGCCATGCTCGCTTGCACCAACTCCAAGTAATTCGACATTTGGGGGTCCTGTACCTCATACTCTCTTGAGACCTGCCCGGCCACCAACTACGAATCGGTGAAGACCCTCAAGCTGGTCATGCCCAGCTCGCGGGAGACTCTCAGTCCTGTGAGTGCTTCGTATTTTGCATGGTTGTTAGTGGCAGAGAACTAGAAACGGAGTGCGCACTCGACGATGACCCCCTCACTGTTGGCGAGGATGAGCCCAGCTCCACTTCCTCCGGAGTTAGAGGCTCCGTCCACATGAAGGACCCAGATGTCCTCCTCCGCTTCAGGTCCTCGCTGTTGGTTCTGGAGGCTCTCTTCCGACCCTTCGCCTAGGCCTGCACACTTAACTAGAAAATCAGCCAGTACCTGCAGATGTCAAACTCGTTGAGCTTCAGCGCCCACTTCGCTAGGCATCCAGACGTGTCGGATCGGCTGAGCATGGCCTTCAGCAGTTGATTTGTCAGGACCGTAATGGGGTGCACTTAGAAATAAGGCCTGAGGCGCTGGGTAGACATAATCAGCGCAAAGATCAACTTCTTGGATCGAGAGTACCTGAGCTCCGTATCGCGGAGAAGTTTGCTTGTGTAGTACACAGGCCTCTGGACTCCTTTGTCATCCATCTGGACCAGGATCGAGCTGACGACCTCAAGAGTGATCGCCATGTATAGGAGGAGCTCTTCTCCATCCTCTGGTCGAGAGAGCAGTGGCGGTGATGCCAAGGTCTTCTTTAACTCCTTGAATGCTTCTTGGCACTCCTTCGTCCAGGCAAAGTCGTGCATCTTCCTCATTACCTTGAAGAAGGGCTAGCAACGATCTGCAGATCGTGAGATGAACCAGATCAGGGTTGCTATCCGACCGGTAAGTCACTGCACTTACTTCTTGGAGGTGGGCTGCTCCATGTCTAAGATCGCCTCGACCTTCTCCGAGTTGGCTTCTATCCTTCTTTGTGTCACCATGAAGCCTAGGAACTTCCCTGTCGCCATGTCGAAAGCACATTTTGCCAGGTTCAGCTTCATTTGGTGGAGGTGAAGGTTGCGGAAGGTCTCCGCTAGATCATCGACATGGTCCAAGGTCAGCTTGCTCATCACCAGCATGTCATCCATGTATACCAGCACGTTGCAGCCAATTTGGTCTTTAAAAACCTTGTTGACCAACCGCCGGTACATGGCACCAACGTTCTTCAGGCCGAATGGCATCATTTTGTAGCAGTATGTCCCACGATTTGTGATGAAGGTGGTATGTTCTTCATCCTCCGGGTGCATCCAGATCTAATTGTACCTGGAAAAAGCATCCATGAAAGAGAGGAGGTGATGTCCCGAAGTGGCATCCACAAGCTGGTCAATCTTCGGAAGGGGGAAGCTATCTTTCGGGCAAGCTCAGTTGAGGTCGGTGTAGTCCACGCAGATCCTTCACTTTCCATTATTCTTCTTGGTCATTACCACGTTCGTCAACCAACTGGGGTACTGTACTTCATGGATGAAGCCAGCGATGAGGAGTTTCTCCACCTCGTCGTTTATCGCCTTCTGCCTTTCTGCAGCAAAACTCTTCTTTTGCTGAACTAGACGACACTTTGGGTCAATCTTTAACTGATGGGTGATAACGTCCAGAGGAATACCTGGCATATATGCGGCAGACCAGGCGAACACGTCCGCATTCGCCCGGAGAAAATTTAGTAAGCAAGCCCATTCATCCTCCGGAAGCTGGGCTCCTATCTGCACTGTCTTCAGTGGGTCCGAGCCGAGGGGGTAAGTCAGCAGGCATTCAACGGGGCCACCCCTGGGATCCTGCACCCTTTGGTCAAGGTCGTCGACTTCAGAGCCAAGCTCGGCACTCCTGGCTCCCGGGATAGCCTACAAGCAATGCTGGATTGGCTGAACTACCCCCCTCATCTCTCCTACCACGAAGATGGTGGGGAACTGCACCAGTAATGTCTTGGTGGAAATAACCACATCAAGTTGGTTGAGCCCTAGGCGGCCCAAGATAGCATTATATGGTGATGGAAGTCGGACGACGGTGAAGGTCATCATGATCGTGCTCTGCCGGGCAGAGTCCCGATGGTGACACGGAGAGTGATCTCTCCCTCGATCCCTACAGAGTCTCTGGTGAATCCCACTAGAGGGGCATGCACTGGTCTTAGCCGATCATGCGATAAATTCATCCGAGAGAAAGCATCATAAAAAAGTACATCGGTGGAGCTCCCACAATTAACCATAATGTGATGTATAGGGTGCTTAGCAATGGTCATCTTGACCACCACCGCATCGTTGTTTACATTTTCATTTTCACCTCCCTTCCCCTTTTCAAAGGAGAGTACATTTTCCAGGTCTCCCCCCTCCCGGGCTCTCTTCGATGCATGCCCTATCCCCCAAGAGATCATGCCCATAGGCTTCTCCATGGGGCGGTTGTCGACTGTAGGGACAAGGGGAAGGGCCACGAGTGGCTGATCCTCCGTCGGGGCCATGTTCTTCATGAACTTCCTGAGGTAGCCCCTCCTAATAAGGTCCTCGATCTCCCGCTCCAGATTACGACACTCCTCCATGTCGTGGCCGTGGTCGCGATAGAATTGGTAGTACTTCATCTTATTGCGACGGTTCTTTGGGTTCTGAGGAGGAGGTCGGCGAACGTAGTGCTCGCCCTCAATCTCCATGAGGACCTTCATTCTTGGAGCAAGGAGGGGAGTGAAGGTCCGCTCCGGAATGGGACCATTCTTCGGCTTTGGTCTTGATCGGAAGTCTTTGGGTGGCCCGGGCCTCTGAGTCCCAGGAACATCCCTCGGGGTTGGCTTCTTCGAAGGCTTTTCGTCCAGCTCTCTCTTGGTGCAGTCAGCCTCCTCAGCGTGGATATATTTATAGACGCAGAGGAGTTCAGAATATGTCTTGGATGGTTACTTGTCTAAGGAATACGTCAAACGGGAGGTCTTGAGCCCTTGCTTCAATGCCAGCATGATGACGGGCTCGTCCAAACTGTAGATCTCGAGGGCAGCAATCTTGAAGCAGGTGACATAGTCCCGCAGCAACTCCTGATCTTGTTGGCGGATAGAGAAGAGGCTATCCACCTCCCTTGGCACCTTTTGACAGGCATCAAAGTGCACCATAAACCTTCCTTCCAACTGCTGGAAGGAGTCGATGGATTTGGGCTCGAGGCTAGTGAACCAAATTCGAGCGGCCTTCTGGAGGGTGACCAGGAAGGCGATACACAGAAAGGCATTAGTCACCCCCGGACTCTCATGAGAGCTTGATAGCTCTCCAGGTGGTCCAGGGGGTCGGTGGTCCCATAGTAAGGATCCACCTAAGGCATGCGGAACCGACTCGGAATCGATTCCTCTTGGATTTCCTGGGAGAAGGGTGGTCGGGCATTGTAGCCCACTGGCTCGCTGGGGGAGCCCTGCATGTTGGCGAACTAACGGGAGAGCTTTGCTAGTTTGCGCTCTTGCTTTTCCAGGTGCCTCTCGGCTAGACACCTGATGGCCTCATCAGTGGAACCCTCCACTGAGGTCGCTGGAGAAGAAGGTACCGACGGGTTGCGACGAGGGGCCTTGCCCTAGTGGTGCTTGCTATGCTTGGCAGCATCATTGTCGTCCGTAGGGGATCAGCTCTCGTGGTATGCCGACCTAGTGTGATTCCTCTTCGTGTGGGTCTGATGACTCTGTGAGGGTTGGTTGCTGCCTGCGGATGGGATGGCCTGCATTGGATGGAATGCAAGTTTCCACGGGGACCCGCGGCTTGGGTCGCGGGGGTCCCTGGCTGAGGTTGAGTCACCAGGGAGCGCTGCTGATGCTATAGCTGTCTCATGGTTGCAGTCAGCGTCAGTAGCTGCTGGACAACAGCAGCATACTGACCGTCGGCCGAGGATAGCTGAGGAGGAAGAGCAGGAGGAGTGGGGAGTCCCCTCTCCAGGTTGCGGGGGCTCGGAGGGGAGGGAACCTCTCCTGTTCTGCTGGTGGAGGCCTCACGTCCTCGTGTCACCACCATGCTTGGAACCGAGCTATTCTCGAGCTCGTAGGGGGCTTGTTTGCGCAGGGGCTTTCGATCATCCTACCTGGTGCACTAATCTGTTGTCGACCTTACCACTGTGGCCTGTATCTATGAGCTGGCGCCAGACCTTGGTCTCCTTTACCATGAAATCCTAAGGCTCACGGACCTGCAAAACAAGGTTAGAGACCCAGGCCGGGGGTTCCAGTGAGGGCACACCGACGGTCAAGTTAGTGAACGGCAAGGTGGAACAGATCCACTAAGGCGGATTCCCACTAGCTCTCCATGCTTAGAGGAATCTCAGATGAGGGGATTTGCGAGAACGAAAGGGATTAGCACTCGAGTTCCTACGACTAAACTCACCGGGCTCACCTCTACGAGTTTCTTCGGAGCTTCAGAATCGCCTCTTCTCCCCGTGCATGCATTTGCTCTCTTGGTTGCTTAACTTCCTTCTCACTCGTTGTGCCCTTTTGATATTGCTGTGTGCTCCGTCACCTTGTTTTTCCCCCCTTTGGGGGTCCTTGGAGGTCCACGGCCCCTTTCCTCCATTCCCCCCTTTCGCCTCTCCTTACGGTTGGGAGTTAAGTGGCAAGCTCGTCTCGTTCATCATGCTGTCACGAAAGGGGGAACCTAGCGAGACCTCGATCCAGGCACGGGAGCCCTTGGACTCGAGGCGTTGACCTTGGGCCTCTTCCTTAGGGGGTTCCAGGGTACCAGCTATAGGATTTGGCACCTCGATCTGGATGCCCCTCCTAAACTAGTGCAAACAAGGTTCCGCACATTGTTACGGGTCTGTGGACACCATACTGGGTGCACCGGCCTTAGTATCATTCTCGGGGCTTGCACCTTCGGTCTCCCTGAGGCTCCGTGGAGTAGGTCTGGCTTTGGCCGAGGTGGACCCATCTGGGAGCGCCACTTGGCGAAGGAGCAGGAGTGTCTAGCTTGACTTCGACGAGGTAGGCCCATCAGGGGGCGCCGCCTGACGAAGGGGCAGAGGCACGCCCACTTCGACTGAGGTGGACCTCGCTCAGGTCGACACCCGGCGAAGTGGGAGAGGCAGGCTCAAATTCGACCGAGGTGGACCTGTCTGGGGGCGCCACCTGGCGAAGGAGCAGGAGCGCCTGGTGAAGACTTCGGGAAGGTGGGCCCATCAAGGGGGCCACCTAGCGAAGGAGTAGAGGCACTCCCACTTTAGCCGAGGTGGACCCCACTCGAGGCGACACCTAGCGAAGTGGCAGAGGCAGGCTCGACTTCTACCGAGGTGGACCCACCTGGGGGTGCCACCTGGCGAAGGAGCAGGAGTGCTTGGCTCAACTTCTTTTACGTGGGCCCATCAAGGGGCGCCACCTGGCGAAGGAGCAGAGGCACGGCCACTTCAGTCGAGGTGGATCCCGCCTGGGTCAACACCTAGCGAAGTGGCAGAGACAGGTTCAACTTCGACCGAGGTGGACTCATATGGGGGCGCCACCTGGCGAAGGAGTAGAGGCACGCCCACTTCAGCGAAGGTGGACCGCGCTTGGGTTGACACCTGGCGAAGTGGCAGAGGTAGGCTCGACTTCGGCCGAGGTGGATTCATCTAGGTGTGCCACCTGGCGAAGGAGCAGAGGCATGCCCACTTCAGCCAAGGTGGACCCTGCCCGGGTCAACAACTGGCGAAGTGGTAGAGGCAGGCTCGACTTCTGTCGATGTGGATCCATTTGGGGGTGCTACCTGGCAAAGGAGTAGGAGTGCTTGGCTCAACTTCGGCGAGGTGGGCCCATTAAGGGGCGCCACCTAGCGAAGGAGCAGAGGCACACCCACTTTAGTCGAGGTGGACCCTGCTTGGGTTTACACCTGGTGAAGTGGCAGAGGCAGGCTCGACTTCGGTCGAGGTGGGTTCGTTTGGGGGCACCACCTGGCGAAGGAGCAGGAGTGCCTGGCTCGACTTCGGCGAGGTGGGCGCATCAGGGGGCGCCACCTAGCGAAGGAGCAGAGGCACGCCCACTTCAGCCGAGGTGGACCCTGTCTAGGTCGACACCTGGCGAAGTGGCAGAAGTAGGCTCGACTTCAACCGAGGTGGATCTATCTAGGAGCGCCACCTAGCGAAGGAGCAGGAGTGTCTGGCTCGACTTCGACGAGGTCGGCCCATCAGGGGGCGCCACCTGATGAAGGAGTAGAGGCACGCCCACTTCAGCCGAGATGGACCCTGTCTGGATCGACACCTGGCGAAGTGGCAGAGGCATCGAGCTCGGCCTGAGATGGGCTTTACCGTGGATCAAGCCATCTGGCAGGAGAGCTCGGAAGAAAAAATCGACGTGGCACCGCTGGCGGCCAGCTGGGTCTGACGTATACTCCACGTCAGCGATGTTGCCATATCAAAAAGATTGAAAATGCTTTGAAATCTATGTGGTGTGATTTGATGGGCAATATTTTTTCATTGTGAAAGAAAATTAATCATTCTTTTGCATGAAAGATATGATCCAAAATGAACCCTTCTTCAAATGCCCAAGAATGAAACCTATCTCTCTAACCAATAATGTTTCTAAAGAATTCCAAAATAAGCCGAGAATATTTACGAGGAAGGAAGTGATCATGTAATGCTCTTAAACTTCAAAGCAAGGTAGATGAGGCCAAGACCTTTTCCTCGAATTTGTAGCCGCAAGCCCTTTCCCTTTCAAGTCAACCACAAAAAGATCTTAATTTTCACTGGTAAAACTTTAATGTATATCATCCAAGACTTCACCGAAATTAATGAACTAATTGCATAAATATATATATATATATATATATCCTGGAAGAAGACCACATCCATTTCAACTTATGCTTAAGGTTTAGTAAGGTTAATGAGAGTCTCCAACATTTGGTAATATTCTAACAAATCTTCAATGAGATCGGTGTATTTTGCTATTGCAGCTTTCTAAACCCTAATTAAATGAAACAAACTTTGGAAAAAAAAGAAACCCTACGGCAAATATTCGAGAGCCATTTCAATCAAAAAGATTTCTGAGAACCGCTGCTTTCTATTGTTAAATACAGCAGGGAAATCAGAGCCTTCCAAATAGCTCACTCTCCATTCAAGTACTTCCACCACCATTAGGCTAGAAAAGATATTAAAATTTCTCAAATCCTTTGCCCGAAGTCCACTTTGCTCTTTAGACTTGTATACCTTCTTTGGATTAACTAAGCTATGACCACCCTCAACTGTATTCTTCTCTTTCTGTAATAATATTGTTCTCCTAACTTAATCAAGTTTCATTACAACCCAATTGGGAATCTGGAAAATTAGTAAAAAGTAGGTAGTGATGTTATAAATCACTGCATTAACTAATAAAAATAAGCAATCATGCAAGAGAGCACTGCATTGACTAGAGCCAATCTATGACCTAAAGGTAGAAATCTCTACCAACTAGTTTGTTTTCCAAGTTTCTTAATCACACAAAACCAATCTCTTTTAGAAATGTTAAATTGACTTAAGAGGAAGATAAGCGAAAGGGAGATAATATGCAATTCTTGATAGCTGCATGATCATCTTGGCGCACGTACAACAAAGACTTTGAGTAATTAACTTTCCAACTTGAAAAAACTTTAAAAAGATATATATAAGATGCACTTAGATCACAATCTTCTCCAAATTTAAAGAAAAAAGTATCACCATATCATCAGCAAAATATAAAGAACTAAGCTTTAAACTATCAGTATAAAGATGTTCGACTGTATGATGCTTCCAACCGCTACAAAATTTAGATAGCTTTATTTCTATATATATAGAGAGGTTATTTCTATATTTCGAATTCATGGTGCTCGACCTAAAATGGAGCAACTTTATAATTGTGCCAAGGCCCATCCACACCCTTAAGGTATGAGGAGGGGCCAAAATATCAATAAATCTTGAATGAGTAACAACCTTCAACGTTCTAAAGAGAACATCAACTATTAAGGCATTAAAAAAATATTCGAAAAAAAAAAAAGGTGCCAAGGGATCACCTTATCCAAGGCCCTTTTTGACGTTAATCCATAAAATAATAGTTTCACCACTACAAAGCCACACTTTAGTCATGGAAATCCACTAAGAACCAAACCCTCTAATCTCTAAAATCTCGAAACAAAGTTTTGATCCACATAGTTGCAGGCTTCTTCAAATTTAATTTGAAGAGAATTCCATCCGGCACCATGAAATGAGCTTATGGGCAGCTGCAAACCCATCTAAAATATTCCTTCCTCCCATAAGATCTGACTGAAAAATATTAATCAAATTACCAAAAACCTTCTGCAATTGATTAGCTGAGACCTTGGATATTATTCTATCATAAACTCAATGGATTTTCAAAAAATAAAATAAAATAAGAAATTCTATATGAACTAGAAATTTATGAGCTCCCAATCCAAATACAGCAACCTTAATTTCATCCGAATGGAATTCCTTCTCCAACTGATCAAAATTCTCCAATATCAGGATAGAAAGAAGACCCATCAATATTAAATGTATCTCACCTATAGGTCTAAGAACACAACATCTATCTCCCTTTTCATCGGTGATGCTCCTTCCTACTTTTCAGTTTGGCGAATCAAATAAAATCTCCTTGGATAATTTGCCAAATTATAAAAACATTCTATATTTCTATCCCCTAATAGCAACTAGTTAATTCAAGCTTTTTTTTTGTTTTTCCATAAGTCTCCTCCTTTGAACACACCTACAAAGGGTAGCTCTTTAGCATTCTTTCATCACTAACTTCCACAGCAATTAAAACTCTCTCCTCTACAACATTAATTGTATGGATGGAAAGTGTAAAACAATTACTTCTCTTTTTGATACTATAAAATTCTACATATTTTCAAACTCTAAGCTTTGCCTGGATTAAAATTAGAAACAAATCATAGTTTCACCCCCTTAAGTTTAGGTAGTTCTTAAGCATGCTTCCTCATCTTTAAAAAAAATTTAAAGCGGTTCTTGAAGTTTTCATTTCATCCCAAAGTGATCCTATTGTGCATCTCTGTTATCAAAGTGGTGGTATATAACCATCACATGATAGTATAAAGTTGTTGTAGAATAAAAGTGCTCTTGATATCAGTCATTTAGGATAGAGTCATGGTGCCAAGGCTACTGTGAATTACATGAAGTCATGTGATTCGTTTCTAAATAATTGTTAGTTCATTGTAAATAACTATAGGTTCTCTACATCCAAAGAAACCCAAAGGCAAAGGAGGGGGGGGGGGGGTGTAGAGGGAGAGAGGAGGGAGGGGGAGAGAGATCTCATGAAAGCATTTGAGGTATCGTGACTATGGTTGCTTTCATTGGCATTATCCACCTCCAAATACAAGGTATAAGAAGATCATTAATAAGCTCTTGAGCTCAAGGCTGAGCTTTGCAGTTGCGAAAAGAAAGGAGCAAGTGTTTTTTGTATTGTATGTTGGCATCCTGGATTGTTATGGGTAGTTGTTTCATGGGTGTCTTGATTTTGAATGTTGGATGTATTAAGGGTCCTATTCAATGTTAAATATTTTGGGGTTTGGGGATCGTTTGAGGTTGATTCTTTTAGATGCTATCCCAGCTAATTTTATGACCTCAAACTATCTATGCAATAAGAATGAAATATTTCACTTAAACAAATGGCTTTACTTGATAAAGTTTTGGTAATTTTGTACTGGAACAACTACAAAGCTTTCTGATCATAAGCAAATTCCAAATGACCTCCATATTTTATAGGACTGAAACCGGATCAGGCAGTTGTCTATACATATCTATATTTATTTTATTTAATGAATACAGATATGAATATGGATATTAGTTGGAAGCATTAATTTATATCTATATTTATTTTAAGTGGATGTTGATACAAACTGGATATTGAAAGTATAGATGTAAATACAGATATAAATTTGATGACTAAATTTTATAACTACAAAATTAAAGATATTATTAAATATATAATATAAATACAAAATTAAAGATATTATTAAATGTATAATATAAATCAAGTTAATAGCATATTAATATGGTTATATATTTTTTAAAAAAAGTTAACTAGTGCTATACAAAATTATATATGATTACAGATAGAATTGGATATTTAGATATGGAATGGATAGTTGTCGGTCCATATCTATATCAATTTTTCTTTAATGAATATAGTTACGAATATGTTATTACTTAAATGCTCAAATTTCTATCAATATTTAGATAGATTTGAATACGAACATGGATCTAATTGAATATTATCCATACCATTTTCATCTCTATTATTGTGGAACTAAAATTCATAACCTAAGTCATACATTTTGCTGACAAATACAACCTCTGTACTTTTACATGTTGTGCTCATATTCCCTCGGATTTTACAGTAGTTTTGCTCACACGCCCTTTATTTTTGTAAAAGATACATGCCCTCTCTTTTTGTTAATCTGTTGCTACTGCACCCACTTTATTTTAATATTGTTGAAGACACATTCTCTTGATTTTGAAAATGGCAAAATATAGGTACCCTCTTGTTTAACACTATCGCAAACACGCTCCTTTGGCCATAAGTGCATGCCAGTCGATAACTGGTTGAATGATATGATCATATACCTTAATAAATGTATCTCTAGAATATCACCGACTAACAAAGCTTAAAGGTTATATGATGCATTATTTCTATGTCCCTTTAGGTAAGACATAGGGTCTCATATGAATTAAGACACAAGACTAGATTAATTATGTACAAGTGTAAAGGGATTGAAATCCTATGAGTCTCCTTGAGACCATACAGTGGACTGAATATTTATTTTGTTTGTTCATTATTGCTCATGGATCACATGTGCCAAACCACAATGCGCTTTACCCTACTTTGAGATCCATATCAATGGTGTACTGATATTTGAAGTTATGAAGGCCCCGTGTCAATAAATAGCAGTATGACCCTTATGGTTATGTATTAATTTATCCAATGGATGGATCTTGGATTGAGATATTCATTTATTCTCATGGCCACTAATATTTGCCTGATGATGTGGCAGTTACTAACATGGACCCGAAAATTTCTCGAGCCATCAGGCACACCGCCATCTATGGTGGATTACAGTGTTTGACTTGAAACAATAGTGCCAACAGCTATGTCCGAGATGCTGAGGCTGACTAGTCCATCACCCATCTTCAACTAAAGGCAGAACTCATCAGCGGGCTAATTTTATCCAGGCCAACTACTTTACCTGGGATAGATTACCAGGAAATGACTGCAGTCATCTAGCCGGCTCATTTCCAGCCCTACAAGCTAGTTGGTTGTATCAACCCAGCATGCCCAAGTGTGGGGACAAGCCCTCTTTCCCACCTCATGGTTGCACTGCCCAGGTAGCCAGGGATTCGACCAATTGCAGCTAGCCTGGCATAAATGGTGCCAGACATGATCCTAACAAATCTTGGTATCGTAACGAAAAAAATCTTTTAGGTCGATACACCGAGAGGTAGGATCTTACCACCTCAGCCAAGTTTGTTATGTATGTCAAAGATTGACACCCCTATAATAGCATTTTGTTATGCTATGTAACCCTATGAATAAGTAAAAAAGAGAGACCTCCGGCCCAGGTATGCCTTAAAGATTCTTACATGGTTGCTCACACAATCATCGGACCACCATAGACTTTAAGCTTCGACTATTGCAGCCTCACATTTTTTGATCACTGACTTTAGCATCGGAGTGTCCCCACTAGTAATCCCAATATAGGGACCTTTTGCAGGTTACGAAAGCGGAAGCAGTTCCTAGACACCCACAGTCCTTGCCGGAGAAGATTGGTGCATTACCTCCCTATAACTGGAAGTCAATGACTAGCAAATTGATGACAACAAATTGACATGCCAGGTAGGGGGATTTGGCAACTATTAGCTAAGATCACCCACGATCGCTAGTAAGCGATAGTAGCATGGCAGGTACCCTCTCATCTGAGCATGAAGCCATGGTGGCATACATGCCCAAGATGCCTCTACCAACCATGTGGGCAATCCTTCATGCCATGATGATTGGCACAATCAAGAGGTGGAGCCACCAGCTCCATCACCTCCATCGCTGGACCAACTTGTCACCCTTATTTGACAGGTCAAAATGCTAGTAATGATGGTCTAGGAGTTCTAACATCAGCAACGATCTATGGCCCCACAATAATAGCTAGGAACCCTAACCATTCTTGTTGCCGTTGCTCGCACCAACAATCGATCCTTTTGGGGAGGGCCTTTCCATTGGCAGGCCCCCTTCACTGATGATCCCTTTCGCCTCGTTGGTAGAGCCCTTTTTATCGATGGTCTCCCTCATCCAATCAATCTAGCCACCTGATCTCCCACGGAAGATCCCAGCACTGTTGAACCATCCATAAGATGCGGCTCCCACACCATGCCTGGATGGCCCCTCATGCCAAGAATGGTGATCGGGGAAGGGCCCAAACATGAGCATCCCAAGTCTTCATCTACCTCGACCCTAGATTCCTCTGATTAAGGGTCGATTGAAGAGATGATTTGGTACTTGGCTGACCACTGCCTCGATGAATATGATTGCAAATTGGCTAATCTCAGTCACCAATTTGTTGACTTCTAGGATGGAAATCACTAGTTGATGGATTACAAAGCCCGTCTACCTCTATCTCGTTGAATCCTAGATGAATCCATCCCTAGTCAATTCAGGATGACCCAGCTGAATCTATATGATGGCACCATGGATCTACTATACCACCTTGAGAGCTACAAGGCTCTCATGTAAGTTCAGGCATCTCTAATGCCCTTCTTTGTATTGCCTTGCCAGCCACTCTCTGAAAAGTGGCACGAGAATGGTACTCCCAGCTCGAATCAAGGAACATCGACTCCTTCAAGTAGTTGGAAAAGAAGTTGGAGGAACATTTTGATACTTGTTAGAAGATGCCAAAGAGATAGATAGCCTTTTCTCTGTTCGACAACAGGATGGAGAGTTGCTTAGAGACTATGTGGCTCAATTCAAGTCAACTATATTAGAGATCTACCACTTGGATGAATCGATAGCCATGCTGGCCATGAAAAGGGGGCTCCACACCTCCCGCTTCACCTATTTCCTGGACAAGAAGCATCCCAAATCCTACTCGGAGTTGCTGGCTCACATGTAAAATTATATCTGCATGAAAGAGGGAGATCCTGAAAGAAGCAAGTCCATAGAGAGCCCAGTGGGACCCAAGTGGGGAAGTCAAACCTACCCAGTTGGCAAGACACCAAGTCAAAGGTCTTCATTAGTAAAAATGATAAGTACACGCTTCTCCTTGCCCCTAGAGCTAAGATTTTAGTGAAGATAGTGGGCGAGTAGTATCTCTACAGGCCCCCTACCCTGAATTCATCATCGACCAATCAGGACAAGAAAAAATACTACCAATTCCATCATGCTTATGGCCACGATGTCGAGCAATGCCATCATTTGAAAAGGAGATCAAGGATCAAATTCAGCATGGCTACCTTGAGAAGTACATGCATGGAGAAGTCCAAACCAACCCCCAGAGTTTTGGGTAGCAACAAGCTCAAGTTGAGGTCGACAATGCATCGACTAAAAGGCTAGTCAGCATGATTTCCTTGGGATAGGGCTGGCATCAAAAGGTTGAGGGGAGGGGAGAGAGTTGAAGTTGTAATCCCTTTTTCCGATAGTGACCTTGTCAGGGTTCACAACCCCAATAATGAACCTATCATCGTAGAAATGACGATAGCGAAATATCATGTAAAAGGAATTGTGGTTGATAGTAGAAGCTCTATAGATATCCTTTTTTATGATACTTTTGTTTGTATGGGTCTACTTATGAATCACCTCAAACTAGTCTCCATGTCTTTAATTAGCTTCACAGGAGATTCAATTGGAGTCAAAGAAGAGATCACATTACTGGTCACTGCAGGTACCCCTCCTAAATAGAGCACCATTCCTATGACCTTTACAGTTGTCCACCTACCCTCAACATACAATGCTATTCTTATATGGCCTGGATTAAATCTTTTGGATGCCATTATCTCTACCAAGCAGCTCCTCGTTCGCTTCTCGACTAAAAATGGAGTCGGTAAGATACGTGAGGACCAACTGATGACCAAATAATGCGCTAGATGGCATTGAGGATATAGGAGGCCGATGAGATGCCATCAACAAAACTGTTGGACCAAAGCAGCTGCTCTCTTTCCCACTAGGAGAGGACCAAGTGAAGTTGGTCCAGGTCGTTCCCTAATGCTAGGGGAAGAAAGGAACCGGCTACTTGACTTCTTGTAGAACAACTCGAATATTTTTGCCTAGTCAATATTGGACATGCAAGGGATTTCCCAGAGGTGATAACTTATAAGCTGAACATCGACCCTAGATTCAAACCAATTCAGCAGAAGAAGTGCTTCATCCCAGAAAGGAAAAAAGTGATCGATGAAGAATTCGATAAACAACTCGCCACCGGGTTCATATGAGAAGCACGATATCCAAATTGGCTTTCCAATATTGTTATAGTTAAGAAAGCCAATAAAAAGTGGAGGATTTGCATCGGCTATATAGATCTTAACAAAGCCTATCTAAAGGATAGTTTTTCATTGTCAAGGATAGATCAGTTAGTCGATGCAACCTTTGAGCATAAACTATTAAACTCCATGGATGCCTTCTCAGGCTATAACTAGATCAAAATGGCCTTAGAAGATGAGGAGATCACCGCATTCATAATCGACAAAGGTACTTACTATTACAAAGTAATGCCTTTCGATTTAAAAAATGAGGGATTACCTATCAGCGATTGGTCAACAAGACCTTTAAGGACCAAATCGACCATAATATGGAGGTTTACATTGATGATATACTTCTCAAGAGCACCAATGAGGGTGATTACATTGCTGACCTAAAGGAAGCTTTCGACAACCTTTGATAACATGTTTGTTTAGGCCCATTTCTCCCAGCACCTGGCTAGCAGAAGTATCTACTCGTTGCTATCGACTACTTTACTAAGTGGGTAGATGCTGAACCCTTGGCCCACATTCCATAGAGTAAAGTGAAAGCCATTTTCTTGAGGTCAATTATCTATCGGTTCAAACTTTTCCATACTATTGTAACTGATAATGGAAAATAGTTCGACAACCAAACCTTTAAAGAGTTCTATGTTGACCTGCACATCTAACATTGCTTCACCTTTGTTGGTCACCCTCAGATGAATGGGAAGGTGGAGGTGACAAATTGAACTATTCTCCAAGGTCTTCGAACTAGATTGGATGAAGCCAAAGGAAGATAGGTTGAAGAACTCCCTAGTGTGCTTTGGGCATACTACCCCATCCCACGAACTTCGATAAATGAAACTCCTTTTAGTCTAGTCTTTGACATTGAAGTAGTAATATCTATAGAGATCGGCCTCCCAATAATGAGAATCAAATACTATGATGAGCTAAGTAACTCGATTTAGTTAAGAGCCAACCTTGACCTGCTCACGAAGACTAGGGATAAGGCCCGCCTTTGCATGGCAGCATACAGGCAAAGAGTTGTCCGATACCATGACTCCCGCATGAGACCAAAAGCCTTCCACCCTAGGGATCGTGTACTACATGGTGCTAAAGTCTCCAGGCTAGCTGAGCAAGGCAAGCTATCTCCTAATTAGGAAGGACCCTACTAGGTCATGGAAGCCATGCACCGAGGGGCATACAAAATTAAAAAGCTTGATGGGACCTTAATTTCTTGGACATGGAATGCAGAGAATCTTTGAATGTACTTTTTTCATCCAGGAATGAAAGGAGTTTTATTCAATGGGCCCCCTAGTCTTCCTCCACCTCACAAAACCTACAGTCGACTAGCTGTAGGTTACACTCAAGATAGGTTTTTACCAGCACTGTCCCTATGGCCGACTGACCATACATTAACTTCAAAGATGGGTCGCTTGCCAGCACCACGCCCTATGGCTAATAAGCTATAGGTTATATTCAAGATAAGTCGCTTACCAGTACCACACTCTATGGTCGACTAGTTATTGATTAACTTTAAAGATAGGTCACTTACCAGCACAGCACCCTATAGCCAACGAGCCATAGGTAAATCCAAGATGGGTCACTTACCAGCACAGCACCCTATAGCCAACAAGCCATAGGTAAATCCAAGATGGGCCTCTTACAAGAACTGTATCCTTTGGCTAACTAGTCATAAGTTAACTTTTAAGATAGGTCACTTACTAGCACTACACCCCATGATGACAAGACATAGGTTAAATAAAAGATGGATCACTTACAAGCACCTCATCCTATGGTCGATTAACCATAGATTAACTTCAAAGATAGGTTGCTTACCAACACCGTACCCCATAGCCATAGATTAACTTCAAAGATGGATCGCTTACCAACATCATATCCCATGGCCGATAAGTTGGTAGGTTAAATCCAAAATAGGTCACTTACAAGCACCTCACCCTATAGCCAACTAGTTGCAAGTTAACTTCAAAGACGAGTCACTTACTAGTACTATGCCCTATGATCGATAAGATATAGATTAAATCCAAGATAGATCGCTTTCAAGCAGTGTACCTTATGGCTAACTAGCCATAGGCTAATTTTAGAGATGGGTGACTTACCAACACCACACTCCATAACCGACTAGCTATAGGTTAACTTCCAAGATGGGTCACTTACCAGTACCATGCCCTACGGTCGACAAGCCATAGATTTAATTTAAGACAAGTCACTTACAAGCACCACAACCTACAGCTGACTAGTTATAGGTTAACTTCAAAGATATATCGCTTATTAGCACTGTATCCTATGGCCAACAAGCCATAAGTTAAATCCAAGATGGATTGCTTACAAGTACAGCACCCTATGACCAACTAACCATAGATTAACTTCAAAGATAGGTCACTTACTAGTACCGTACCCCATGGTCGACTAGCCATAGGTTAACTTTCAAGATGGGTTTCTTATCAGCACTGCACCATATGATTGATAAGCCATAGGTTAAATCCAAGATAGATCGCACTCCATAGCCGACTAGGTATAGGTTAACTTTCAAAATGGATCGCTTACCAGCATTGTGCCCTATGACCGACAAACCATAGGTTAAATCTAAGATGAGTCACTTACAAACACTGCACCCTACGGTCAGCTAGCCATATGTTAAGTTCAAAGATGAATTGCTTATCAGCACTGTGCCCTATAGCTGACAAGCCATAGGTTAAATCCAAGATGGGTCACTTATAAATACTGCACCCTACGACTGACTAGCCATAGGTTAACTTCAAAGGTGGGTTACTTACCAACACCACACATTATAGCTGACAAGCCATAGGTTAAATCCAAGATGGGTCACTTACAAGCACCATACTCTATGGCCAACTAGTCATAGGTTAACTTCAAAGATGGGTAATTTACCAGTGCTGCACCCCATGACCGACTAGCCATAAGTTAACATCCAAGATGGATCGCTTACCAACACCATGCTCTTTGTGGTGCGGGCACCAGACTCAGAAGAAGACTTCAGAGCTCCATTTGGATCTCTGATTGATATTGCCCGAGAAATTAGGGTTTGTAATAAAGGTTGACCTGGTCAACCAATTTATTTATTTTATTTATTTCTTGAGTCACCATTTAAATTTTGTTGAATCATGTTGACTCGGTGCAAGTCCCAATGTGGTTTCAATTTGGTCCAAAATGGTGCCATATTTCTCTTCCAATCAAATCAAGGTTCAAGCAAGTGGAGGCCACACTCCAAGCCACACGCCCAGCCACACTCCGAGCACACGCCAGAGTCCAGGAGGCGCCATAGAGGCATCCCAGTGTCATGGTCCCCACATCCAAAGAAGAAAAAATCAAATTGGAGGCTAAATTAAAGGAGGCGCCCACACCTGCCTAATTTACCTAAGCAAAGAAGGAAGAAAACTTCTCTTGGAGAAGAAATCAAAGAAGGACATCCAACCTACTCCTAATTGAAGTTCAAATCAAAATCAAAGAGCTTAACTTGGAGTGGAAGAAAAGAAGAAATACCATAAGAAGAAGAGGACTCCAAATCCAAATCCAACTCCAAAGGAGGCGCCATAAAAATTCCAAAACAATTCCTTTATGGCCGTCCCAATTTTTTTTGGACTCTTGGTCGGCCTAGGGAGAGGATTTTCTACCTAATCTAGGGGTTGGAAGAGTTTAGTCCCACATGGGAATTTGTACAAGCTAGGAGAAAATTTTAGGTCTATATAATAGACCTCTCTTTGTAACTTTAGAAAATCAATGAAGAAAAATTATTTTTGCTATTCTCTTGTGTTGAGCAACCTAGGTTTCTCTTCTTCCGCACTATTCTAAGTGTTGAGCTCCGTGAGGGGGTAATCCGGGTTCCATTGGAGCCTTGAGGAGGTGAGAGATCTCCATCTTTATCCAAAACCCTAGGTTAGCCACTTGAAATTCCAAAACCCTAGCCACCTTTCTTTATTTTCCATCCACCAAACCCTAGATCCATCCATCTCCCACGGCCTCTCTCTCTCTACAAGTCCAGGCCGTCCACCTTCATCCAGATCCAGTCCGGCTACTTCAGATCCAGAGCAAGTTCCAAGGAAAATCACATCAGCATCCCGGAGAATCCAGTTTTCAGCAATTTCGATCTTCAAGTTCATCAACCTGGTAAATCTTTTCCTTGACTCTCTGATTCCATCAATTGTCTTTCTTCTCTTCCAGATCTTGAGTTCAGGAGAAGCCAACCCGCCAAAGGACCAGTATTGGAGGATCCATTACGAAGATATCCGACTCCGAGGATCCAACAATCTGCTCGGGAGAGTTCTTCCACCAAAATCTGTGAAGATCATTGTCTGGTTAGATAACCCTTCCCTTCTCTTTATTTCTGTTCTGTTGAAAGCTCGGAGTGAAACCCTAGGTCTGGGAGTTTCTCAACCCCAGCGATCCGTTGCTTCTGAATTACTCTGATAATTTAGTTTCCTTAAAGTTGTACTTTCAATTATCATATTAGTATCTTTCAATGTTAGGTTACTTTTCTTTGATTTGAAGCCAACTTCTACAAACATATAAAAACCACAAAAAAAAAATTAATTAATCTTAATTTACTTCCGCATCGCATCCCTTTATTTGTTCTGCATCATTTTTGGTATCAGAGCCCAGTCTAGGGTTTCTGATTTGCTTGCTTGCTTGTTTTGATTGTTCTCTTTTTATTTTGTCTGCTCGAAGTAGACTCCCCAGGACGTCCGGTCCTAGGAACTAAGTGAGGCGCAAGCCTCCTCCTCCCATTCCACGGGGTGTTCCTAGGGCGTGTAGGGGATCCATTGGGTTATAACTTCGTAGCAGGGATTATAAACGGGGAAGACAATCTAGTTACAGCCCGTAATTGCCCTGTTGTCTGAATTCTTTCTCCCTGCATAAAACTCCGAATTGCATGATTTTTGCTCCGTTGAAACCAGTATAATTGAACCTATTTTCCATAATGTTTCTGTGATTTATTGGTTTCGGTACAAATTCTGAAAATTAAAATACAGAAACTCTATTTTTTATGTTCTGCAATTCAATTCTTTTTGGAGTGATCATCTCATAACTTACTTAAGGGCAATTGAGCATCTAAGATAAGGGGAGGAGTTGATTACCTCTCCTTGGCCCAAAACCACCACCCAATCATTCGAACCTAGACCTAATTTAAAATCAGTTAGACCTAATTTGCCCTAGTGGGCTAGGGACACCAATTGGTCGGGTCTAGGCTAGTGTTGAGTCAGTTTGCTGAGTTATTCTGTGTGTGCTTAGCACTCAGTGTCTAGAACGGTGGTTCAGGGACTACGTCCCGAAGGGCTTGTGTGCTGGTCCGCCTACCTGGCCAATCACTGATTGGTGTCTAGGATTGGCAATCAGGGACCTAACACTCCCCTTACACCTGCTTGGCTGAGTCCTGAGTTACTACAGGCTAGCTTGCCACTCTGATTGGGCATCTAGTTTGGACTCTAGGTCTAGTGATCCAGTAGTCGGTTTAGTCTAGTCTCATTTTGTGTGCTTGCTTGAATCATCATGTCTACCAGAAATGGAGTGCCATATCAACCTGGTCAAACCCAACCTGATTTAGAGGCCATGATCAGAACTCTTACTGAAAGTATGGCTAAAATGAATCAGGATATGACAAACACTGTGGCCCAGTTTAGCGCACAAATTCATGAGGATCTTACCCAACTTAGGGACCGAGTCCAAGTACTTGAAGAACCTAGACATCGGAATTGGACTCCTGACCCCGATTTTAATGTGCCTCAGCCTCACCCACATCAGGAGCCTAGAAGGCCTTTATATAGAGATCCTGAACCTAATCATAGGAGGCCTGACCCAGAGCCTGAAGATAGAGATGATAGGTTCATCAGGAATATCAAATTAGATGCACCCACTTTTGATGGTAGTCTGAACCCTAAGGTGTATTCTGATTGGGAGGGTGAGATGGACCAATACTTTGAGTGGTATGCTATGTCTGAGGAGAGGAAATACAAGTTTGCCAAGATGAAATTAGTGCGTCAAGCTAGGTTATACTGGGGGAACATTGAGCTAACCACTAGGAGACGGAATGTTGAGCCCATAACCACTTGGCAGGGTATGAAAGAAAAACTGAGAGATAAATACCTACCCATTTCATACCAGCAAAACCTGTTAGACCAATGGCAAAACCTGAAACAAGGAAACCGATCTGTCTCAGACTACATAGCTACTTTTGATGAATACCTAATGAGATGTGATGTGAGTGAAGCCCACGAAGTCACTTTGTCTAGATTTAGGGCTGGACTGAGGGAAGATATCAAGAGAGAACTATTTCTGAGAGAGGTTACTGATCTAGACCAAGCCTACCAGATTGCACTGAACACTGAGAAATTTCAGAGAGGACCTATACCTTCTAGGGTTAGTGCCCCAATCCCAAGGAATGGACCTAGCCAAGTTATCCCTAGTAAACCTTTTCAGGGTACTTCTACCCCTAGGCCCATGGACAAAGGTAAGGCACCTAACACCCAGAGAACCCCTAGTTCAAATATCACCTATTTTAAGTGTCAGAAACCAGGTCACATTTCCAGTCAGTGTACTGCCATAGCCTGTTTCAAGTGTCATAAGGTAGGTCATGTTGCTAGCCAGTGCCCACGGAGATCCCTTTACATAGAAGAGGGAGAGAATGATAATTTCGAGCCCAGTGAGGAATTTGAAGAAGAAGTTTATGAGGCCGGAATGAATTTGGTTGAGGAGTATGAAGGAGAGGAGGAACCCAATGAATCTGACCAATTAGGAGTTGTAAGATGCATCCTATCCCAGAATCTAGTTCAAGAGGATTGGCGTAGGACTAACATCCTACAAACTTTTCTTAAATTAGGGGATAAGGTATGTAAGATCATCATAGATTGTGGGAGCTGTGTAAATGCCATCTCTACTAGCACTGTCAAGATGTTAGGCTTAATCCCAGTTCCCCATCCCAACCCCTATAAGGTTTCTTGGGTAGATTCTACCTCCATACCCATCCAATCTAGATGTCAAGTCCAAATCCAAATGCAATCTTATCACGAAAAGATTTGGTGCGATGTCTTACCCATGGGGGTGAGCAGTATAATTCTCGGAAGACCTTGGTTGTATGATCATGATGCCACCCTCTTAGGAAAATCCAATACCTGTGTCTTTAATTTCAAAGGGAAGAAGATTACGATCCATTCCGTTCCCCCTAAGGACAAGGTAACTAAAGGAGTTGGTAAGGTTAAGGAGATGAAAACTGGAGTGAACCTAATCAGTGCTAAGGATCTAGAACAAGAAATTCATAGTGGTTCACCCATCTGGATGCTGACTGCTAAGGAACTTAGAACTTCGGAACCCTCAGAGCCTCCTCAAGAAGTTAAACCTGTGTTAAAAGAATTTGAGGATGTCTTTCCCGAGGATTTGCCAGACCACCTTCCACCTCTTAGGGATATCCAGCATGCCATAGATCTAATCCCAGGAGCGACTTTGCCCAACTTGCCCCATTACAGGATGAATCCATCTGAGCATGAAGAACTGCAAAAGCAGGTTGGAGAATTATTGAGGAAGGGGTTTATTAGAGAAAGTCTTAGCCCTTGTACAGTCCCAGCCTTACTGACCCCAAAGAAAGATGGCACGTGGAGGATGTGTGTTGACAGTCGTGCCATCAATAAAATTACAATCAAATATAGGTTTCCCATCCCTAGACTAGATGACATGCTTGATATGATGGCTGGTGCAATGGTTTTTTCTAAGATTGATCTCAAAAGCGGCTATCATCAGGTTAGGATTAGACCCGGGGATGAATGGAAAACTGCTTTCAAAACTAAGGATGGTATTTATGAATGGGTTGTTATGCCTTTTGGGTTGTCCAATGCCCCTAGTACTTTCATGAGAATTATGACCCAGGTACTTAGAGCTTTCATAGGAAAATTTGTGGTGGTCTATTTTGATGACATCCTGATCTATAGTAAGACCCCAACAGATCACCTAGACCACCTTAGAGCAATCTGCCAAGTTTTGAGGAATGAGAGACTCTACGGTAATCTTAAGAAGTGTGAATTCATGACTAGTAGAGTTATCTTTCTTGGTTTTGTAGTAACCCCTGACGGCGTGGCGGCCGATCCTGAGAAGATTAAGTCCATAGTAGACTGGCCAGAGCCAACCAATGTGCATGAAGTTAGAAGTTTCCATGGCTTGGCTACCTTCTATAGGCGATTCATCAAGGGGTTTAGTACTTTAGCTGCTCCTATCACTGATTGTATTAGGAAGGGAGAATTTCATTGGACTAAGTCAGCCCATAAAGCCTTCCTAGATCTTAAGGATAAAATGACCCAGGCACCCATTCTGAGATTACCCGATTTTTCTAAAGTATTTAAGGTTGCCTGTGATGCTTCAGGTGTAGGAATAGGTGGAGTCCTAAGCCAAGAGAATCATCCCATAGCATTCTTTAGTAAAAAACTTAATGATGCTAAGCTTAGATATTCTACCTATGATAAGGAATTTTATGTGGTGGTGCAAGCTTTGCGTTACTGGAGACATTATTTGCTATCGCAGGAATTTGTACTATTTTCGGACCATGAGGCTCTTAGATTTCTGAACTCCCAAAAGAAGCTTAACCCTAGGCATGCTAAGTGGGTAGAATATATCCAGTCCTATACTTTTGTCCTGAAACATAAGGCTGGAGTTGAGAATAAGGTAGCTGATGCCCTTAGTCGCCGATCTCTGTTATTAACTTCTGTTAGAACTGAGGTCATAGGGTTTGAGCAAATCAAAGAGGAATATGAGTCTTGTCCGGATTTCATAACTGTGTATCAGGATCTAGTTCAAGGACCGTCTAGTAATCACCAGGATTATACCCTTGTAGATGGTTTTTTGTTCTTCAAAAATAGGCTTTGCATCCCTAAAACTTCTCTTAGGGAATTTTTGATTTGGAAAATCCATGCTGGAGGTTTAGCTGGCCATTTTGGAAAAGACAAGACCATTCTAGCTATTGAAGACCACTTTTTCTGGCCTAGCTTGAAAAGGGATGTAGCTAATATTGTAGCTAGATGTCGAACCTGCGCTGTTGCCAAACAGCGAAAACAAAACACTGGCCTTTATACCCCACTCCCTGTCCCAGATCGTCCTTGGCAAGATGTGAGTATGGATTTTGTGTTAGGTTTACCTAAGACCCAGAGGAGACATGATTCTATCTATGTCGTAGTCGACCGATTCTCTAAAATGGCCCACTTCTTGCCTTGTTCCCAAACCTTTGATGCGTCTAAGGTAGCCACTCTTTTCTTCAATGAGATAGTTAGACTCCATGGCCTACCTAAGACAATCGTTTCAGATAGGGATGTCCGGTTCACCAGTTACTTTTGGAAGACCCTTTGGCATAAGTTAGGGACAAAACTTAAGTTTTCAACTGCCTATCATCCCCAAACTGATGGCCAAACTGAAGTAGTGAACCGTAGCCTAGGAAATCTGCTGAGATGTCTTGTTGGTGAAAACACCAGAAATTGGGATTTATACCTACCAAGGGCAGAATTTGCGTACAATGACTCGGTCAATAGGTCTACGGGTAAGAGTCCATTTGAAATTGTACATGGGTACAAACCTCACACACCTCTTGACCTAGTCCCTTTACCTGTCCACACTCGAGTCTCCGAATCTGCTGAGAATTTTGCACAGCATGTAAAAGACTTGCATAAAGAAATTCATGCCAAAATAAATTTAAGTAATGAAACTTATAAGAAGTTGGCTGATACTCAAAGGCGAGTCAAATCTTTTATTGAGGGAGACTATGTGATGATTAGGTTAAGGCCTGAACGGTTTCCTCCTGGAACCGTTAGAAAGTTACATGCTAGGGGAGCTGGACCATTTAGAGTGGTAAAGAGAGTAGGATCCAATGCCTATGTGCTCGAGTTGCCTCCAGAACTAGGCATTAGCTCTACTTTCAACATTACAGACTTAGTAGAGTACAGGGAGCCAGCTGTGATTCCTAGTGAGCCTTTTGAGCCTAACCCTATCATTGAGAGTGATCCCGACCCTGTGTGTCCACCAACAAACTGGCCTGTGAGGAAAGAGCAGATTGAAAAGATCCTGGATGATCAGGTTATCTCTACTCGTAATCGAGGATACCAAAGGTACCTGGTCCGCTGGCAAGGAAGGCCAGATTCTGATGACTCTTGGATCTTCCGAGAAGAATTACAAGAACTGGACCCAGACCTCTTGGAGAGATACCAGAGCCAACTTGAGCCTTACTCGACAGGGTCGAGTTCCTCCCACCCTGGGAGAATTGGTGCGGGCACCAGACTCAGAAGAAGACTTCAGAGCTCCATTTGGATCTCTGATTGACATTGCCCGAGAAATTAGGGTTTGTAATAAAGGTTGACCTGGTCAACCAGTTTATTTATTTTATTTATTTCTTGAGTCACCATTTAAATTTTGTTGAGTCATGTTGACTCGGTGCAAGTCCCAATGTGGTTTCAATTTGGTCCAAAATGGTGCCACATTTCTCTTCCAATCAAATCAAGGTTCAAGCAAGTGGAGGCCACACTCCAAGCCACACGCCCAGCCACACTCCGAGCACACGCCAGAGTCCAGGAGGCGCCATAGAGGCATCCCAGTGTCATGGTCCCCACATCCAAAGAAGAAAAAATCAAATTGGAGGCTAAATTAAAGGAGGCGCCCACACCTGCCTAATTTACCTAAGCAAAGAAGGAAGAAAACTTCTCTTGAAGAAGAAATCAAAGAAGGACATCCAACCTACTCCTAATTGAAGTTCAAATCAAAATCAAAGAGCTTAACTTGGAGTGGAAGAAAAGAAGAAATACCATAAGAAGAAGAGGACTCCAAATCCAAATCCAACTCCAAAGGAGGCGCCATAAAAATTCCAAAACAATTCCTTTATGGCCGTCCCAATTTTTTTTGGACTCTTGGTCGGCCTAGGGAGAGGATTTTCTACCTAATCTAGGGGTTGGAAGAGTTTAGTCCCACATGGGAATTTGTACAAGCTAGGAGAAAATTTTAGGTCTATATAATAGACCTCTCTTTGTAACTTTAGAAAATCAATGAAGAAAAATTATTTTTGCTATTCTCTTGTGTTGAGCAACCTAGGTTTCTCTTCTTCCGCACTATTCTAAGTGTTGAGCTCCGTGAGGGGGTAATCCGGGTTCCATTGGAGCCTTGAGGAGGTGAGAGATCTCCATCTTTATCCAAAACCCTAGGTTAGCCACTTGAAATTCCAAAACCCTAGCCACCTTTCTTTATTTTCCATCCACCAAACCCTAGATCCATCCATCTCCCATGGCCTCTCTCTCTCTACAAGTCCAGGCCGTCCACCTTCATCCAGATCCAGTCCGGCTACTTCAGATCCAGAGCAAGTTCCAAGGAAAATCACATCAGCATCCCGGAGAATCCAGTTTTCAGCAATTTCGATCTTCAAGTTCATCAACCTGGTAAATCTTTTCCTTGACTCTCTGATTCCATCAATTGTCTTTCTTCTCTTCCAGATCTTGAGTTCAGGAGAAGCCAACCCGCCAAAGGACCAGTATTGGAGGATCCATTACGAAGATATCCGACTCCGAGGATCCAACAATCTGCTCGGGAGAGTTCTTCCACCAAAATCTGTGAAGATCATTGTCTGGTTAGATAACCCTTCCCTTCTCTTTATTTCTGTTCTGTTGAAAGCTCGGAGTGAAACCCTAGGTCTGGGAGTTTCTCAACCCCAGCGATCCGTTGCTTCTGAATTACTCTGATAATTTAGTTTCCTTAAAGTTGTACTTTCAATTATCATATTAGTATCTTTCAATGTTAGGTTACTTTTCTTTGATTTGAAGCCAACTTCTACAAACATATAAAAACCACAAAAAAAAAATTAATTAATCTTAATTTACTTCCGCATCGCATCCCTTTATTTGTTCTGCATCACTTTGGCCGACAAGCATAGGTTAAATCCAAGATAGGTCGCTTACAAGCACCGCACCCTATGGCCGACTAGCCGTAGGTTAACTTCAAAGATAGGTCATTACCGTATGGTCGATTGGCCATAGATTAACTTCCAAGATGAGTCACTTACCAACATTGCACCCTATGATCGACTAGTTTATGTTACATACAAGATGGATCACTTACCAGCACCGTACCCTATGGTCAACTAATTGTAGGTTACATCCAAGATGAGATGCTTACCATCACCGTGCCCTATGGCCAACCAGATGTAGGTCACTTTCAAGGATGAATTGCTCACCAGCCCATCACCTATGGTTGTCTAACCAGAATTTAAGGCTTAATTGCTCCCTATTTTGCCATCGATTTCGGTGGTCATTAGTGGCAGTAGTCCTCTTCATAGTCAAATTCTGGTGAGCCAAGTACTCTTAGTTGGAACTCAACTCCTTGGAGCCAACACTCCACCGATCAGGGACTCAAGCTAAGTTTCCTAAGAAAGTGCTTACATGACTAAATTCATAGTGACCAATTTACTAGTCAACAACAGAGAATATTGATACAAGATTGAACTAAAGGCAGGTCTTTCTATTACTTCATAGAGTTTTTGCAAAATTAAGAAGACTCCACAAATCAAGAAGTCATTACAAAATGGAACTCGACCTGCATACAAAACAAAAGAAGGAAAAAGCCCAAGGATCAGCTATTGGCAGTAGGTGACATAGAGAAGTCAGCTTTGATGGCCTTCATCATGGCATTAATGATGGCCTCTATCTTAGTTGCCACTTGGGAGTTGGCCTCATGCATGGAGGTAGGGCATGTTGAATCTTTCTCGGTCTCTGCCATATTGAGGATGTCCACCATGGTGCTAAGCTTATCCTTCTCAATGATGGTCTCAGCCATTGCAACCTCTAGTCCCCTAGCATCCTTGGTGGCCTCCATCATTGTAGTGGTTCTGACTTCGATCACCGTGACCTTGGTCATAGAGGTCTCCCCGGGAGTTTTGGCCTCACCCCCAGCCTTGCTCCCCTCTTTTTCATCATCCTCCATGGCATCAGCCACGATGCCTCTCAAGTCAAGGCTTAGAAAAGGCCGTGGACACCTTCACCTTTCACTCAGAGAAGCCCTTCAGGTAGGTATCATAGATGGCTATCCCACCTAGGCCTTGAAGTCCTCAATGGCATGAGATGCTCCCGACGCTACCTACTCTTCTATAGCTTGGGCCCTAACATCGATTTCCTTGACCCTTTAGTCAATGATAATTGTATTATACACATATATAAAAGCATTAATTTAATAATTAAACTATCTTTATCTATATCAAATTGATACTTTTATATATCATTTATAGGAAAAATGATCATCATCATGAATAGCTCAATTTATGGGTTTAAATAAAAAAAGTTTGAAGCGAATCAGATCTGAAATGAGCCCATAATCAAGTTTTAATGATTTAATTCAGAAATTGCACGGTTATTGAAGCAACCAGTCTACCATGGACTAGTTGAATGGCCTACAGGAGGCTTGGCGGTCTATGAGCTGCCATGGCTATCGATCCATGGTGCAGACCCATAGACCATGATTAGTTTTTAGCCACGAAACAACGTTCCACCACCATCGGAGTTGCCGACCACCCTCCTTACTATCAAGAAATCTCCTCCACGGCCCTCTCCTCCTCGATCCGGCCATCTTTTTCCCTTTCTCCTTTGATTAACCAAATCACTACCGCTCCTTCCACCATCACCATCTCCTCCACCCAATCTGACTAGTCATCATCCTTCTCATCGCCGGCCATCACCCCATCCTCTCCATCATTGTCTCATCATCGTCGGCCATGCTACCCATGTCCGCCTCCTCCTTCATCACCGTTCTTCCCCGCATCATCAACCTCTCCTCTACCAATCTACCCTGAGCCTCCCATACCATTAGCTTCTTCTCGGTGCCGCCTCTTCCCATGGTCGAGTTCTCCTCTGCTTGAGATGCTGCTCGCCACCATCTCCTCCAGTCTCCCACTGTTGCTCCTCACCTCTCGATGTCACTGCCCATCACCTTGGCCAAGTTCATCGCTATCCCTCCCTATGCTAGGATCCCAAGTCATCGATCTTCATTCATCACTACCGTCCATTACCTCGTGATCCGATGGTTGATGAGTTTGATGTAGAGGAGCCCTAGGCATGTCCCAAGTGTGATCCATGGCCACCAACACCAATAAATCTTAGCCATCCAAATCAACTAATCTGATGGGTGAAAGAGACTCCAACTATTGCGGCCTACTAAAGTACGATCCACCATGATTTTAAGCCATCCAACAACCACAAGTGAAGAAGTCTGTCTTGTCCTCTCTATTTAAAGGATCCTAATCTATAAAAAAAATCATCCTGGAGAGGGTATGGTATAGGATAGAGGGCATAGCTTGGTTTGCGGGTTGGCTTCTAAGAGTGAGGTTTCTTAGTGGAGAGTTCTACCCCTACACTATCTTCAAGCCTACTCTATCTCCATGATCAAGATTTAAGGAGGAAGAAGCAAAGAATGCTAGTTCACTCCAAGGAGTACGAAGGAAGAAGGGAGTTCGTCGACCATCTTCCCGATGAAGCTATACCGATCAACTTCTAGTCTTTGTTACTATTTTTCTTATAGTTTTTCTTAATTACTAAATTATCCTCTCTTTTTTTTGTAATAGAACTTTCTTTATTTAATGTAAAAAAATTATTTTCATGTGCTTTTAAATTTATGTTCTTTATTTTTATTGCAAGTAGATGCTAGGATCTAAATAGTAGATCCTTGTACCAAGTTATTTATTTTTCATACTTTTAATTTTTACTTCTCCAACTTCGATCTATTTATTTTCTTAAATCAAGGATTTTAAAATATTCAATATACTACATTCCTTGTGGATTTGACCTGACTCACCCTTTCTATGTGTTCTTAATTTAATTTAGAAGTCGGTTAATTAAATTGATAGCCATGATATCTCAATGACAACATCACAGACCTATCAAGTTTTTGGCACCATTGCCGGAGAAGGTATGAACACCAATATTTTTTATCTCTTTGACTTTTTTGTAAATTCAGTGTACTGATATTTCTTATTCTTTTTTGTAAATCATAAAAAAAAGGAAGAAGAAAAGTTATTTACGATTCTGGTACAGTCAACCCTGACCTTAAATTAATTTTTTTTCATTAGTTACTTATAATTATTTTTTTTCTTTTCATATTAACCAAAAAAAAATTTATTTTTTTCTTATGAATAGTCTCTTTTTCAAATCTTTCTAATTTTTCTCCTTTTAGATTTATTTCCTTCTCTATTATTGCTCCCTTCCTTTTTGAACTAGCACAAAAAATGATTTTCATTTTAAATTTTTTTTCCTTTTTCAATTTTTTCTTTTAGTTTCTTCCTTTTTAACCAAAATTAAAATATACTCTTTATTTCCCTTGCTTAAAGTAGAATAACATAAAAAGAAAAAAAAAAAGTTGCTCTTAGTTAGTTTCCCTCTTTTTAAACTAATCCATAAAAGAAAAAGATTTCTCTTAAAATCCTTCCTTTTCAAGTGAACCTAAAAGAACAAAAAAAAATCATTGACCTTTCAAATAACTACTTTAAATATTAGATTTTATTATCTGCTTTAATTTAGGATATCTACTTGCTTTATATACTTAACCTAATTTTAGTCTTTTTCTCTCATACTTAATTAATCAAGATTAAAACCTACCTTTTATTTCTCTTTCTTGAATTACCATAACATAAAAAGAAAACAAAAAAAATTGCATGATACTTAACTAAAATAGAGTATTTAAATAAAATTTAAAAGATCACTACTTGTTTGGGACATCTCTCTATTTTTGCATTGCATATTTTAATAATACATCTTAAGGGCAATTACCCATTAACAAGATAAGGTGGGGATTTGATCACCCTTCCTTAGCCCACAAACCACCACCCCACATTTAGCATACTTAAGCCTGCTAATTAAAATTAACTAGTCATCAGTCCTTCAGAAACTCGAGCTCAATAGGATAAGGCACCGAAAAGAGTTCGATCAGATCAGGATTGACTGATTAACTGGTGTCTAGGAAAGGGATTTAAGGATGATGTAATTATGAAGAAAGGTAATTTTTAATTGGTTTCGTTGACTGATCTGGTCAATTTAATTGGTGTCTAAGAAAAACAACGGGGGGAACCCCACCGATCTTACCCTTACCTGGCCAACTGATTAGTTAGTTTTTGACTTGGAGGCTCCAAGGTTGACTTGAAAGTTAGGAGCTGTCTAGAATTAGTCACCCTAGGACAGAGAGTCCATGTTATGCTAACTTGTTTATAAATAACATCAACCCTAACTAATTCTTTTCTCTCTTTCTTAGACCTAGGACTCCTTAGGCCCTTACATTTAGAACTCTCTTCTATCTTTCTTCCTTCTTCATCTCACTCTCCTCTTTCAACAAAAAATACAAGTAAATAAGGATTGCTCTCATCTCAAACCTTGATTATATATCCTAATAATTAGAATAATTTGATAGACTAAACCAATGCCAGGAGCACAAATCCTTATAGTGGAGTACCCTATCTCTCGGCACACCAAGTCTGTTCGAGTCTCACTCACTTTAAGAGTGAGTTTCCAACCATGTACTAACCTCTTGAGTCTATGTATGATCAAGTTTATCAAGATCAAAAGAACCCAAATGGCTTATATCTTAGGGGGTAACCTATATCTTAATACCTATAATTCAAGTTGGGGGGCTCAACTAGTTTTTTGTGGAAACCACATCCAGTGATTACCCTGGTAATCCAATTAAGGATCCATATTCATAGAAACATCATATTATGATTAGCTCTATCCCATTATCAACCTTCTCCAACTAATTATAGCCCATTATTTGAAGAGAAGGTTCAAAGAGTACCATACCCACCTCCTCTACAAACCAACCTAGATGTCGATAGGTTTACTCAATTTAATAGATGATTATAACCCAATAGCACTCTATCGATAAGCTAATTAATCAAACTGACCAATGATTAATTAAAGTTAATAGAGAGGAGGGAGGTGAACTACCTAGCCAACCCAAGAGTAACCTAGAGGTACCATACCTAGCTCACAACTTTAATGACCCTCTATCTTTTTTAAATAATTAACTCTGAATCCAAAAAATGAACTAGTTTTAGAACAACTTTGCACAACCATAAAGACTAATATAGACAATTTGGTTAAGGCAAAAAAATATATGAAAAAATTAAACTTGTGGGATGAACCGATTCCATTATTACCCAACTCACCTATGGCCCTATTTCCTAGTGACCTAGAATCATTCATGCCTTTTAATGAGATAAGAGAACAAATAGATGCAATGATGGAACTAGTAGAGACCACCCAAGAACCACAAATGCATAACTCAATAGAGGAGGCCACTCCCATAATTCTTTCCCAGGATTTGTTAGATTCCTATCTGGCTTAGCTCAAGATAGTTGATTTTAATGTAGATGGGTATACCTCACAAGTACACAACTCAACATAAATACCCTACTTTGAAATTACCCCACTTTCGATTGATGCACAGCAAGAGCCATCACCTAGCCCACTAATATCTCCCTTGTTAGAATCACTACCTGATCTATAACTGAAATCACTTCCTGATGCATCCATTAAAACTGTTCCAATGAACCTTATCCAGGAGGCCCAACTTAGTGATATTCTAAAAGCACATAAAGAAGCTATTGAGTGGGATATTACTGAAATAAGAGATCACGACCTTAGAAATTTTATAATTGATTTATCCATATTTGGCACTAATTTTGAGAATTGCCTCCAAAATCTTTCCATAATATTAAAATAATGTATGAAGACAGGTTTAATATTAATATGAAAAAAGTGCCTAACTTTAAAATGGAAAGGGATATCGACCAATACATCATGCCCGAGAAAGGGAGTAGGGTAGATCACTCAGAAGTGAAGAAATTCTTAAATTACTATCTCTAATCTCGAACCAGCAAACACAATCTCTTCCTAGTTATCATAGAAACTATAATAATATTTTTAAACCCTAGAATAATATGCTTTTCTAGTATACTTTATTGATTCAAGCTAATCATCATATAGTACTCTATGAATTTTTTTCTACCATAATGATAAGGCCTCTTGATTGGCCCTATCCTTTTGATATTATGAGGGACACATTAAAGTTAATTATCTATTGGACTCCCTCATAATGTTTGGTTGAAGATGTTAAACTTAGCGCTGGTTGCGAGGCAATCCAACAATCTCATTTTGTTAGTGTAATTATAAGAACTTAGATGGAAGTACAAGAGCCCATTATTTCATGAAGCCCTCTTCAACTTCCAAAGTATATTCACTCCAGGTATATTTTTTTCTATTCCTTTTTACATATTATACCATTTATTTTCTTTTTTCATTGAGAACAATGCCAACTAAGTTGGAAAAAGAATAACTAATCTAATTAAGTCCTCAAGTATGACCATAAGTAATTAATTTTGCATCCAGATTTTGTCTCGATTTGAAGTTAATTAGGCACCCTAATTAATGATTAATTAACATCCTAGATAGTTTTAAAAATACTAAAGGGCAAATCACTAAGAAATCCAACAAATGGTAGGTTATTGACCAAATTAGATTTTGGAAGTGATCTAGAACTCTCTCCCTTCTTATCTTAATAAAGAATCTGCTTATTGAGAGTAGGGATGAAAATGTTGAGATATACAAAAAATCCTTTTAAAAAAATTAAAGAGTCAGTCTAACCTCACAGCTCTTTTTGTACTCTTATTGAGTAACCGACCCCTTCTTCTAAGTAAGCATTATGGTTCATGTCAAAAGGTGAGAAGGTCATAAGATCTCTTAAGCAATGGCACCCTACTGAGTAACTAAGCCCTTTCGTCTAAGTAAGCATTGTGGTTCACGTCAAAAGGTGAGGATGCTAATACTTAAGAAGTCAAGACATTGCACTGACTTCTCAAAAAAAATAAAGAACAAAAGGACTAAAGTGTAAAAAGATAACAAACCCAACTCAAATTAAGTTAGAGAATTTAAAAAGTAAGTTGGAAAGATAGTAAGGAAGATCTTTAAATATTTCTATGGTCAACACTCAACCACTAATTGGGTTGACTCAATGATCCAATGAAGTGCCTCCTTAATGGTTTAACCAAGCATCAGCTACCTTTAGGACTGCCTAAGTTAACTTTCAATTCAAGGATGAGTTTGTATCATAGCTAATTCATCTACTTTACTCAAGGATGAGCAAAATTCAAGTTGGGGGGTGTGATAATTATGTTATATACATATATAAAAGAATTAATTTAATAAGTAAACTTCCTTTATTTATATCAAATTGATGTTTTTATATATCATTTGTAGAAAAAAGATCATCATCAAGAAGAGATCGATTTATGCATCCAAATAAAACAAGTTTGAAGTGAATCAGATCTAAAATGGGCCCAAAATCAAGTTTTAAAGATTTAATTTAGGAATTACACGATTATTGAAGCAACCATGATGCAGGAAGACTCTAAGACTACTAAACAAGCATGGAAAATAGCAAAATAATTTTTTTATGATTTTTATAATTTTATTTGTAGGCTAGATTCTCAAAATAAAGTAAAAACTAGCGGAAAGACTAGCAGTGCAAAGAACATCGGATCGCAGGCAAGCTCATGCAAACTAACGAAATAGCCAGGACCCGAGAGTTGAGAAACTCCCAGTTTATGACAGCTTTTCTTCATTAAATCAGAAAATAAGAGTTGGGAAGGTTTCTTACCAGTCAGAGATTGAAATTCAATTGCAGAAGAGATCACTCAGAACTCTGATCGGAGCCTGGAAGAAGAAGCCTTGTTTTCCTCAAATTTGATGGCTGATCTGGGCAGTTCGGGCAACAAAGAAGGCCTCCTCAGGGGAGAGGAAGCACCTTGGGGATCCTACAAGTGTCAGGGTTAATCAAAACAGCAATTAAAAAATAAGAAAAGGAACTATGGGTTGAAAGGAATCAGGATTAGGGTTAGAAGATGGTTGTTTGAAGCTTATTGAAGAACTCCTTGCTTGGCGACCTAGGGCACTCCTTCTTGGATGGGTGAAGGCTTGGATGGCAGTGTTTTAGGATGTGGAAGGAAGCTAGGGTAGCAAGGAATTCGTCCAAGCACAAGAACACAAACTAAAAAACCAAAACAAAACACCAACACAAGGTAGTAACTCAAAATTTCAGCAAGGTTTATTCATAAGAGAGAGATGCTTACAAGAGGGGGAGGGGTGAGGTATTTATAGAGTTTCCATGCCCTCACTAACCATGGTTACACTTGGGTTACAAGTCTTTTTTCCAATTGGAATACAAGTCCTTTTCTAGTTAGGTTAGAAAACCAAATCCCCATCAGGTTAGGAATTGACTTAGTCTTCTCCTTTTCCCTTCATGCTTTGACTATCCCACTCAAGAACACCTCTTGGACTTGGTCAACACTTCAAGGATGCCTAGGGAGGCATGTTGGACCTCTAGGAGCAGCAAGGGGCTGGGCCCAAAGGGGCTTGGGTGCATGGGTTTGGGCCTCTGGAAGCTGGGATGGCCTATTAGCCTGGTAGCAGGAATATTCCCTGGAATCTTGCTTCTTAAGGGCTAGGGCTTGGCACCTGGGCTTGATTTCTTTGGACTTGGATGCAGGTGGACCTTTGGAATCATGGGTGCCTTGTTCTGAGAATATGCTCTAGCATCTGGAAGGGAATTTGGGCATCTGGAGGGCATCTAGAAGGAATCAGGGTTTCCGGAAGCATCTTGGATCCTGGGTTGTCACACAAAATCCAATGGGCTGATGTAGTGGCCTCTGACTCCTGGCTGTGGCCTGGTGGAACTCCAAAATATGGTAACCTCCTCTCTTGTACAAAAATTGAGCTCATATTGGACTCATAATTGATATACAGGACTCAAAATAATGACTAGGTTGAGGGTTGAGATAAATCAACTAACCTCAACTTATTACAGGACTCAATTTTAGTTGATTACAAAATTTGATACATGGCTAGGTAAACTAAATAGGGCCCAGTAATTTGTATCTGATCCTGGTGCCCCCACCAATTCTCCTGGGATGGGAGGAACTCAACCCCGTCGAGTGTGGGATAACTTGGCTCTCACAATGCTCGAGTAGGCCTGGGTTGAGGTGCGCAGATCCTCATGGGTGATCCACGAGTCCTTAGATTCTGGCCGACCTTGCCACCGGACCAAATACCTCTGATAGCCTCTATTCCGGATACATATGTGGACACTCTGGGGTGGGTTCTCTCTCAAAAGGGAGGGATAGGCTCAAGGTGCTCGCTAGGTATCACTGCTGGCTCCCTAGACTCTATAAGATCTAAGATGATGAAGGTGGATCTAATACCTAAATCTGGTAGTATCTCATGCACATAGGCATTGGGTCCACCGATATTCATTATCTTGGATGGGCCAGCTTCGCGAGCAAAAAATTATTTACAACTACAAAATCCCCTACAAAATTTTTTATCTCTTATTTGGGAATTAGCCAAGTTGTTAGTTAGTTCATTAGTTTTGTTCAACTTTTGACTAATTTCCATATGCATATGTTATGCAGAGGGTAGTGCAGGTGTAGACATATAATTCAGGTTGTGCATTTATTGGACTCAACTAATACCTAATAGACTCGACTAGACGTCCCTATCAAAGGACATTTTGTTGGACTCTAAGGGACAAAACCTAATAGGCTATAAACTCTTTGGGTTTGACCCTAGCATGGCACGTACAGGAGAATTTACTATGTATACTTACTAAATGCTAGAGGGTATGCAAGAAGATGCAAACCTAATATGCATAATGCATGTATGCAGTATGTTGACTTCTATAAATTGCAATCTAATAATGAGAAAATTAGGAGAAGTTTCAGAAAAAGGTTGAAAACAAGAAGTGGATTCAGGGTTAGCATGATTGGGTGGAAAGTAGGAAAAGGGTTCAGGGTTAATCAAATAAACTAAGAGACAAGAAAGTGTTTTCGGGATGAGTCATATACTAATGAGATTTACCTTATGGGTTTGAGGCATATCTAAAGGGTCTACATAATGGAAGAAAGGGTTGTTGATTTCAGGAAAGAGATCAAGTGGAGTCAAAGAGGTGACTTCATCCAGAGGGCATTGATCTAAAGAGCTTAAGTCCCTAATAAACTCTTCTGATTCATAAATCAAAGGACTGGGCTCTCTAATTGGGCTTTCTTCTAGTGGCTCCTCAGATAAAGCTCTAATAATGGGATTGGATTCCTCATGGTCTTTTTCTTTTAAAGGTTCTTCCATTATAGGTTGGGTGTGGTTAAAGTAAGCTAACTCTAAGGTGGCTTCTACCTGGGTTTCTACTGGATCAACTAACACTAGGTCGACTTCTAATTGGGTTTCTACTGGGTCAACTAATTCTGGGTTAACTCCTAACTCTTGGTCACCTATAGGTATCTCTTCTTCTAAATCATCTTGGGGAACCAATGGGATGGTAAGAGGGGTTTGGCTAATGAAAAATTGACTAGGGTCTGGGGTAACAGGGGTGGGTAAACTAAGGGTTATGGGTTCATAGGTTATGGGTTTAAAGGTTATGGGTTCAAATATAGGGGTATTAATCCTATAGGGTTCAGGTTGACTGAGGGATAATGGGTTACTACTGGGTTCATATCTAGGGACTATGGGTTCCTGGAGTTCAGCTCTATGGGTCTTGCCTAGGGTCCCTACTTGGTTAAATCTTTGGTTCGTTTGGTCAAGCTTAGTATCGGATTGGTCAAACCTATGGTTTATTTGGGCTAACTGATTTTGGGTTTGGGTGTTGGACTGGTTTATTTGGGTAAGCTAGGCTTGGTTTGGTCAAGCTTGAGGTTCATTTGGGAGATAATATGATCACTCATGGCCTTCATCATGGCCTCAAAATTGGAATCCATTGTTGGACTTGGTTGGGGTTTAGACTTTTGATATTGGGTTCCTAGTCTAGTGGTCATGCATAAATCAAACAATCAAAATGAAATGATGCAACCAAGCATGCAAAAGAGAAAGAAAAGGCTAGTATAATGTAGGGTTTCCTAGACCTAGAGCCAGAAACTGGGTGGGTCAGCTCAACTTATATCTAACCCAATAGCTAACCCTTCCACTGGCCAGGTAGGGGGTGGGAGTGTGGGAGGCCTCCCTGCTTTCGCAGGGACCCAATTAAAAACCACAGCACCACTTAGGTCGTTTGACTCTAGACCCCCAGCCTTAGACACCAGCTTTCAGTAATAGCTAAAAGGTTAAATGCACTAGTTGGCCCACACAGCTCGGACCCGACCTGTTGGTGTCTCCTAGCCCACTATGGCAAATTAGGTCTAATTGATTTTAATTAGGCTTGGGTTAGTATGATGATGGTGGTTTTGGACCCAGGACATGTGATAAAATCCTGCCTTGATCTGAGATTTTGAGTTGCCCTTAATATTAGGTTAAAATGATGGCAATCAATGACCCTAATGCAAGCTAAAACAATCAGAAAATAAAATATTTTTTTAATGATTTATGATGTGTCAAGTTAGGTTTAAGTTAACTAGGGTTATCAAATAAAGTTTGGCTTGGGATTGGGGTGCGTGGAAATTGATTAAGGTTGAGTTAAGTATGCAAAAATAGTAGAAATCAAAAAAATTATTGTTTAGATAATACAGAATTTGACATAGATACCGATGTATAAAAAAATCAAAAAAAATCTGAAAAAGAGGATGGATGGTGATGATGAAACCTACCAAATTTCATATAGAAAAAAAATCATATGATAATTCAAACCTAAGGTTTTTGGACTGCTACAGAAATTATCAAGATTCTATTAAGGTTTCTAATATGCTAAGTTTTAATGATTTAAATTTTCTGTAAAATTAATTAAAAGTTTTGATTAAAATGAGGACTCAACATAGAACAATGCATGCAAATTTCAGAGAACAATAAAACTCCTAGATGGTCAAAAATAGATGCAAAACTGATACCTAATGCAGTGTACAGAATGCTGAAATTAGGATTTGTGAATGCAATGCACATAAAAACTATCATAAACCCGCTCCAATACCAAACTGATGTGAGAAGACTCTAAGACTACTAAACATGCATGGAAAATATCAAAATATTTTTTTGTGATTTTTATAATTTTATTTGTAGGCTAGATTCCCAAAATAAAGTAAAAACTAGCGGAAAGACTAGCAGTGCAAAGAATCATCGGATCGCAGGCAAGCTAATGCAAACTAACAAAATAGCCAGAACCCGAGAGTTGAGAAACTCTCGATTTAGGACAGATTTTCTTCATTAAATCATAAAATAAGATTTGGAAAGGTTTCTTACTAGCCAGAGATTGAAATTCAATTGCAGAAGAGATCACTCACAACTCTGATCGGAGCCTGGAAGAAGAAGCCTTGTTTCCCTCAAATCTGATGGCTGATCTGGGCAGTCTGGGCAGCAAAGAAGGCCTCCTTAGGGGAGGGGAAGCACCTTGGGGATCCTACAAGCATCAGGGTTAATCAAAATAGCAATTAAAAAATAAGAAAAGGAACTATGGGTTGAAAAGAATCAGGATTAGGGTTAGAAGATGGCTGTTTGAAGCTTGTTGAAGATCTCCTTGCTTGGTGGCCTAGGGCACTCCTTCTTGGACGTGTGAAGGCTTGGATGGCAGTTATTTAGGGTGTGGAAGGAAGCTAGGGCAGCAAAGAATTCGTCCAAGCACAAGAACACAAACCAAAGAACCAAAATAAAACACCAACACAAGGTAGTAACTCAAAATTTCAGCAAGGTTTATTCATAAGAGAGAGATGCTTACAAGAGGAGGAGGGGTGAGGTATTTATAGAGTTCCCATGCCCTCACTAACCATGGTTACACTTGGGTTACAAGACCTCTTCCCAATTGGAATACAAGTCCTTTCCTAGCTAGGTTAGAAAACAAATCCCCATTAGGTTAGGAATTGACCTAGTCTTCTCCTTTTTCCTTCATGCTTTGACTATTCCACTCAAGGACGCCTCTTGGACTTGGTCAACACTTCAAGGATGCCTAGGGGGGCATGTTGGTCCTCTAGGAGCAGCAAGGAGATGGCCTAAAGGGGCTTGGGTGCATGGGTTTAGGCCTCTGGAAGCTGGGGTGGCTTGTTAGCCTAGTAGTAGGAATATTCCCTGGAATCTTGTTTTTTAAGGGCTTGGGCTTGGCACCTGGGCTTGATTTCTTTGGACTTGGATGCAGGTGGACCTCTGGAATCATGGGTGCCCTGTTCTGAGAATATGCTCTTGCATCTGGAAGGGAATCTGGGCATCTGGAAGGAATCAGGACTTTCGGAAGCATCTTGGATCCTGGGTTGTCACACAAAATCCAATGGGTTGATGTAGTGGCCTCTGACTCCTGGCTATGGCCTGGTGAAACTCCAAAATATGGTAACCTTCTCTCTTGTACAAAAATCGAGCTCATATTGGACTCATAACTGATATACAGGACTCAAAATAATGACTAGGTTGAGGGTTGAGACAAATCAACTAACCTAAACTTATTATAGGACTCAATTCTAGTTGATTACAAAATTTAACACATTGCTAGGTAAACAAAATAGAGACTAGTAATCTGTGTCTGATCCTAGTGCCCCCACCGAACCGGTCTACCATGGACTGGCTGAACAGTCTATAGGAGGCTTGGCGGTCCATAAGCTACCATGGCTATCAGTCCACGATGCGGACCCGTGGATTGTGAGTGGTTTTTAGCCATGAAACAACATCCTACCGCCATCAGAGTTGTCGACCACCCTCCTCACTATCGTGGAATCTCCTCCATGGCCCTCTCCTCCTTAATCTGGCTATCTTTTTCCCTTTCTCCTTTGATTAACCAAATCACTGCCTCTCCTTCCATCGTCACCATCTCCTCTGCCCGATTTGGCCAGCCATCGTCCTCCTTGTTGCCGGTCATCACCCCATCCTCTCCATTGTTGTCTTCATCATTGCCGGTTGTGCTGCCCACATCTACCTCCTCCTTCCTCACCATTCTTCCTCGCACCGTCAACCTCTCCTTTGCCAATCTATCCCGAGCCTCCCATACCACCGACTTTCTCCCAGCAACACCTCTTCCCATGGTCGAGTTCTCCTCTGCTTGAGATGCCACTCACCACCATCTCCTCCAGTCTCCCACTACTGCTCCTTACTGCCCGACATCACCTCCCATCGCCTTAGCCAAGTTCGCCACTGTCCCTCCCTATGCCAGGATCTCGAGCCACCGATCTTCATCCATCACTGCCATCCATTACCTCATGATCTGATAGCTAATGAGTATAATGCAAAGGAGTCCCAAGCATGTCCCAAGTGTGATATGTGGCCACCAACACCAACAAATCTTAATTGTCCAAAGCAGCCAATCTAACGGGTGAAGGAGACTCCAACTATTACGGCCTGCTAAAGTACGATCCACCATGATTTTAAGCCATCCGACAGCCATGAGTGAAGGAGTATGTCTTGTCCTCTCTATTTAAAGGATCCTAGTCTATAGAAGAAATCATCCTAGAGAGAGGGTACGGTATAGGATAGAAGGTATAGCTTGGGTTATGGGTTGGCCTATAAGAGTGAGATTTTTTAGAGTAGAGTACGGTATAGGATAGAAGGCATAGCTTGGGTTATGGGTTGGCCTATAAGAGTGAGATTTTTTAGAGTAGAGTTCTGCCCCTATACTATCTTCAAGCCTACTCTATCTCCAAGATCAAGATCCAAGGAGGAAGAAACAGAGAAAGCTAGTTTGCTCCGAGGAGTACGAAGGAAGAAGGGAGTTCATCGATAATTTTCTTGATGAGGCTATGCCGATCTACTTTCAATTTTGTTACTATTTTTCTTATAATTTTTCTTAATTATTAAATTACCCTTTTTTTCTTGTAATAGAACTCTCCTTTATTTAATGCAAAAAATTTATTTTCATGTGCTTTAAAATTCATGTTCTTCATTTTTATTATAAGTAGGTGCTAGCATCTAAATAGTAGATCCTAGTACCAAGTTATTTATTTTCCATACTTTTAATTTTCACTTCTCTAACTTCAATCTATTTATTTTCTTAAATCAAGGATTTCAAAACATTCAACATACTGCCTTCCCTATGGATTCGACCCAACTCATCTTTTCTACGTGTTCTTAATTTAATTTAGAAATCAGTTAATTAAACTGATAGTCGCGGTGTCTTAATGACAACATCATGATCCTATCAATCGAGTAGGTTTTTAGCTAACTTCTTGTTCTTAAAGATAGAGGTTGACTTATGCACCTTTGCCCTCAACTCAAGAATATAATCCTTGTCCAAAAAGGTCTCCCCAAGGGAGGATAGCCCCGCTCAACCCTAAGAGCTTGGTGGGCTAATCACTACTACCGAAGAGGGCACCGACTAGGCAGGCAGACTTTATGGTCAGATGTGAGATACCTCCAAAATGGATGGTGATAGTGACAAGATCTCCATAATCTCCATGCTGACTATAGCAGGAACTTCCTCCATGAGGGGCATAGGGGTATCCCCTAAGGATAGTATGGAAATAGACGAGACCATAAGCGAAGCTATGCACGGCCTTTTCTCAACTACCTTCCTAGGCTTCCAACCAGCACTCCTTTTCTAGCTGACATTCTTGATGTCTTCCATTAAAAATCTCATATTTGCATAATAGTTAGATGAATAATCTAGTTTGTTGTGAGCGACCTAACCAAGAAGGGATATAATAACTCTCACCTAAGACTTGCACCGAATTGATTTCAGTATCATATAAGTTCTATTCCGATAATAATTTCTCCTCTTTTGGAACCTTTGAATTAAAGTGCTACTTATAGACCTCCTCATCAGTAAGCTCCACTTCATAGTCCTGGTTTGGGGACTTGTCTGGGTCACTCCAAACCTAGTTTACCCCTTTAAGAAAGACAGAGAAAAATCTACTCTTCCAACCTTTAATGGAGGAAGCCAGATCAAAGTGGATGGCCCTTTGTTAGGAGGTTATGATCTACCATCCCCTCTCAGTGGCATGGTGTTTCAAGATGAAAATTGGCCTAAATAAAGAAAACCTCGGGACAATCCCATGGAAATGACAAAGAACTAAGGAGCAAATGGTTCAAAAAGAGTTTGGGGTTAACTATGCAAGGACGTGGCGATATCGATTAAGCAAAGTGATGATGAAGGGATGAAAAGGTAGATGAAGACCCACCTAGAGGAATGGCTCATATATGGTGATTCCATTTCTCAGATCGGAGTCACCCTATCATTTGGACCAAGGATGCTCATCCTAAAGTGATCCAAGATCTTGTATATCCTACAAAAGTGGATAACGATCGATGTAGATATCATCGATGCCACATTCTCCAAATATGCAAAGGCCCGAATCAGTGTTGGGGCCAAAACCAGCACAGGTATCGAAACCGGAGAGAACCTACTAGTCTACTACACTATTCTAAGGGGGATTCATCCTTCTCATGGTCCAAAGGGTCCAGCCTATAAGGTTCCTCTAGACCTAGAAGGTAGGAAGCATGGCTCTTTAGGTGATCCTCACCCCTAGACGAACTCATGACATCGAAAAGAGAAAGGAAAGTGGAGCCCTAATAGAACATATGACCTAGGGAGGGATCGAGACCGCTCCACACCATCCTGACTAGAGAGCCCTAAGGAAATCCTAAGAGGGATGAAGATGAAAGGTGGATAATGAAAAGGAAGAAGACCAACCTACAGAAAGGGGAGGGGACTTCCAAAAATAGGTTAGGGTTTAAGACCTCATCTATGAATCGATGAAGGAGAAATCCCTGAAACAATGCCAAAGTCCCATTTTAAATTGAAGGCCCCAAATGATCTAGATCTCACTCCCCATGAAATATCCTTTGGATCTTGATGCGTGGCACACATCCAATCATAAGTGTCATAACACTCTAGGTCTCCCCCACTTCCTTTAATGCCCGATCCTAGGAAGTGTGAATGAATCATTTCAAATCGTCGCCCCCAGGACACGTGGTAGTTGACCATCACTCAAGAGAAGATGTGCAAGCTGCCTTTCAAGAAAAATTAAAAGCAACCCCCTAGGCTTGCCACATTGGCATTATCATTCTCTTACAAATGGGAGCACCCAGATAGCTAGCAATATTCCACCTCGTGGGTCTGCTAATACTTGGATAAGGTCCACGTCAGGCTAGGGTTTGACCACTCCCATCATTTGAAAAAAAGCAAAGAAACAAAGCTTCCCGTACTTAGGAGTGGGGGACATCTGATGTGGTAGTTACTGACATGGACCCAGAAATTTCTCGGGCTACCAGGCACGATGCTGTCTATGGCAGATTATAGTGTTTGGCTTGAAACAACAATGCTAGTAGCTATATTTGGGTTGCTGAGGCTGACTAGCCCACCACCAATTGTTAACTAAAGGCAAAACTCATCAGTGGGCTAATTTTATCCAAGCTGATTAGTTAACTTGGGGCAAAGTACCATAAAATGATTACAATCATCTAACCAAATCCTTTTTAGTCCTGTAAGCTGGTCGGTCATATCGACCTGGCGGGCCTGAGTGTGTGGACAAGCTCTCTTTCCCACCTCACGATTGCACCACCCAGGTAGTCAAGGATTCAGCTAATTATAGCTAGCTCAGTACAAATGGTGGCAGACATGATCCTAACAAATTTTAGTATCGTAATGAAAAAGATTTCTTAGGTCGACTCACTAGGGAAAGGATCTGGCCACTTCAACCAAGTTTGTTATGTCCCAGAAATTGATATCCCTACAACAATATTCTGTTATGCCACGTAACCCTATAAATAAGTAAGAGGGACCTTCAACCTAGGTATACCCTAAAGATTCTCACACGGTTGCTCCCACAATCATCGGACCACCATAAGCTCTCAGCTTTGACTATTGTAGCCTCATGTTTTTCAATCATTGATTTGAGTGTCAGATGTCCCCATTGATAACCCCAACCAAGGACCTTTTGTGGGTTACCAAAGTGGAAGTAGTTCTCGAAGACCCACAATCCTTATCGGGAGAAGATTGGTGCATTCCCTCCCTACCATCGAAAGTCGATGACTGGTGAACTAACGGCAACACCTGACTTGATAATCATCTTTTAAATAAATTGTTTTGTAAAATCAAGACCCAATCATTGCTGTCTAAGTGGGTGAATGTTAGAATTTTTCTAACAATGGGATGCCATTGATTGGATTTTTCTATTACAAAAAATGGTTTGGATATTAGGCCAGTAATGCTTAATTTGGTTCAATTAATTCTTACATCTCTTAGACCAAGGTCTATCTTGATAGTCGATTTTAATATTGTATGAAAAATATAGAGCCAATTTGAGAATAGGGCTTCTTGATAGGAGGGATCAAAACAAAATTAACCCTAAAGCCAAGTCTTTCTCCATCCAAAATATTATAACCTATATAAATAGCTATTAGTAATGGTTTTGATCCAAAATGTTTTGATCCCTTCTTGATAGGAGGGATCAAAACAAAATTAACCCTAAAGCCAGGTCTTTCTCCATCCAAAATATTATAACCTATATAAATAGCTATTAGTAATGGTTTGCCCCATCGAGAGATATTATTATCACTTCCTAACCCAATGGCCTGAACTAGGCACACGATAGATGGTTGCACATCCTTGGGATTTAATCCCACAAGATATGCAAGGCCTACCTTTCTCAAAAAATATATACAAAATTCCAACTTAAGCATTAGCAATAATTGACCAATATAATAATTCAAAAGAGTCTACAAACTAGAGGATTCATACATAAATATCCAAATATTTTATTCAAAGAAAGCTAATTTATTTCCTCTTTGATTTTATGCTCCTTATAACTTGATCTTAATCCCCAACTATTACATTGTATTTGAAAAAATAAAAGAGGATTTGACCTTTATGGTTCAGTAGGTTACCAAAATCTCTAATTCAATTAAATAAATAAATTTTCAAGTTTACATGATTTTTTATAAAAATATGCCAATGAGTACAAGAACATATTATATCCATCAATATATATCTCAAAATATGTGTTTGTTAAAAATGAAATTTCTAAGATAATCAAGGATTGATCATTCACTCTCTTTCTTAGTCCTCCTAACTATGATCATGATCAATTTATGGTTAGCCCCAAAAAAGACTAGATACTAAGTACAGCATACTGTCTATTAGTCATGCGCTACTAATCTCCCCATTGAAGGCTCAAAAGGAAATTTGCTCTAATATCATACGCACAAACATACTCCTTTAACATATACCAGCAATGAGCCTCGCCTAGTTAGGTATTAAAAAAACTAGCTTCTAACTATAGCACTCTTTGAGTTGATATGCGTTAGTGATCATCCCATTAAAAGCTTGGAAGGAGCCTAGATTCTAGACCTGTGTGATCATAGTCAGACTAGGGAGCAATGAATCAAATACATATTGTTCTGGCCGAACTAGTGTGACTCTAATGCATTGTCTGGGCTTGCTCTATCGAGCTCCTTGATGGCCTGCAAAATAAACCCCTGGCCAGAATTTCTCCAGCGGGGGACACTCCGATGCCTAAGTTGGCAAGGGTTCGAGTGAACAGAAATAAAAATCTCAAGGAACATGGCTAAAGTATAAGATAATATTTTAGCTAGTTCATCCCACTTACCCCAGAGGTCCCCATTGACTAGTATTTATAGGCTCAGACCTTAACTGAATTCAGTTAGATGGGCCTCAGATGGTTAGTTCTGTTAGGAACTAATATGTGCCTGTAATAATGGTAATTAGCTATTCTGGTAGGATAACTACCTCATTTCTTACTATTTTCATCTTTCTTATACTTGATCGGCCATTATGTGTCGGTCGGCATTTATGTGACAATTGACCTTGTGTCAATCGGTCTTAGAGTGCTGATCGGCTCTTATGTTATGATCGGTCTCGTTGTATTGGTCGGTCTTAGAGCGCTGATCGGCTCTTAAGTGACAGTCGGCCTTCTTATGTTGGTCGACCTTAGAGTACTGATCAACTCTTAGGTGATTGTCGACCTTCTTATGTTAGTCGACCTTAGAGCACTGATCAGCTCTTAGGTGATGGTTGACCTTCTTATGTTGGTCAGCCTTTGTGTGCTGATCGACTCTATACTGCCTCTCCAGCCTTTGGGCCTATTATGACCTTTAGTTAGGCCTGATTCACTTGGTTTGTCATAATACTTGCCCCCCAACTCCCAAGTTCAAGTAAACTTCGATATCTTGAATGATGGGAGTTAATAAGAGTTAGCAAGGGATTGCCCCCCCTTTTTTTAATGAACAGAGAGAAAGAGGTATTTTTCAATCATGAAAAATCTTGGCTTCTATTGGCGATTTTGGCTTGCCATTAGTGGGGCATACCATCCTTGCCATATGTCATATTTTTATTTATGAAAAAATTATCATGGAGTTGTATCGATCGGAGTCATTAAAACTGCATGACTTTGAAATTGGATCGATCATCGTTCTTTTATTTCTTTCAACTGCCTTCTCATGGATCAAGGTCATCACCTCAACTTCTGTCAGTCGGAATGTACACACATGGCATGATCAGAGGGGTGTTCAACGGTTGAATGAGAAATCCAAACCATCAGTGTCTCCTATATAAGAGGCCTTTGTCCCCAAGGGTTAAATCTTTTCTACCATTAGCATCGTTGTCCTCTGGATAGTCTTCATCCCAATCTTTCTCTTCTGCAAGTTCTTCCATTTTTCTTAGGTTGGATTTTCTTCTTTTCTCAATGATTAGGTCTTTAAAGATTCTGTCCACTGTAAGGTGCTTC